>ML682005.1:24517852-24875050 GCA_007922195.1 Podocnemis expansa | reverse complement strand
GGGCCAGGCTAGCCCCAGCAGGCCTGAAGGGTGCACATGGGGCAGCTTCTGTTGTGGCCTGGCTGCGCCAGAGGCTGTGCTGTACTGCGCAGTGCAGCAGACCGACCGGCCCAGGGGTGCGGCAGCAGAGCAAAGCAGAGCCTGGCCTCCGGCCCAGGGTGGCTCTGCTCCCCTCCCAGACTCAGTACTGCATGGTGGAGGGCCCCCCACATTGTGTGGGCCCCTATGCATGGGCCCCCATACGCCCATGTGTTAATCTGCCCATGACTGTTGTACAATGTAGAATATATTGATTCTTAATATAGGCCTATGCAAGATTATGATGCTACCCCAGAGATGAATTTAGGCTATTATCTCTAACTTTATTTAAGAAAAAATATTGCATGAGAATGGATAGAATGAACCTATCCCTTTCCTCCAAGAATAAATTCCAGTTCTTGGAATTAGTTGGGAGAAGTGGTTTGATTTTATTTAAGTTCTATGATTGTGATGAAATAAATAGAAATGTGTATTTTTTTCCTCCTTACTCTTCTGTATTTGGCTTGTCATAGGAAAAGCTGAATGTGGTAGGTCTCATAATGTTTTAACATCTGCTATGCAGTTGGATTACATGCTGCTGAGTTTTTTTTTAAATAAATAAATCCATACATGACTTGCAGCATAGTCTGCAAGTACGACAGTGATGTTGCTACATTTTTATTGATGTTACATCTTGAACAAATGTCTCTTGAAATTATCCATATCAGTGAAAAGAGAATAATGCTGAAAATAAGATAAAAAAGAACAAGTAATGCTGAAGGAAGTTAAACTGTTTGCTTCCTTTTTAGAGTACCTTGTATTATCACCACTAGCATGAGATTTTAAAATACCAATGGTAGGAAGATCTTGCATGTGAGTTCAGAGTTTTCTTACTGCATGATCTTCTGCTCAGTTTTACCACCTGGTGTTTACCTTTGGTTGTACAAAGACTTCTGGAATGAACAGAATGTTTTTTTTAAATGATAAACACTAACTGTTGAGTTTTGGTTTCAGAATTTTTTTGTGGTTAATGATATAGTATAGTGTTACATTCTGAATAACCAATAATAAAAGGAGCAAATCATCTTAATTTCTCTCAATACACTGACTTTGAATAATTTTTTGAATTTAGTATATGTTCCTCATTACTTGGTAATTACTTATGAATTTATTTTCATTTGAGAATCTCATATATTTAGATATCATTAAAATATTCATGATTTAAACATTTATTATACTTCTGTGAGGTAGACCAGGTATTCCAATTTTATAGACAAGAAAAATGAAACATATAGATATCAAATGATTCATCCAAAGTCAGACAGGAAGTCTGCAATGTGGCTTGGAAAAAGAACCCAGGTCACTTGACTCTGTCTTGTGCCTTAACCACTAGACCACCTTTCTTCTACAATGAAATGTATAATACTGCACACATTTTGAATCACTACATTTCTTTATTAAATAGAATCTTTTAATGCTTCTGTAGGACAAATTCAGTTAGCGATACAATTACCTCTTTTGTGAAAAAGTTATGGTGAACACAGTTTGTCTTTAAACTTGAGTACTCCCAAGTAGACTGCTCAGATTAACAACTTTTTTTCTTTTTTTAATTGCAGCGTGTGTGTTCCGTTACAATGGGCTCTCGTTTGTCTACCTCATCTACCTCTTGCTCATCCCTTTATTTTCAGAACCCACAAAAACAACGATGCAAGGTAAGAGTTTCCCTGATTTTAAACATTTTAAAAATACATAACAGATACAATATGTACAGATATCTTGTAAATCATATAAGATGGAGTCTTATAGTTATTTCTTCTTTATGCTTTGATTAGTTTTTCTCTGGTACATGAACAGGTTTTGTAATATGTCCTGTAAGCTCACTGACTGTGGGGTGAGCATTCCACAGTAATTGATCTGATTAAGATGAACCATGGAGTATTCTTTTCACAATGTATATTTTAGTTATTTATACAGACATTGGCACCACACTGATTTCTCCATTAGCATGATGTTGTCTTCCCTCCCCCCCTAGTTTTACAGTTGCAGAATAGCTAAATGTATTATGGATAAAAATGTCCACAGGTCATCTGACAATCACACTTCAATCTTAGACAGGGAAAATAGAATTCTAGAAATGAAAAAACAGAAGCCATTTCAGGATTAGAATATTTATTATTCTTCTGTGGTATATGGCAAGAACAAAAGAGTTGATCTGTAAAAAGTCTGTTCTCAGAAGATTCTAGGCAAAACTATTGTAATTTCAAGATTACTGAAAGTCAATGAAAATTTCCTGTGGTAAGTTCCAAAGGGGTAGCTGTGTTAGTCTAGTTCAGCAGAACAAACAGGGAGTTTTGTGGCACTTTTAAAGACTAACAAGCTTCTTTATTGCATGAGCTTTTGTGGAAGAAAATCCCACTTTGTCAGACACTTGAATATGGCGAACTTGCAGAATGGAAGGAAAATAAATGCAGGGAAATATGAGTCATATGGTCAGGCCAAACTGTTATGGCATATCAAAGCAGTTGTTTAGATTCAAACAGCATGTAGAGGGTGGTGAGGTCAAATCACCTGTTGTAATGAGAAAAAAATCTGATATCCCTATTTAGCCTTAAGGCAAAAGTATCAAATCTGCATATGAATTCCAGTTTCTCTTTGAAGCTTTGATTTGTTATCCATTCATTTAAGTACAGCTGTTACAAGTCAGCAATGGAATGAGCAGGGAGATTGAAGTGTTCCCCTATTGGTTTTTGAATGAGATTTCTGATGTCAGATTTGTCTTCATTTATTCTTTTGCACAGAGATGGTTCTGTTTGTCCAATGTATGAAAGGGCATTGCTGGCACGTGATGGAATAAATCATATTGGTGGATGAGTAGGTGAATGAGCCCTTGATGGAGTAGCTGGTTTGATTAGGTTCTGTAATGATGTCTTTTGTGCAGGTATGTGGGCAAAGTTGGCAGCATGGTTTGTTGCAGGGATATGTGCCTGCTTTAATAGTTCTATTGTTAGGTCTGAAGTTGCTGGTGAATTTCTGCTTAAGGTTGGGGGGCTATCTGTAAGTGAGGCGAGGTCTGTCTCCCTTGGCTTGAGAGAGAGAGAGATATTATCTTGTAAAATAGGCTGTAGTTCCTTGATGATGTGCTGTAGTTGTTTGACTTGGGAGTTGTAGGTGATGACCAGTGGCATTCTGTTGTTTTCTTTCTTGGGCTTTTCTTGTAGTAGTTGACTTCTGGGTACCTGTCTGACTCAGTCAATCTGTTTCTTCACTTCTGCAGGTGGGTACTGTAGTTTTAAGAATGGTTGATAGAGAGCCTGAATGTGTCTGTCTGCCTCAGTCTAAGGGACCAGAGCAAATGCGGGTGTATCTTAGGGCTTGGCTATAGCTAGTGGATCATGTGATGAGTCTTGGATGAAAGGTTGAGGGATGTAGGTAACTATAATGGTCAGTAGGTTTTTGCTATACAGTGGTGTTTGTGTCCATCACCAATTTGCATTGTAGTGTCCAGAAAGTGGATCTCTTGTATGGTGTGTTCCAGGCTAAGGTTGATTGTGTGGTGGCAATTGTTGAAGTCTCTGTGGAAATCTTCAAGGGCATCATAGGACTACTTGTTTTTCTTGTGGTAAAGTAACACTTACTTTTTGGGCTTTGTCACTGACATGTATTGTCATTCAGTAGCTTGTGGGAACTGCTATAGTAGATAGCTGTCTGCTAAATTGATGTGAACTGCTGTTTAGAACTCTCTAGCTTGTGTTTTGAATCACGCTCTTGTAATGAAGCAGTTATTGTATCTCCAGTTCTTCTCCAGGCTATTATTTACAATGGCATCTTGTATAATTTTATTTTTACTCAGGTGAGTGCTGAGGGGAAGAATAAGGTTTAGCTTTTTCCATGTGGCAATAAAGAAGATGGGACTTTGAGGCTGATACTGTTGATTGAAAATCTGATCTAAAGTATTGGTTTTCTAGTGCTGTAGGTACCATTAGTATGTAGCACACTTCCCCACACTGCACCTCCTTCTAGTAGCACTCTGTGTCACTCTAATAGTTAATGGAAAATCAAACCATTGTATTATATAAGCAACCTTAAAGAAATAAATTAGAAGGTCTAGATTTCACATATAAAATCATCTCAAATTACAAGGCCCTTATGGAGCTCTTACCTGAATCAGTAGCATCACATTTATATAAAGGTCCTATAATATCTCTCTGAATACAGGGCTTCTGTTAGCACACCAGTCACGTGAAATGGGTCCGTCAAGTTGCGTCTGAACTATCCCTTTCCATTCTTAGTGACTCACCATCCACCAATCTGTTTCATTTATAATTTCTTGGCAGTCTCCATTTGATACCTTTCAGGGTGAAGGTCAGTGTGGCCCCTGATACTTCCTGAACAGCAGTAGCCTTGACCTTCTCCCAGGATAGCTCTTGTCTGGTAGTTTAATATGCTACATGAGTCTAGATTCTAATATACATATAAAATCTTTGTTTCTGGGAAACAGTTTGCATCTATCCAGTGCATCTATTTGTTACGTGTGCCTTTCTGAACACTTCCATAGATTAGAGAAAACAGCAGCTTTTACCCTTGGAGAGTCATGCGAGTCAACTTTCAGCTTGAAAGGAAGGAGAGTTTTGCTAGTCAACTTCCAGTTGCAAAGACTCAAGTCTCATAATGTTTTGTTTTCTGGTGACTTGATTGACTAACAAGGTCTCACCAAATGCATACACCAGGGCATAGTAACCAACAAGTAGCTCACTTACAAATGTTTTAATGAGAAATAAAATACTCTTTCAAAAAAACCAAATGAACCCAGCTGCCTATTCAGTGTCTTGCATATGCAAATCAATTGGCAGTTACTCCATTCTACCCGTTCTCTTGCTCCAGTTGGTAGTATCAAACATTTTCCTTTCTTGAATTCAGTGAGATGATTCCTTGAGAAATTTTTTACTTTTAAGTGCAACTTCTCACTTGCAGGGTATCATCCTTTTTCTCATTACTAGGGAGAAGTGAGAAATGGAAACTTTCAGGAACTTGTAATATTCGAGTCCCATTTATAAAACAGAGAAATCATTGACATACAAATGGTTGTTTTTCCCATGCTAAGGAACAGCATTTTCTTTTAGGCCTGTCTAAGAGTTAATGCACAAAACTGGTTGGAAGAATGGGTGAAAAAAATTAAACTTTTACTAAACGCATCTTATTTACTTAATTTTATGACCCATGTTACAGCACAATAATACAGTGGCCCCTATTACAGTACAGTATTTGAACAGCTACAGAAAGTTTCACTGGAAGATTAGGGAGTCAAAACTAGTCTTGCACTGCAGAAAATATGTTCTGACCATAACTATTAATCAATTAATTCGCTTTCACAATTTTTTTATCCTACTCAGTATAATTGCTAATGTTTTTTTTTTTGAAACTTTCAAACTAATGTCCAAAATGATATCCTGTTATATAGTAAATTCCACGTTAGTTACATGTAGCCTGGAAAACACATTTAGTTAATTCAGTTTACAGTAAATTGGTTGTCTTTTAATTTATGTAAGGTAGGCTTAGAAGCTGTGCCTAACAGCTTCTGTGGGGGGGCATCTAATCTGCATGGGTCTTGTATTAGCATGAACACAAAAAGCACAATTAGGTATTAGCATAGTGGGTGCAAGGCATAGTGGGTAATGGTATTTGGGGCTAATCTGATCACAGATTTGTCAACATCTGTAATTCTACTGAGGGGAAATATAAATTGGTACCCTCTTTTGGTTTCAAATCTGTCTGGGTTAGTTAAAGGATAAAAACTACCCTTAGTTAAGAAGAGGCTTGTAGGAAAGGCAACTGCACGTCTCAGCCTGAAAGAAGTTGAAGACAGGGGTGGGGGGTTTGAGGCTATCTCTACCTCACTTCCTATTACCTGCCCTGTCTAAGGATAGCTCTGGCTAGGCTTCTTCTGAGGCTTTTGTCATTTAAGTGGAGGTAGCTATTTGCAGCTACTTGAAGTTAAGAGCTGGAATTGCCAGAGGGAGAGAAAACCCTCTCTGAGTTGAAATTACTGAAGTGGAGCAGCAGATGAGGGAGCCAGTAGACAGTGAGAGCAGCGAGCTGGGCGCCATGAGTGACTGGTGGGTGGAGCTGGTGTACAGCACAGTGGAGCCAACGGACAGTGAGAGCAGCCAGCATCAAGCTGGGCAGCATGAGTGACCGGTGGGTGGAGCCAGCAGACAGCGCTGCAGAGCCGGTGGATGGTGAGAGCCGCCAGCAGTGAGCTGGGCAGTGTGAGTGACTGGTGGGCAGAGCCAGCGGGCGGCATGGCAGAGCCACTGGACGGTGAGAGTGGCCAGCGGTGAGCTGGGCGACGTGAGTGACCGGTGGGCAGAGCAGGTGGACAGTGGGTGGAGCCAAGGGATGTTGCTGTTGGATGGAGTGAGTGGCCAGTAGATGGTGCCAGCAGACAGCTGTCATGAAAGACACTCCCTATGTTCCCCTCAGGTTGGTTGGGAGCCTAGTTACAACTGATTCTCTGGATCAGTGCCGATTTTGCTAGTGAGTTTACCTTTGCTTTTATGATATGTGGGATCATGTTGGAGGCCTGATTAGCACTGATTCCCCAGATCAGTGCAAGTTTTGCCATTACGTGTTGTATGTTCTGTTATGTGGTGTGGGTTGTTGGGAACTTTGCTCTGTACTGATTTGCTAGATCAGCGCTAATTTCTGTTATTTGGCCTTTTACACTCTGTTTTACTACTATTAAAAGTTTTGTTTACTACACTCAGACTCATGCTTGTGAGTGGGGAAGCCTTACCCCTTTGGGATGCCCAGGGAACAGTGCAGGATTTCCCAGGAATCTGGGTGGGGTTTCAAGCCAGTTGTTGGTGGTATGTTATTGGGAAAACCCTAGGTATAGAACTCAGCCCTTGTTCTGCCAGCCTGCCCTGGCAGAAGGGTTATATTTATTATAATTATTTTAATTGCATTAGCACCTGAAGAACCTAACTTTTGAATGGGGCCGCACTGTACTAGGCACTGTCCATGAAGATGGTGATGACAAATTTTAAAGTCAAAATAAACAAGATATTCAAAACATGGCAGAAGAGAATGGTGGGTTAGTTACCAGTAACTATCCTTCTTCGGGATGGGCTGCTTGCATACGTTCAGTTTTAGGTGTCTACGTGTCACAGCGCACAATTGGTCAGAAACTTCTATCCCTAGCCTGTCAGAGTAGTGTCACTGGCCAACACCACCTCTTGCTGCTTCCACAGCTATATATAGATGTCCCTGACTCTGGTCCCTCTCAGTTCCTTCTTATCTGTGTAGTGGGGACGGTGAAAGGGACCTGAGTGTATGTGAGCAGCCCATTTCAAAGAAGGATGGTTACTGGTAAGTAACCTACCATTCTTCTTCGAGCACTGCTCACATCATTCAGTTTTAGGTGACTACTAGCCATACCACAGATGGTTGGTGGAGTTTATATTTTCATGCCGTCAGCATGGCTATGCTCAAACGGCATCCCAACTGCAAGGACAGACAAAGCGGTGGATCGTCAAGCTCAGAGAAGACCCGCACAGTGGTGCTGAAGAGGTTATCTACCACTCCATCGCAAGACTGGCTTTCTGGAAAAAGGAGAATCTTAACCAGTGTGGCTGGCCCTTATGTCAGCAGGCAAAAAGCAAAGGAAATTGCTGTCCCTAGCAGTATTTCTCCATCTCATAAAGAAGCAGAGGGTAGGGGAAAACATTGGCTCTCCAACCTCAGTGGGATGGGTTTTGTTACCTTTACCTATGATGTACTGGTCCAGAATGTAGTGTCCAAGATTATGGTAAGGCACCCCACAGGGTGGGTGCCCTACAACAGTGCAGAAGAAAAAATGTGAGAGAACAACCACGTAAAGGAGGATACAGGTCAGCAGGGGCATTGCTGGCTGCGGGAGGGACCTGGGGCATGGGCCCAGGCCCCGCCCCTGGCTCACAGGCTCCGCCCCCAGGCTACAGCCCCTGCCCCCTGACCGGAGATCCGGGGCACTGGCGCTGGGGTTTGGGGCACGTGCCCTGGTGTGCCCAGTGCCAGCGACGCCCCTGCAGGGCAGAGACGTAACTGTGGCAGGGCTAGGGGGGCAAAGCCCTGGGAGGCGTGGAGAAGCTCAACAGAGCCACTCTATTAAAGGGTGGCTTTCGTGGCACCAGCTCCAAGCACCACTAATTGCAAGGGGCACATTCCGATTGACAAAAACTGGTGTTACGGCTCTGATACACGGGCCTAGCCCCCTGACCTACTGTATTGAAAAGGGGAGAAAGGATCCCTGGGTTGAGGCCTGACTATTTAGGAGGTTCAGCTGGAAGGGTCCTTGGTCCTCCAAAGGGACTCCTTTAGGCATGGGTACCCGGAGGGAAAGGGGGTAGGTGGGAGTGGGGGGAAGCATCTCAGAGGGTCCTGTCCAGTGGAGGTGATCCTCCACAAGTCATAGCAACAGACTGAATGGGGAAAAACAGCGGGGAAGTAGAATGACCCCACGTTAAGTCATCCGTAGATCCATAGGGGAACCCGATGCATGACAAATGGGGTGATAGGGGAATCGCTATCTTGAGGTCCCAACAGGAATCCGTGCAAACTGGACAGCAATGTGCGTATTTCCCTCACTCTCTACCTTCTATGGTCTTAGAACCTGAGCAAGGGAAGGAAACAATGAAAGGCTATCCTGCTGCCTCTTCCAGGGAAGGCAGGTCTAACCTCAATACATGCCCATTATCCCTGTCAGCGTAGTGGTCAGGAGGCACATAACTCTCCTATGATGCGTATTTATTCTCTGTACCGATGGGTATTTATTCTCCGTCCTGAACTCACGGCCAGTGACTCGCGGGTTTGGTAGGTTGCCTTGTGTTGGGGCAGTAAGCTACCATTGTTGACTGCTTGTCAGGGAGGGGTCAGCAGTGTAATGTCTGTAACCACCCCTTTGGGTATCGGGGAGTTAGCTGGGGATGCTTAGGAGCTGGCGTGTATCCCTTATTGCACAGGAGGGAAGGGTTACTACTGATAAGCTCTACCCTATAGTCAAAATGGGGTGGAATTGGTGTCAGTCCTGGATTGGGAGGAAAGAAACCCCAAGGAGACGAGACAGTAAGGTAATCCTTGCTAAGAGAAAGGTGCAAAGGACCGTTGCCTTGTGTCCTTGGAGGAACAGAGCAAGGAGTGTTGCGGAAAGGCATTGCAGGCATGCTACCAATAGTAACGATAGGCCTCTTTAGTGTGCTAGGGGTCCCGTATCCCTTCTCAGAGGCTGAGGGTTTCCCGAGAGGACTAACTACATGCTTGAGTCTCAGGGTTCATAAAACTACCCTGTTCAACTTTGGTACCACGTCTAGATCCCATTGGGTGACGGGTGTCTGGATTGAAAGTAGAGTCTCTCTAGACTCCTCCATCACCTAGCAGAAGTAGGATGAGGGGCCACTGAGACCCCCCTCCACTCTAACAAGGGGAACTGGGATTGTCTGTAAGGGTGTCTTGAGGGAAGGGTTGATAAGCCTCTCTCCTTGAAACCTGGAGTGGGAGATTAATGGAGTGTGACCCGGGCCTCCTGGGATAACTACCTGGAATGTGCAAAGATCAGGGTGAGCTGCAAAAACCAGGGGCCAAACGCCCAAACCACTGATGGGTGGTACTTAAACCAGTCTCCCAGTCAGTAACAAAACATGCTTCTGACTAACGCCTCTGGTCATCACCAAGCATAATAAAGTAGAAACAGCCCCCTTTCTGCACATCAGATCCTATGGTCCCCTCTAGCCACTGGGTCTCTTTAAGAAATAGGTTCTCCTGACCCCAAAGGGCCAGCCACATCACCCAGAACAATATAGGCTTGGATCTTACCCAAAATACCACGCTGCCAGCCAATCCTTTAGTAACTACAACTGAAGGTTTAATATAAAAAGAAAACAAGCTACATATGAGAGATGTTAAAGGGTCAAAGTGAATCTCATACATACAAATGATTTAGAGTCCATAGAAAACAAATCCTTGAGGATCTTGTAGTTTGCAGATTAGTCCCACTCCTTTAGTGTGAACCAAGCAGCAGCAGCAGCTGGGTGGGTCTCAGTCCTTTGTTCAGTCCCAGAAGAATAGTTCCAGAGGAAGGTGTTGGTTGCAGATAGACCAGAGACTAAAGACAAAATGGAGGCTCGGTGATGGCCTTTTATCTGAGTCCTTGCCAGATCAAAATGGAGGTGGGCCACATGGTCAGTCTAGGTAACTGGTCAAACAAGTTTCCTCTTGGGCCCAGTATAGCTGGGAGTCCCCTTTTGATGGGCCATTAACAGGACAATAGATTGCAGAGGCCCAGTCTGGGATTGCCTCAGTTCAAACAACTTAGAACACACATAAGACAAATAAGATTCCTAGATTCTAATACAAATATGATACCTACATATAAATCATATAACCATTCCTAGCATATTACAACCTTTCTATTGATACCAAACATAGCATATCACATATGGATTATTACAAATATGAAATACTAATATGAAAAATAATCATAAACAGTCCCCTAGACCCAGACAGCTTCACATGGAGTACAAAGTAAAAGGGAGCTGACTCCCCCACTGTTTCCTTTCCTCTGCACCAGAGGGATAAAACATCCCCACTAGTGGTGTAGATAGGCCCAGTGGAGGATCTCCTACAACTCATCCATCTCTTTAGTGACCTTTTCCAAACTGGCATGTAAAGGGATAGTGTTGAAAACAGCAACTAGCTGGCTGTCAGAGATTTTGGCAGGAAAGGGGTAATGGATCCTCCTGCCTGATTAATCTATGGCCAGGGATTACGTGTCCTCTGGGCCATGGGCTATTTATGAGGTTTCCTGTGGAGCGGCAGACTTGATAGGTGGGAAGGATTATCATTCCCTGGGGGGAACAGGAACAAAAGGGAGTATCTCCCTTCTATGGGCTTCAGGGGGCCCCGCTGAATGTCCAGGGGATTGTGAGGGCCTTGGGGTGGGGGTGGTTAAAGAGAAAAGAGGGTGGGAACTAACCCTCTCACAGGGGACTTTAAACTCAGACAGTACCATCTCGCAGTTCTTCCCCCCCCCCCAAAGCTAAAGGTGAGTGGGAGGGGGGCAGATCTTCCCTGGATCCCTTCATGAGTGAGGGGTGGGGCTACTTTCTTACCCATTTGAGTATAAGAGAATCTGATTCAGCACACTCATGCTCCAGATCAACGCATGGAGGAGTATGTCTGGCCCTACCCTGAGGATTGTAGCCTGGGAGGGGCCCCAGGTTCAGGAATTCAGAGTTAGAGGAGTAACAGGTGCCACCTCCTCATATTCCCATCGCCTTGGCTCTCTGTTAGATATCTAAGGTCTCATGCCTCTACAGATCTATGCGCATGGGGGATGGTTTTCAGTTGTCTCATTCCTTGTCCTCCCTGTCATGTTCTTGGGTCACCTGACAAAGTTTAGGGGAAATGAATTGCTATTGGAGGGGAGAGAGAGAGATCCCAAGACTGGGTGTGAACGGGCTATTTGGGTGAAAGTGATCCTTGGGCACTATCCTGAGAGCTGAAGGCTTGCTGTGGTAGGGTCCACAAGGAAATAGGAGGGACGAATCTCAGAGTGGAGGGACGCAGCAACTGGTTTAGAGAATGTTCTTCCACCTTAGTGAATGACTCTGGAGGGTTGAGGAGTATTAGAACCCCAAGGGGATTACTCATCCTTGCCACCGCGCGGGAGGTTCTCTGACAGGCCCCTCGTCCCAGGTGTTTGAGTGGCTGTTGGGGCTGGGTGGTCATCTCGGTGCCTGTTAGGGGGTCCCTAGGAGGTTTGGGGGTTCTAGAACCCCATGTGTGTGCTCCCCGGTCTCACACCAAGAAGGGGGTCCCTGAAGAGGGCTGCGGGGGGTCGACTGGGCGTAAGTATACCCAGGGACCTAAGGGGAGTTCTAGGGTCCCTTGTGCCATGCAGTAAAGCGGCGGTGGCCCTGTGAAGGAGTGACCTGCCCTTGAAAGGGAGGTCCTGGATAGCCTGCTGCTGGTTGTGGGGCAGGCCTGTGTCATGTAGCCACACTGCACAACGCATGACCACTGCTGAGGCGATCTCCCTGCTCACCATGTCTGAGGCGTCCCAGGCCACCATGAGGGCATTGCAGGAGGTCAGTGTGCCTTCCTCTGTGACAGAGTCATACTCTTCCAGGTGTTCCTGGGGGAGGAAGTCAGAGAATCGCCTCATAGATTCCCAGAGATCTAAGGAGTATCTAGCCACCAATCCCTGTGGTTTGCTATACAGAGCTGGAAAGTGGAGGTTGAATATGCCTTCTGTCCCATGAGGTGGAGCCTCCTAGCCTCCCTAGAACTTGGGCAGGCATCTGGTCAATTTTAACCCTCTTGTCTGTAAACGGCCTCTACCATCTGCGAGCTAGGTCTCAGGTGATTTACTAGGAATGGGAAGCTCCCTGGGGGGCTTCATATTTGTGGCCGGCTACCTCAGTGACTGGTGGAGAGGACATTGGGGTATGCCAGCGGGCCCTGGCAAGATCACAAACACTAGGGTCCTCCCTATACAACCATGGCTGGGGGTTCAGGGCTTTGTCTGGGTACAAAGGTAATCGTGAGCCCGGAATACCCTCCAGAGCATTGGTGCTGCATGGGGTCTGCTCCTTGGAGGGCTGGGGAGGCAGGGACCAGCTTGAGGGCCAGTACTGTGGAGGGCGTGGTGCCGGCAGCCTCTTGCATGTTGAGAGGCCGATTGTCTCTCAGCGCTGGGCAGAGGAGATTGGCACCACACCTGCAGACCTTGGAGTCACTGGTGCCAGGGAGGTTGGCACTGATGAAGTACTATGGCACCGGGATAATGATGGAGAGTGCTTATGAGTGCTTTTGCTTTGGGGCCTGGTTTGGTGCTGGGGGGAGTAGAAGTTTCTGGGAAAGAAGTCTCTCTGTCCAGTGCTGAAAGAGGGGAAGGTTGTGCTGCTAGAGTGGTTGGAGACCGTCAGTGTGTTGGGGCTGCCCAGGCCGCTGAGAGGAAGGCTGGCTTTCCTCTTGGCTTTGAAGGTTTAGGCAGCGTGAGAGTAAAAGTAAGAGGGTCTTCACCACATCAAAGGTCTCTGGTGTAGTGGGCACTGGGACAGGTTCCAGGCTTTGACCCCACGAGGTGGTCGGCAGGGGAGAGCTGGAACGGTGCCAGTGCTTCGGCACGGAGATAGATGCTGAGTGCGTCATCTCATGCTCCTGTGGGAGGCAGCACCAAGAGGGCTCCAGTACCAATCTGTCATATGGTGCCAGTGGCTCAGCACAAGTCCCTGATGTTCTGGGGGTAAACTGCTGTATTTGCTCCATGGCCAATGCATGGCACCTCTGCTTTTTCCTTTTGGGGTCTTTGGTTTAAAGGACTGGCAGATAGAGCATTGGTTCACCCTGTGGGATTCACCCAAGCATCTCAGGCACTTCTAATGGGCGTCATCTCTCAGGAAGGCCTTGTCACAATTTGTGCAGTGTTTGAACTCCAGCATGGCAGACGGTGGGTGGTAGAGATGTTCTGGCTCCAATCGTTGAGACTTGGTATGAGCGCTGGGTCGCGGGTGTTTGAGGACAATTGGGGGGCTCATAAATGGAGGAATAGACAAGCGCTTGCAGAATCGCAATGAGCGGACTGTTCCAAAACTGTCGCTAAGGGTGGAAAAAGGAACTGAGGGGGACCAGGGCTGGGGCCATCTATATATAGCCACAGGAGCAGCTGGGGGAGTGGGGGGAGCATTGGCTGCTGACCCTGCTCTGACCAATTGTGCACTGAGGCATGTAGACACCTAAAACTGAATGATGCAAGCAGCGCTAGAAGAAGAAGCGTAATTACATATTTTATCAATTTTATAACAGAGGCATGGAGGGATTAAGATAGAATTTTCAAAAGATGGTTGTCTTCTGATGACTTCTGTGGGAGCAGAGGTAGGTCAGTGATGAGTGCTTTTGAGAATTCTCTCCAAGTGGCTTGGATAAGGTAGTACAGCTAGGGAGTGTGTGGCAGAGCCAGGATTTTAACTCAGGAGTCCCAAGCCCTAGTTCAGTAACTTAATCCCCAAACTAACATTCCTTTACTTTTAAACTAATAGCATTCTCGTCATGTATTCTGAAATAAAAAGGACCATTCCTCTTTCAGTCTCTGTCTCGTTCACTAATTCATATATTTTTACCATGGGCCCTTTCTCTTTTCCCCTTCTCAAAGACTCTGTAGTTTAAACCAGTCAATCTCCCTTGAAAACATGAGTGGCATTAATGCAGTGCTTTGGCAGGAGCTCAATGGGTGGGATTAGTTTATGCTTGGATGCATAAGTGCCTAGTGCAGCCAGCAAAAACAGAAGAGAAACATTTTTAAAAAGCAAATTCTCAAAATATTAGGAAATCCCAATCCAAGTAAAACTGTCAGTCATTTTTACAGTGGAAAGGTACAAGGACAGTGAGAAAACGATACGTTTGTAAATTCCCATATGTGGGTTAAAGTTTCTCTTAAAAGCACTGAAAGTGACAGATGAGGCGGAAGCAGCAAGCCTAAAAGGGGAACACGGGTGCAGCTTCCCAGCTAATATCCGTTTACTATGTTGATTTTATGTGTTTTCCCTTTTTTTGTCCTTTCCTTGCCAGCAAAAATGACTGACAGCTTAAACATACCTTTTCTAATAATCAAATGTTATATTTTTTGACAGTCCTCCTCCTCATCTCAATTTAGCAGTTTTTTTTATTTATGCAGTTTTAAAACAAATACCTAAGTGGTTTGAGGGATGCACTTTAAAACAATCCACTATATATGTCACTGACAGCAAAGCTCCCCCCTCCCCCCCGTGAGGAATGCTTCAAAGAATTTCAGATGGTCTTTCAGAAATTTTGTATCATGGTATGCTACACTGCACACAAGCTGCTATTTAGTGTGATGTCTTGATGCATTTTGTGAAAGAATTTGAAATCCAAACTTATTGTATTATAACAGACTGTCTGAGGACGATGGATTTTAAATGTGTGGAATGTGAAGGTTTAAATAGCCTAGCCTGTTGACTTTTAAATTTTATATGTCACAATATCGTGTGTGTGTGTGTGTGTGTGTCCAGAGAATATGAAAAAGAGGAAAATTTATAGCTATTTTAGCTAGGACAGCCAAACCACTATTAAATCACAGAGTCAAAAAGTTAAATAGAGCAAACTTTCTATAAAATAGAAAAATAAGCATCTCACTATGTCTCCATATTGCCCTTTCCTCCCTTCCTTTTCCTCTTTCTATACTTCACTTTTTAACCCGGATAACGAGTCTTCTAATTTATTTTTAAAATTTCCCTCTAATTCATTTTTCACTGAAGTCTTTCTTTCATTGCATTTTTGAGGGCTTTTTTTTAAAAAAAAAAACAACTTTGTTCTTGCTTTTTCCCCCCACCTCATTTTTTTTTTTTTACCTTTGTTCCTAATTTCTATCAATTTTTCCTCCTTTTTCTCTTTCTGACCCATTCCACTCATTCACCCACCACTTCCACCACCATTCCCATTCTGGGTCTTTCCACTTACCTTTCTCTATCCTTTGGCTCTTCTAGAATTTCCTTCCTCTTCCCCTTTAGTTCTTTTTTCTTCATTGGTTTTCTTTCTTCCAGCTTTCAAGGTCTCTCTCACAAAAAGAGATTAGTAGGTTAGCATGAACAAAATCAGTATAGCTGAAATTTTATTTTAAAAGTTTTGAACGGGTGCATTGTTACAAACAAGGGGAGGGGTGTAAAATATTGTATTAAACTACAGTATGCATGACTTTTTAAACCATGTTTATCTTCTAGAAAAATGTGATCACTAAAGTAACAATATTAATTCTCAGCTCTGTATTAATGCATACCCATTGTCCTTTCTCCAGGCGAGTTACGTTTTTGCCCATTGATCTGAGATCTTGTCCATCTCTAAAAGGACTTGCCTCCAACAATTAGAGCTGACAATTTTAAGCTACTCATGTCACTTTAAAAAATTAGTTGACCATTTACTTGCTGAAATGATAGTCAACCATCCATAGAACTGGTTGAACATTGGAAAACATATTCATGAATAGCCTGTGTATTTAAAATTCATTGGGTTCATTGTTTATTCGTCATTTGGGTAGTTATTTGTTCAGTTCTGCCTCCCAATGTTTATAGGTTTTAAATCAATTAGAATGAGGTCAATATAAATGCAAAAGGTAGCATTCTCAGTGGAAAAATTATAAAGAAACATCATTGTAGATATCAGATTATTTCATATGAGTATAGATGTAGTTTAAAACTGCTTAGGCCAAGTTATCAAGCATGGTAATAGGAGTTGCTCTTGATGCAAATATAAATTTACATTCATTTTAAAACCATGCAGCTTTTAGGTAGCAGTTATTCTTACATAAACAGTGTCTGACTAATGACTGGTTTATTACACACAGTAGCTCTCTTGAGAGAAAGAATAAGTATTAACAGTTTAATAGATCAGTTGCAAACTATAATTCTGTTATCATTGAGGATCAGTGGCATAGTGTGTTTAGAACAGTTTTAATGATCATCGTTTCTTTCACAAAAAAGTACACTAAGTAAAAATTTCATCTTATATTTAAATACACTTGGCTTGTAGAAGAAATTACTTGTTTATTGGTACTGAATAACTGATTTTCCAAAATAAAAGTGAGATTGCATTTTGTTAGGTGAAGCTGTTGCTTACGCCAGTTACTTGTTTACATTTTGCTAGTTACGAATAAGACGACTTCCTAACCAGGTAGTGGTTTTAAAATAATAATCCTCATTATAGTGAGGCAGATCAGATTCAGCTTCTTACTGAGGCTGAGTGATAGAATGAATGGGACCACTTTTGGAGTATGATGCTACTCAGTGTGAAAGAACAATGGCAACTTAATTCTTAAATGTCTTGGGAGTATCCTGCAGATAAAATACACAGTGCAGGTGATTCCATCATTTCAATATGTTTGTGGGGGGCTTTGATCAGCCTTTTCCCCTTCATCCTTGGACTCCAGACAACCTGCTGCTGTTACTTACCCCTTCTCTGCCTCGGATCAAAGTAAGGGGGGGGGACTATGAAGGAGAGGGAGATTGGTACAGCACTGAGCCTATCATAGGAGCCCTGGAAACCACACCCCCCCTGCCGTTGCCCTCTGTTTCATCTCCATTAAAGAATATGCCCTTTAAATCCTTTATTAATCCATTTTATCCAAGCACTGTTTCCTTTCTTTAAGGTGTACCTGCATTGGACATTTGACTTATGTTAGCCTATGATGTTGGAACTATATAATCTCCTATTTCATTTTCGTCTTCAGCTAAGCCCAGCATTGTCCTTCACTTTGTCTTGATGACACAAGATGCTCTTAAAAAAAAAAATTAACACAGTAGTTTCCATGATACACACACAAATTTACCAGACTGAAGTATTGGCTTAGGGATAACTAGTTTAGATCTGTTCCAAAGGGACAGTCATGTTAATCTAGTTCAACAAACCAAGCAAAGAGTCCGATGATATTTTCAAAGACTAACACACATATTTTTTGCATGAGCTTTCATGGGTGAAGTCTCCCTTGGTCAGATGCTAGAAAAGGAAATCACCCATGAAAGCTCATGAGAAAAATCAATGTGTTAGTCTTTAGAAGTGTCACAGTATTACCAGCAGATCAAGGGATGTGATCATTCCCCTCTATTCTGCACTGGTGAGGCCACATCTAGAATACTGTGTTCAGTTTTGGGCTCCCCACTACAAAAAGGACAGGGACATGCTAGAGAGAGTTCAGAGGAGGGCAACCAAAATGATTAAAGGGCTGGAGCACAAGCCCTATGAGGAAAGACTGGAAGCATTAGGCTTATTTAGTCTGCAGAAGAGAAGATTGAGGGGGGATTTGATAGCAACCTTCAACTACTTGAAGGGATGCTCTAAGGAAGATGGAGCTCGACTGTTCTCAGTAGTAACAGAGGACAGAACGAGGAGCAATGGTCTCAAGTTGCGGTTAGGGAGGTCGAGGCTGGATATTAGAAAAAACTTTTTTACCAGGAGAGTGGTGAAGTCTTGGAATGAGCTGCCGAGGGAGGTAGTGGAGTCTCCATCTTTGGAGGTGTTTAAGGCCCGGCTGGACAAAACCCTGACTGGGATGGTTTAAGTGGGAGTGGTCCTGCCTCTGGCAGGGGGTTGGACTAGATGACCTATAAGGTCCCTTCCAACCCTATGATTCTATGATTCTATGACTCCTTGCTTGGTTTATATCTCGTACTCTGGTATGGTAACTATTTACTTTTATATGGCAGTCTGTTTACCAAACTGAGATTCTAATAAAATCTCATTTCTTGGATTGCATCCATGGGATGGATATCAAATATTTTCTCAAGCTGAAGTGTAAGAAGATCTTTTCTTTAAATAAAAAAGTTTAACAAACATAAAATGGGTGAAATATACAAATAACTGTGGAACACTGAAGATTAAGCATTCTGAATAAAATATGACAGTTCAGTGATCCAGAATGCAGAAACTCTAAGGAAAGAGGAAGCTGTCCTGTGTTCTTTTCAGAGATGGTTAGAAAATGGGAGCGGGGAAATTCCTGATAATATTCATTTTTGTCAAATTTTGTTGGCTGACTATAGTTTTCTACCACTGCTGTTTATAGAAATTGATGGAGAACATAAGGATTGTAGGGTTATATTTGATTCAACAAGCACAAGGTATTGGGATGCACTACTTGCTAAGGAATGAGTTCATAAAACAGAAATTTAGACTCCGCTATGGCAAAGATTTATGCAAATTGCTGTTATGCTCTGTAAGTAATCCTATTCAACTTGATGTAGAGGTAACAAATTCAACCACCTTTAGAAGTTCACAGATTTGCTGCTGTGATAATGTGATAGAGACTCATGTTTTTATATTCTGAGGTCCTGGGTTCAGCTTGCATAGACAACTCAAACAGGGCTGCTGTTACATTTGGCTTTGTCATTGGTAACCATTAGTTCATGATATGTGATCTGAAACAGAAGAAGAAATTAAGAACCCTGATGCCCTGCATTCCACTGCTGTCTCACAAATACTCTTTAATCCACGTGCAATGTGTGTGTTCTGTCTCCCTATATGGGTTGGTCTACCTAGGATACAGCATGCTTTCCCTCCACCAGTTAATCATGTACCTGAAATGGAAGAGGTCTATCAGCTGTGTGGATCTGAAAGTCATGGGTTCACCTACAGGGACTGGCTAGCTCAGGCTAATGCTCCCTAATGCCTTTCACCTGCAAGTCATCAGTTTGTATCCTTCTCAGTTTTTCAGGGATTAAAAGTTGCTCTGAGTTACTAGACATCTAGTATCCCCTATGGAACCTGAGTTTGAATTTCCAAACACACTACCATGTTTTGCACAAGACTGTAAACTCTTCTGATAGGGGCTGTTTCTTATTAGGTGTTTGTATGGTGCCAGCAACAATGGGGGCCTTGCTCGTAGTAGAATCCTTTAGTGAATTTTTTGCCAGGGGCTAAAATCACCTTATTCACTGCGAATTTGTGAAAGGTGGCAGCATTGTAGTTGTTGTATACCTTTAAAAGGATCATGGGCAGTTAAAATCAGAGCAAGAATACAGTTTAAAAAGAATCTTGTGATTTTCTGGAGGGGGGGAGCAATCTCTCTTTGGATGTTCCAACTCGTGACTTCTGAAATTTTTGGCTTGGCAATACCTTTCTTTAGTATGTGTTTTAGAAAGGTTCCACCCACATTGTAACTACTGCTCATTGCTTTTTAGGTGTCCATTATAAAGTACACCTAAGAAATAACTGGGTTGCTGACTGGAGAGAGAGCTGTTTGATGTCCTCAGAACTACCGAATGTCTTTGTATAAGCTTGAGGCATCAGTAAGAAGGTTTATTTATAGTTCAGAGAATGCTTTTCAGCAATTAAAAATGTGACTTTTACTGGATTGGGCATGTGTCCACTGATAGAGCCATGCCAACCTGCTACATAAACATTCTTTGGCTCAGAAATACTGCATCTCAGCTAGGTTTCTCAATTTTCAGTGTTGGGAATATTCTCAGGGGGTGAACAGTGGAGTTCGTTGTAACAGACAGGCCAATCCAGATGTACTCTTTCCTTAAACAGTCTCATTTTAGTAAAAATGAAGCAAGGTCTTTAAGATCTAATCCGACATCAGAAATCTTCTCATTTTTCACTCATTTTTCTGTTAGTTGCAAGTATCAAACCGTGTTTTCACTGCTTTCTTATCAAACCAGTTTGATGAGGGAAAGAAACTTCTTCAAATTTAATTTTAAATGGGCTTGCTGATGAAGGGGGCACGGAGAACAATTGTCCAGAAGCCCAGCAATACAAAAGGACCCCAGTGGATGGGAGGACCCCAGTGTCCCCCACACTGTCCTTCTGACGTGGTTCCAATGGCTCATGATCTCTGCCTCTCCCTTGAGCAGTTTATTTATTATGGTCCATGCGGGTTCCCTGGTGCTGAGGAGTTATCTGTAACTCAGCTTCCTAGGTTCATTAGTAATCTCCCTGGGGAGTCCAAAGGATTAGGGAAGCTGTGTAGCAGACACCGCCTCCTCAGCAACCTGGGAATGTGCATGGCATAGAATAAATCAGCATTCTGAGCAGCAGTAGCCTTGACCTTCTCCCAGGGTAGCTCTTGTCTGGTAGTTTTGTATGCTACATGACTCTAGATCAGGGGTCGGCAACCCAAAAGATAAGAAGAGCCATTTTTAAAATTCCTTCAATAACCAAATGGTTTGAAAGCCACAAGGGGTGTTGACTGCTAGTTAAGAAACTGAATAACAGAACAGAGATGCATATTGATTTTTAAGAACAAAAAAATGATGTTTGCTGATGCAAACAAGCAACTTTCATATACATTTTAACAATATGTGTTTTAATGACAGTTTGCTTTTTAAAACATACAGCTTTTAGATCTTTACTGAAAACTAATTGGCTGATGGCATTGCAGAATGAAGGCTTTGTTGGAGTAAATCATCAATTTGAAGTTACTTTTAGTTAACATTTAGCAATAAAAGGGAGCTCTAATTCTTGGGAGGGAACAGGGGAGAAGAGAAGAAGAACAATGCCTTCAGTACTGGAAAAAATACAAAATGTCATGGTCCTACATGTGAAGTAGTCATTTCATTTTAGCTTTGTCAATGCAAATCTTAATTTAATATTAAGTGTTACATACACTGACTTTCGAAGAAACTTGAGGGCCCTCTCAAACAAAGTAAAATATACTACTTATTAGCTATAAAGAGGTGTTTGGGTACACAGAGAACTGAAATAAGCATTTGGTAGTAACTCCAGTGTCCTGTCTCTGCTTTGGCCCAGAAGCAGATGTACGAGAGAGAAATGTCAGCAACACTACAGGACACAGATGTGGGGTAATCTCCACAAACACACACACCAATAGGTGCAAATTGGATCAATCCTTGAAGCATGGAGGTTGAATATCCCCCCTTTAACAAATTCTTTGAGTCAACTATAACTCCTTTCTTGTTACCCATAAAAATGTCCAATTTCATTTAGAATCTTGCTCAAAAAATTCTATCACTAAATTGAAGTATTTGAGTCATTTTTCATTAAATACTCTTCCCATATACAGCTTCCCTTTAACAAACAAACAACCAATCTGTGTTCAGGCAACACTGCCCTGTTTTTTTCCCCTTTTAGGTCACTGTAAATTTTCTCCACCATAACTCATCTTTCCTAACAAACTCAGTACACCCCCCCCCCCAGAGCCAAGAGAAACATTACAATGAAGGAACATGGGGCCCCAGGAATATTTTGAAGTTTAATAATAGTACAAAAACAATAGTAATTTAAGACTCTGAATAAAGGTGAGTCTGAGAAATAAAATTAACAATCTTCATTAAAAGGATACTTATCCTTTTCCATAATAGTTCTCTGATAGCCTAACCCAAAACATACAGACTTTCTTCAAGGTAGAACACTACTTTCTGTGCTTTCCAGTTCCAACAAATTTAAGGTTTGGATTCCACAAAACTCTGGCAACCAGAATAGCATTTTAAAATCCTCCCCAAAACTAAGAAGGCACTAATATTTGCAACTACTAGGGTGGGTTTTTTGTTTGTTGGTTTTCCGTTTTGTTTTTAAATCTAAAGTTAACTTAAAAGACAAAGTGGTACAAAGTTAGTGAAAAGTGACCAAAGCAGTTTAACCTGCTGCTTTTCTTCATTACCCACCTCCAGGAATCCCCCTAGCTCCCACTCCTTTACTTACCATATTGGAGTGCTGAGATAATTCCTTATCCCAGCCAGGCAGGCCAGGGAACTCAGAAGTACTAGCTGTACCTGAGCTGGGGTGGGGGCCCCTGTGCAGTCTCCCCTGCCCTTACATATAGCCCCAAGCCAAGCCCCTTCTCTGTTTCTCCAGCCCACGCCAAGCTACTGTGACCCTCCCCACCCAGCACAGCATTTACCTGTGCTTAAGCAGGGGAGTCGCAGTTGTGAGCTGCCCCCAAGGCAGGATATTTAAATGGCCCCCTTCATCCCTAGCTCTCACCCATGGAGCCACAAAACAACAGCTGAAGAGCCATTAACGGCTCAAAGAGCACTTGTTGCCCATCCCGGCTCTCGATTCTAATATACATATAAAAGCTTTGTTTCTGGGAAACGGTTTGAATCTATCCAGTGTTCTCTTTGTTATGTTCACCCTTCTGAACACTAGCGTAGATCAGAAAAAACAGCAGCTCTTACCCTTTGAAAGTCATGCTAGTCAACTTTCAGTTGGAAAAACTCGAGTCTCGTAATGTTTTGTTTTCTGGTGACTTGATTGACTAACAAGGTCTCACCAAATGCATACACCAGGGCATAGTAACCAACAGGTAGCTCACTTACAAATGTTTTAATGAGAAATAAAATACTCTTTCAAAAAAACTCAAATGAACCCAGTAGCCAATTCAGTGTCTTGCATATGCAAATCAATTGGCAGTTACTCCATTCTACCCGTTCTCTTGCTCCAGTTGGTAGTATCAAACATTTTCCTTTCTTGAATTCAGTGAGAAGATTCTTTGAGGAATTTTTAATTTTAAGTGGAACCTCTCACCCTCAGGATATCATCCTTTTTTGTCATTAATGGAAACTTTCAGGAACTTGTAATATTTGTGTCCATTTATAACACATGGAGAAATCATCTAAATCAGGGATCTCAAATACACGGCCCGCAGGCTGCATGCAGCCCCTAATGTTATTTCCTGTGGCCTGCAACAACACTATTGTTACCAATATTTGCAATGTTGTTGTATGAAAAGGTTTCAGTGGTGTAGCCCTCGGGCTAACATACTAGTTCTCTTGCAGCCCTGTACTAGTCTTCATGTGGCCCTCATGGTGATTTGAGTTTGAGACCCCCTGACTGAAGCACAAATGGCTGTTTTTACCATGCTAAAGAATAGCATTTTCTTCTGGGCCTCTCTAAGAGTTAATGCACAAAACTAGTTGGAAGAACAGGTGAAGAAAATTAAACTCCTACTAAATTACCCCCCATTGCAGCTTTCAAAACACTTGGTTATTGAAGGAATTTTAAAAAATGGCTCTTCTTATCTTTTGGGTTGCCGACACCTGCATTATGTCATCATAAAAGCAGGGGGTAGAACATCCAGTAAATCATTAGCTATGTCTCTCTTTTATAGTGATCAACGTAAAGATGGCACGAATTCCTATAAAAGCAGCATGTGCCAGTGTTTTAAAAAGCCACGGTGACTGTTTTCAGTTACTCTGCTGTTGATGTGGTCCTGCTTAAGATCGTGGAGTCACGCTACAGTATGTTAATCTCTGTCCTAAATCCAACATGTGCAGTATTGCAGGCAAGTAGAAGGTGGCTGGAGGAGCTTTTAAAAATGAGCTCCAGACTGAAGTAGCCAGCAGGCTGTGACAATGGCTTCATGTGTTGTTGCTTTAGTTCTGGCAGGGACTGTTCATCATAAATATCCTCTCTGTTAGAAAACTGCCTGACTTGTACTTGAAATTTGTCTGCTGGGGTAAACTTCTTTCTTCTCAAGTAAATAAGCTATATTTATTTGTGGTCTATTCCCCTTGCTTGAAGGACTCCTTTCCCTCTTTCCTTCCCCAGTTTTGCTTCAGACAGCATCTGTTGTTTAAGTTCTAAAGGGGTAGCCGTGTTAGCCTACTCAAGCAAAGCAAAAAAGGAGTCTGGTGGCACTTTTAAAGACTAACACATTTATTTAGTACATGAGCTTTCATGGGAGAGAATTCCACTTACACTTCCCTGCATATGTTTTCCTCTAATTCTGTAAGTTCCCCATCTACAAAGCATCTGATGAGATGGGATTTTCTCCCACAAAAGCTCAAGCAGTAAATAAATTTGTTTGTCTTTAAAATTGCAGCAGGACTTCTTGTTTAACATGCAGTCAGGTGAGAGTGGAGTTGGTTAGTGGTAGTGCCTGTGTATTTTGCAGATAGAAAGGCTAGCTGCTGTTTTCTGTTTCATTTGTCAATGCAGTTCTCACCATTTAGTAGAAGGGAGTAGAATGTAGTGATAAGGCCAATCAAAAACTGGCAGTAGAATGAGATATCATGTAAGCATGTGGTGATAAAGACAGGCTTGGACCAAACCACAGAACCGACCCTAACTTGAACTTTGTGGCTAGCCCTATCTCTGTCATGCATGGAAACTGAATTCAGGCACACTGGAATTTGAAGAAGTTCAAATGTAAGTCCATATTCTGCATCTTGGTTCCATTTCTAGTATACATTTTAAAAAATTAAATAAAAGTTGTATTGTGCAGCATTGGCCCATATAAGTGGGGGTGGGATAGATGGTTCAGCTCTGCATAGCCGAGGGAGAGACCCTGTAATAACTGAGCCTCAGGCCTTGTCTACACTAGGAAATTTTGTCAACGAAAGTCAGCTTTTGTCGACAAAACAGCCCAGCCATACACCACTCTTGGCTGACAAAATAGCCCTGTTTTGCTGACAAAATAAAACCACCTAAAGGAGCAGCATAGGGGCTTTGTCAGGAAAGTGAAGGCAGCAGAGTGTCAATGTGAACACTCTGTCCCCTTAAAGCAGTGGGGAGCTTTCATTACTTGTCAATTTCTCTGCTCTAATAGAACAGTGAAACTGACAAGTAAGGATGCTTTAGCAGAGCAATGAATTGGATAAAGGGGAGGGTCCCTGGGGCTCAACTGGGCTTCAGCTATGGAGGCTTCCCATGGTCCCCTGCAGCAGGGGGGGATGGGCAGCCACTGGGGCAGGCCCCAGTGGTTCCCCTACCACTGCTGGGACAGGTGAGCCTAGATGGCAGCTGCTCCTCCATTCCCAGCGGCAAGAGAGGCAGCCATTTGGGTACCTGGTCCAACATCAAGGGGGGCTGCTATGGGGGACAGAGGAGCCCTTGATGCTGAAGCCTCCTTGCCACCAGGGACCTGGTGTTCTGTGGCTGAAGCTCTGCTTCCACTGAAACTGGGAAGCTCCAGGCAGCTGCAGCAGTACTGTTCCTGGGGACCCTGGGAAGCCCCAGGCACGGTGCCTGGGTTCCTGGCAAGGGTGGGGGACAGTAGGGAGTTTGTGCACTCCCTGCAGGGAGCTGAGAGAGTGTTTTTTTTTTTTCAGTTTCCTCTCACTGCTTCTTTTGTTGGTGGAAGTTATCCTAGTGAGGACCCACTCTACTGAAAAAAAGATTACTGTGCGTACGCCAAAACTTTTGCTGGCAGAATTCTCTAGTCTCAGCCTGAAGACACAATTCCAGGGCAAGCCCTAGACGAAATGGGCATTCACAGTGAGGAACGTCTACAGTGCTCCGCCTTCCATTTTGTTAATATTTTGAATGCTTAGTTTTTTATTACAATTGCATTTCATGACTTAAATGCATGATTTGCATGACTTATACTTGTCATGATGTCATGTAGGATGATGAATTTGCATGCTGGAGTCTGTAAATCTGTATTCATGCCATATATAAGCAAATAAAAGGAAATATCATTTTTTCTAAGTTTTGTGGACAGGCTTGCTAACTTAGTCAGGAAGGCTTTAAACTAGATTTGCCAGAGGCAGGGAACTAAGACTGGAGGGAAGTGGGATACCAGGAAGAAGTGCAAGGAGGTGAGTGTGACTGGCGAGGCCACGTGATTGGTACTGAGGAATTAGGGCAGTCAGCTAGGTATCATAGGTGCCAGTACATCAGAAGCTTGGGAAACAAGCAGAAGAATTGGAAATCAAGGAACTGTGATGTGATTGGAATAAGGGAGACTTGGTGGGGTAACTCATATGACTGGAACACTGTCATGGATGGGTATAAACTCTTCGGGAAGGACAGGCAGGGTTAAAAGGGGGGAGTGAGGAATTTCATTGCAGTAAGAGGGAATATGAGTGCTCAGAGCTCCAGTATGAAACAGGATAAAAGCCTATTGAGAGTCTCTGAGTCATGTTTAGAGGAAAGGGCAAGAAGAGTAGTGTGATGGGTGTCTGCTATAGATCACTAAACCAGGAGTATGAGGTAGATGAGGCTTTCTTCAGCCAACTCACGGAAGTTTCCAAATCACAGAATTTGTTTTTTATGGGTAAGTTTAATCACCCTGACATGTGCTGAGACAGAAATACAGAAGTGCACAGACAGTCCAGGAGTTTTTTGGAGGGTGTCGGGAACAACTTCCTGGTGCAAGTGCTGGAGGAAACAACTATGAAATGTGCTCCTCTTGACCTATTACTCACAAACAGGAAAAAAATTGAAGTAAAATGTCAACCTGTGCAGCAGTGATCTTGAGGTGGTTGAGTTCAGGATCCAGAGAAAAGAAAGACAGGAGAGTAGTAGATTATTTGCTCTGGACTTCAGAGAAGCAGATTTTTTACTTCCTCAGGCTATTGTGAGGGGGAAAGGAATCAAGGGTAGCTGGTTGTGTTTTAAAGAAGCTTGACAGAGGTGCAAAAACAAACCATCCCAATGTGCATCAAGATTAGCAAATATGGTAGGTCACCAGCTTGACTTAACAGAGAAATTTTCTGTGAACTTGAACACAAAATAGGACTTACAAAAAGTATATGTTTGGACAGATGACTAGGCAGGAATATGAAAATAGTGTTCGAGCGTGCAGAAGTGAAATCAGGAAGGCCAAAACACAATTAGAGCTTAAGCTAGTAAGGGACGTGAAAGGCAACAAGAAAAGCTTCTACAGGTATGTTAGCAAGAGGAAAGTGGTCAGAGAAAGTGATTTTCTTCTCCATTTAGTAATGGCCATCTAGTGACGTGATGTAGAAAAAGCTGAAGTACTCAAATTTTTTTTGCTTCTGTTTTCACAGACAAGGTCAGCCCCCAGACTACTGCACTGAGCAGCAGAGTATGGGGAGGAGATGAGCAGCCCTTCGTGCTGAAAGAACAGGTTCAGGACTATTTGGAAAAAGCTAGACATACACAAATTCATGGAGCCGGATACAGTACATTTGAGGGTGTTGAGGCAGTTGGCTGATGTGACTGCAGAGCCATAAGCCATTATCTTTTGAAATCTCATGGTGATCAGGGGAGGTCATGGATGATTGGAGAATGTCAATGTAGTGACCATGCTTAAAAAAGAGGAGAAAGAGGATCCAGAAAACAAAGATCAATCAGCCTCACGTCAGTCTCTGGAAAAATTATGGACTAGATTCTCAAGGGATCCATTTTGAAGTATTTGGAGGAAGGGGAAGATGAGCAGGAACAGTTAGCATTGATTCACCATGGGCAAGTTGTATCTGATCAACCTGATTGCCTTTTATGAAGAGACAACTGGCTCAGTGAATATGGGAAAAGTGTTGGGACTTGATATACCTCGACTTTAGCAAAGCTTTTGCTACAGTCTCCCACAATATTCTTTCCAGTAAGCTAGAGATGTATAGCTTGGATGCCCAGATTAGAAGGCGGACAGAATGCTGGCTAGATCTTCAGGTTCAAAGGGCAATGATCAATGACTTGGTGTCTAGTTGGCAGCCAGCATCAGTGTGCCCCTGAGACCAGTTTTCTTGAATATCCTCATTAATGATCTGGAGGATGGTGTGGATTGCACCTCAGGAAGTTTGCAGATGGCACCAAGCTGGACGAGTGGTAGATATGCTGAAGGGTAGGGAGAGGATACAGAGCGACCTAGACAAATAGGAAGGTTGGTCCAAAAGAAATGTGATGAGGTTCAACAAGGAGAAGTGCAGAGCACTGCACTTAGGAACGAAGAATCCCCTTCACCACTAGAGACAATTTCTGCAGAAAAGGATTTGGAGTTTACTGTGAACAAGAAGCTGGATATAACTATGAGGCAGTAGCATGACCCTGGTGCCAAGAAGGCTGATAGCATATTGGGCTGCATTGGTAGGAACAATGCTCTAGATCAAGGGAAGTGTGATTTTTCTCCTCTTTTCAGCACTGGTGAGGCAACATTTGGAATACTGTACACAGTTTTGGGTTCCTTGTCACTGGAAGGATGGGGACAAATTGGAAAGAGTCCAGCAAATGTCAATAAAAAATATCAGAGGGCTGGAGCACATGACTAATGAAGAGAGGGTGTGGGAACTAGGCTTGTTTAGTCTGAAGAATAAATGAGTGAGATGGGGGTTTGATCGTGGCCTTCAGCTACCTGAAGGGAGGGCTCCAGGGAAGATGGAGCTTGGCTGTCCCTCAAATCCTGCTTTTCTACCTCAATAATGTGTTTTTTTTTAACATCTGTGCATTTATTCAGCCTGAACCTGGATTCGACCTCCATCTATTTGGAGCAGGCTGTAAAATGGCTGTGTGACTTTTCATGCTGCTTCAGATCATTGATGAAGTTATGCCAACATTTGTACCCAGCAAGCACAAGCAACAATTTGCCATTCTTGCAGAATATTTAACAACAAAAACAAAACGCTGTTCGTTGATTTTGTGTGAACTACATACGATTCAGTTTCTCACCATTCCTGAGCACTCTTCGGCAGTGTGACTTTGAAATGTGTCATTTAACATCATTGATTGGAAAAGTTATATTCTCAGTTTTGTCCAGCGTATTCAAAATTGTACAATAAGTATCAGCAAGTTTAGGATCGACTTCCGTAAGGCAAGATCTATCTGTTTGTAGGGTGCAGTTTTTCTCACTGCCTTTTCTCTCATCATGTGAGGCTGATTCTTCTCTATTATTTCTTCTCCTTTTTTATATAAACTAGATTTTTCTTTATCATTTTCCTTTACCTTGCCAGGAAAACTGGATGATTCTCCATCACTTTCCTCACATTTCTCATCATCAGATAAATCTGCTATTTCCTTTGTAATAGGTGTTCCATCATTTACACTTTGCTCCTCAATTTCTCGCGCACTGGGATTATAGCTCCTGATTAAAGACTGGTCTATTTTGTTCTGTTCAGATATTTTCCCATCAAATTTGCAGTTTGATGCAAACTAGATTGCAGTTGAGCTTTTTGCCTCCTATCCTGAGCTACCGAAGGCTTCTTCAGGGGCATCTTTTTATTTTCTCTGGGGGAAAACATTGTATTAGGGAGAGCAAAGTTTGTCCCTAAGTCTTAGAAAGTTATCAAACCTTATCTGTTAAGCATGGCAAAAGCTGTAACAGTATTTCTTTTATACTATTATGTAAATAGGGATTTGATAGTTATCTCTGGTGTTTAATTAAATATGTCCTTTATTAGTCACTTCTTACTCTTTAACTCTTAAAACATCAGTACGCAAATACACAATAAAACAAGGTTCACGATGTCGCAGCTTGGCTCTTGCTTCACTTCAGTTTGGGTCTTGCGTTTCACTTACTGGTGATGCCTTTCCACTTTATTTACTTGCAACGGCATGGCTAACAACATCCTAGGAGGTTTGAGGAAAACGTAGTTTTCAAAAAGTCTGGAAGTTTCCATGAGATTCTACATAGGTCCAGGACATTCTGGGATGTTAGTGAAAAATGAATCCACATAACAAATACCTGCAACATTGTACTGCAAACATTCTTTGTTTTTGTTTTTTGGTTTTTGTTTTTGTTTTGTTGCTAACAGAGACAGCACCTGGGCCTAGTGCCTAAGTCCAGTCCCCACCTCCCCGTGGTTGCCTGGGTCACTCACCTGCCTCTAAATCCAGCTGTACAATTCCTCGTCAAAGATCATAAACAATTGCCCTCCCTTTTAGTAGTGTAGCTTTGCTTTTTTCTTTGGTTGCCACCCAACTTTTGTCCTGGATTTCAGATTTCTGTAAAAGTTCCTTCAGTACCATACTTCAAGAAGAAATTATGAATTCTTGGTAGTGCTAAGTACCTGTCCCTGGCAGTCCTATAATAACACTGAGCACTGAGAAACAGTGTGTTAATTGTCTGTCCATTTGGCTTTTGACCTTCTGCAGCTTCTTTTTGCTGCCTCTATCCTACACTGCTAAATGACACATGGCATTCGTGCTTTCTGATTTTAATGAAAATGACTTGACAGTTTTTCAGGTCACTGAGGGCATGTAAGAACCAGAAAACAGAAACAGTGGGGAGAGCAAGAGGTGAGAATTAAGTCCCCCATCAGCCCTCCTGCTGTTTCCTTTTGCTATTGTTTGGATCTACATGTATAGCATGTTGGTCAAATCACAGGCACTTGAATGTACAGTTAGAAAACTGTTCATTTACAAGCAGTCAGTGAAGTATTGATCAGTTTGGATTAAATTATTCATGTTTTGATGCTTTTTTTTTAAACTAGTGTGTTTATATCCTTTTATGGCCATTAATGTGAGTTGTACTAGTTAGTAAAATAAAGTATTCAGCAGGCTGGTCTGTTGTGTTTATACATATTAGCTCAGCTGAAAAAAGTAATATGGTGCTGATTCACTTGTCTTTATGTTTGAACAACAGTAACTGATTCTGTCATTAAGCCAGATGTTGTCTATCAAATATTTATTATGTAGCCATTCTAAAGGCGTTTAAGAGTCCATACAACCACTGCTGATAAGTAATGGAACAGAGCTTTTTGAGTATTTTTTTTAATTACTAATGTTTGGGTTCCAAAAGCTTTTATGCTGCTATTTTATTTAAAGTTAATTCCGATAATACAAGGAGAATAGCAGATAAACAGGAAGAACTGGGAATATTAGTATACAAGATAAATTGATTTCATTTGCATTACAGAGACTTGGTGGGATAAATCTCATGACTGGAATATTGGTATAAAAGGTGATAACTTGTTCAGGAAGGAAAGGTAAGGGGAAAAGGGAGGAGGAGTTGCATATACATCAAGGCTTGGTAGTAATATGTGTCTTTAATGACCCCAGTGTCTGTTGGAAAAGGTAATACAGCAAAACACAAAATCTCGTATAGGTCCTTGGACTATATTTTGAACAACTTTTTGTTTCAGGAAGCGGAGGAAATATCTAGAGGAATAGCCATTTTAGACTTGATTCTGGCTGACAGGAATTGACTGCAACTGTGAATTTTCATATTTCTAGGGAAAAGAAGGTGTTAGAGCAATAAAATAAGAACAATTAACTTTGAAAAAGGAGACTGACTAATTCAGAGAACTAACTCAGAAGATCTGAGTGAAAAAGAAACTCTGTTTCCTAAGGAGGCTGTTTGAATATGTGCCTTTAATATTACTCAGTGCAAAGGAGAGCTAGGATTTTTTTGGCAGCTTTAGGAGTTTTTTGATGATCTGAAAAATTAAAAAGGAATCCTACAAAAACATGCTAAGGATAGCAAAAGAATAGCAGAAGTATGATGTCAGTGAATCAGGAAGACGCAGGCATAAAATGAATTACACTTACCAAGGAACATAAAAAGCAATGAAGATTGGTTCTTGAAATATATTAGCAGCAAGAAAAAGATGAGGGAAAGTGTGGGTCTTCTTAATAGAAGGTGAATAACTGATTACAAGAAGAATATGAATGTGTTTAATGCCTGTTTTGCTACAGTGTTCACTAAAAAGTTTAATGGTGACCAGATACTCAACACTGTATTAAAACAAGGAGAAAGAAACATAAGCCAAAATGGAAGCCTGTTGGAAATTCATCCTAGGGTACTTAAAGAACTATCTGAAGCAATTATCTCTGAGAACTCATGGAGAATTAGTGAGGTCCCAGATGACTGGAGAAAGGCAGACACAGTACTCCCATTTAAAAATTGGAAGAACGAGGGCCTGGGGAATTATCATGCAGTCATCATAGCTTTGATACCTGGACATATACCGGAATAAATTATTAAACAAGCAATATGTAATCACGTAAGGGATAATAGGGTAATAACCACAATGGATTTGCCAAGAACAAGTCAGGTGAAAGCAACCTCATTTTCTTTTTTGCCAAGGTTACTGGCTTAGTGGAGGGGAAATCAGTAAATGGGATGTATCCTGATTTTAAGAAGGTTTTTGACAGTCCCACATAAGATTCTTTTAAGGAAACTAGGAAAATGTGGTCTACATGATCCCCATGTTTGACCAGCTTGGGCTCCCTGCCACATTGTGCTACTGTAACAAGCCATAAATTCTTGGCAAGTATTCCCCTTACATTGCCCTCCAGAGGCGAAGACCGTACCCAGCTCGGTTCAGTTAACACTTTCCAGCCATTCATGAACCAACAACAGAGAAACTCCAGCTGGCTCCTCAGCTCAGAACCCCAGAACTATACCATCTTGCTTGGGTCAAAAAGCCTGACTAATGAATATTTTTATGCAGTTCACTCCCCTCTCAAAGTGGAAAGAAAGTGCATTGTTTTTTCTTATAGAGCTGAGTCTGTCTAGATGCTACTTTCAAAGATGAACTGGTTAAGATAAAATATTAAGTTTATTAACTAAAAAATAGATTTTAAGTGATAATAAGCAGCAACTGTAAAGAAATTAATAGTTACCAAATGAAATAAACATGAGATGGCAGTCTAAGTTTTATTCACTAACAAAGCTCTTGAATTAGCAATGTCTCATCCTTGCTAGATGCTTCAAGAAGTTTCTTAAATGTCTGTGGGCAACTTCCCTTGCCTGGGACTCCCCTCCTTCTTTCAGTGTCCTTTCATCTTCCAGACAGTCTATCAGGTACCTCACTGTAAGGGAGTGGAGACAAGTGAGACGTTCCCCTTTTTTATAATCTGTTTAGCTTGCTAGAACAATCTATTCATGTATGTTGGTTGCTGCTTCCCACTGGTCAAGCAACCCTCTTGTAAACATGCGTCCTGCAATGAGGCCTTTACTGTAAGCAATCTATGGTAGTGGAATCTTTCCTTAATGGTTCCATTATCATGTCTGGCCTCTTCACTGTCGTTCCTGAAAAGCTGATTTAAGTTGTTCTCTCTTCACAACATGTCCTAGTTGCATTCACCACAATATTTTTTAACTTCATATATTATGACTACATACAATCCAACAGGATATTAAAGTTTAGTAGATCAGGATTTTAAAAATAATACCAAACAAGGCATACCTTGTACAGAATTTATTACAATTACATGACATTAGTCAACATGGGGTTTCTGGAGTGGAGTTCTCAGACACAATACAACAACGGGTGCATAACTGGTTGAAAGACCACACTCAAAGACTAGTTACGTATGGTCAAATCTATATTGATGGCAGGAAATATGCTGAGTCAAGTTGATAATTCCAGATGGATTGAGCAGTCAGTGTACATCTACTTTGTCAAATGGGAAGTTGATCCAGTAAGTCAATTGCCTGAACAAGAGTAATGCTGAGTCAAAGGGAGTGTGTTTCCCCACAAATCTATGCAGTGGAGATATTGCAGAGAAGGTGTGAGGAAGGCAAAGGGAGATAAGTTATTTTACATAGCTTGGGGGTATCTTCCTTTGACTGTCATTGAATTCCTCAGTGAGTGTAGACCAGCCTTTGACTCATTGTCCATGTGGGAGGCCAAATATAGTGGAGGGCCAGAGGAGTCTATCCTTGGTCTAGTACTAGTCAGTATATTCATTAATGAGTTGGATAATGGAGTAGATAATAGGTTTATACAATATATGGATTACACCGAACTGGGAGGTGTTGCTAGCACGTTGAAGGACTGGGTTAGAATTCAAAACGGCCTTGACAATTTCAGGAATTTTTTGAAATCAACAAGATGAAATTCAATAAATAGAAGTGATGCCCAGGGAGGGAAGAAAAAAAATCAAATGTGTAACTACAGAATTGGGAATAACTGGCTAGGAGGTAGTATGGCAGAAAGTGATCTGAGCTATATAGTGGATCACAAATTGAATGAATCAACAGTATGACACAGTTGTGAGAAAAGGCTAGTAGAATTCTGGGATTTATTAGCAGGGGTGTCATACGTAAGACATGGGAAGTAATTGCATTCTTCTTCTATGCATTGGTGAGCCTCAGCTAGAGTACTATGTATAGTTCTGGGCACCAAATGCTAAGAATGATGGGGATAAGTTGGGGAGAGTCCAGAGTAGATTAACAAAAATGAGATATTGTTTTGAAAACCTGATTAATCAGGAAGGGTTTAAAAGAAACTAGATATTTTTAATTTTGAAAAAAGAGGTCTGTGGTGGGAACTGACATGATGATCAATTGTTCTTCCTGTGCATTGTAAGAAAGACAAGAAATAATGGGCTTAATTTTCAGCAAGGGAGATTAAGGTTAGATATTAGGAAAAAATTCTAACCATAAGGGTAGTTAAATTTTTCATTAGGATTCCAATGGAGGTTATGGAATCCCCATCATTGGAGAATTTTGAGATTAAGGATGGTCTAGGTTTGCTTGGTCCTGCATCAACACAGATGGCTGGACTTGATGACCCTTCAAAGTCCCTTCCATTTCTGTGAGTCTGTGACAATGCTGGAGTGGGACAATAGGAAGAAAAAAGACTTTGAACTGAGCTATTGTTTCTCATTATAGAAATCTAAAGCTGCATTGATTGGTGCTCTTTGTAGTGAATGCAGACCTTTTTGTATAATGGCATAAACCAACAAAATTTTTGCTTCTGGGTAGTTCTTACGTGAATAATTCTACTACTCTAAAGGGATTGTGTTCAAACATTTACTAGAGCTGCATCTACAGTGCTAGGAAAGGTGGGGGGAAAATAAACGGTTCCCTGAAAAATATTTATGGAATCAGAAATTTTAATTGAATTTTTTCATCTCAGAGTGTTTCATAGTTATCTGTAAATAGTCATGTGACTTAGGGGCAGTTCAGTGGCAAATTTTAAAGAGTGATAGGGGTGTGATTTTCATTGCCTTTGGATAACTGGTTCAGAAGAGCGGTTGATTTCCATGGTACCAAATCTGCAGACCTTGCTCAGGCAAAACTTCCACTGTAATAAGGCAGTGGAAGATTTGCTTGACTAAGCACTGTTGGGTTTGACCTTTAATTAAACAAACCAAACTCAAGACAATTTAAAACTATTTCTATTACTGGTGAAGATCAGGTAATAGAAGAATAATGTATGTAGGATCCATGATGAATATGAAATCTCATTGTGACCAAAATTTCAATGGGACTTGCAGGTTCTTGAAAGCTCTGAAAACCAGGCCACTTATTATGGTATTTAACTTTAAGCACCCAGGTTTTGAAAATTTAGGTTTGTATTTTTGCCAGAAGAAAAGCTGTGTGAGTGGAATGTCTCTCTTTTGTTGCCATATGTTCATTCAAATGCCCATGCCAAAAACAGTAACCCTCTAAAGTTGCCATCACATAGCTGTGTGAGCTAACTTGATTTTTATTTGAAGATATGAAGAAATATTTACTTTGAATGCAAAAACATGGCTTTTGGGATTCCAGTTACCTCTTCTGTGGGTGTAGGTTTATAAGACAGTGTTTGTTACTGATTTGTAGTTGAGTTGGCTGATGCTAAATATTGGAAGGAAAAAACTAAAAAGTGATGTATTTCAATGATGTATATTAATAAACCTTTAAGACTTGAAACCAATTTTAAAATGCTTACGAGATCTTCCAAAGCTCTTACTGCAGAACTAGATCAATCTATTCTCACTTCATTTAGCTTGATCCATGAAAATGTATTAAATCCTATTCCCTAAGAGGCTTTTGTGGAGAAGCACAATATGAGTTCTGGAAAGACAAGGAAGGAAATGAGCTTCTAAGCAGACGTGTAATACACATATAGATTGCATCGCATAAACAACTGTTTCCATGGTTTGCCAAAAAGTGTGTAGTAGGCAAAACCATTTGGTAAAATGAGAATTCACTTGGATTTTTGCCTAAAACTTGAACAAAACCACATCAGGATTTGAAGAGATCTTGCATACTGCCCACACTGCCCCGTCTCCTATTTCAGACAGTTAGTAACACAAGGTGGGCTTCAGGAAGACTGTTCCAGTTTGAAAAAGCTGCTAATATGATTGTGTGGAGGGACAGAGTGGTGGGCCATACTACCTGAGTCGGAGGAGAAATGGCACAAATGGGTGAAAAATTATGATAGTGTGGTCCAAAATGCCATAGTGTCTGCATTTGTAAAAAGTCCTTATTTAGGACTTTCATGGAAATAGGAAATTCAGTATTTCTCATGTAAGGACACATTCTAATGATGCTCCCCATGCCATATGGGAAGATAACAAAATTGATTAACTATTTAATTTTTTTCCCCAGAAATAGGCATAATAAAATGAGGTGGCCTAAAAGTTAAGAAATTCAACTCAGACTTAGTGGCACAGCCTTAAAGTTGTAAAATAAACAGTGGCTAAAACCTTCAATCATTTTAGTCTAGCTGTTCATTTAAAAACCCCACTTGCTTGCCGGGGAGGGGGAGGCAGAGGGAGGGACAATGAAGGGAGCTCACAGGAAACACAAAATTAATTTTATCTTGGTTTTTAAATCTTTGCTTTATTCATTCATAAAATTCTGTGGTGAAGCTGCTGAGGTGGTCATCTTTCTGTGTTTCACACAGGGCTCTAACAAATTCTGAGTCTGTTTGATCTTTCTGGGTGCACTGTGATTTAAATTCTGGGAAAGTGCTAATTGTGAGTCACTTCACAAAATCAAACTAATGGTTGGTTGAGAGTTTGTCTTTAAGTTTTTTTGTTTAACACGTTAGATGGGTTATAGCTGGCAAATGGCTGGAGTTGATTTTGGTAAAAGAACGTTGCACAAAGTAGTTAAGTGTTGTGGAGCTGGGGAATCAATTAAAAAATCTTTTCTTTAAAGGTTTATCTTCTATTAATGCTTCATAAAATTGGCATTTCCTTTTAGCTGGTAGCTAGTGGAATCAGAAAGTTCCTACACAGACTGAGAGCTACTTCTGCCAGGGGGTGCTGTTGTGTCTGTCCTTTTTCACTGCTGTTAAACCTATTCCCCTGATTTCACAGTAACAGGCTTTTTGAAATCTTGCTTGTATCTCAGTGAATAAGCAAGGCAGAAAAATAACATAAGCACTCCTGGAATCACTGAGTTCTAAACATTACAGCTGTGGGGAGGATTCCAAAGCAAGGCAAAAGCTGTACTTATAAAGGTGAAATCTGTGCATGACTTCCTAATTAAGATAAAGTCTGATTCAGTAGGTTTTGGTACTTAGTGCTGAGAATGAAATGCAATTCTGTGTGAAGTGACAGAATCTCTCTCCTGACAGTGTAGCTAGTCCTGTAGAAAATCTGGCTTGAAGACTTTTTAATACATGGATCTCTCTTGAGATATGGATTAATGATAGGAGTGACAACAACATCAGTACAGAAATGATTCTCAAAGGGTAGGAACTCACAGCCTTAAATAATCATCCATTGATATCTATTTTCTTGAATGTAGTAGCCTTCCTCATAAAACCAAAACAGAAAACAGTCAATTAAAAGTTCTTTGATGGCCTCTCTGGAAAACTGACAAGAAATGTATGTTGCTAATAATCTTAAAAAAACAAAGAAACAAAAAAGTCTATAGGCAAGATCCAGTGAATCCTTATTTTATAAGGGGTTCATTTTAAAAATCATGTTCTAAATGAATAGTTCCCTTAATAACATCTACATTATACCATGTACATTATACCATGATGATGGACTTTAACGACTAATGTACTCTAAATACACAGCAATAAGTCATCATGCACTCGTTCCCACTTTTTGGAGTTAGCGGATATAAGGGTCTGGGGTGTGTGTGTAGGGCTGGTGGCACTTCCTTTACTGTGGCATGCACATGGGATTCCTGGGGACGCTAAGATTGGCCATATGGGTTAAAATAAGGGCAAAAAGTTTTCTGGTAGCTGTGCATGGAGTGGTGTGCACACCTAATTAAGAATGCGCATGAGCAATACGTCTCAAAGAACCACAGTTACTACAAGTAATTGCTCCAATGTGCATGGTCATGTGCAGACCTCTAGATACATTTCCTGCCATCTGTAGTTTATTAAATAAAAACGTATGATAATATAAATGGCAAATTGTCATTCAGATTAGCTCAGGTATTTAAAAGTGACCCACAAAGATAGTTTGTGCTATAGTTCACGTAACTAGGGTTGTACCAGCTCTGGGCTGTCCATCTGTACTGATAGTATAAGATCCGTTTCAACACAGTCTCTGTGCTCTAGGTACATCACATTAATTTCTCTTTGTAGCAGGCCCATTCCACTCTGTGTGGTATAAAGATCACTTTTTCTAACTTTAAAGATTCTTTATTTCTGGCATGAATAATTTTTAACTGTAAAAATGAGGGGCCGCCAACTTCATGCAGAACCTACACATTTGTAGGACTCAGATGAGTGACCTCCCTCAGAATGATAGCTATTTTGAAAACCACTCCATTGTGTGTGATCAGAGAAGCCCACATTTTCATACCCTAATTGGCCTTGCCCTGGCTACACAGCAGGACCACTGAGGTCATTTGCTCTGTATCTTGAAGAGTCGTATACAGTGATGTTGTGCTTTTAAAAAAAAAAAAAGTGAAAACTCCTATATGAAACTCCACATTCTCCAAATGAGATGTGGGTAAACACAAACTTGCATTTACCTGTTATAAGGCCTGGCTGGATAAAACTCTAGTTGGAATAATTTAGTGGGAGTGGTCCTGCTTTTTTGGGCAGGGGGTTGGACTCGATGACCTCATGAGGTCCCTTCCAGCCCTATGATTCTATGATTCTATCCCGGTCATACTTTGAGGCTATGGCTTCAGTAGGACACTTACAGAGATGCAGCTGTGTATTTCTGTGCCACTGTAAGCTCTCTAGTGGAGTCGCTCTAAGCCATCGGGAGAGAGCTTTGTCCTTGGCTTAATTACTCCAACCTCCATGAGTGATGGTAACTGTGTCAGCAGGAGAAGCTCTCCCACCAGCACAGTGCTGTCCATACCTGTGCTAAAGTCGGTGAAAGTTATGTCTGGCCCAGAAGTTCCACTAGCTCAAGAAAAGACCCAGGGCTTGGTGTGCTGGGACTCGGGGCTTGAGCCCCATAAGCCCAGCGGTGGCAATGCCCCTGGTCTGGCCTGTCTGGTGCTGTTCTTAATGGTATTGATTAGTGGGGTGGCTAATTCACACTTCTTAGGGACATGACTTGTGTTGACTTAAGTTGGAGGGTAGCCATAAAAATAAATGAAACAGTTTACTTTTTTGGAAAACTTTGCTGGTGGAAATGGAGCTGTTTAGATGCCAATTTAAGTGCTTTTCTGAACAGTGATGGGTCCTAAAGGGAAGAGGTGTGGATGAGGAGTGTGGAGTCCATCACCCAGGAGCATCACAGCTTGTTATTACATTACTTTTTTGGCACATAAATCACGGAGCCATGTCCAGATTTGTTAGCCTGGATTAACTCTTCCTCTTCCCGAGATTCCTTCTAGCAATATGAATTTTCACTGCAGTTATTCCACTAGCACAGGCTTTTTCCATTTAGAGTCAGGAGGCTGTGGTCATGTGCTAGAGCAGCACAGAGTGTCTGAACTCTGATCATACAGGTCCTCTGTCCTGCTCAAGATCACTGGCTTATGCAACCATTGTCTACATTCAGATCTATGCTGAGAAGCAGATCTTTTAAATAGTACATTTGTTACCAGTCAGTCAAGAGTCTGTTAGTCTATACAGAAATTTTAAGAGCATTAAAATAGCAGTCTAGTGAAAATATTTCATTAGATCAATAGCAAAATTCAGTGGTGGGTGTAGTCCACTGTTATTTGGAGGCAGTGTTTTTGCAGATAGCACACAGAGGCCTGCACATTTGTCTCGGTTCCTGAGATGCTCCGGTCTTCTTTTGTTGCTGTTGTTGGTTTTTGTTTTGTTTTGGTTTTTTAAGTCTCTTTAGGAGATGCTGTATTCATTTTTAATATTAACTGCCCATTTAAAGACGTGGAAACAATTTGCCTCTCTTCTCAAGGTAAACTTAAGGGAGCACTGAGAAAAACAAAACCCCATTCCATTTGTGACTTCTAGCTAGAAATACTCATTTAAAAATATTTTTTGAAAAGAGTACTATACTAGCAACTTCTCAGAAAATGATTTCTGCAGTGAAATCTAATTGGCTCTTTCAAGTGTTACTGTCCCAAAAAGGCAATAAGATTCAGTGGGTAAATAAGTAATGAAATTTGTTTCTGAAGTTTATCTGCAGAGCACTTTGTGACACTTTACTGCAGAAGAGGAAGCATTGTAGGGGGAGCCACTCGAGTTTAATAGGGAAGAATATGGTAAAAAGTAGATCCTGTATACCTTTTAGGAAAAAAAAAAAGTGACTTATGTCATTCATCCCATCACCTGCTAGAACTCTTTAGCTTTGTAATGTGGATAATGTCTGTTGGGCTTTGGCCTGTCTGGTACTGCTAGTATTGGTCTTGCACTCAGCGCTAGTTAGTGCCCATTTCTTGTGTTCAACAGAGCAACCAGTTGAATTTAGCTAACGCCTGTGATAGTCAACTGCGGTGATAGCAGTTGGGATCTTCTCTGTAATTCACTTGCCCGGCTGCAATATAACTCTAAATATTGCAAGCAAACAGTTGATTTATTTGTAGGTGTCTCTGTAGACACTTTTTGATTGTGAAATTTTCCCTCACTACAAAAGCACTGAATGCATTTCATTATGGGCATTTGGTGTTTGTCTTGTACTCTTTTTGCAGTGTCAAATTTAATTCTAGGAGTATGACTCCAGTAAATTATACTTATCTGTGAGTCGGTGGACTGCTTCTGACAAGCAACTGGCAGCAGTGCAGTCAAAATAAAAATTGTAATATAAAACATTTGTCCCGTAGAACAGCGTTATGTTAGGTACCTGCCAAGATACTCTAATGTAAACAGTAGATCACAGATTTGAATAACTACTCATACATATGCATATATTCTGGCAGAAACTGTCACAATTTCATATCTTCCCATTTTAAATGTGTGCTGTAGCAAGTACTTAGGTGGGAAGATAATTATGTGCATTTTTTGACAGTCTAGTATTTTGCAAACAGTAATCTAATAAAAATAAAAATCCATATCATATTTCCTATTCCAGTATTTTCATTATAGATTCTATTCTCTTGTCATGGTAACAAATCATAAAAAGGAGGAGGAGCAAGAGTGTCTATTAGTGCTACTTCTGGTTTAGTTACCATTTACTTAGCCACAAAAAGTTACAAGGAAATTCAGAAAGTCAGGGTATTTAAATGATCATGTAGTGATATCCTTTGAAGAAGTGATACTGACATTTGTTTTACACTAGAAGACCACGGGTTCAAAAAGCTGCACTATCTCTTGCTCCTTCCCTATTTCTTGCAAAAGTGTTTGCATTCTGACCCTGAGAGCATGTTAACAGATAGGCTTTAAAGCGAAACGATGCTGGTTGTTTTGCTTTAAAAAAATTAGGTCTACGCGACGTTTTGCTCTTTCGATATGACGAGCTCCATCATATCAAAACAACAAAACTTGAATTGAAATGTTAAAATCTACTAGGTAATCGAAAGAGCCATTGAATCAAAATGGTTCTTTTGAAACAAAGCTGTTGGGACGCATTGTTTCGAAACAACATTGTTTCAAATAAATGGATTTGACCTTCCTCCCAGGGCACATGGTACCCTGGAAGGAAGGCCCCGCCCCCTCAGCACCCTGGCCAGGAAGGGGGTAAGGGGAGGCAGGGGCAGGGGCAGGGATTGCAGGGCATGCTTTATGCCCCGTTGCATTGGGAATGGATGGTGGAGTGCCCCTTGGATGGTGGAGCACCCCTTATCCCCTGCTGTGCAGCCAAGGATAGGGGATACCAGGTGCAGGGTCACCCCCCCCCACTGCCCAGCCAGCGGTGGGGGATAAGGGGTGCCCCGCAATCTATTCCCCCACCACCCAGCCAGCAGCAGGGGATAAGGGGTGCCCTGCAATCTATTCCCCTGCCGCCTGGCCAGTGGTGGGGGATAAAGGGCACCCCGCCATCCATTCCCCTGCTACCTGGCCAGTGACAGAGGATAAGGGGTGCCCTGACATCCTTCCCTCACTTCCTGGCCAGCGGTGGAGGATAAGGGGTGTACTGACATCCATTCTCCTGCCGCCCTGGAAGTGGCGGAGGATGGAGGGTGCCCTGCGATCCCTGCCCTGGGGGCTTTTTTCCCCTGCCACTGGCTCTCCTTGGGAGAGCCAGCCACAGGATTGGGTGGTAACATGGCCCTGCCGGGGGCCATGTTGCCACACCTCCCAGGGTGCCCCTGTCCCAAACTGAACTAGCAAGACCTGTGTCTAGACATGCTAGTTTGATTTGGCTTTTTTTTTTTTTTTTTTGGTCTGGACCTGTTGAATTGATTTAGCGTGAATTGATTTAATGAATTTTATGTTGATTCAGATCAAATCGATTCAACTGGAATTGATTTTGCTGTGTGTGTGGACATCGCCTTAGGCGGTAATCAGAACAATGCTGAGAAAACCTCTACAAATTTTTATGGGCCCTGATCCTGCACAGTTAAAGTAAATGGAGGTTTTTGCATTGACTATAGTGAGTGGGCAGGGGTGTCAAACTCATTCAGTATGCGAGCCACATTGGAGGGCAGGACACCTGATGAGGGCCATGTGTCTGCACAGGCTCCCCGTCCCTTTCCCCTGACATATTCAAAGAGGCATGAACTACCCTTTCTACTCCCCAACCCTGCAGGGTCAGACACCTTCCGTTTTCCCTGCCCTGTTGGCTCTCTTTCCCCACACTGGCTTCCAGACCCTCTCCTGGCAGGCATCTCCCGGACACACCTTCCCTTTCCATTTCCCCTGCCGCATGATGGCAGGCGATCAGTCTGTCACAGTAACAGGCAGGCTGGGCTCTTGTGTCCCCCCTCCCTGCCCACTCACTGTCAGTCATTTAGCGTTCTGTCCTTTAATTGGGCTCACTCCCAGCAGGCCTTTGATTGGGTCATTTCCATGTGAGCCTCAGGCTCTCTTCCTTTCTTATTTGTGATTCATGCAATGTGCTGGCAATCAAATTAGCATGCTGACTGATTGTGACCAGTTGGGGTGGGGGGCAGTGTGGTGACTCTCTCAGAAGTGTAGCCCAGTCTTCTGTGATTGAGACTGATTGGTTGGCAGACCACAGCAGAACTGAGTCAAGATTGGCTGGAGTGCTTCCTTTCTTCCCCTTATGCTCTGACTCGGGTCATGTGAGTGAGGCAGAAGCCACTTAGCCTTGCTCTGCTGGTAGCAGCTGGTCTTTGCTGCTGCAGAGAGTTCTCAGGCACAGTCCAGGCAGCAGCTCTGCGGGCCAGATCAGTGCCCTTGGTGGGCCGGATGTGGCCCATGGGCCTTAAGTTTGATGCCCCTGGTCAGGGGCATCACTGGCGCTGGGCACACAGGGCCCATGGCCCGAATCCCAGTGCTAGCGCCCCGGGTTAGGCGGAGCCCCGCTTCTCCCAGTCTCCAGCCCAATCGGGTCAGAGATCCAGGGCCCAGCTGCCCATGGCCGCAGCAGCTGCTCCCAGCCCCATCCCAACCAGGGGCATAGCCTCTGGGTAGGGGGCAAGGCCTGGCTGGTGCCCCGGGTCCTTTCCCGGGCCAGCGACACTCCTGCCCCTGGTATAGGGTCAAACCTACAGTAATGATCAATCTTAAATAGGGAAGAAATGAAACCTGAGGAATGTGGGCATGCTTTTGTAAAAGAAGAGAGAGATTTTTACTAACTTATTTAGAGAGAGAGGACAGAATTCAATAGATTTGTATAGATTTACTCCAGCAGAGGATCTGTCCCTATATATTTAGAAAGAGCCTGGGATTATCTGAATTTTGGTCATCTAAACTTAAAGAAATCAGGGAAACCTAGTGTGGCTTTGAAACATCTTAATATCTGGGCTAATTCCTAACATCACTCTTATTTCATATGAAACGTGTTGGTTTGGGGCTGGGTTAGGAAAACTAATGCTCTAGTTTCCCTACAGACCTGTTGAAAGGGCCAAAAACCTGTAGCATACAGGGAAGAACAGTACACAGGTCAAATCTGATATTAATTTTAACATTAGTCTTTTTCTAACCACAAATAAGTCACAGTCAGGGTGTTTTCATAGATTCAGGACAAATTTGATGATTTAAAATGGGTAGCAAAAACCTCAAAATTGCAGTTGACTAAATGCTTGCAAAAAAAAATATTGCCCATGTACCTTGCTATGAACATAAGAATAGCCATAGTGGCTCAGACCAATGGTCCATCTTTCTCTGGTATTGTATCTCTGACAATCGCCAGTGATATGATGGTAAAATATTTATAGCAGTGGACAGAGCTTCAGTGGGGAGTGTACAGTACAGGCCAGTTCGGAGGATTGACTTCTATCTTCCCCTCCCAGCTTCTGCACTCGGAGGTTTAGGTTGCTTTGAATATGAGGTTGAATCTTGAACCATCTTATCTAAGAATTGCTGATGCCTCTGTTCCCTTTTAACTGGTTACAGATGCATGAGAGGACCTTCCCTCTTATCTTGTTATTACACAGTTTTGTTGGTAAAGGAATGTCTCTCAAACTTTCTGAAAATCCAAATACACTATATTGACTGGATTATTCTTATCCACACACTTGTCTGTCAAAGAATTCTTATAGGTTGATGAGGCATGACTTTTATTTAAAAGAGCTGTGTTGGCTGTTCCCAGCAAATTTTTTATCTGTGTGTCTGATAATTTAGTCTTTACCACAATTTCTACCAATTTGTCTGGAATTGAAGTTAGATTCACCAAAGTATAAGAATTTGATTCCAATCTAGGTTAAAAAAGGTTGTTTACTGGAGAGCTGACAGAGAAGTTTTGAAGTCAGGAGAATGAGTTTCCTTTTCATAGACTAAGGTCCCACATATTCAAAGTACAAAAAGTAGTGGGGTAGGGAATGGGGGGATGCGGGAAGAGGCTATTTGACAAATCTTGTGATGTAGAAAATGATGGATGGTATGTCAAGAAACTCTTGATTTTGAATTAGAGTCTGAGGAGAACAGAGCTAGAGATAGAAGAAAGCCACCAAAAGTGAGTTAAACAAACATTTTTATTTGTAGTCACACATACCACTTTGTGCTTCTTGGTCCTACCTACCCAACAGCACAATCACACTCGTGCATTTTATAGATTTATGGTCTTACTTTCACATCTTGAAATCATTTCTAAAAAGTCTTATCTAAATAAATTTTTATATCTTTTAGATGGACAGCTTTGAAAGCTCCAGTGCTTTGCTTCATTTTCTCCATCCTCTGTAGCATAGGGCATGGCTAATGTGCTGGTAAATTCGCTGTATCTTAAAGTTCTTAAATCATGATTTGAGGACTTAAATAATAACTCAATCATAGGTTAGAGACTTATTGCTGGAGTGCATGGGTGAGGTTTTGAGGCCTGCATTCTGCAGGAGATCAGACTCGATGATCATACTGGTCCCTTCTACCTTAGAGTCTATGAGTCTATTCTTCCTTGGACAGTGCTGTCATTGACAATGGGAATAGGATGGAAGTGCAGGTCTTGCATCAGGAGCAAACTGTTTAATGAAAATTTGAGCTGGTTGGTTGAATAATATCTCTTTTCTGTGCAGTAGTGTACTTTGCATACAGTCCATGTTCTCCTTTGAAATGAGAATAGGGTGTTATTTCCTAGGAGAGAGTATATGATCCCCCCATGTCTTCCAGGTACTGATATGAGTTAACAGACAGTGGTGGGAATGGCATTATTTCATTTGAAGGACCTCTAGTCATCTATTACAAAGATTACAGGACTTAATGCACTCTAAATACAGCATAATATACATTAAAGCTTCCCTATTTGATAAAAGTGCTGTGTAAAAGTATGCACTGAAGAAACCATTTGTAATGTTTAGTAAATTCCATTGGTCCTAGAAAACTCAAGAACAATAGTACATATTTTTTAGTATTATCTGCTGGTACAGTGCCTTAATTCTACTCATATGGGCACAGCCTTGTTCAATGGATATGGCACTGAATTGGGTGCCAGTGTAACCTGCTAGGGTGGGCTCAAATTTATTCAATTGCCCCTCTCCAGTGCCTCACAGAGAAAACCCCTGATGAAAGCAACTGGAGAGCCAGGATCCAGTTGTCAAAAGGACTCACAGCGAAGACTGCTCAGAGTTTCCATCCCACATTAAACTATCACTCAGCAAAAACATACAATGAACTTTATCAACTAACTAAACACACCTTATCCTAAGGAACCATAATACATTTAAACAGAACAGTAAGAAACCCAAGAGTCCCAAAGTTCAGGTGGAGTCACTCTTATCTCAATTGCAGTCTTTTAAGTCCTTGGGGCTTGAATGCAGAACGAAAGCAATCCTCATCCTCTCTAGCTGCAGGAATCTTCAGGCAGATGCCATGCAGTCCTTTCTTCCTCCTGTGTAGCCAGCACCATGCAATCAAGTCACTGGCCATCCAACTCTCAGTTCCACTGCAGACAACTCCCCTGCAAAGCAGTCCAAAGCAGGGAGAAAACATCCTGCAGTCCACTCCTGCTCAGCTCCTTTCACTGAGTCCCTTAGCCAATGTCCTCTGCAGTTCTCTGTTTGCTCCTCTCCAGGCTTCTCTTCTCCGGCTTCTCCCTGGGTATGTACTTCCAGCTCAACAATAAAACTTGTGGAGCATGCTCAGTGTGCTCCCCCACCCTCTTACCAGAAGTTTCTGGTTTCTGGGCTGCAAAATCTGCCCAGCAACGTAACCCAGCCATAAGGATCCCTAAAAGAGATTGCACCTATTTAGGCACATGGGTTACACCAGGAAATGTTGGCACTGTACGTGGCTCTGTTGTAATGTATTGTTGAACAAGCTAGTTTGATCTTAGTTTTCTATGTGTAAAATTGGGGTAATTATACTTACCTTCTTTTTTTTAAGTTCTTTGTGATTTACCAATTGAAAATGCTATATAAGAACTAATTTATTAAAACAAAGCCAACATACATTTAAACTGCATTCTATATTTCTTCTGCAAAATGATTCTACTATGCCTGTTTGAAGAAAAACATAAAACTTACTATTTCAGTAACTGTTGTGTCTAAGACTTTTGATAACACTCTACACCAATGTTGCTCAATTACCTTCAGGCCTTTTTGAGAATTTTACAAAAAGAGGTGGGCAATTTGTGCAGAAGGCAGACAAAATAAAAAACAAAACCAAAAAAATAATTCAGCTGCCAATAACTAAAGACTTTGATTGCAAAATAAGTATTCATCTGTCCGTCTTTAACGAAATTTATAAGTCAACATTATTACCTAAATTTATGGCAATTGCTAGTGGGAGAGATGATAGCTACAATTTCTGGTGAGCTTTGTGAACAGTGGTTTGTAGAAGGTCAGGGCAAGGCACATACACTGGTTAAAATTCTCATACTTCAAGCATTTACGGTGTTGAAATTTTGATAAGGCTTGTGGTAGAAAACCCACTTCCACAGGGATATGCTGATTTGAACATCATTAAAAGATAGATGGCTAGATTCTGGTTATTCTGAAACTGATCAGAATATTGAGATTTTAGAAAGCACAAAGTCAACCTTCTCTGAATTTTCCCACAAGATATGAGATATGGGGGCTTACAATTTCTAATGGAAAGGCACTTTCATCAATTGAATCAAGAGTGATTGCTTCAGAAGGGCAGGGTTCACCAGCAGAGTCAAGAAATGACAGGGACCACAATGGACAGATAAAAGCAAATCCTTCCAAATTTGAAAATTCTTCAATCACATTTTAAAAGTTTTGATCATATTGTGTAGGAGTTCTTGTTGTTTTTCTCAAAGTTTCATCTGCAGGAATAAAAAAACCCACAAGTCTATTTGAAAGATTTCATGATTTCTCTGAACGGCACACACTTTTTCAAGCAGATCACCAACACTAGATGAACAACCTTGGAACTGCAAGTTTAAGGAATTCAAGTGACCAACAATATCACCCAGAAAAGCTACCTGTGACATAGTGGGGACATGATTAATAAATTCCAGGAACTCATAAGCCTTGTTAGTGTTGTTTGAAATAAATTCAATTATTTCTTTTTGAAGTGTACAAAACCTACCCAATGCATGCCTCTTCTCCAGCAGTAAACATCATTGTGCTGCAATAGGTCACATATTTGGCCGAATCATCTTGGAAAAGTGCTTTAAAAAGTGATATTGCAAACTGGAAGCTGAGCATATGTAATTTGCTAACTTGATCACAGTACCCATTGCCCCCCCCGAAGTCCCCAGACAGTTTACTGCACAAGACAGTCTGGTGAATGATGCAGTGAAGAATGTATCGTTTCTAGATGTGAAGCACCTCTTTCCCTGTCATGATGGAACTTAGGTCTGCAACAAGAAAGTTTACCTTCTTCAGAGCTAAACCATTAAAAAAAGAAATCCAAAAACAATCCTCCTGTGTTGTAGTTCTAATGATATTAAGCACAAAAATTCTTCCTTGGAAATGCAGTCCTCATTAAGGCTAACAAACAGCAATAGCTGGCTCACTTAAATCACTTGTTTCACTGACTGCAAGAGGCATGTATTTGGCATTTATTAAATCTGAAAGTAGTGTTGACAAACAATCCTTGTAAGTTACCTCCAGTCTTTTTACTTGGAGGTACCTGCTTCACACAGTTCACAATCTCATCTTTGTTTTTCTGTCTAGCAAAACGCTACTCCACCATTTCGAGGGTGGTGTACTTCACAAGCTCAGATTCCAGGAATGACTTTTTCTTCGTATCTAGTACCAAGATTATCTCAAGAAAAGCAGCTATTGCTTTTTCCTGTATAGCTGCTGATGATGCAAGAATTGTATTCAAAGAGTGATACAAAGACTTGAGATTTTCAGTTCTGTTGCATCTTGCAACACGGTCAGCAGGCTAGGTCCCCTTGAAGTTCCTCTGCTTTGATTCAAAATGGAGCCTCATGTTGATGAAATTACAGATGGACACAGCGGCTGGCATATTAAATACACTGGTTTTGTGTTTGAATGAGCTGGGGGTATAAAAAGAGAATCCCCCGCCCAATTTGGTTTAAAAGTTTCATTTTCACTGTCAACTTCGTAACATTTACACCCACCCTCATTTTTGGCTTAATTTCCATTGCTGGTATAAAACTGGGTGGCATCCTAGCTCCGTTACAGGCAATGCTCTCATGAAATCTTAAGTTCCAGTAAGCATTGCTTAGTTTAGGCAGGAGCTTGTTGGGCTTGCGCACTGGCACCTCTCAGCTCAGCAGTTCATAGTCCCACCATCTCTGGGCTCCTTGTCTGCAGCTGCCACACTCTGGTTGCCCAGCTCTGAAGGTGGCCATGTAGCCAGCAGCAGTGCAGAAGTAAGGGTAGCTATACACTAAACCATGTCACCCGTGCTTCTGTACTGCTTGTGTGGCAGTGCTGCCCTCAGACCTGGGCATCCACCTGGCAGCCATTGCTCTCTGGCCAACCAGCCAGTGCTTAAGTTGTACTGGGTCTCAGCCCTTGTATCTCTTTTATTACAAGTTAAGTGCTGCCAGGAAGTTAATTAATAAGGAAGTCGTAGGCAAATAAATAGACATGTTGCCATTCATTAATTTAATTGCAGACCTTTTTTAAGGAGAGCTGGTTGGTCGCAAAGAAAGCTTTTGCTGGCCACTTTTGGCCGGTGGAATATCATAGCGGTACACTCATTTCTAGAATGAGTCTGAATCTGTTTAACCATCATAGAAAGCTTTTTGTGTCATCTTTTTCAAGTTATTCTGTTGTTCATTCCTTTCTTTTCCTAGCAACTCTACAATTGAGCTGATGTTTGCCTCAGATATGCACACAAGGTTCCCATTAACTTCACATCCACAATTTGAATATTCACTGATTTAGAAAAAAAACCCCTAACATTAATGTTCAATGAATCAAGAGCTTAAATAGACTAATCTTCATTAAGTCACCTGCATTGATCATGGATGAAAGCTGGTGTAAAGTGAGATCCCAGTGCAGCAACAGATCTCAAACTTTTCCATGACAAGACACTCTGTCCATTTGAAAAGGTGGAAAGACTACAATCCTGTGGTAATTGTTTGCAACACCTAGGTTGAATCCCCATGTCCTAGGGATGCTCAAGTATGTAGGGCATTATACCATGAATAAGAAAAATGGCCAAATGGATCTGATTCACTCTGGATGCTTGGAAGTATTTAAAAGTGACAATAGGCACAGGAGGTGCTAATTAGATTTTAGTTGTGCACATGCACTCTGTAACCTGATGTCACTAGGACAGAAACAGATATAGAAACCACAAAAGCTTGAATGGCTGTCTGGCTTTGCTTTGGGGGAAGTTGTCACCAAGTCCTGACTTGGTGATGTGAACACATACATTTTGTAAAAAGACAGAATACAGCAAGTGTTGCTGGCATCTAATGGGCATTTCTTTATGCATAGAGTTAGTGGGCCTGGTCTGTGTTTCAGGGCCAAATTCTATATACTCAGCTGGCAAAGAACAGGAAAAAAAATGCTTTGGTTGAATTACCTGTGGCCTGAAAAATTTACCCTCTGGAATTGCAGCAAAAGATGGTTTAAACTGGGAACTTAGAATAGTTAAAGATAACTACTTCATTTTAAAATCAAAAAGTCTCCTTGTATATTCCAGATCTCCTCCTCAGTATGTGAAAAGGGAGTTCAGTTGCTTTTCAGTAGCATTCCCTTACCATTTGCTTAGCTTTGTGGTGTGGGTGTGAGGTCTGTGATCCATGCTGGAGGAGGAGATGGACATGTAGTAAGTCAGAGCAGAAGTGGGTGAATTAGGCACCCTACTCCTATTTCAGTTGCAAAGAAAATGTCACCTGTAAATATAGTGTTGTCTTAGGTTGACTTCAGAGTCTGATGTGATGGAAATCCTTTTGTGTGTAGGATGGAAGTTGTTGAGCAGAGGAGGGGACAGTGAGTGGTTGGTTGATCTTTAAAGCAAAGATTTTGTCTAGGTAGCACTTCCCTATGTATTTCTCAGTGCTTGACTCAGTACCATAACTTGGTACTTCAAGGTGCTAGTAGAGCTGCATTTTGGATAAAAAAGTAAAACCCAAATCTTAACTGTTAAAACATAAGAACCTTCTACCAATTTATAGCAAGAACAAGGGTATTCTATTTAGTGTTGGTTGACTAAACAATAATTACCCAACATGCTGTCTAAGAGCTCCTTCTGAAGAACTACAGAGGAGAACACGTCAGTGCAGGTTTCATTAATGCCACAAACCCCAAGAATCATGCAATATGTTCTTGAGCGCCATCTCTTGGTGTTTTATCTATTGATTATGTATATATGAGCATCATACTTATGGAGCATTCTGGTGATATTTTCATTTGGCCTATCCACTGTAAATTCCCCTTGTGTAATTTCCATTGGCTTATGACAGGACTCAACAAATCCTGGTTGCCAGAGTGCTTGGGGTTTGTAGCCTGACTCTACTGTGGAACTGCTGCAAAGGAGTGTCCTCTGGTGACCAAAAATAAAACCACCAGGTCTTTTACCAGGACTTGGTGGATTTGATGGCATTTTCGTGGCAGGGGGCTCTGCGCTGCCATGATGACTTTTTTTTGGCAGGTGGGGGTGACTCAGCTAGGTGCCTAGCTTTGAACCTGGGTGCCTAACCGGGCAACAATTTTGTGGATCCCTGTTTTGTGATATTCAAGTCCTGTCCTAAAGTGCTGTGTAGCCTTGGGTTTAAACAATGGCTGTGTTTCTTCCCAGAGGCAGAGCATTTCAGTGTTGGGCAAATGTATCTTTTTACAATCATTGCTTATTTTACAGGGCTTCTGCAACTCTTCATAAAAGTGCATTGAGATGTTATTCTGATTTGCTATAAGTGTCATGGAGTCATAGAGTTTTAAGTTAGAAGGGAACATCAGATCATAGTGTGACTTCCTGCGTATCAAATGCCACCTGCACACTACATTCCAATAGAGTTAAACTGTAGTGTTACATCCCGGAGAAGACTAAACTATTATGTGCCACAGGCAGCGAACAGAAGAAAACAATGAGCACCAATGTCTGAGGCTCCTGCAGTGGCAGGGAAACGATTAAGGGAAATATACCCAATAATTCTTGCAAGTGACCTTTCTTGCTGAAGAAAGAGACACCCCCTGCCCCCAGGTCACTGCCAGTCTCACCTGGGGGAGAATTCTTCCCCAACATACAGTGATCAGTTAGGTCCTTGGCATGTGAACAAGAACGCTTGGTTCTCCATCAAAGTACTAGCCCACTGTGTACAGGAGTAACCAAATAGCATGTGTGAAAATTTGGGAGGGGGTGTGAAGTCATAGGTGCCAGTATAAGCAGAAGCCCCAAATATTGGTATTGTCCCTATAAAATCAACAAGGAGTCCTGTGGCACTTAAAGAATAACAAATTTATTTATTGCATGAGCTTTTGTGGGAGAAAAATCTCTCTTCATCAGACACTTTGAAGATAGGGCAACATACAGAATGGGAGGAAGTAAATGCCCAGAAGTGTAAGTAGTCATGGGAACAGGTCATACTATAGCAGCAAATCAAAACAGTTGTAAAGATTCAAATACTGAAGAACAGTGTACAGAGGAAGATGAAGTCAAATTACCTGTTGTAATGAGAGAAAAATCCAATGGCCCTATTAAGTCCTGAATCAGTGCAACCGAATTAGCAAAGAAATTCGATCTCAGCTGCTTCTCTTTGAGGCCTTGATCTAATATTCATCTATCTGAGCACTGCAATTAGTAAATGATCAATGGAGTGATCAGTAAGATTGAAATGCTGACCTACGAGTTTTAGAAGGTTGTGATTTCTGATGTCAGATTTGTGCCATCTATTCTTTTGTGCAGAGTTTCAATCTTTACAACTGTTTTGATTTGCTCTTACAGTGTGACCTGTTCTCATGATCCCTGCATTTATTTCCTCCCATTCTTTAAATTCCCCCATCTTCAAAGCATCTGACAAAAAAAGCTCATGCAATAAATAAATTTGTTAGTCTTTAAGTACCGTAGGACTCCCGGTTTGTTTTACTGAACTGGACTAACACAGCTGCCTGTTTGGAACCCATAAAATCAGGACATCTGGTCACCCTAGCATACAGTGTCTCACCTCTAGCATGTCTGATGTTTCAGAGGAAGGAGGTATCTTGCCTCCCCATCAAAAAAACCCAACCATCCAAAATACATTGAATTTCTAGATGGTGTCCATCTGAAGTTTTGAAGCATAAGCTTTTAGGAACATAAGACACAAACTGGACATGAGCCCTGGGGTAGCTGAGCCCTGGCTGTCCACCATCACAAGTAGTCTGTGACAGTGAGCCAACCTCTCCCATTAAGGGGGGGCTCTTTGCTTCCTCATGAGACAGAAAGTTCTCCGACCGTCATGCCTGCTGTGCAGCCCCTGGCAGAAAGTGGGGCTTAAAAGCCCAGCAGAGGCCTCAGAGCAAGGCAGAACAGCAGAGGAAAGATACTTACTCCTAGAGCACACCAGAAGGGATGCAGCCCTGCTATGCCCAGAGTGGTTTCTGGGTGCTTTACTGCTCAGCACTGTTATCTGCCTCACTCTGCTATGCCTAGGAGAGTTTCAGGTCCACCTCCTGCTCAGTTCAGTTAGGTTGCTGAGCCCTACTGTGCCTGGGAAGCATTATAGGCAGAGGCCAACCACCACTCTTAAGGGCGTGCATGGGATGGAATATATACCAAAACTACCTCACTACCAGGGTCGCCTTATGCACCATCTGTCTTGTAGCCCTATCATACAGTTGTATTTCAAAAATTATCCAGCTCGACCTTAAAGCAAAATTGTTTGTCTGCACAACTCTAATTAGGAGCCACTTGCAGACATCATTCCTCTGATAGTCAGAAACTTTCTTCTAAATTCCAGCCTGAATTCATTAACACACAGTTTATATCCATTTGTTTTTGTGCCAACACTGTCATTTAGCTTCAGTAGCTCTTTACCCTCCCTGATATTTACCCCCTTGATATGGTTATAGAAGTCTTAACAGTCATGTTCCTTCTCAGCCTTCCTTTCCCTAGACTAAACAAGCTAAGCTCTTCCAGTCATCTCTCCTAAGGTAGGCCTTCCATTTCCTGGTACTTTAGTAGCTCTTCTCTGTATTTGTTCCAGTCTGAATTGATCTTTGAATAGGGATGACCAGAATTGTACACTATATTTCAAATGAGGTCTGCCACTGTACCATACCATGTCTCTACTGGAAATGGCTCCTCTGATACGTCCTAAGATTGCATTTGCCTTTTTTTTTTCCTGCATCTGCATCACATTGGTCCTTTTGTGATTGACCCACACACCCAGGGGATCTCTCCTTTTCTGTCACTTCCCAACTGATAAGCCCACAGCTTGTATTAGAAGGTTTTTTTTTATTTAGACACTAAGTGCATGGCTTTGCACTTTAGACTAGTGAATTTCATCCCATTTCTGTCATTCTGGTCTTCAAGATCATCCAGATCTTCCTGCATAACATTCTGATCCTTTTGTCTATTGGTGATGCCTCCCAGTTTTGGATCATCAACAAAGTTATTTAGTGCACTCCTACTTTTTGTGCCAAGAAAAAAAATAAAAATAAGATGATTGATTTCAAGACGATTTCTGAGGATTTCCACTAGTAACCTACCTTTAGTCCAACAGTGCACTTTTCAACACAATCTGCAGCCTTCTCCTCTTTAACTAATTCCTTAACCAACTTACAATGCTTGTATTGATTCCCATTTTCTTTACTTTAAATAATAATTTACCAGTGTTGTGCTGTTTCAAATGCTTTACTGAAGTCACAGTAGATTACATTTATTCCATTTCCTATATTTAAAAAATTAGTTATTTTCTTTATTTTTTTAAAAAAGGAAAAAGCCTGAAATCAGATGAGTTGAGCATGAGCTACCTTTGGTAAACCCAATGCATTGGTATTTTTAAGATATATTAGTTTACTGGATGTTCTTGAGTGTAAAAATCCTTGCTCCTGTTGTACTGTTTACATAATTTATCTCTGTTAAATATTGTATAACAGACTAAAGACTTAGTGTGTTAAAATTAAAGGAATCAAACAAGGCCTCAGATATAAATTTGCTAATTTGAATCCCTGGTTTCAAACCTGCACTTACACCTGATTAGCAATTAACAAGTACATTTTGAACACAAATTTTGAGTATCTGGTTTGGTTAGTGATAGGAAATAATTATGCTAGAAATGCCAGATAAGGATAAGCCAAGCAGAAATTTTGTTACTGGAAATCATTTTTTGAAGACCATTTAATCAGGAAAATCATTATGACTTTGATAACCTGATGATAGTAGTACCTGTTTTAAATAAAATCTAAATTATAGAATGGTTAGATATTAATAAATTATAGAATGATTAATTATAATTAATTGTTGAATTAGGAGATATTTTGATCCAGTTCAGTCTGATAAATATCCTTAAAGAAAAAAACAAAAACAAGAATTCTGAGATGCAAGGCAGATCACAGACTGATTTATTATTGAGTTTAGAAACTGTGTTTTCTTACATGATGGAAAATCTTACATTAATCCATTAATAGACTTCTGAATAGTAGTAGTTTTAGCGGAAATCTCACATGCATAAAATAAGCTAGGTATCTAACAGAAAAAAAAAGTATTAAAATTGAGTCCTACCTTGTAGTTTATTTTCTTTTGGTTGATCTATAGAATCTATCATTGTGTATATACTACATAAAGTTCTAAGTGGCTGTGGTGCTTGGCATAACAATAAAGGATTCAAGATTATTATGACACCAATTTTTTTTCAGTAACAACTGAATTTTTCAGACACTGTTACATGAAATAGTGATGGTGCTTGATTTCCTCACTAGAACATCATTACTGGCAGTGGTTAAAATATAATTTGGCTAACCCTGGATCCCTCCTAATTTCTGGGCCCCCTTCATGCATGTGCAGACCCCAGTCCATGTAGGCATTTCCAACCACTTCTCAATATCATATGCATCGGTTACTGCATCATAAAAATATGGTTATCGTTCCATAAAAATACTGGCCCCAATCCTGGCCTCATACATTGCCCCCTCTACCTATCTGCACCTCCCTGACCTTGATCCCAGCCTCATAGTCTGCCTCTGTTGCCCCCCCCCCCCCGCAGTGATTCCAGCCTCACATGCTGACCCCTCCAACTCCTACCTTCATCCTGGTCTCACACACTGCCCCATCTGCCCCCTGCTCCCATCCTGGCCTCAAATACTGCCCCTCCTAGATGGTACTTGGTCCTGCAAGAATGCAAAGGACTGGACTCAGTGACCTTTCATGGTTCCTTCCAAGTCTAAATCAGCAATGCAGATCCCATGACTCCCTGACCCTGGAATCCTTCCCCAAACCAACCATCCGCTGGCTCCCTGACCCCTGGCCCCTTCCCCGACCTGCTTTCTCCCCAGTTCCCCAACCTGCTCACCTTCCACTTCCCAACCCTGGCCTCTTTCCCTGACCCACTGACTCCCTGAACCCTGAGAGCCTTCTCCAATGGCTGACCTGCCCTCCCATTGGCTCGCTGGTTGCCTTCCCCAACCTGCCTGCCCACCAGCTCGCTAGTCGCTTCCCCAATCCTCTGACTCCCTGACCTGCCTCCGTGCTGGCTCCCACCTGGCCCCCTTCCCCGACCTGCTGATTCCCAGACCCCTGGCCCCTTCCCTGCCCTTTGCTCCCTAAAACCCCCAGGTCCCCTCCCTGGAATTCTCTCCAGGCCAGGTCCCCAACCTCTGGTTCCCTTCCCCGCGAGCTCCCTGAGTCTCCAGCAACCAGGTGCCTTCCCTGCTCACCTGCTGGCTCCCTGACCTGCCCACCTGTCCCCTCTACCCTTTTCCTGAGCCACCTGCCCACTGGCTTCTTGATCCTCCAGGACCATTTCTTGCCCACCTGCCAGGTGCCTGAACCCTTCCCTTCCCTGCCCTTCCTCCCCCCCACGTCCCTGACCCCCTTCCCTGACCTGCCTGCTAACTCCCCGACTCCAATCTCCCTTCTTGCCCCCCCTTACCTGACCAGAGCTGCTCCCTGGCCAGGCCGCTCCTGCCCTGAGCATGCATCCGAGCGTGCTCAGGGTGGGAGATTTGAAAACTCCCTCAGCCTGGCTGCCAGGGCCATCCCTAGGAGGGTGTGGGGCCTGGGGCCAATTGGCCTGTGGTGGGCTCCCCCTCTGCCCTCCTCAGTGCTGGGGAGGCAAGGTGGGCTGGCCCAGAGGCTGGCCCATCGCTCCCATCCCTCCCCTGAGCTAGCCACTTTGTCCCTAGGGATGAAGCGGCCTGGTCTGGGGGCTGGGCTCTGCTTTCCTGCCCCCCCTCTGGGCTGGCTCTCCCTGCCCCCAGAGTGGAACAACTGGCCCAGGGGAGGGATGAGAGAGTGGAGCCCAGCCTCTGAGCTGGCCCCCTCAGCCCCTGGGCCGGCTGTTCCCCAGAGCAGAGGCTTGATTCCATGCTCCCAGCCCCGCCACCCGCTGCCTTCAGCTCCATGCCGAAGGCAGCAGGGAATGGGTAAGGGACAGCATGGCTGTGGGGGCCAGCAGTGAAGGTCCCATGTTGCCCTTCTCATGGCAGGACAGCGCATGGCCCACGGAACCACATGGCCAGGGGCGATCACCCCTCTTGTCCCCCACTGAGGATGGCTCTGCTGGCTAAAGCTCCTGGGCCAGGGCATTCTGTCTGATTTTTCTATTTTTGAGGGCCCTGGAACACTGGTCCATCAAATTTGTGGGCCCTAAAACAGTGTTCCAGTGCGTTCGTGCTTATTTTAACCCCTGACTACTGGAGTGAAATGTGGAATATTTTCATCATGATTGTTAATTCCTGTATTGTCTCTGTAGTCTCATAGGCTGTGTTCACAAAGCACTCCTATTTCGAAACCAGAGAGGTTGTTTTGAAATAAGAAATATCCTGTTCCCACGATGCACGGTTGTTTCGAAACAATGGGAACCATGATTTCGAAACAACGGCATTGTTTCAAAACAACTTAAACCCCATGCGGGGATGAAACAACATTGTTTTGAAACGACTGTTTCAAAACAACATCATGCGAACATGTTTCGAAACAACGGTGACTTGTTTCGAAATAACTGTTGCCTGAACCTGCTATTTCGCTTTGAGCTTTTTTCCTTAATTCGAATTAAGGAATTTTGAAATAAGGTGTTATTTTGATACAGTTGTTTCGAAACAACCGTATCAAAATAACCCCCTATGTGTGAACACAGCCATAGGACCCAGCACATAGGCTATGTTCACACAGGGTATGCTTGTTTCGAAACAAGACGTTTCGAAATAACGTGTTATTTCGAAACAACTTATTTTGAGGACAAAAAACTGTGTCCTCGAAATAAGGCAGCGAAATAGCATGTCCACAGTGTGGACATGCTGTTTCGCCTGGGGAGGGGATTGCAGGCACTGGCAGGGTAAAGCGCGGCTGGGCGCTTTACCCCGCGGGTGCCTGCAGGGGCTGCAGGCACCCGCCAGGAGAGGGGCGGCGGGGCACCTCACCCCGGGGGCTTTAAAGCCCCCGCTGCCCCCAAACCTGGTGGCGCTGCCCCAGCACGCGGCTGGAGACTGCTGCTGCCGGGGCCGGAGTGAGTGCTGGCTGGAATCCCCGGCGCCGACGCTCCTGTGGGAGGAGCGTCCCACCGGGGATTCTGGCCAGCGCTCACTCCTTTGTTGTTTCGAAATAAGAAGTGTGTGTGGCCATACCCATACAGGGTTCCTGCAACTTCACACCACCTGATCAGCAGGGACAGTAGGCAGGAGATGTGGGTGAGCTTGAAGCTAATTTGTTCTTGCACACAGGGTTACATCTGAAATCCACCTTGTGCCATTTCCTTTCATTTGGGGTGCTTCTAACTGGATAAAAATCACTCATTGACTAAGAACATATGTAGTAGAGTCTAGTTACAGTGGTGTTTTTTTGAAATCCATTGGTTTGGGTGTTCTAGCCAGATTATCACACTGTCCAGATCTATAAAACACAGACTTTCGAAAACAAAACATGCCTAGTAGCAAAACCTCTATCTTGCAAGGGTGGATTGAGTTAGGCTAGATATGTTGCTGAAGCCAGTCAACTGGATTATAACTGGCTTCAGCTGATGCTTTCACAACCTGTGACATTGTATTCTTTCAGCCAATTGTTGCTCAGAAAGGTGTCATGTTCTTGCCTTGGATATGTCAAAGAAATGTGAGTTCATTCTTACAATTCAGTGTCCAAATGATCATCATCAAAGTGGAGTAAATACATCAATAGGAAATGATCTTTGGAAAGTAACTTCTTAATTATTTTGATAAAAAATAATTGGAGCAATAGTTACTTAAACTGAATTCAATTTTACCACAGTATCTCTCATCCATCCATTTGTGGAACTCTCATCCTCATTAACTGAGCTTTGAGTACGTTTGGGGGACAGTATGTGGTACTCTAATCTTCAAGAGGCACAAAATTCTGCTCATTTTCACAAGATTTGGATCAAAGTTGTACTCCCTAGCTTGTTTCTCTTGTCAATTTAAGCAGCTTGCATATGATAGAAAAGCCATGCACCCAGTACAAATATGCTTTAGAATCCATAATGATGGTATAATTTGCCCCAAACACTTGATATTGTCTGGTGTAAGCCTCTAATGTCACTCAGCCAGCACTAGGAAAAAAAACCAACCAAACAAAAAACCCTGTTTAGAAAATCTACTTTTGATATCTCCTCTCTTCTATATGGTATCTTTTTAATCTTTTTCAAATCTGCAAAATAGATTGTATGCTGGAGACAAAGTATAAATTATGAAGAGTATTTGGGTGAGGTTTGGCAGTGAAGTGGTCTAATTTCAGGATATGCTCTGGCTGGTGAGATTTTCTTGGGTAGTTGAGGAAGAAGCAACCTGTGGAATCTGGGGCATATGCTAAAGTAATACATTTAATATAGCAATTGATTGGCAAGAGTATTTTTATAGTGAGATGGATAATGTTACATATTATTATTATTAATTTTACTTTGTGAAGGAATTCAGATTACCAGTCAGGTACTTGTTGGTGCTTTTATAATACAAGTACATTAAAAGTATATAATAATTCTGGCAATTTGCTATAATTATAATAGACACATTGAAATCTATAGATAGATCTGGTTTTGGAAAGTATTCATATAAAATTTAATAGGCCTGCTTCTCATTCACACTGTGGCCACTTTGTCATACTGGCACTATAGAACAACTTTAAGTAAAATGATAGCCCACTATAAGATGTTTTTCCCCGGCCAGAATAACAAAAACAGGCTTTAGTGTCAATGAGAATACTAGATCTGTAGAGTTTAAGGCCAGAAGGGACCATTAGATCATCATCTTATTCTAGTGTGACCTCCTGTATATGCCATTGGCCGTTAAATTTCACCCAGGTATCCCAGTATGGTTCCCAGTAACCTATGTTTGACTAGTGTATACCTTCCAGAAAGGATCCAGTCTTGACCTGAAGTTCCCACTTTTCCCAGTGGCAGATGGATGTTTAATTTCCATTTATCAGAAAAGGAAATTTCTCTTAGTGTTGTTACAAGATAACAAAACATGGCAAGTGATAGTATTGGAGAAACTGGTAGATCAGTTTTGAACACTGCAAAACCGGACACTTTAATATCAACCAGGCTTAATTCATTCATGTTTATAAAGCGCTTTGAGATTTTTATGATGGAAGATCGTACATAAATTTTAGAATATATATAAAATGCAATTAATTATAAGGTCATATTTTATCTGTTAAATATATTGTCTACATATGTATATGGATGTTTTAATCCATGAAGAGTATTTGAGCGAGGTAGGAGTTCTTTCATTCTAAAATGCAACATTATAAAGATTAACATTCAATTGCTTTATACAGGAAATGACCATTTCTGTTGGTTTTTTAAAATGTATTCAGTTATTTATGAAAAAAGTCTGTGTACCTACTACTCATCAGCGATGTTGCGGGTATACCCTTCATTTGTCCTAAGAATCAATAATAAGCTTTCAAGGAAGCCAGAAAGGATGTTGAGAACAATTTGATTTTTGAAGAATGTTCTTGGTGTCCATACTAATTTTACATGTGCTTGGGAAATCATTTCTCAGAGAGGATGGTGGTGTTCTGTGTACACTGTCTATGGAGTATATTTAGTGAAGTTGTTTACACAGGTCATCTAGATGAGGGTACAGAGAATAATTTTAGAATATCCTATGAATCCTAATATAATTAAAATGCTTTCTGATAGTGAAATGGGCTCAAAGGGTCAGACCAACTCCAGGCAATGGAGGGATTTATTTGTAATTGAATGCCTGTGTATACACACATGGGAACAGCTGTCATCTGAGTGGGATTCAACCTCTGGGCAGGATGGCAGCGGCCCAGCTATGATCTTTCTGTGATAATCCTGCTGCTGAGGGGCACTTTTAGAATGTGACCAGTGGGACCCAAGATGGGAAACCTGGCACTGGCTGAACCTGAGGGATAAATTGGGGCCCTAGGTTTATTTTGATGCTCTTCCATGCAAGTTTGTTTGGAACCAGAGTGTGGCCCCAAACTAAATGCAGTCCAGAGTTAGTCCCAAATGGTGCTTTCATCCACTTCCTTCCTGTAATTGCATAGGTTTTTAATGACTGGTAAATTCTGACTGCAAAAAGTTGTTCTGCTACATCATAGATAAATGTATGGCTATTATGATAAGGTGCTTTCATTTCTGATAAATAATTTATGTAAATCTGTATGCAGATTAGATGGTCCCTCAGCCTCCTGGCAAGTTTCCAGTATGGCTGCAATCCTCTATTTTAAGGCATAGGGATACCAGTCTAGAATATTAGCCAATTCAACCCTGCTGCAGATTCTGTCATTGTCACTTATATGGAATGCAACCTTGCTCCACCATTGCTCTCAGAGGAACTAGTGGTAGAGTAGGGTACTGTTCTATGTGAGTAAGAGATTTGAATCAGCCACCTAGTTCTTCATGGGTGTCTCAGGGAAATACTGTAATTTTCTTGTTAACTGTATGATAAACTCATCTTGGTCAATGGAAATCACAAGTTTATACCAGTTTGAAAAATGTTTGGAAAAGTAAGCTCTAAAGCCCAGTTTACATATCAAAACAGATGTCAGCTTACAAGAATGATACAAGATCCCCTAAGTTTCTGCGGACCCCACCACTTTCACAGCTCTTCCATAACTGTGGGTCCCCTCACATACCTCAAATACTGCTGTGCACTGGTGGGTGGGAAATGCCCCATGTAAAGCTGTTTTCCAGAGTGTGCTGGGGGAATGGGCCTTTTATTCAGATGCCCTGCCTCTTCTATCTACTCCTCTCTCCTAACTCTATCAGCCTTCTCCAGATCAGTTACAGCTCTGGCTTTCCCTCTTACACACTGTTTGAATTAAAAGAAAACTTGTTTACCCTCCAGAGATAGTCTAGCAGTCTATACCTCTGGATGTTTGTGATCCACACTTCTCTGTATGCATATATTTGCAGCTAAAATTACACATTTTCCATTTCATGCATCTGACAAAGTGAGATCTCCCCTGTGAAAGCTTATGCAATAAATAAATTTGTTAGTCTTTAAAAGTGCCACAGAACTTTTGTTTTTGTTTTACCCCTTCAATGTAGCTGAATCATCCTGTTTTTTCAAACCTTTGTTTTATCCAGGAATTTCCATACAATCACTGGGCTGAAAGAAATCTTGACAGATCATCTCATGCAGCCTCCTGTGCTGAGACTGAACTAAATGTCCTGAGGCCATCCCTCATGCATGTTTGCTTACCCTGTTGGTAAAAATCTTCAATGATGGGTATGCCACAGTGCCCCTTTAAAGCCCGTTCCAGTGGTTAACTATCCTTATAGTTATTCCAATTTTCATAGAAATTAACTTCCCTTACTGTAGATTATACCTGCTATGTCTTGTTTTACCTTCAGAGGATCTACACCTCAGAATCATATTAATCTTTTTTCTACTGAATCACATTGTTGGCCTGTACTAGATGTGTAATTTAATATAGGCCAAAGATCCTTTTCAGCAGGACTACTGTCTAGCCAGTTATTCCTCATTTTGTGGTAATGCATTTAGTTTTTCCTTTCTACATGTTGTACTTTGCTCCTATTTTCATTTAATTTTATCTTGTGGATTTCAGACACATTCTCCAGTTTCTCAATGTCATTTTAAAATCTAATCCTTTTTTCCAAAGCATTTACAATCTCTTCCAGCTTGGTGCCATCTCCAGATTTTATCAGTGTGCTCTCCACACTTCATTATCCAAGTGTATGTCCACATGTCTTTTATTTTGAAATAACACTGGTTATTTCAAAATAAGAGATTAGGTCCACACGATGTATTCTTATTTCAAAATGATGGGATCTGTCATTTTGAAATAAGAGCAATCATTTCAAAATAGCCTAAACCTCCTTTAAAGTGAAACGGCTGTGTAACCAGGGCCACCCTCAGTGGCCCCACCTCCTGTGCCTTCTAGCCCTTTTGGGGGTGGGGTGAAGCTTGAGATTGGCACCCCGGCAGTCCCCCAGCATGAGAAGGCAAACGCCCAGTCTCAGTAGTTCAGGGCCTTCAACCCTGGCGAGGGGTAAGGCAAGCGCCTGGTAGCCCGGATGGCAGCAGGGGAGGGAAGGGGAACGCAGGCCCACCCACTCCACTGCGTTCCAGCCCAGGGCCCTACTAGTGGCAAGCACAGGGTACCACTATGTCAGTGGGGCTCCTGCCGAAACACGCTGACTCACCGAACTGCCCCAGGCTACTTCCTTCCCACCTCCTCCCATGATACCTGGGGTACATAGTATTCGCTGTCCTCTAGGTAGGTTCCCCAGGGCATTCCAGTTAAGCCCTCGCTATCCTTGGGTGGCAATGCAGGTAATTCAGCCTCATCTGCCAGTGGCAGTTCCTCCAGATCGCACGGGTCCAGCGTAGCTGGCTCACTGCCTTCACCAGCAGAGGAAAGCTCATCGAGGTCCTCATAGGCATCTGGCTGATCCCCTGGCCCCAGGCTCTCCACTGAGGGTAGCTCGTCCAGGTCTTCTCCTGGCAGAGTTTTCTCTAGGGGCGCAGCCAGCCAGGGCTCTTCCCCTCGGCTCTCACGAGGTGGGGGATCTCACTGTTGATCAGGCCTCTCTGGCTCCTGGGGAGGAAGGTCTACCAGTGGCAGCAGCCATCTCCCTCTCTGTTTCCCCCATGGCTGCCTGCTCTGGCCCCTTATATAGTCCTCCTGCTCCCTCCGGCTGTCACTTTGGTTCTGGCCCTGGCTCTTATGCAAGGCCTCTTCAGGCCAGTAGGGGGAGTGCTGGCACCCAGCTACCTCTCGGCCCGTGGGTAACTGTCCCCCTCTATTACAGGCTGTTATTTCGAAATAACACCATTCGGACATGTTATTTTGAAATAACCATTATTTCAAAATAACACTTTTGCCCTTCTCCTTCCCAGGGTGCCTTCCTTTTAGCATATATTGGGTGGGGGCATGGCCCAGGGAGGGGGTCATGTTGCCACACCTCCCATGGTGCCCCTCTCCTAAAGCGAAATAGCAAGTTCTGTGTTTGGACATGCTATTTTTCTTTGAGCTTTTCCCTTAATTCGAATTAACATTTTCTTAATTTGAATTAACTTATTTCGAAATAAGGACTTTATTTCAAAATAACTCATTTCAAAATAACTTATTTTGAAATAACAATGTACGTGTGGACATAGCCCAAGTCATTTATGAAAAACTGTTGGAAAGTACTGGACTCAGGATGCATTTCCTCCCACACCCTAGTATGTCACCACAGTTTGATAGCAAACCTTGGTAACTGCTCTTTGAGTATAGTTTTTCAACCAGTTATGCAGGTTGGGAAGGAAGGGGAGCCTTTGTAGAAACTTTGTCGACCACATTTCCCTAGTTTACTCATGAAAGAGGCATGTGGGACTGCATCACAAGGTTTGTTAAAATCAAACTATATCACGTTTACTCCTCTCCCTCCCCATATTCACTAGATCAAGAATCTTTTTGGGTGCACGGTTGTCACAGTGAGGAAAAGGCCAGGATTCATCCCACATTTAGAACGGAGATGTGCCTATCTTTAATGTCTCCTGGTGTTATGGTAGACTTGTCTCCTCTCTTCCCCAGGAAATGCATTCTCCTGGCTCATAAATTATTAATATTTTAAATGAATCTTCTGTCTGGCAAGCTTCTCCAAAACTAAATTATGGTACTTTCACATAACACACCACATCGCATTATCCTGTTTATAATAGAGAAGGCACTTAATGTCTGTACAATAACTTTGAAACATACTAATAGGGTTCTGTAGATAGTTCTTTTATATTTCTGCTTCCTGATTCTTCCTTTTGTTAGCTTCACATACCTTATTTCTAGAGGTGCTGAAACCAAAAACAGTGGCTTTATGGAAAATTTTCTCAGCATCTCTGATGATTTGGCCCATCAGGAGATTTGCCTGAGTAAGGAATTTAGAATTTGGTTCTTTATGAACTCTGGGATGTAGGGAAAATTCTGTGTTTATCTTGAATCACAATGAAAAGATGATTCCTCTAAATGTGAAAAGTCTAGTCTTAGCAGTAGAGAATCTTGATTTGTGTGAAGTTGCCTAGTGTCTAGCACATCTGCTTTACATGCAGAAGGTCTTGGGTTCAAACCCTAGGGGGTTGGACTAGATGATCTCATGAGGTCCTTTCCAACCCTATGATTCTGTTCTATACTTCATTATGAGAAGGGTGCATTGTGTCTGTCAGGCTGAAGAAAATAAACTACAGGTATAATCTAAAAGAAGGGACCACAATGAGGGAAGAATGTTCTCTCTGATCCAAGGCAGGCTGCAGCTTCAATATTTTGTTCAGTGTATATGCTTGGTCTTGTATGGGGAGATTTTGAAAGACCAGTAAAAGGGCCAGAGACCACTTGGTAGTCTAACCTGTTGTTTTCTGAAGGCCTGTGCAGCCTTGGCATGACTAAACCAGCAGGGGAGGGGAGCTTTTTTCTCAACCATATGACAATGCCAGTGTTTCCCAACCAGTGTGCCTCAGGCCTGAATGGCCAAATTTTTTAAAAAAACTACTCAAAAAGCTCCGGATTGGCTCCTTGGCTCATGAATATTCATGAGTTCATGTGGAAACTAGACAGTGGTGTGCCTGAAATTAATTAACGGTAGCAAGGTGTGCCACGGCAGAGAAAATATTGGGAACCACTGCTCTACACCCTCTTTCATCTTCTATGAAGTCTCTGGTGGATATGAAAATCAAGAAGCTTATCTATGCATGCCCTAGGACAGGGTTTGGCAACAGCCAGCATGCATGCCAAAGCTGGCACATGCATCTCTTCACAGCAGCACACACGGCTTCCTGTCCTGCAGCGCCAAGGCTGCTTCCCCGTTGCTGGTCCTGCTCCCCAGCTGGGGGCGGTGCCAAGAGGGAAAAGGAGCTGCCATATGGCGCAGCTCCTGGCCATGCTCCCAGCACTTGCTGGCCCTGCCCCTGGCACCTGCTGATGGTTGGGGGGCAGGGGCTGGCACGGGGGCCAGCAGAGGTTGCCAACTTCTGCCCTAGGAGATGTTTGTGAGGACCTCAAGACTTGCAGATTCTGCAGGAACACATCTAGTTAATTACTACAGAGAGGCACCCTCTTGGTTAGCTTTTAAAATGGCATGCCTAATGATTTTTTTTCTTGATGTACTATTGTCTACTGACAGAGATTAATGGGGAGGGGTGGGAGAGATTTGGATTCTTTGCTCTCTCTTCTGCACAAAGATTTTGTGGTTCCCCCAGTGGCACCTGGAAGACAGGCCAGTCGGAAAACTGCTGCAGTACCGCTTGAAAGCCACCCTGAGCTTTGGTAATTAGTGAAGATTCAGGGTGTTTAACTAACATGTTGCAGACAGGCTTGAAACTGAGTGAAGGATAGTTTTTAACTAAGAGGAATCTTGTGTTAAACTGTTTCTACCAGGTCATCTATCAGCTGGATGGCTGTGTCTCCATTTGATTTATTTCCTGATGCTATCTGGCATGAAGTAAAGTTACCAAGAGCTTTGGGCTGTCGGAACCCTGGGAAACAGTCTGACCACTGATAAAAATTAGAAGTTCAGTAACAAAGCAAGGCAGGTGGTGACACAACTCTCTGTAGTCTGAACTGCAGAAACCTCTCTCTCTCTCTGAGAGTCAGTCAAGAAGAGTGATTTATATGTTGATAGTATATATTATACATCATTAATATATTATATAATATATTATACTATATATTACAGAAGTCAGTACTAACAGCTGTCATGTAATTTCTGTATTACTTTAATTTTAAAGAAGAATTGATATTAGTTGTGCCTGAGAATGTCCTTTTGGTTTATGTTGAAATGGCAAAGAATTGCAAAGAAGATGGGGTTTCAAAAAACTCGTTTAAAATAATCTTTGTTAGTCTGTGGCGATAGCATATTCTTTATTAAGATTGCAGCTGGGCTCCATGGTAAGTGGTATGTTTAGCTAAATATAACCTTGGCTAGTAAACTTCCTCTAGTCTGAAAATTGCAAGATTTATTTTATTGTACAGTTATAAATTTATAAGAAACAATATGAACCACAAGTGTTTTTGAATATTTATTCACTTTTCCTACGTTGTTAATTTCCATACTTTTAAAATGTTGAGGCTTTTAAAAACTGATTTCCTTCTGAAAGCAAACATTTTTGTCTTTTGTTTTGTATCAAAGAATTATATGGTACTTTACAGACAGGCATTATAGTTCCAGTTATGTTTCAGATATGACATCTTTAATCTTCACGGCCTCTGAAATCTGTTCTTTACTTATCTTTAACAATTAGTTTTTAAGCAGTGCTACACGTTCTTCTTTACTAGGTCTCACCTTATTTTTAGGTATGCTTTTGTTGGTTTCGCATTGCTGTTTGGCATGGGTTTACTTTCAGGAAAAATGCCAGGTTTTTAGCTCTGAAATCTGAACTCCTGTGCCTCTGTGTTTCAGCATTGGATGCAGAGATCATTTCTGGCCATGAAAGCCTTTCTGCCAGTTTCCAGAGGGGTAACTGTGTTAGTCTGTGTACAGCAAAAACAAGAGTCCTGTGGCACCTTAAAGACTAACAGATTTCTTTGGGCATAACCTTCATGGGTTTCAGCCCACTTTGTATCTTATGAAGTGGGCTGGAGCCAACAAAAGCTTTAAGGTGCCACAGGACTCTTGTTTTTGTGCCAATGCAGTTTTTGGTCTGTTTGAGCCAAGCAATGAGAATACTTACCCATGTGGCATACCAGTTTCCAAGCCCTTATTTTATCTTTTGTCTTTGAAGAAATATGGATATGTATGGAATTGCCAGTTTTGGCTGGGGCTTGGTTTTTAGTTTATCAGTTCCTCACATCTCCCCATATGTCCACAACAAATTGTTGTGGGTCGATGTGCTGGCTGTTGTATAAGGCAAGAATCAAGCAGAAGACCAACAGCAATATAGTGGCTAGTACCTCTGCTTAACATGCAGAAGGTCCTGGGTTCAATTCCCAGGGGGTTGGACTCGATGATCTCATGAGGTCCCTTCCAGCCCTATGATTTGGTTGGTTGATAGTAACTGGTTATGGGGGATGTGGCTATGGATGGTGTTTCCACCTAAGAACCTAATCCAATGAGAGTGACTGTGAGCAGATGGTGATGCAATGTATGGCAATGTATTTAATATGTCTACCTTTGTTGCCTACAGTGTCTCATGCTGTAGTTTCTCTGATCAGAGAAAAGGATGATGGTGCTTTGGTGCCTCTTTTTTTTATCCATCTTCCATTTATTCTTTTAGTATATGAATCCAAATCTTAAAAATGCTTTTAGCATACAAACCAAGAATTCTTTCTTACATTTTGTACATGCATGAAAGCAGTAGATGTACCCAAAACAAAAGTGGAAAAAGATGAAGGTTGGTCTTTTCATTAGGGTATTAGGTTGGGACGTGGGAGATGTGTTCCGTTACCTAACTCTACTCCAGGTTCCTCATGTGACCTGGAATGGATCTCACAAATTTTTGTGCTTCAGTTCCCTATCTCCAGGGGTGATGATCCTTTCTTCATTTGGCTATAGATGTAACCCTTCTGCTAGGGCAGGCTGGCAGAACAAGCGCTGGGTTCTATATCTAGGGGTTTCCCAGTAGTGTAGCATCACCAACTGGCTCAAGCCCCCACTCAGATTTCTGGGGAATCCTGCACTGTTCCCTGGGCACCCCAAAAGGGTAAGGCTTCCCCGCTTGCAAGCATGAGACTGAGTGTAGTAAATAGAACTTTTAATAGTAGTAAAACAGAATGCAAAAAGCCAAATAACAGAGATCAGCACTAATCTAGAAAAATCAGTATAGAGCAAAGTTCCCAACAACCCACACCGCATAACAGAACATACAAACTTGATGGCAAAACTGGCACTGATCTGGAGAATCAGTGCTAACTAGTCTCCCAACCAACCCTAGGGTACGTAGGGAGTGTCTTTCACGCCAGCTGTCCGCCGACACCATCTACTGGTCACTCCATCCTCTAGAACTGTTCCTTGGCTCCTCCCACTGTCTGCTGGCTCTGCCCTCCAGTCACTCGTGCTCCCCAGCTCGCTGCTGGCCGCTCTCACCATCCACTGGCTCTGCCCTCTGGTCATCTCAGCTCAGAGAGAGAATTTTTTCTCTAGTGATTTTAGGTCAGAGAGAGTTTGCTTCTTTCCCTGGTGATTCCAGTTCTTAAGTAGCTGCAAACATCTACCTCTATACATGAGAAAGGCCTTAGAAGAAGCTTAGGTATAGCTATAAAAAGACAGAGGACGCAATACAGGTAGAGGCCCGAATTGCCTCAAACTCCCACCCTTGTCTTTTTCAAGTTCTTTCAGGCTGAAACATGCAGTCGCCTTTCCTACAAGCCTCTTCTTAAGTAAGGGTAGTTTTTACCCTTTAACTAACCCAGACAGAGTTGAAACAAACAGAGAGTAGCAATTCACAAAAAGACAGTATTTTATGTTTCCCTTCAGTAGAATTACAGATATTGACAGATTTGTGATCAGATTAACCCCAAATATCATTACCCACTATGCCCTCCACCCAGTATGCTAATACCTAATTGTGCTCTTTTGTTCTCATGCTAATACAGAACCCATGCAGATTAGAAGCCCTGTTATACACAGCTTCTAAGCCTGCCTTACAATAGATTTCAACCATGACAGGGTAGGGCCCTGCTTATTTTGGATATTTACAATGCCTAATAAAATGATGTCCTGGTCTTGGTAGGCAACTTTAAGATGCTAACAAGATATAAACAAAACCTAAAAATGATTAATGAATTAATACCTTATCAAATGTACAAAACAGGACAGTAAAACATAACATTTTCAGAAATACTCTGCTGTGATGGATACATGAGACATTTTCAATTACTTTTAACCATTACAAAACCCTAATATATATTTTATTTATATAACAACTGATAAAAACAAAGTAAGTCTATATTCAAGAGACAAACCCCAAGATTATAGTCAGTAAAGGAAATCAGTAATACTCATTAATATAGTTGTAGTGCTTATATTTACTTTCATTTCTGTGGTGTCTGTAGTAAATTTTTATAGCAGAGGAACAATCATATTAAATCCCTGTGGGCCATAATTATAAAGCTATGTAGGTGCCTAAAGATGCAGATGGATCTCTAGAGGGATTCTGAAAAGCTCTTTAAATGGGTTGGGTACCTAACACATGTTGGAATCCACTTTTGTCTGAGCTTTGTAAAAAGAAAGCAGCATCTGGTTTTGGTTGGGTTTTGGTTTTTCGGACAATATAGTATCTCTGTTTCTTGGGGTAATTACTGCAGTCTTTGCTCAAACAATATCCTCATTAATTCCACTGTATGACTTGGTCCTTGGGATAACTTTGCTGAATATTTTCTAAATGTTTTTTTCCAAACACATGGACTCCATGTTTTTTTTCAAATTCTGTTGCATGTTGAAAATGTATCATCTTTAGACCAGCAGTGCACACAATCAAGCTGCTACCTGTATTAATTAGGCAGCAAAATGGAGCAGTCTGAGATCATAAGACTATTAGCAAAGCTACTAGTTTTGAAGCCTCATTTTGTTTAACATTGACAATAGAATAGAATCTTTAAACTGAAGCACAGTTGCATATCATTAAATTTGTTTTCACCTTAGGGGATTTTGCCTATTGGACAAAGTAACCTAAGGTGCTGACACTATGATGCAATGCATTATTAATAATATTTTGAATTACTTTAAAATCCAAAGATTCAACTTACATCGTACCCCATCTTGTGTATCCACTACCTGAGCAACATTCGGCAGCTTCCAAAGGGACAGCTGGGTTAGTTGAGTAAAGCAGAAAAAGCAAGGAGTCTTGTGGCACTTAAAGACTAACAGATTTATTTATCGCATGAGATTTCATGGGAGAAAATCCCACTTCGTCAGATGCTTTGAAGAGGGGTAACTTACAGAAAAAGTTACCCCTCTTCAAAGCATCTGACGAAGTGGGATTTTCTCTCACAAAAGCTCATGTGATAAATAATCTGTTAGTCTTTAAGTGCCACAAGACTCCTTGCTATTTTTATTCAGCAGCCTGAAGACTAAATTCTGCCCTCTACTGGGAGAAAAGGTTAAGACTGTGTAGTTCAGTGAGGTAGTCTATAAGAGTGGACATGAAGAGATGTAGACTGATATAGAATATATGATATATGAATGATATAGAAGAGGTAAATTGGACACATTTAATAACCATTTAAAAAAATAACCGAGAGAACAATAAGGAGCATCCAAATACTGAACTTAAAACTGATGAAAGGCATCGCTATTTTTTTAACATAGCAAACAATTAGCCTGAGGAACCCACTGCCACATGATTTATGGATAACAACAATACCCATAGTATGAACATGTATTACCTGCATCATTTTTGTTCTTATGTTCTAGTTTGTAAGACAACTATTAATGGCCAGATTTTCAAGTGTTCAGTACCCAGTAGTTCCATTTACTTTGATGTCTAAGTGGGAGCTAAGCTATTTTCAAAATCTGTTTCTAGCTTCATAGGGTTAAGACTCTCCAAATGTAGCCCATAATTCTCCATTACAGACATCTTTGCATCTTCCTCTGATTGTGAAGCTGTTGACACAGTACTAGAAGAGATGTATCAATGTTCTGTTCCAATCTGGCATTTTCTGTTTCCAGGGAAATGAGATTCTTCTTTAAATGATTGCCCACATAGAGTCCACTGTTGGTGTACATATACCTCATGTGCCTCAAGACTGGACATTTTTAGCAAGCAGTATCAATTGGGGCCATGTCTTCCCATGTGAGGATATGAAGGATGGAGTGGATGTCGTGGTTCCCTTTTACTGCTTGTAGCAATAAGACAGAGGCCCTGAAGTATTTGCTGCCTCTTCTGTGCACCATGCTATTGTTAGTTAGTAATCACGTAGTTAGCCAATAGGCAATAATGATCCACCTTTAAATAAAGAAATAGATGACTTTTTTCTTAGTTATATATCAGTTTGAGGTTAGGAACCCTCCTACCTATTTCCATTTGTCAGATACACAGTGACTTAGAACAGTAGTTTTCAAACTTTTTTCTTGGGGGACCCAGTTGAAAAAAATCATTTATGCACCACAACTCAACAGTTACATCTTTCAGAAGTACATTCCAATCTTTCGGTGGCAGCAGCAACGTGTGTGCGACCCAGTAGTGGGTTCTAACCCATAGTTTGACAACCACTGACTTAGAACACAGCAGAAGCTAAATCCCCAGAGTTCAAAACTTGCATCCTATGTGAATCTTCAGTGCCAACTGTCAACAGTCATACTGGATGTTCGCATTTCTGCCTGCCAAAAGTGGCCTTCATGTATCCATCAGAATGTGCTGTATAGTTACTTCATGAAGCTTGGTGACTAATAGCTGAGAAGTGCAGTCTGACTCGTATGTAAGAAGTTCAGAAGTACATCTTAGAAATGTTTGTCTAAGACTTGTTTATGTTGTTAAACTGAATAGAGAAGGTCAGATCTTCAGCTGTTGTAAATTGGTATGGTTCCATTTTCTTCAGTCGTGCTGTGCTGATTTATACCATCTGAGAAATTCTTTAAAAAAAAATATCTGTTAAACAGCTTAATAATTCCAAGTGTTTCACTTGAGAGTTAATTTCCTAACTGCTGCCTTTTGTTTTGCATTTACAATGTCCAGAATTCCAGGCTGTGGACATATGGAGGTTTTCTGCTGGAAAAATTTGAGTACATGCTATATAAGCAGTAAGACTTTACATGATATGTAGAAAACTAGTGGTTGAAATGATTCATTCACTTCTCGTGACTAAGGAAGTGACACTTGGCTGTATGAGTAATAATTTCCTGTAAATTAGTGAAAGTTGTCAGTCATCTATCCAAGTAATTTTGGATTAGGCAATAACATGATGTAGGATTTATGCCTTTTAAGAATATTTTAAATTCCAGAATGTTTCTCTTCTCCTTCATCTGGTAACCTGTTATTTCCAGGTATAAAAAGGATCCCTTTGATAAGCCCTTTGATTTCTGTTGTTTAGTACAGACATGCATGTTTGCTCTCTCTTTCTTGGTGCCTAAATTACTAGGGCCACCTATGGCCTTTTGGACTAATCAGCTAACAACTGATTATCATAATCAAGGTTAATATATGTGCAGCTGAAGACAGATTTAGTGAAGCCTTCTGATTGCTATATAGAGAATTGTTCCCAGCCAGGGGGCAAAGTAAGAAATGTTTCATCAAGAGTTATATGTTTCGTAAAAATGATGTAGCTGTCTGCTTAAACACAGATCTGATGACTTCTCCCAGTGATTGACCATTTGGCTATTAAATGGGGGATAATTTTTTAGATCATCTGTATCTTAAAGAACATGTTAATTTCTTAGCAAAAGGGAGATTGCAATTTGCCCTCTAAGTGTACATGTATCTCTGGAGTGGATGACTGCACACACCATGAATTTGTCAGTGAAGTGGGAACTGCTGGTCAAATTCCCTATATGATTGCAGGGACTTGATAGATTTAAAAAGTGTTCCAATTTTATAGTTTAAAGAATCCTTGGTACTCTGAATCCCTAATGGACAGAGAGCAGTTTAGGGAAAAGGTGATGGGTAAATATGAGTAGAGAAATTTAGGAAATATGAAATATTTTCCTTTCTTGGCCTTGTAGGCCTTTTCTTAGACATCATTTGTAGAAGAATTAAAGTAGTATAAACTTGGAAGAGTTCATATATGTATATTTTTTTTTGCCTTCTGGTGCAGACAAAGTAAATTATGTATATAGATGGCTTTAGTTACAAAAGGTATGATCAGGTGAATTGCCTCTTTGTCAGAGCTTTTCTGTGTGTGACACATATTTCCATTTAGACTTTGTATGCTCTTTCCGATACTGGGCAGCCTATTTACAAGGTTTAAATAGGGTTTAAGGAGCCTAATCCCTCTGCTGTGCCAAGCAATTTCCCAAATATACCCCTCCTGCTGCAAATACTCATTCATGTCAGTTGGAAACTTACTCTGTACTAACACTTGTTCCTAAGAACTTTTGTACAAGTAAACTTGCTCACTTGAATGTTCACAGAAGGTTAATCCAATGTGCCTTGTACCAAATTCATGAAGATCTGGTCTATGACTTGGGCTACTAGATGCTCTAGTAACACAAATAATCATAATGTTTATCTGAGCAAATAGTCTCATATTCTTTATGGTCTTTACCCTGCTGTCATTACAGGTAGGGTCAAGATTTAATATTTTAAAGGGTATCATTGAACCACCAATGAGATGCTTTGTTTAGAACCGTATAACAAATCTCTCATTTCTCAGTATGCTTTGCAAAATTCTCTGAGTAATCACATTAATCTGGAAGGTTGCAGAAAGAAAATTTAAATTAAATTCAGAGAGAAGGTTTCTTTTGCTACAAGACACAGACTAAATCTATGACAGATATCAGTCAAATGTAAAAAATTGATTGTATTGTAATTATTATTAATGTACTTTGATCCAGAGCAGCCTACATTGTATTTATGTAAATATATAGAATCATATATTTCTGGAATGTCCTCAACAATTTTATAGATTCATGGATTTTAAGGTCACAACGGACCAATATGATCATTTAGTCTAGTGGTTCCTGACCTTTGCCCCATGGGGGTTTTCAAAATACCTGCAGCTCCCCTTCTGCTGACGGCAAGGTACAGAGGAACCACCAGCCGTATTAAGGGTTCATGCAGAAATGCATTCATATCTGACCAGATAGTGCAATGGACTGTAAGTAAAATATGCCACACTAGATTGAATTTTAAAATGCTTTTTAAAATAAAATAAAATTTATCAATTGTTTTCCAAAAATTCATTGCACCCCTCATGCCCTGTCCCAATTTTTTAAACTTGCTATGTGGTCACCCTACCCCTGATCAAGCCATGTGGTTCATCACAAGAGTTCCATGTTTGCTTATGCATCATCGGAGATGTAGTCTGGCCAGAGGTCGAATATGTCATAAGTTGCAAAGCCAACCATTCAAAGGTTATCAGATGTCGGAATTAATGTTATCTGTCCCCTCTTGTGCAACCTCTAACAAACCTCTAATCAGAGAGTAAAACTGGGATTTTTTCAAATGCTTATAACTTGGTCTAATTTTGGTATGTTTTCAGAGGAATGGCAAAAGATTGACCCAGGTAGGGGGGTTGTTCAACAGCCAAGCTACAACTGTAGTTCTCTCAAATCAGGAGAAGCGAAGCTCTTCTCTCCTTCCTGGGAAACCCAAACTGTCCCAGGTTTCCTCCTCCTAGCTTTACTTTTTGGGCCTGACATGCTGCAGGTGTGGTGGGCTAAGGCTAGCTGCATCCACTGCCTCTTATTAACCCTCTTGTTGCCAGTGTGGAGACGTATTGGCTTAATCACAAAGCATCAGAGTTGGATGCTTATTTTGGCAGGACTGTCTTCCAGTCATAATTTAGCTAGACCTCAAGCAAATACTTCCATCAAATTTGTTCTTTATTTGTGAGTCAGTGTCAGTTAAATATGTATGGGCAAATGCTTGTAGAAGAAGAAACTGTTATTTATCTTATAGATACAGTGGTTCTTTGATGTTATCCATCTATACCATCTGTCCTTCCTTGCTACTACAGCATCTTATAACATCTGTATCCTATATTGTCGAAGGGAGTGAGGAGCGTTTGAAGTCACCCTTTCCTTTATGCCCTCTGGAAATATAAGGACACTCAGTGCACACTCACAGCCACCAGTGGACACTCTTGGCCAAAATAATCTGAACTAGAGTCACATGGTGCATATGCAATATCAGTAAAATACATTTGGACAACACACCTTGAATAACCAGTTATTCTAATAATTTTGTCTAGGGTCTGTACATCAGAGAATTCAAACTCTTGTCACTAAATATCTTGGCACAAACTTGTACAATATTTCCATATAACAGTGGATAAAATAGTATTTATTTCCTGTAACAGTTTAGTAAATCTCACCTGTAAAATTGAAAGGTGAAAAGTAGCTGTTCAGTGCCACAATAGTCTGCAATGATCTCTTGAAAAAATAATGAGTGGTTAAGATCTGAGGCTTGTATGGCAAACCCATTTTGTTAACAAAATATTGACTTGCCTCTGTAAACTTGCTAGTCAAAGGTTATAACTGGTTGAAGGATGGAAAAAAAACCAGGAAGTCTTGCAAGAAGGTAAGAAACTAGGCATTTAGCTTTCTATGTAGGCTTTTTTTTTCTGTTTTCTTTTCTAATCAGGTTACTTTAAATTATGCAACACTTTAGACTCTCATGTGTGCCAAGGTCCTGTAAATATATATGTCTAACTCATCATTTTAATTCATTTTTATATGTGCTGAAATTCAGTAGTATCCTAATGTTGGGGGGGAAGGGCATAGTACCAGATTAGCATGTGTTTACATAGAAGTAAACAACAGAGATTTTGTTTAGGTAAAGTTAAATTTGTTGAGAAGCATGTTTTTATGATGTGGGGGATATTACACATTTTTTTTAGTAGTTTTGTGCTGTTAAGAATGGGTGCTACTCAGGATAGACCTCATTTTATTATAATGCAATATTTTGCTTCAAATTAGATCAAAATGAGGTTTACACGTTTTGCGTTACCATATCTTCTGTAAACATTCTTCTTTTATTTTAAGGCACAGTGGCAATTGGTATTCCTGGTTGGGCCCTTAGCTCATATTAAAGATGGAAATTAACCAGAAAATTAGATTTAAGTCCATCAAGCTTGGTGGAAATTTGTAGTGGAAGTACTTGATCTGAAAACACTTGCTCTAGGGACATTAGGATCTCCATTTGACCTTTACACCTTGGATCCTCTCTTTCTAAATCAGAATCTTGAACTCTGGAACTATTGGATGTAGACGCAGATATGGCATGGACAGTTATATTCATTAATTCTCATTCATTTCCTGCCTCTCTGCCAGTTGTCCCAGCAAGTTAGTCAGTTGGTGTTTCTTGTGATGCTTAGAGCTGTCATCTATCTTGGCTGTACTGTAACCAAATTCCTTGGGGATAGTGTAGAAGAAACATTCTTAAAATACATATACAATCTATTTTCAATATAGTATTAATCTTTATCTAAATGCTTGCAATCTATTATAACAACTACAATATTTGCAAGAAATGAAAGAAGGCACATTTTTCATGGGAGGGGGTGGGAAATCAGAAACACTCCCCCACACCCCCCACCAATAAGTCATATCCCTGGCAGCTACAGGATGGTTTAAGTATTTTATTTGCATACGTCCTGTTAGGAAGCATATATAAGGCTCACAGAATGGAAGTAATTGTTTTAAGTTTTGTGCTGATGTATAATTAGTCTACTCTTTGGATTAATGATTTGCCATTGTACAAATACACAATATAGGAAGCTTGCCACTATCAAATTTCATTCTAAATAAAATCCTTTCAAATGTTATGTTCACCTTCTCTTTATTCAGTTTATTGCATCACACTGAGATGACCAAGACTGTATTAGAAGTGTTAACACCATCTTTCTCTCTGTTTATTCAAGATGTATCAAAGGCTGCATAAATTACAACCCAGTTAAACTATTTCTGCAGAGCAAGAAAAACATCCAGAGACATAAATATCAAACAGTTTGAGTCTCTTTGTAGCTACATGTGCCCAGTGTATTTTTCAAAATTATCCTGTATGTCACTGTCACTTTATTTAGCAGTTATCTCTGAGGTGGAATGCAGATGTTTAATATTTAACATTATTATAAAAAAGCCTGGTATCTGTGCATATTTAATAAACTTAATAGCCAAGCAGATGGCATTCAAGAATATGTGGCATAGTTATTCAGTTTCATAGGACCAATAAAATTTGTCATTGGGCAGTGCCAATAGCTTCCTTTTGGTAGCTCTTAACATCAATTCTTAATATATGCAAAGATTATATAACTTAGAATATTGTAATGTATAATTCCAGGGTTTACAGAAGATTATAAGGGATGTAGGTGCCTAAGATCCATTGACTTTCAGTGGCAATTGAGTTTCTGAATTGATGCATCACTTGATTCTGCAAAGTGATGTATCTAGCACAGTACAGCAAAAAATATAAAAGTACTTAACTGTAGTCTCATTTGAAGGGGTTACTCACATACTTAGTTGAATTCTTGCACCAGTGCTTTCCTGGATTGGGCTAGAATGCACATCACCTTGTGAAACTAATCTCAGTCTTCACTGAAAGTCTAAGATCAAGTTTAGAACTGATAACTGATTAGTTCCTGCTTCCCCTAGGATAATCAGGACATAGACTAGAGGCTCCTAAGAGTAGAGTGTGAGTTCAAGGAAAGAATTGTCATTAATTTTGCAGTCAGTAGAATTAACTATGTGTACTAAAATACCTGGCTTCCCTGTCAAGCAGAAGGTAGAGACACTAGGTGTGTCAAAGTTTGTCCCCTTTCTTTCTTTGTCATGAAAGTGACAGATTTTTCATGCAAAATTCAGTATTGTTGTTATACTTTCAAGTGGCCTGAGTGAAACCTCGGGTTCTTAGCACTGAAAAAAGTAAACTTCAAAGTTATACTTCAAGGTATACTGAATATGAATATTCTTCCTGGAATAATGAAGTGACAACCTACAAAATTCATGGAGTGGCTCCTCTGTGGAAATTATTGCCCACCCCTGATGTAGACAGTCAAAGTCCCAGTCAGGCACATTCAAATGGTTATTTGTACTATGGTTACAGCCTATGGTTCAGAGGATGGGACATGCCATCATTAATCCATCTCTTGGCTGGATTACCTGTAAAAAGTGAATTGCTTCCTTGGTCATGGATGGAGGGTTTTTGTCCCTGTTTAATCCAGTTTAGTTTTGCACCTGGGTTGGAGAGAGAGAGATTCTAGTGAAGTCTTTGCATCTTGACCAGCTTTCTGCTGAGTTCGTCAGTGGGAAAACAACCATTCACAGAACCCTAAAACTCTGGAGTTCTAAAGTTTTGGAACGATTTACTAACATGGTGCCTAAAGATTCTGGGGTAAATGTCTAAGGATGTGGTCAGGGATTTAGTCCCATTGACACCAGTAGGAATTGCACACGGCTTTGAAAAGGTACCTAATTTTCATAGCCTCTGCAGTCAGGTCTGAGTCAGATTCTAACCTCACCTTCATAGCTGTATCTGTACTGAAACCTATGGACTTACACTGATGAAAATGAAAAAAAAAATGTAGCTCTTACTAAAGTTACAAATCTGTATATCCTGTTTAATCTCACTTTCAAAAATATTTCAGATTTGCCTCCTATTTTGTTCAGTAGAATTTTATTTCAGCCCACTTTTTGGCTGTGTTTTGATGCTGCTTCCTCTATAAACCAATACATTGAAGTCACTAATAAATCTAGTAACCAGTATTCTATGTAATTCTTAACATGGACTCTGGACTCATTCTCTCTATAAAATATCATTGTGCCTTTCTTTGATGTTTATACCTCTCTTTATGGGGGAAATAATTTAAGGTCAACTGAGCTTATGCAGAACTGTGAACTAATTAAATAAATAAACTACAGTTTAATTTAGGAATTGTCTTTGTAATGGTGAGGTTTATGATGGATGTTTGAAACATTGTGTAAGGACAAGAAAAATCCTCCTGAGCTGATTTAAAAGTACTCTGTATTACTTCAAAATTTTAAAATCATCTGTCTCCTTTTTGAGCAGTTTAATTCTACACATATGCAATGAATTTTTCACGTTTTTTAATTGTAAGTTTTGCATTAGAAAGAAAAAATATTTTTAAACACAGTAAAACTGGTTTATCCAAACCCCTTGAAACTAAAATTCATCCCTTATTCAAAGCTGTCATTTGCACCTGGATGTGATTGGCTCATTCAGTAATCCCCAAGTACCAGAAGCCCTGTTTCTCCAAATGTTGTTGATCTCTTTCAGACTTTGAGTAAATGGGATGATAGTTATTATTATTTTGGGAATACTCATGAGTGGATTTCTAAATGTGACTCGTTCCTCCCTGGTACAGCTCAGAAGGGGCTGCAAGTGTGGTGGCTGCTATTCCCTGAGTCTAGTGTTGGTTTTGTTTCAGCCTTAGCGGAGATTAGAACAGCCTGTGAGGGTTCCCAGAGTTAAAAGACCTGGAATTTTGTGTTGGATCTGGGCTCCTGTGATAGGCCGAGATTAGACCTTGTGGTCCTCATGGGTTGAGGTCCCCACCCTGCTGTACCCTCATCCCCTCTCACGGTGGGGAGGATGGTAGGATTCAGTGCTGGGTCCTGGAGGTAGGCTGAGAAGAGCCTATGCTGTGTTATGGGATATACAATAAGAGCACTTATAACCCCACAGTGAAACTAATCAAGTGCCTGGTATAGGAGAGCAATGGGTGATGGGCTAATAGCACTCCTTTCCCATGTAAAAATTTAACAGAAGTTGTGGCCTGCCACTCAGTTCCATGCATGTGTCTGTCCTCAGCTTGCTGCTGTGTCCACATCAATGACTATGCAAGTATTTTATACGAAGTGAAAATTTGAGAGACCAGGGGCTTGTCTTCACTGATGGCAAATTTGCTGCCATCAGATCAAACTCCCTTATTGACTGAATGGATCTGTGAAGACCCACTGAGCTGATCAGGAAGTAGACGGTGGAAGACCACCCCTTCAGAAGAAGTAGCCCTGGATCAAAGGAAAGGGGTTTCCCTCTGATTCAGAGCACTGAAGAAAACATGTAAGTGGGTAGTAGGCAATCAGAGGGAGATGTGCAAGGTATTTTAAGTACTTTGCGTGTCTCCCTTCAATTGCTTCCAAATCCTGTGGCAGTACAGACCAGCCCTTGTTTTGAGATGCCCCGTAGCACAGTGACATAGATCCTCTCCTGTAGCATAGGGGACTCAAGTTCAAATTCCTCCTCTCCATCAGTGTGGAACTGAACCTGCATCTTCCACATCCCAGATGAGGCTAAACGTTCTCAGTGGGATGACACTAATGCTGCCTCTGCTGTTTTGTGAATATCACCTACATCCAAAAACAAAACATCTCTAGCTTAAGCTGGTTGTGAAATTTATGTCAAATATGCTCATGTTTTTGGGTCAACAAACGTGACACTTGATTTTTGGCAAATAATTTTTTTTTTCAGACGATCTCGACTCTAACACTTAATCCTTGTGAAGTGGCACATAATCCTGTTTGTAAATAGTGCTGAAATCTGGTCCTGTCTAGAATATTTAACTACTTCTAAGCTAGTGCAGTGGTAAGGAGTTTTCAAAACCCTCCCCATCCTTTCAAGTGTTTCCTCCTATAGAAAATAAGCCACACATCTGATCCAAAGCTCACTGAAGTCTATGGAAAGAGTCAGGGGTTAAGGTTAATTGGAATGGCCTGGAACGCCATTCTGGAGCCCACTATTTTTAGGGGCTCAGCGTTCTGGACCACCTAAAAATAGAAAATGGTACCAGAATGCTGTGTTCCAAGACCCACCATTGAAAAATAGCAGGGCCTGGAAAGTAGAGTTCTGGTTCCATTTTCTATTTTTAGGGGCCCGAACACTGGGCTCCTAAAAATAGCAGGCCTCAGAACAGTGTTCTGCTGTATTCTGGTAGGCAGGGGCTAGGGGCGTTGCTTGGAGGGGTCCCACCCTGGCTCAAGGCCCACCCAACACTCCTCCCCTTCCAGGCACCACCCCAAGCTGGGGCCTGTCCCCACTCCTCCCCCAGCTGATCCCAGGCCATGCTGCAGCTGCAACTGGGGGTCTGCTGCTTCTTCCCCAGCTGTGCTGCTGCCCCAACCCGGGGCCTGCCACTGCCAGTAAGCGCTGGGGCAGCCAGACTTGCAATGGGGGGGGGGGAATTAGGGGCAGGGGATGGTTCTGGGAGTGGGTATTGGGGGCAGGGGTGGATTTTGGAGGCGGGTATTGGGGGCTTGGTGGATATTGGAGATGGGAGTGGGTACTGGGGGTGGGTATTGGGGGCTGGGGTGCATTGTGGGGACAGGGGTGTAGGAGAAAGTAAAAGGTTAGATAAGATAAGTAGAAGCGCCTAGGTATTGGCTCGAGGCCTAGTGAAGCAATCTAAGAAAGTCGGCCTGAATGGCATGCACATAGGGCCTAGGACCCTGATAACCTGATCAAAACTGGCACAAGCTAAATATGAGAAAGTACTAAGACAAAGATGAGAATGTACTTAAATAAAGACTTGGGGAAAGGTGGTGCTAGCCCAGTCTCATGCCAAAAGAAGTAAAGACATATGCTGGGTTGAAGTGACCTGTAGAAAGGAGAGGTTTGGCCAAGTCATGACACCTTGATGGATGGTGATGCCTAGGGACCTATCAAATTAAGGGGTGGCATCAAAGAAGGGATGTACAAGTTAATTCAGATAACGTATAAAAGGATATCAGTTTGGCTGCATGTGTGAATGCGTGCATGAGTAAACTGAGACAACACTCATGATTGAGGAAACCGACACGACCACAGATCTTTGTAGAAACGAAGGTGCCAGGCTAGGCTTTATTGCAATGTAGCACTATGGCAAACAATCCATATCAACAGATTTGTTGGCAGCATTGGTGCTCTCAATGCAGTGGAACAGCTTAACTGACAGCAGGACTGGCTGTCACCCTCTCGGCTGCACAGTTTGGGCTCTGGGGCTCCTACTTTTATACCTTATATGAATTGACTTGTACATCCCTCCTTTGATGCCACCCCTTAATTTGATAGGTCCAGAGGCATCACCATCCATCAAGGTGTCATGACTTGGCCAAACCTCTCCTTTGTACAGGTCACTTTGACCCAGCATGCGTCCTTATCTCTTTTGGCATGAGACTGGGCTAGCACCACCTTTCTCCAAGTTTTTTTTTAAGTACATTCTCATCTTTGTCTTAGTACATTCTCATATTTAGCTTGTGCCAGTTTTGATCAGGTTATCAGGGTCCCATGCTCTATGTGCATGCCATTCAGGCCGACTTTCTTAGATTGCTTCGCTAGGCCTTGAGCCAATACCTAGGCACTTCTACTTATCTTACTTAACCTTTTACTTTCTCCTACAAGGGGAATGAATATTGGGGACAGTAGCTGAGGTGCTTGAAGGGGGCCCAGCCATGTAGGAGGGGGGCCCATCCATATGAGAGATGGGCCTGCCCAATTAGGAGGGTTCCAGGGCCTGTCAAATTATACTTTGGACTTTAAATTAAAGTAAATATACTTTAAATTAAACCCCTGGAAAGAGTCCTGTGGCTTTAAGAGAGTTTGGATTAGACCCCAGTATGTTGCATTTATTAGTCTGTAATTTTCCATCATCATAACATAAATTTTCAAAAAATAGTTCGATGTGCACATGTGCTGCAAAAGCAGTGGCCAGATGCTTGTCTGGCTTTTTTAATTGTCTTTGTATTTCAGTTTGATGAGGGCAATTAGGGGCCATGTTCCCTTGCTGTGTCAAGCAGGGTTTCATCCCATAAAAATATGACATTTCAACTGTGAATAGCTGAGCCTGTGAATGTAAAGTTCACCATCATCAAATAACTGAATGTGAAAACTTTAAAATTTGCTTTCTTTGGATGTATATAATAAATGGATAAAATTACAATACTGTCTATGCCAATTATGAAAAGAGGCATCATTTTAATTAATAAAATAACTATTAATAGGTGGTCATATTATTAATAGCCACTTGAAGTGTTTCAGAAACTGCAGTTGAATGGCAATCTACTAAACTCTCAGAAATATAATGAGTAGTATGATTGGATCTGAAAGAGTTTTTAAATCGACAGTGTTAGGACATACCATTAAATGGGTTCTTTATTCTGAGACAAAAGTGAAATGGAAAAGTGTGGCCATGATAGAATAATTGAGTCATAGAGGCTCACTAACCATCCATATTTGTATTGACAAGTAAATGTTTAAGCAAGGAAAGTTTTTCTCCTAGTATATGTTGAAGATTATCTCCAAAAGGCTTAGGATGATGAGATAACAAGTGTGAAAAATCAGGATGGTAATGGAAACCCATAGAAGATAAAGCCCTGAATTTTGTGGCTGTCCATATAAAATTGGGACATCTAGTCACCCTAAAAAGGCTACCAAAGCAAAGAGACTGAACAGCTTGTCTGTCAACCCCAAGATGTACAAAAGATAGCATTTGTTTTAAAAGAATGTCTGTGCTCCCTCTGACCAGCATAGTAGTTTCAAGTTGCTAATTTTCTGACCATGTCATACATAATTAAAGGCATAACAGGTTAGTAGAGCTTTTCTTTGTCTTTGGAAGTGTTGCTCATTTGTAGAGTCTGTGTCAGATGATTGGGTGATAGAAATATTGCAAATTTTCTTCGTCAAGTTTGACTGATACCTGGAGAGTACAGATAATTTTTAAAAAATACATTTACGAGGAAAACATTGTTTTCTTAATAATCAAAGGCTTTTGTAACTGAAGTGCCATAGTTGAACATTTGTTGTAGTCGTGCTGTATGCTGTGGTATGAGTGAGAGCAGTCCTTGATTTGACATTCATAACGAATGTGTAACTGGTTAGATTTGGAAATCATTTCCGTTTACCAGATTTTTACAACATTTCTCTGCTTGCATAACTTTAAGCTCCTTACCATGTATTTCTCAATATTGTGTCTTCTAGGGCATACAGGACGGCTATTGAAGTCCCTGTGTTTCATCAGTCTGTCATTCCTGCTGCTGCACATCATCTTCCAAATCACAGTAAACAGTCTTGAAGCTGGAAACAAGATTGAACCCGGTTTTAATTGTAAGTATTTTTTTTATCTTTTGTGCATTAACATAAAGTATGCAAGACTGCTTTACAATATAAAAGAGAAGTAGCTGAGGGCTGGGCTTTTATCATTATGGTTCTTGCCAGGTTTGTCAACATTTGTCATGCTGCAAGGCCCATGTTTTCCTCATGGCCCAAAGGAGCTGGGAGGAGTCGATTATTAAATGTTTGTAATATTTATATTGCTCTCAGGGCAGTGCTCTCCATAGATCTATTGTGTATTTTGCTACATGTGAATTTTATTTTTGAGATTTTTGTCACTTATCCACAACCTGAAATGGGCCTAGTTTTTATGCAGTTAATACATAGCTCAATGAAATTGGTGAATATTAATGCAGATCTAGCTAAAGCAGGGGTCTGGAACCTCTGGCTCCAGAGTAGCATGCAGCTTTTTGGCCACCCCCTTGAAGCTTCAGGCTCCCCACCCTACACCGCTGGGGGAACCTGCCGGGCCTACAGTCCACTCTTGGCCTCAGGTCCCTTGCCACCAGGGAACCCTGAAGGGGGGCCACTTCTGTCTCTGGGCTCCCCCACCCTCTACCGGGGACCCCATGGCAAGCACTCTGGTCCAGCTCCCAGCTCCCCCCACCAGGAGGCTATACCTGTTGTGGCTCTCAACACACTTGGTTATTGAAGGAATTTTTAAAAATGGCTTTTCTTATCTTTCGGATTGCCAACCCAGGAGCTAAACAAACCACATCTTTCATATATCTTCAAAGAAACTTAGTTACGCATGCTAATATATGTCACTTTAAACCTTGGACACAAGGTTTGTGGCTGTAAACAGAATGCCACTTTGCTCTTTCTTTTGTGTTATTTAGGAAATAGCATTTTTTTCATGTTTTCCTTTTTCCCTAGTATTAATTAAAACTAAGTCATGCAACCCATTGTACATTTCTTTCAGAAAATACTCTTCAGTTATTTGTATGTGAACACTGTTGCCCAAATATTGATTAAAATGTCTATGTAAAATTTGAAATAAGATAAATATAATCCACCAATAGACTATTTATATTTATCTTACAGTGCTGATATTTACCATTTATAACTGGCAAATTAACTCGAGAAATCCCCATTTCATCTGTCATAGAACATGTTGTCACAGGAATAAACAGCAGTACTACAATGAAATACAAGACAGTGCAGATCTCAGCCTCTGACTTCAAACAACAAAAGCCTCAGGAAACTGTGTTATTAACTATTCTTTCTTAACTCATGCTGTTTTTTTAAGGAAAGCTACAATTATGCACATCAAATGACAGATTTAACTCTGGTTTGTTAGGCTTTTGTCAGTTTGTCAGATCTTTAAAGATGTATTTTCCATTTTCAAAAAATAAAACATATGTAATTTATCCAGTGCATTAGATAGGTTCCTTCTCTATTTCTAATTCCTTAATAATCATTATGGTTGCATTTACAGTGTTCTAGGGACTGTCCATATACGGAGAACGATAGCTCCTGGCTCTACAGTCTTTTTAATCTCCATGGGAAAGAAAGGGTGGGAGAGAGAATGTAAAATGTTTTTTCTATAATTAGTATCAAGTATGCCAAACTGGCCCTCTGTCTAATGCTTATTTTATGACTGGTTTCTTGTACATCCATAGTATAATCAGGAATAAGGAGAAGGACCTAGCATTGCCCTTATAGACTGGTTCAGTCAGGATTTTTCATTTAGAAGAGAGCATGGCAATAAGGGCAAAGATGACTGTGGCTGAAATAGAGAAACAAGGCTTTTAGGGCTGATGGTAGGGAGGAGGTAGAGCTAGCTGTTAAAATACATAGTATTAAATAATGGCATAATAATATTCATTGCACTTATCAGAGAAATAAGACCTGTTTCCTGCTCCAAAGAGTGATTTGGGAGCACTATTCTGGATCCTTATTCAGACTTACTCAAGCAGGTAGCCCTATGGTTACCTATGGTAAGGAATGCTCATACTGCAAATAAAGTTTTGCAAGATTGTGTATGGCAGTATGTGAATCTAGGCACCCTGTACTTTAGGGGCCTTTGAATTCAAGTAGGAGGTAGAGCCCTGTAAATCTGCAGATATCCGTGGATATCTGCCTTATATCCACATCCACGAATACAACATGGATATCTGTGGACCATTTCTTGCAGATGCAGGTTGGATATGGATCCACTTATTTGTATCCGTGCAGGGCTCTGGTAGGAGGTTAATATTTAAGCAGTTCCTATGTGCTGTATGTTCTTCCACTGAGAGACTACAATTCCCATGATCTCTTGGGAAAGGGAGAGAAACCCTCCTGGCCCCTCCAGGAAGCACAGAGACACAAAGGGAGTCTCTACTGGGAGAGACGGAGGACATGTGTAAATCTGGAAGCTTCTGGTGACTGCTTCTGGTGTGCCCAGGGCTGCTCCTGGGGTTCCTGAGGCTGCTGAAGGCTCACTCAAGCAGGGATCTTCAGAGGTTGGCGACCTTACTCAGCCCAAAGCAGGGTCTGAGCCTAGAGCTGGCTGAGCAGGATCTGCAGTGAGGGTGTGAGTATCTGTCTCTCCTTCAATTTGGAGCAAGGCTTGTAAAGCAAGGGAGTCTGCTAAGAGACTGACTGGGCCTGAGGGGAGGCAGTATGGGTAGTCCCTTTGAACCAGGACTACAGACCATTGGTTGGGCTCACTCCGGATCTTCAGCATGGTTCTGAGAGGATATACTTGATCAGCAGCATGTTGCCTTGTCTCCTTCATTAACCCTCCAAACATGCCCAAGCAAGCAAGGGTTTGGGGTTCTGAACTCTGGGAAGTGTGCACTTGGGAAAAAAGAGCTATGAAAGTGTGAGTTGGAGAAAAAGAGCTATGAAAGTGCCTGTTAGATAAGTTTCCTTTAAACTGTATTCTGTGTCTGTTCACTGATTTATTTACTTACCCCTGTGTATTTAAATTAGTAGTAATATTCAATACCATCCTGTTATGATAAGTTCTTCATTAAGTAGAGGTTTGTGACATGCATATTAGTACCTTGAGTGTACTGTATATATAATTAGTAAGTTTGGATTAGACCCATCCCACAGATTATTCTTAATTGCATGGATTTTGTCCTGGAGGCTTCCGAGGCATGCGTGTACCGGATCCAGCCAGGTGGAGGCACTGCCAAATTTAATTTCCTGTAAAGCAAAGGGACTGCAGCAGAGGAGTAGATAGAGGATTCCCAAAATCCCATCACCACCACTGGGAAACTCAGGATCTCCTTGTCATCAACTTAGGTGCCTGTGCACACATGAGTGTTGCCTGCTCGCAAGTAATCCAGGAAGAAAAGTGAGGAGGTTACATGAAAGTATAGCTTGATGAGCAATGACAACAAGGTTGCTTGAACGGTACTAATGGTGCTCTGCAATGCTTCTGTGCAATTACAGTCAATGCTTTTTAGACAACCTGATTTTTAAAGACATTCATTTCCTGCCTCACAATATTTTCCCTGTCACTAGAGGTTATTTAAGGTTGAGTAGGAGCCTTAACATGTTGGGATTTCTTTTAAATTTAAACATTAACTCTCAGTTTCTCGAATTTGTAATTATTTTAGTTTATAATCTACACTTTTGTTTACTCTTAAACTACTGATACTCTCAATTTCAGTTCTCTTGTAGCAGATTTTCAGCAGAGGACCATCAAACTTTAAAGAAACAATGACAGTTGGGTCTAGTGACCTACCCATAAGAAGAGTTGACTCATTAATTCACTCATGTTTTTCTGATACCTCTGACTCATTACAACCAATAGATCTGTAGCAGAATTGAATAGAACAAATTAATTACTTCTGTTTGTAGAGGGAAAGTGTAGATTGGTTGTTGCCTCTGATGCCACAATAGCTGCAGTTGTGTGTGACCTGATCTGTTAACCTGAAGCAAAAATGGTTAATGTTTGCATAATAGAACTAGATTACTTCAAATGTAGTGTAGGCATGTGATTTCAGTGACTTTGATCTACATGGACACTTCTTGAGAGTCTGTGTTTTTCATCTATTGAGACAGTTCAGGACAAGTAAAAGTTTTTTTACCCATGCTAAATTTCTTAAAAGATCCCATTTTAAAATTAATTTTAACTCATAAACTGATGGATTTCCTTGTAAATTTTCAGATAAATCATTCTGTATACAATTACAATGCTGTAATTTTGGGGAGGATACAATGTATTCTTTATATATAACAAAAGAGAGTGAATTCCTGCTTTACATGCAAAACTCAACTCAGCTTTAACTTTGGACCCATTACTGGCATCTCCATAATAGAAAGACTGCAGTTTGATACTGTTTCAGGGTACAGGACTATAGATGATAGCCGAAGTAGGGTGTCTCTGGGTCATCTTCCTAGGCATTCTGACTCAGGAGGAGGTGGTAGGATTACTGCATCCCCATTTGCTCTGTCTTTGAGCTGCTAGGAAATGGGAATTTCACTGAGCTTGAATAAATTAGAGCAGATGCTGCCATCATTTAAATAAAGAAAATATAAGTAACTGATGTTATTTATTAGCTATTTATAGCAGAATCTGAACATAGGCTTTCAGGAGAACATTTCCCTTTGGGTGGAAAGAAGTGACAATAGAAAGGGAGCAATGAGAGTGATGGCAGAAGGGGAAGGAAGAGAATGACAACACTGAATTATTTCAGTATATGGTTCATTTGATAAGTTCCAAAGGGGCAGCTGTGTTAGTCCAGTCCAGCAAAAAAAAAAAAAAAAAAAAGGTACTGTGGCACTTGAAGACTAACAGATTTATTTTTTGCATGAGCTTTCGTGGAAGAAAATCCCACTTCGTCAGATGCTTTGAAGATGAGGGAACATACAGAATGGAAAGAAAATAAGTGCAGGGAAGTGTAAAACATGGGATCAGGTCATACAATAACAGCAAATCAGAGCAGTTGTTAAGTTTCAAACCCTGGGACAGGATGATCCCTATGCAAAAGAAAAAATGAACACAAAACTGACATCAGAAAGCACAAAACAGAAAAGCCAGTTGCTGAGCACTTCCATCTTTCTAATCACTCTATAAATGGTTTGTTAATGACCGTACTCAGGGATCTCAGTGGGACATAAAGACTTCAAAGAGAAGTGGAATTAATATGCAAATTAGATTGTGTGAAAGTGGGACTAAATCCTGACTATGGCGTCTTTTCCCATTGTAACAGGTAATTTGACTTCAGCCTTCCAAGGGTTTGAACCTTAACAACTGCTCTGATTTGCTGTTACTGTTAGTCTTTAGGTGTCACAGGACTCCTTGGTTTTTTTTGCTGGTTCATTTAATAAACATTTTGAAGGACACTCAATACTTAAGAATTAACCGACATAAAATTGCTTTTATGCTGTGGGAAAATGAAAACTAGGTGCCATAATTCAGTAGTTTATGCCTCCAGAAATGAATCTGAAGGAGTTCATAAAATACCTTAGGCTTCTTATGTAATATTTAGAGGTAATGCCAACCTGAACTGGGGATGAGAGAAGGGTAAACAGATATTTTTTCCACCAAATTGTGTAAATCAATTTGATTCAGGGATAATGTGGGCCAAGTTGGTAGCCCAGATAGTTGTTTTTCTCCCACTGCTGAGTTATGAAATCCCTAAAAATACTTTGAGGGTTGGTAATGGAAAGACTTTCAAACCTTTTAAAAATGGGAGATAGTGCAAACTGTCATTTCCTAAAGAGTTAAAATGATACAGTAACCATTTAATCAGTGAACTAAAACCCATCTCTTTGGTCTTTTGAGTCTAGAAGCATATAGATTTTTGGCATTTGTTGAGGCAAAGTAGCAAATTTTAAATTGAAAAGTAAAAATTGTCTAGACACACACAACCTTTTTCTTCTTTAAAAAAAAAAATCTGCTTTGTATCCAAGACATTGTAAATCAAAATGAAATGCTCCAGGTGGCTTGGTTGTTTGCAAGTTTAGATAAGTGTTCCAATTCAGGACCACCAAATATCAGCATCTTATGGTGTTTTCATTTTGCCATTTAACCATCCCATTCTCATTCAAAGCGTATACACCTTTATCTTCAGCACAACTACAAAAATCCACAGCATCCTCCGGAGTCTTTAAGAGACATGTTATTGTGGCCACATTAGAGCATTTAGAAATTTTGAATCATTGGAGGGCTCCTCTTTCCCTTTATTCCTGTAACTATTACCTGGCACAAGTAAAATTTTGTCTTTTTAAAATCGCTCATTTAGTTTTATACCAGATTTCTGGTTTGTTAAAGGCTTCATTGTGCAGCTTTGGCATTTAATACCTTCTCTTTTTTTTAAAAAAAAAATACAACTCATGTAGGTAAATGAGGAAATAGGTACAGCAGACTTAAGTTCAGTAAAACTTCCCAAAACATCTGTCAGGCTACCTATTCAAATATTTTTATTCTGTCAAAAATATACTCTTAAAACAAATATTGTTTAGATTTTGATTACACCATTACACATATAGAATCTGTTTTTCATACTCTAGTAGTAGAATGGGTACAGTAAAATTTCTAAATCTTTTTTGTCAGTTTGTAACCACTGATTAGAATACTGTATATACTCATGTGTAAGCCAATCTGTGTATAAGCAGACCCCTCCTTTCTGAGCCCCAAAATTAGTAAAGATTGGGTGACCCCCCCCATAAGCAGAGGTCCACCCATGGTCTTAACCCCAACCCCCCCCCCATCCAGAGCCGCCAGCTTCCCCCAGAGTGCCCAACCACAGCCCTAACCATAGCAGGGCCAATGGGGAAAGCCCCAGGTGGCCTGGAGTGGCTCAAAGGAGCTGCTCCATTAAAGGGGCAGCTTTGCGGTGCTGACTCCAAGCACCACTAATGAGAAGGGGCGTGTTCCAATCAGAATGTGCCCCGGGTGGCAAAACACCACATTATGGCTCTGTCCCCAACACCCTGCCTAACCCCCAAACCTCTGCCACTGCTTTCCCCCGTTACCTGCTGCTTTTTCCGTTCCTCACCACGCTGCCATTTTTCCTGTTTCCCATGATGCCACTGCTTTTTCCCTTCCCTGCTGCTTTTCCCCTCCTCCCTGGTGTGCCTCAGGTTTTTCCTCTGTTCCCCACCCTACTGCTGCTTTTCCTCTGTTTCCCACCACTTTTCCCATGTTCCCCACTGCCACTTTTCCCCAACACCCCCTGGGCCCTGCCTCCGTTTCCCTGGCCTTCCCAGACACCACCCCAATCCCCGTTCCTGATGCTGGCTCCCTCTGGTCTACCCCCCCAGGACCCTCTTAACTGGCTGCTCCAGACAGCAGGGTCCCCTCCCCACTCTAACCCTAGCACAGGTCAACTCCCCAACGTGGCCGCTCTGGCCACATTGGGGCTCCAGCCTGGAGCATGGTTGGTGAAACTCCAGGACTGGGGCTGTCTACCATATTGACCCGTGTATAAGCCAAGTGCCTGTTTTGAAGGCAGTTTTCAGGAACAAAAATCTCATCTTATACATGAGTATATATGGTAATCATTATTAGATATTTTGAATAAGTTCTGGTCAGGGAATCTGTAATATTAGAAATTGCAAAGTCATACCAGATTAGGTCCTAAAGTACAAGCTCACAGGTATACGGGATTTTGTTTCTACAGTATATTTTGTGGTGCTTTCACAAGTCTCATTACTAATGACTTAATTGATGGGACTTCTTTAGTACTGTGGCAGGTAACTACACATTCTAATTGATATCACAGGTAGAAAAGTTTTCTCCTAAGACTTCTCTTCATTAAATTAATGTCATTACCCCTCCATTTCTTAGTGTTTATGCCCTTCTAACAAAAGATAGTTATAGATAATTTCCACTCCTCCTGTCTCCTCTTAATTGTGTTTTGGCTGATGACATATATTCTAACCAGTTAGAAAATTTGCCTGAGGCCTTGCCCACACTAGCACTTATGCCAACAAAACTTTTTTGCTCAAGTGCACAAAAAAAGAATCCCCCCAGTGACAAGTTTCGTGAGCATAAATGCTAGTGTGGACAACACTATATCAGCAAGAGATGTTCTCCTGCTGACACATCTATGGCTGCTCCTTGAGGTGGTTTTATTATGTTGGCAGGAGAGCTGTCTCCCATCAACATAATGCAACTACACAAGGGCTCTTACAGTGGTATAGCTATGCCACTGTAAGTTTTAAGAACAGTCTAAGCTTTAGTTTGCCACTTTTGCTCTCCCTGAGTACTACTGTCCTGTGGTAAGTCTTGTTGACACCCTTATTTACTCTGAGTAGTATCTTACTTAAGGAGCTATTTTTCCATGAAATTTTGCTATATAAATCAAATTCTCAAGCTGATTAAGGTATCATAGATATTTTGAAATATTCTAAAGATTATACAAGTTGCTATTTAGTTTTATTCTGTATTATTTAGATGTTATGTTTGCTGGGGGTGGAATAATATGTGATGTCAGGAGGAAGGATTGGCTTATAATTAAAGCGTGGAATCTAGGTTCAGATCCTAGCTTGCTCTCAGGTTCCCCTTGTGACCTTGGGCAAGTCTCTGTCGCTGTGCTTCAGATTCTTTACCTAGAAAAGACGACCACCACCATTCTTCACAGATATTGTACTGCATGTTATGGCGACTGTGAAATAAATGCTTGTCACGTCTGTGGCATTGTAAGAATTTCTGCCTTAAGTAAATTGAAATAGTATTTCTTAGGGAATTACTATAAAAGCATTTAATCTTCAGTGCTACGAATATATACCTTAGGTATTAGTTTTGTATTAAGAAGCAATTGCATATACCATGAATAAATTCAGTATCTCTGTTTACTGAATGTTCAAGCATCAAATCTATATCACAGTTTTGATAGGAATGAGTCACTACATAATTCTGTCTTTCTAGTAACATTTTTTGTGTTTGAGTACTGCAGATGCTTAATAGATTGTATTGGTTTTGATTTAATACTCTCTCTTTAAACTCCAGCATGTTTCTAATTTGATTTATTAACTGCATGAAAAAAGGCTTTTACTTGCTCGGCTAAACATTTGGAGAATTAAAAGATTTCATTTCATGTTCATATTGCAGATGAGATAGTCAGACATGCACATCTTCTAAGTACCTCTGAGCATTTCCTGAAAACTTTCCCTGTCTATGAGCTCTTCCTAAATGTCAGGGAGTTAAGAATGTGTTCACAATATTCCAAGTAATGTTGTCCTTAAGAAGGTGGTTAACTTAGGTAAAAGTCATAGCACTGGGCAAAAAAGCTCTTTTGATTCTAAAGCAGAGATGTCAAACATGCATCCTGTGAGCCGAATGCAGGCTGTGATCCTTTTACATCCAGACCATAATATCTCTCTCGTTCTCACACACGCACATGGGTATCATGGAGAGCAGTTTTGCATACACTGCACTCCATGATGCTGGTTAGTGTTTTGAACAGCTTGATGTTGGTCTCCAGACAAAGTGGGTTGGCTCTAGAAACGACCTTTTCATTTGTTAGACAACAGAATTAATATAATAATAATGATCTTCAAAGTGTCTGATGAAGGGGGATTTTCTCCCATGAAAGCTCATGCAATAAATGTATTTGTTAGTCTTTAAGTGCCACAGGATCTTTTTTTTACTGAACTAGACTAATGTGGCTGCCCCTTTACATCAGAATTAATATGTTTACCAGGTGGGAGAAGCAACACTTTTTTAGCATTTATAAAGGGCACTAGAACTTCAGAGACACCAAAACATCTCCATCTTGTTTTAAACATAGTATTTATTTTCTTTCTTTGAAATATCCAGGGTGAATATTCAAGGAGCCGTCTGTCTCTTTATAGCTTGACAAATCAGCATCATTCTATTCTATTCAAATCCTTATACCACACTCTTTGTAGCATCTGAGTGCCATCCAGTAATGTATTAAAAGCAACATCATAGTTGTAATGATCTTGAGGGTTCATTAAAGATGATACTACAGAATGAGTAAGGAATAGAACTTTAATCATACAGACAGGTATCCAGGTGTGTACCTGGGAGCAGCCATGTTAAATCTACTCTGGGGCATGTCTCCCAATTTACACAACAATGGCCCATGCTAGGGAGTCTCTAAATTCACAACCTTCTACAAGCATATCACTACAATAGTGACACGGTGTGATTAAACTGTGACCATGCATATTGTTGCTGCTACCACTGTTATATAATTGCAACAAACCTTATACAAATGTGTCATGTAAAGATTAATGGAGAAGTTAAGATTTGCTGTGTAGGATTATTATGTTTATATACATGTATCATCTTTGTATCTGAAGTTATAAAAGTGCCTTTCCATCTAGATTTCAAATCCAGTCTAGCTATTTTATGAATGAACAGTGTCAGTTTACATCTTACCAAAGGATACTGAGCTCTCATAAGGGGCCATAAAAGAAGTTTGGCCCCATCTCGTGAGCTTTTCTGTGGACACTTTAATAAATAATGGCTGCTTCTGAAAGCATGCAAGCTCAAAGTCACTAATATTTTTACATGTACTTTCTCTCATATGTCTGGGGCAGGTTTCTTCAGTGTAAGCTAAACTACAATATGCTTAAAGGAGGAATAAATTTTACAAGTGTGAGTGGGAAAACTGTGTATTTAAAAATAAACTGGTAACTTTGTGACAGTGTTTGGATTATACATATTTACAGGCCCTATTTTATCCTATGTCTTTGTGAGACATCCCAATTATTATAAATGGAATTTCAACATGTAACCCTTCTGCCAGGGCAGGCTGGCAGGACAAGGGCTGGGTTCTATATCTAGGAATTTCCCAATGACACACCACCAACAACTGGCTCGAGCCCCCACCCAGATTTCTGGGAATCCTGCACTGTTCCCTGGACACCCAAAGGGGTAAGGCTTCCCCCTCGCAAGCGCGAAACTGAGTGTAGTAAACAGAACTTTTAATAGTAGTAAAACAGAATGCAATAGGGTAAATACAGAGACCAGCACTAATCTAGAAAAATTAACATAGAGTGAAGTTCCCAACAACCCACACCACATAACAGAACATATAAGATTTAAGGGCAAAATTGGCACTGATCTGGAGAATCAGTGCTAACTAGGCTCCCAACCAACCCTAAGGTATGGAGGGAGTGTCTTTCATGCCAGCTGCCTGCTGATGCCATCTACTGGTCACTTACTCCATCCTCTAGAACTATTGCTTGGCTCCACCCACTGTCCGTCAGCTCCACCCACCAGTCACTTGTGCCGCCCAGCTCGCTGCTGACCACTCTCACCGTCCACTGGCTCTGCCTGCTGTCTGCTGGCTCCACCCTCCAGTCACTTGTGTTGCCCAACTCGCTGCTGGCTGCTCTCACCATCTGCTGGCTCCACCCCCTGGCCACCCCATTGCTGCTTCTCTTCGGCTCAGAGAGAGGACGACTCTCTCTCTGTTGTGAGATCAGTGATTTCAGCTCTCTTAGGCTGTATTCACACACAGATGGTTATTTTGAAACAAATTGTGTCAAAACAACTTGTTTTGAAATAACACCTTATTTCGAAATAACTTAATTCGAATTAACAGTTTGTTAATTCGAATTAAGGAAAAACACAGGAAATAAAATAGCAAGTTCGCACGGTGAACTTGCTATTTCGTTTCCTGCTGCAGGGGGCTGCAGCCCCCTGGGGGTGAGCCGCTGCTGCGGCTCACCCTGCAGCCCAGAAAGGGGGCTGCAACCCCAGAAAGGGGGCTGCAGCCACTGGCGGGGGGGGGGGGGTGAGCCACTGCCGGGTGGCTCAGCCCGCAGCCTGGGCTGCACCCCCGACACCGCCGGTGGGTTGGGGGCGCTGGGCTCAGCCTGGTGCATGGAGCCAGCGGACAGCAGGTGGAGCCAGTGGATGATGAGAGTGGCCAGCGGCGAGCTGGGCGCAAATGACCAATGGGCAGAGCAGGGAGCCAGCGGGCAGAGCCAGTGGATGGTTGAGTATGGCCAGCGGCGAGCTGGGTGGCATGAGTGACCAGAAGGCAGAGCTGGCGGACAGCAGACGGAACCAAGGGATGGTGCTAGTGGATGGAGTGAGTGGCCAGTAGATGGCACCAGCAGACAGCTGCCGTGAGAGACACTCCCTATGTACCCTAGGGTTGGTTGGGAGCCTACTTAGCACTGATTCCCCAGATCAGTGCCAGTTTTGCCCTTAAGTCTTGCATGTTCTGTTATGTGGTGTGGGTTGTTGGGACCTTTGCTTTGTGCTGATTTGCTAGATCAGCGCTGATTTCTGTTATTTGGCCTTTTACACTCTGTTTTAATACTATTAAAAGTTCTGTTTACTACACTCTCAGGCTCATGGTTGCGAGTGGGGAAGCCTTACCCCTTTGGGGTGCAGAGGGAGCAGTGCAGGATTCCCAGAAATCTGGGTGGGGGCTCAAGTGGTTGGTGGTGTTGCATCATTGGGAAACCCCTAGATATAGAACTCAGCCCTTGTTCGGCCAGACTGCCTTGGCAGAAGGGTTACATGTTGTTTGGGTTCACTTCATTTTTACTTTTAGTTTAAATCATCAAATATAAATGTTACATACATAAACGTATATACAAGTATAATGTCAAAATTAATATCATAATGTTAATATAAAAAGTTAAGTGAATTAATTGAGGAAACCACTATCAAAATGTTTCATTTTGACTGCCAGTGGAAAAATTTATTGAAGTTGACAGATTGCTGTGAATCAATTTAGATTTTCATCAAAGTGCATTTTTGATGGAAAGTTGTGTCAATTTTTTTTCAGTAAACTCTATTACTGCTATTGAATCGATGGTCTTAATATGAATAAATATGGTAGATTGATGCTTTTAGTTTACTGTATCTGGTATCCTGCAACAATAAACCAGCCCTTTAGTGCGTAAAACTCCATTTCAGCTAGGACACCTCAACTAATTTATTCTTCCTTAGTACCCGTGTCATGAAGAGCTGTGGAATATCACAGTTAACAAAGTTTGTATAATAAGGTGGCTAATAATGTAGAGTTAGAACTGCCTTTTTATATTTGAATAGAACTGGTATTTCGATGTATGAGTCCATTATAACTGTACATTGTTGTACATAAGCAAAGCACTACATAAAGATGATGCAAACCACCAATGGTAAATACAGGTAGTCCTCACTTAGTGACCGGGTTCCGTTCCTGAAACCCGGTTGATAAATGAATTGGTCACTAAACGAGGAGCAGCCCTTACCGGTATTTCAGGCATAATGTACTTTACTGGTAGTGGGTTTTTCAACCATCTGTAGATAGTTTTAATGTCACCTTTGCATCATTTATAACATTTTTAATATATATTTTAAATGCTTTAAGCTCTAATGTACTGAACTTAGTTTGCATAGTGTACTGTAAATACAGGTAATCGTTTTTAATATTCTGAATAGTACTGTAAAGAAAAGGCCTAAAATAAACTCCATCGTGATAACTTTGTTTTATTGGCATAACTCCTTACATACTGTATTACAGAACATAAAAATGCAATCAGCAAAAATTATAAAAATGATGTACCAAAGAAATATGAAAATAAACATTCAGATTACAATGACATTTTTACTCATCAAATCCTTCAAAGTGTGGTTCAGCAGCAGGGGGGTCATCAATGTCATAGTCAGAGAGATCAGCAGGGTTATCAGGAGCTGTAGAAGGCCCTGGTAAGGGAGATGATGGCAAGGAAATGGAAGGACTTGTAAGGGTAGGGGTAGGGGTTCTGGATGGAACTTTAGAGAAGTATCTCGTTAGTGTGGTCTGCGTTGTAATTTTCTTTTTTTCTTCATAAATTTCACAATAGCATCGTAAAATTTCATTCATTTGTCGTTCCACTTTCGTGAACCATTCAACATTCGGGTCCATACTGTCTAGTTCTAAGATCGCTGCGTTCACTTTGGAGAAGACATCAGCTAACCCCTTTACAGTGAACTTCTTTTGTACTTCTTCCACTCTTTCCACTCTTCTTCTTCTTCCTCCTCTTTCAAGTGCTGCTGCGCTTCCAACTCTATTAAATCTTCATTAGTTAGCTCTCCCTCAATGTATTCCACTAATTCTTCAATATCTTCCACTTCAACATCTAAATTAAGCACATTAGCAAGTTCCACAATTTTTTTATTTGACATCAATATGTTCGTCTTTCTCAAACCCTTCAAAATTATTTACAAAATGTTTCAGGCATTTTTTCCATATGCTTTGCATGCACTTTTCTGTTACTCCCACCCAAGCTGATTCAATGTTCTTTATGCAGTGTAAAATATATGATTTCCAAAAATCGCGCAGGGTTACTTCACCATTTTCTGTTGCTGCTACCGCTTTGGAAAACGTTGCACGCAAATATAGCGCTTTAAACGTAGAGATAGCCCCCTGGTCCATTGGTTGTAACACAGCAGTTGTGTTTTTAGGCAGATACACGACCTTTACATCAGGGTGTAGATCATCAAGATGCTGGGGGTGGCCTGGTGGCATCAAGTAGGAGGATAATTTTAAAGGGAACACTGCTTTCCAGACAGTAATGCTTGACCAAGGGTATGAAGCAGTTCATGAACCAGTCCTCAGCTAAACATTGCGTCATCCATGCTTTGTTATTTGAACGATAGTAAACGGGCAGCGTGTGCTTACTAACCTGCTTCAGTGCATGTGGGTTTGCAGAACGATAGATGAGAAAAGGTTTTAACTGAAATCCAGCGACATTTCCTCCCAACAACAACGTGACCCTGTCCTTAAAAGCCTTGAAACCGGGCATTGCTTTAGCCTCTTTGTGTATGTAGGATCTTTCGGCTATTTTTTCCAAAATAGTCCGGTTTCGTCTGCATTAAAGATCTGTTCCGGACGATACCCGCCTTTCTCGATCATTTCGTCAAATTCATCCACAAATCTTTCTGATGCTTCTATGTCCACGCTTGCCGCCTCACCACTGATGCTTTGATTATGAAGGCTGAATCTCCGACGAAAACATTGAAACCATCCATGACTTGCCGTAAATGTTTCCGTTGACTCTTCATTTTCGCACGCTTTCAACGTTTCAAAGATACTGTGTGCCTTTGCTTGAATTATTAAAGGGCTCATTGGCATTCTTTTTTGTATCTGGTCATCAAACCATATCGCCAGTAATTTTTCCATTTCGTGAATGAGGCCTTTCGGCTGCCTAGTTATTATGGCTTTATATCTTTTTGATGATTTCACTGCTTCTTTCACTCGATCTTTATCCTTCAAGATTGTTGATACAGTTGAATGCGCCAGCTCCAAGTCACGTGCTATTGCTTTAACTTCTTACCAGCTTCATATTCGTTTATTATCTTCATTTTTGTCTCAAGATCAATAGCCTTCCTTTGTTTCTTGGCGCTTTCTCCGGGTGAAGTCATGCTCTTCCTTTTCGCCGACATCTTGTACTTTGGGGTGCACAATAAAGTAAAAATACATAGACGAGAAACGCTAGTTCTGACTGCGGGAACGAGATGAATCTGAGAGAGTTGATGCGAGTTCTCATACATCGCCATAATACCAACTCGTCAGAGAGCTGGTCATAACTCCGAGGGGTCACTAAACGAGTAGGTCACTAAGTGAGGACTAGCTGTATTTAGGTGAATATTAGTAGACACATGATATTGCCTTTAATGGTTCTCACATCAGTAGAGAACCACAGACATCAGAAAAAGCTAATTGATCAGGCTAATATTTTTTCTTATGGTAAGTGTGAATGGGCTCCATCAATCAAACTATCAAAACGACCCTTTTCTTGTTCAGCCACATCCTTCTATGGATCAGATTTATGAAAAATAACAATAATTCTCATCTCCAAGTTTTCCAGTGTCCGTCAATTCTATACTCCCAGTTTTTGTTGTTGGAGAGAGCCCAAGCCTTCACCTTCTGGAAGATTTTTCCTGGGTTGGCAGCTTCTGTAACTTTCTGTTGGTCTTTATAGGATATTCAACTCATCCTTATCAAACTTGTTCTACTAATTAAACCTCAACTCAACTCAGGTGCATTAGGCGTGGCTAACAGTATGGGGCTGACCCGCTCCTGGCCTCTGGCCCTTTAAATGGCAGACGGCCCTGTTAAATAGTGTCAGGGATTGTTTTGTTACTTAGACTTGATAACATTGGACTGTAGAAGACCATTTTTCTTAATTAAGAGCATTCCTGAGACTGATCACTGGGAAACTGAATATATTTTTCTAAGATGCAGATGGGTATAACTAGGATGATATTGCTGTAGCAAAAGAACATTTCTTTGACCTGCAATGTTTTTCTTTTAAAAGTGAGACATCCCTGGGTTTATGAGAACCAGTGCTGAATATGCTAAGTGTATATGCAATCCTCAACCTTGTCCCAAATCCAGACAATGGAATTACCATCTGCATATACTCTTAGCTTTTCATAAGAAATAAAGTGTCATATTTTATAGTTAGATTGTGAGGTATTGCAAACAGGAATCCTGTTTGTGTCGTGCATATAATGCCTATCAAGTTTGGTGCTGGTCCCTTCCTCCAAGGTACTACCACAGTACAAATGCATAATAATATGGGATTCCTACACCGCTTATTGTCATCAAGGAATGTCCATATGCAGCCATGTTAATAGACCGGATCTTTGAGGAAAGGAAACGACATTGTGTTACCTAGGAGGGCAAGAACAAACTGCAAAAATATGTATAAAACTAACACAGTGAATTCAAACTTGGCTACTCTTCAGAGTTCAAAGTTGAATATATCTTCATCTCTCTTCACCTTCAAATGAGACCTGAAGACCCAAAATGAAAGACCCAAGAAATAACAGCAGTACAGGACATTTTAAATGATATATCACCCTTTTTTTCATTTAAATAGTATTTCAAATAACTCCAGTTGCATGGGCAACATTTCAGATATAGGTACTTCGTACTATATTATGAAAGAAAGACTAGTAAGTCTCTGTGGAATGGGGGCAAATAGGTCTAATGGGGATGACCATCCTTTAAAGTAACAGATAGTTGTGAGGCATCATTCCATGATTGCAAATATAATCAGGCATATATGATAATGAAAAAATGTATCATTGTACAATAGAAGCATCAGATGTGTCTGTGTATAATTAATGTTTCTAAAAGTCTGTTGCTGATAGTGTAAGTGCTGCATAATTAGTAGAGTTAACATATTTAAACCTTCAGCCATATTGTACTAGTGTTGTGTGTTTGTTAGGTCAGAGGAGAAAACTCCACTTGTAAATGTAATTTTCTCTCTAAAACAGAAGTTAATTGTGCTCTGAATTAAGAGGGAATTATCTTCAGCATTGCATCACCCATTATGAACAATTGTAAAAGACCAGGAAATATATGACTGATGATACAGAAACTTCTAAAATTCCATTCGAACATATACAATAGATTCTGTTTAATCTTCTGCTGACTGTTACTGTGTAGTATCTTAGAAAGTAAGCATTTATTGTGGTTTTGGTCTTCCAGTAATGGCCAGTTGATTTGCTACCAATCATGTGCTACCATGTGTAGATGAAATAATAATTTAAATATTCTTTTCCAGCTATTATATATCATGAATTATGGGAAATGTATCTAATTCTTCCCCTAATGCCTTCAGCATTATAATTTATATTCCTCCATTTCAAACATTCTTCATTCAGGACAGTTTACTCTTTAAAAAAAATCCTTCTGTTTGTTGTAATGTACAGATTTGAACCATTTTGCTGACAGAAGAATATTCACCACTAATAGGGCGTCAGCAGGAAAACAGCTGCTGCTCAAGGAAAATTGAAATTGCCTGTGTTCATTAAAATTGAAATTCATTTCTTTGAATTTATAATACAAAAGTACTGTGTGAAGAAGAGGGGGTTACAGTGCATAGTTTGCATTTATCTGTCGCATCAAAATTTATTCTCTGGACCAAATATAAACACAGTACACAATGTCTTATGTGATATATTTGAAGTCTAATTTCTGTGTTGAAGAACATGGATTTATGGGGCAGCAATAATTACAAACTCATCTAATAATTGCCAGTTGAGGTCATTCTAAAAATGCATCATAAATTAAAATTCTATAACTAAATTTGTATTATTTATTTGCACTGAAGCATAGAATAGCATCTGACTGCTGCTGTCTTCTGAAAAATCCTTAACATCAGTCAGAGAATATGAAGGTGAAGCTTTGTTCTGCATTGGCAGAAGTTGTGACCTGAGTAAGTATATCAGACGGCTTAGGTACTCTGCTATGGACATTTTTCTAGAATTAACAGTTTTTAATGAAAGGTGCATTGTTAGTTACATAGTTTGATATAAAAATTTTGTGGAAAAGTGAACTCTTTCCTCACTCAGGTGATCTTGACCACATTCAAAAATGCATACCTTGCTTCATAATCTGGGAATATTTGTTTAATTTCTGTGTGTAACCTGCTAGGGTGGGCTCCAATGCATTCACCTGCCCCTCTCCAGTGCCCCACAGAGAAAACCCCTGCAGAAAGCAGCTGGAGAGCCAGGATCCAGTCTATTCAGGACTCACAGCGAAGAAGACTGCGCAGAGTTCCCATCCCACATTAAACTACCACTCAGCATAAACATACAATGAACTTTATTAACTAACTAAACAAACCTTATCCTAAGAAAAACATAATAAATTTAAACAAAACAGTAAGAAACCCAAGAATCCCAATGTTCAGGTGGAGTCACCCTTATCTCAGTTGCAGGCTTTTAAGTCCTTGAGGCTTGAATGAAGAAGGAAAGCAATCCTCATCCTCTCTAGCTGCAGGAATCTTCAGGCAAATGCCATGCAGTCCTTTCTTCCTCCTGTGTAGCCAGCACCATGCAATCAGGTCACTGGCCATCCAGCTCTCAGTTCCACTGCAGACAACTCCCCTGCAAAGCAGTCCAAAGCAAGGAGAAAACATCCTGCAGTCCACTCCTGCTCAGCTCCTTTCACTGAGTCCCTTAGCCCATGTACTCTGCAGCTCTCTGTTTGCTCCTCTTCACCCTGGTCCTCTCAGGCTTCTCGCTGGGCATGTAACTCCAGCATAACAATAAAACTTGTGGAGCATGCTCAATGTGCTCCCCCACCCTCTTACCAGAAGGTTCTGGTTTCTGGGCTGCAAAATCTGCCCAGCAATGTAACCCAACCATAAGGGATCCCTGAAAGAGATTGCACCTTTTTATGCACATGGGTTACATGTGCTTTCCCTTTTAAAGCTGCCTTAAACTACTGTTGAATTTCTTGTAACACTGAAAGAAGTAATCTCTGTTCCTCTTCTGTGTTAAGGCTTAATAACCTTTTTGGAACCAGTTACTGTACTTTAAAGAGTGGTTTCTTTGGTCCTTATGCCCGTCAAACTGATACACCTCTCCTTAGCTAAGATACCGTGATGTTCATGTGATGAGCTACTCAGCAATGAACCATAATTTTTCAAGTGGAATGTTAATATCCAGTGATGGTGTCAAGATCCATTGGGTAATATAAGTTTTTTGTGTTGGGGAAACAGAGTTAGAATCCTGTTTAATACTGATGTCATCTTCTTCAAACTTTGCTATCCACTTGGCATGAAACTTGAACTTGAGGTTGATGTACTTCTAAACATATTCCAGTATCACATCCAGGGAAGTACCAAGCAGTTATGCAGTCTTTACAGTTGATCTTCAAACTCTGCAATATAATCTTTGGGCAGTCACTGTGAGATATCAAGGGCAGTAGGGAGTCTGAGGGTGGGGGAAAGCAGATATGTAAGCCCCAGAATGCTGAGAGGCTTTCTTTTCTAGTGGCTAGCTAAGGTTACTGCAGGGCAATCAGAGGTACCTGCGATCAGTTAAGGTCCAGCCAAGTGTCTGCTAAAAGCCTCCCTGCCACAGACAGATAGGTGCAAGCTGGAGGTGGAGGAGAGGAGCACTGTGTCATACTGAGGAGTGTCGTGCAGTTTTGAGAGGATCAAGGGAAGTGTGGAGGAAGGTACCAGACCTCTGGAATGGGAGAATAGTGAAAAGACTGAGTTATCCAGGTACTGGAGAGCCTGGATACCAGAAGCTGAAAGTGGGGGGGGGGCAGGGGACTAGCCCAGGGGAAGTTACTGCAGCTGTTAATACAGCGCTCACAGTGAATAGCTACCATTTGAAGGGCCCTGGGCTGGGACCTGGATGAGTGGGCGGGCCTGCATCCCTACCCCCCTCCTCAAGACACTAGACCCCACTGAAGGAGTCTTTTTCCTCACCAGGAAGACAGGGAACTGGAGTACCCTAACCCACAATGAGAGACAGAAGCATGAGACTCACCAGCGGAGCTGGCTGGCTGTCACACTCCTACTCTTACACAGCTGCTGTTAGAAGTAGACTTTCAGTTACAAATCTGTTGGATGGAAGGCTGATGGTCATTCTTTCATCTTGTCATAGGCAGTTACACTCATGGGTCAAACAGAATTTTTATCATCTATATCCTACTCTACTTTCTTATGTACAGTAATGCATTAGCAGGCATAATGAACAAAACATCCCAGTTGTTGCAGGGGAAACTCATGAAACCAATGACAAGCTCCAAAGGGGGAGCCATGTTAGTCTAGTTTAGCAAAGAACAAGCAAAGAGTCTGGTGGCAATTGTAAAGAATAACAAATGTATTTATCACATGCAATATATAAAGACTGTTAATTTATTTATCGCACACGATGAATAAATCTGTTAATCTTTATAAGTACCACCAGACTCCTTGTTTGTTTTCATGAAACTGAATGTCAGAGGAAGGTAGAAAGACAAAACAGTGAATGGGACTCTTTCTCAGTTTCTAAGGGGACTCCATCAGTGATTTATACAACTATATTGAAAAGATGATTATCTAGTTGCATGAACAGCCACTGGGTCTCAAGTCCCCTGGTTTTATATTTAGTCTTTCTAAAGTCTGATTAAAACTGGAGCAGATACTGCACAATATCTGCTGCTTTGAAGCCAATGATTTTTTACAAATCTAGTTTTCATGTTATGAAAACCTGTTCAGCAAAACAAAAACTCAGAAACTAGATTTCCATGGTATTGAACATTTACAGTATTGAATCATGCGCTTAACTGCTTTATAACTGCATAGTAGGTTGCTCAAATTAACATCTGCAGTGCTGCACAGCACACAAAGTATGTCATGAATGGTCCCTTTGCTTTTTAGTTAGAATTGTGACACATCATTGTAGCAGGTATACAGGAGTTAGAAAGGGCTGTCAGTGAAGTGTTTTATTGTGTTAACACAGAATTTCAGGGTGATGTAGAGCAAAATATTGAAGTATATTTTTTACTATTTAAATTTTAAAAGCAAAGTTTTCATTTTGTGTGTAGTGTGTCCACCTCTCTTAGGCCCTATTGCTTTTATTATAAAACTCCTTTCCTGTTGGACAATGTGATATTTTAATATTTTAAATTAGCATTACTTAAACATTAATTTTCCCACATACAGGAAATAAATACTTAACTATACTTAGCTCTCTGTAATGTTCTCATCCAGTGCACTCCAGTATTTAACTGTTCTGAATTTTTACAGAAGTTGCTGCTAGTGCGATACAGTGATCAGCTTAAAGAAATATTGTTTGCCCAATTTTTAAACAGAATCTAGGCAACAGAAAATATATGCTATAGTGAAGTAAAATATGTTACGTACTGACATGATTCCATAAACAACATGCTTCAGTCTTTTTTCTATTTTTAATTTTTTTTTTAAGTATCTGTCATCTTTTGGAGTTGTAGAATTTGGGTGCACTCCCTCAGCTCACCAGGCATAGGAAATAGTTCTACATCAGAGGCTAGAAGAATCAGTTTCAGGGACATTTCACCACCAGCATGGAACAAAAACTCATGCCTTTGCACATGACTTAGTACGGAAGGCAGTACCCACTCTGATGGAATCAGTTTGTCATGCTCAAAGTCAGTACCAATACCTGAAGAAAAAAGAAGCGATCCAAAAAGGCACAATGCCAGTTTTTCTGTTATGCTGTTATGAATCCAGATCACTCCATTTAATGGCATTACTCTATTATTGCACAAGAGCAACAGAGTGGATTGTGTATCAAAATGGCAAAGCTGCTGTAGCCATTGACTCTTAATGGGATTGATAGGTATTGCTACCATGATGTGTGTCTGTAATTTTAATCACCATAATAAAGAAACTCCTAGCTATTCAGGATGGAGATTTTGAAGGAACTTAAACAGGTTACGTGCCCAAACACATTAAAAAAATCCTTGTTTGGTCCAGGTTGTGTTATCCACCTCCCTTAGGCCCTATTGTAAATTCCATCCTAAACTGGGACTCTACTGCTGACATGTACTTCTGTGAGAGTGACTCAATTAAATTTTTTACTGTTGGTTTTAGTAGAGTTTTTACACATCAGCACATTGAGAATTAATATTTAGCTTCAGATGAAAATTGTCATCTACTGGTATAAGACAATTGTCAGTTCCTGCAGTTGCAGTTACAGATCCTTCCATTCTTTGCTGCAGCTAACAAAAAAATCAACACCTCAGTGACAGGAACAGAAAAACTATGAAGCGGAAAGGTGATATCCTGTTCTTATTGTTATCTGAAATGACACAGAATGGATGTGGAAACCCATCTTTGACTTTTTCCAGATGTCTGTGCAAACAGGGTCAGCATTCTGGCTTTGTTTAGGTAAATGTGTATTTGATTAACTTCCTTGCTTATGTATTTTTTATAAATGAGAAAATTTAGCCAACAATTTAGTGAGCATATGAAGATTAATAAAAAGTTGTTTATCCTCTTCCTCCACAAAATACAGTGCAAGAAGCAGATTTATTGTAGGTGTGTAATTTAATGTTGTAGGGATATGGCTGAGCGAATGTGGCAGCAATAAATGTGTTGCTTTACTCTCAAGTCTGTGCTAACTGGAATATAAGTGCAACAGTGAACATTTATTTTAATTATATTTTGTTTTAATTGAGTAATTTGTCGATGGTAGTGTGAGACTCTTGGAATACAGTAGCAGAGAATAAAACAAGATCCAATCCACAACTCTTAGTACTAACTTAGGAAGAATTCCATTGGGTGAAATCCTTACTTATGTTTATGTGGCGTTAAGAGACTCTCTAAACTGGTTCTCAAGTGATCCTGGGTGCTTAAAGTGTAAAATAAGTGCAGAGAAAACTTGTTCTTGGCAGTTTGGTGCACATAAAAGCATACAGAGGTTTATGTAAATAATTTTCCCTACCCCACATGAAATTCTTACTGTATCCTAACCCATTCTCCCTCCCTTACCAGTTCAGGCAATAGAGGTTGCTGCACACCTCGGACCACATTACTCCTAACTCTGCTCCCACAGAGGGGAAAATTGTATCAAAGATGGAGTCCCAGCTCTCTTGGTTTGTGGCTGGTGTTCACTCAGACTGTGTCTCTCTTTATCTTTCTCCCATCCGAACTTTCTCATGTCTAAACCCTGCCCCCCACTGACTAGGGTGATGGGTGGAAACTTTCACTCAAAGAACCATTCTTTCCCTGGTTAATAATTCCATTTTGGAGATGTTGACCATAGAGGCTATAATAAAAAATGAGCAGTGTGGATAAGTATAATTAAAAGATAAGTGGGTAGCCATCTATAGTCATTCCCACTCTAATTATAAAGTTTTTGTTTTACTTCATTTCCACTTTTTAATCTTAACTTTTATATTGCCTGTAATCTTGTCCATTGCCCTATCTCTCTAACTTATTTGTATGTCTTTATAGTTGACTGGGCTGAAAGTCTATGTATTAGTAAAAACGATCCTCCTATCTGCCATTATTTCTGCTGATAGTAGTATTGTGGCCAATTTTATGAAATTTGAAACTACTTTTTAAAAAAAGATCAATGTTGAACACTCTCTATAGCTTAGCTACAAATGAGGTAACTTGATCTGCCTGACAAACAAGGAGTCCCGTGGCACTTAAAGACTAACAAATATATTTATTGCATGAATTTTCTTGGAGGAAAATCCAGCTTTGTTAGCTGCTATGAAGATGGACAGAGCATCTGATGAAGTGGGATTTTCTCACACAAAAGCTCATGCAATAAATAAATTTGTTAGTCTTGAGGTGCCACGTGACTCCCTGTTTGTTTTACTGAACTAGACTAACACGGCTGCCCCTTTGGGGAAAAACCACTAAGTGAGCACTTCAATCTTCCTGATCACTCCATTGATGATTTTCTAATTGCAGTACTCAGACAAATAAATATCAGCTCAAGGCTTCAGAAACAGCAGAATTGGAATTAATTTGCAAATTTGACTGTGTTTCCTCAGGGCTAAATAAGGACTTTGGATTTTTTTTTCTTATTAGAAAAGGTGATTTAACCTCTGGTCCCTCTATAGGCTGTTCCTCAGTGTTTGAATCTTAACAACTTCTTTGATTTGCTGCTACAGTGTGACCTGATCCTGTGACTTACACTTCCCTGCATTTATTTGCCTCTCATTCTGTTAAGTTCCCCCATCTTCAAGGCATCTGATGAAGTGGGATTTTCTTTCAAGAAAGCTCATGCAATAAATAAATAAATTTGGTAGTATTAAAGTGCCACAGGACTCATTGTTTGTTTTGCTGAACTAGACTAACATGGCTGCCCCTTTGGAACTTGATCTGCCTGGTAATTAAAATAGCAGTTTTATATTCAGGATAAAATCCTAATCACAGAAAGCTGCAGTTATTGTAATGGATGAGGTCATTGAAGGAGGATAACAAAAGGTGGCAGGTGTAGAGAGCATGTGCGCACATGTGTGCACCTTAATAGCCTGTTAAAAGGTGTTCTTTGCCACCCTGACTATGCTACCTTAGAATCACTTTTCAAGAGTTCTTCTCATTGTCTTTAAATAGAGAGACACATGCTGATCTATTCCAGCTAAGTGTGAAGAAGTAGCCAAATGTGAAACAACCATTCACAAATATGCTATGGATTTTGAACTGTTATCAAATATACTTCTCTTTTCTGTTTGAGATATTGACTGCAGCATGGCAAAGCCCTCATTCACAACTACCTTGCCTTAGATCTTAGTTTCCTTCTGTGCTGCTGATCTAGTTGTTGGGCAATTCAGTTCCTCCATTAATTATGGTTGCTCTCTAGTTGTGGTTCTTCTTCCCAGGTGATGCAAGTGTATGCAATATTCTCTGTCACTGTCTTCTACCAGTCAGTCCTTGCTCTCTCTTTCCTTCCTGCTTACCCAGCTCAAAGCGTGGTTAGCAAAACCACCTTTCTTTGATGTTATTTTCTAACATGTCCTCCTCTGTTAGCTCCCATATTCTCACATTTGTTGTTTTGTCTTTGCATTAAATGTTTAATAGCTTTTTCAGCTGTTTGTGATGGGCAATCTCACTCCATTCAGTAGTGTGCTCACTGCAGTTCTGTAGTATAATCTGATCTTTAGTTTGGTGTGGAGGCATCTGCCACAGTTACCAACAGTCCTGGTTCCAAATCCAGATAAAATAGGATGGTTCTGCCCATGGGTTTGTGACCCACTCAGATTAAATCTTACTGCAACAAAAACAAGTCAGTTAAAACAAAATGTGAGGAGCTTAGGTGAAGATGGAGCTCTAAACCCAAGTATGGCAGATCTCAGTGAAAGCAAAAGGAAGCAGGTATGTCAAGATATCAAATGTTACTGTCCAAACCTAGAAGAGGAGTAGGCATGAGGAATGCATGTACTTTGTATAGTGCAGAAGAGCTGACAGAAGTTACATGAAAAATGAAAAAATGCCAAGTGAACATGATTGTTGTTAGTGATATAGCTGGGGGGTGGGGGGTGGAAAAATGGTGTCTACTAGTGGTAGAGGAAGAGGAATGGACGAGGGAGGAATGTGATGACTTTTATAGACCTTACACCAAGGCGAAGGGAATGATGAAACAGTACTGGGCCAAGAAGGCCCTATCCCTCAACAGCTTCAGAGCATGCTCCAAAGTGGACTCTCTGCTCAAAAGTGGACTCTCCAGGTCAAACAGGGGGTAATTGATGAAAGACTGACTGAAAGGGACAAAGTTGATTTGTAGTATTTGGTCAGAGGGACTTACAGGGGAAGAGTCTAGACTGTGGATAAGAGCTAATCAGAAGCACAGGGATCTGATTCTTTTTCTCCTCTGCCTTTTCCCTGATGAGGAGGAACAACGGGACACTGAAAAAGGGTGCTAGAAAGTCCCAGCTGATTTGCCGAACTTTGGGGTAGTATGGGAAGCTCTGCTGGGAGGGAAGTGAGGAGGGGGGCCAGCTCCGTAACTGAAAAAAGAACATGGGAAGTAGGAAGTGGCCCTGGGAGCTGCTGGTCTTTTGTATCAGCTCTAGAGGGGCCTGTGACACTTCTCTTTAGGCTCCTTCCTCTTTGGGCTGTGGACTGGATCCCCCATCTTCTACCAGGAATAACTCAGGGGAGCCACAGCTGGCCTAGTAGACCTGCCAGATACCAAATTCAGCTTCCTACAGAGACGTAAGAGTTATGCTGGATAACACCACAGAGAAAACCCTGCTGGATTGTGAGCCAAAAAATGACAATAAGAACAGTCAAGCTGCAAAGAAGTCATGGTCACAGCTCTCTGTATAAAATTGCTTTTGCCTCTTTACATATGTGATCTCTTTTATATAAATACACAAAGAAGCCCAGACAAAAATAAAATATGTAACAATAGATCTTGTATTCACACAAATTTTATATTACAGCTGTGCATAATTAATAGCACTGGAAACAAGAATTTGAGGGCCATTAAAAGCAATTTTACCCCTTAACCATGGTCTGTATTTCTAAGAATGATGGTAAGTCATTCATTCTATGACTGAGTCTGTTCTTGGTGCAAGTTAAGTCCTTTGGTGTGGCTGCACTTGGGAGCATGGATATTTTCCATGAAATATTACATTATTCATAAACTACCAAGCTGTGAGGTCTTGAAAAGCAGGAATATCCTCTAGGAAGTGCTGGAACTTATTACTCGCTGCCAACAAACCACAAGGATGCCATGACAGAGTCAAAATCTGCTTTTATGATGTGATATGACTTTTCTGTATCCATAGTAGATTCATCACAAAATGCACTTGGAGAGGTGTTCTTATTAATAATGACCTCAGTATTTGTTTTAATATATTCAAAAAAGCCCTGAGAGATTTTGTTGGGTATAGGACACCTCATGACTATAATGGCTTGGTATCTGAGACTCTCCAGGGTTAAAAGAAAAATTTAGAACAAAAATGGGTCAAAACCTTTAGAAAAAGAAAATAGCAATTCTTATCCCCCTAACTCTTTCTTTCACTAGTTGGGTCTCTTCTGTTGAAATGGATGTTTGCATTCATAGCAGGATTTTATTTGCAAATAATGGGTTTGTATTAGTAGTTTCAACTCTCAGACCTGTCATGTTGCATATCAGAATTAATATGCCCTTAATTTCATTTCAGTGGTATTCCTCACAGTTCACCATTATTCGCTGCTTTCATTTTTTGAAAGTATGTCTGGTAGCGGGTTTTTTTCCTGAGAGTCCAGGCATTTGAAAATCAAATTCAGCCACTGTCTTTGGATTTTAAATGGTAAAATATTGTATTAATCATGTTTCTATAAGTCTTAACTGGGAATTATGGTTTTATTAAATGTTTTTCATGAAGTCTTTCACTTTCTGCTCACTTTTATTGATTATGTTGAAAACTTTGTTTCAGTCTAAATGATAACTATAATTTCTTTTTGATTCTGTTAACGAAGCCTCTGAAAAAATGACATAAGTAATTTCTGCAATGTATATATTTTACATAAATATAAATAGACAAATTTAGTCTTTATAAAACTATTATCATTGTGCTCAAACAAAAGAGGAAAGTTAAGTGCTTTACTATAATTTCCATGTTTTTTAGAGTATCAGATTGGATTCTTCTGTTTCTCTAGTTCAGTGGACCTTTTGTTCTTTTGTGAATTTTAAGGAAATATTTTTATGCTGTGTGTATGAAAACATAAACATGACAGATGTGCTGCATTACTAATGCAATGGGAAAACATAAAGTACATTCACATCTCATATCCTGCTTTAGTATTGATTCAGACTTTTACATCTGGCAGGAACTGGAAGTAATTTTATTTCTTATTTTTCTTTTGGAAGCCAACTTTTTAAATGTGTAATAAGTTTCCTGGAAGATATCATGTACAGCTGAGGTAAAACTATCATCCTTGTTACCTATGAGAAATGAACTTTTTAAAATTAAATTCTATATAAATCATTCTCTTGGACTTAGCAATACAATAATATTGTACATAAGTGCAAATTTATAAGAATATGTGTGCATTGACTATATAATTTTGTATATGTCAGTCAAGATCCTAAATAATCAGTCAAATCCAATCCAGTGTTGATGAGGTGGTGTGAGGAGGTGGTTCTTTATTAAATCAAATAATATTACAGGTTTTACCAACTTAAAGATACAGAGTGAAATTCTGGCTTCTTTGAAGTAGATGGGGGTTTTGCTATTGACTTGAATAGATCCAGGATTTAACTTTCATACTGTGGTTGCAGAGAGATGTCTCAGAAATGGGCCGAAGAGTTGGCTATGTTAATTGGAAAATGCTGAGTGTAAGCAAAGTCATGAAATTCAGTTAAACTTTCTTGCCCTAGTAGGCAGGATTATGTTTTCATTTCCATCGTGTATACCTTTACTAGTATAATGTAGTAATTAAAAATGATTTAATCGTTAAGACACTACCTCATTTAACAGGTGAGTTAGCCTGAAAATGTGTCATATAGTAGGAGACTATATTTCATGCATTTGTTTCACCATTCAGTCTGTGCTTACATTGTAACTAAATGATAATTTTGTGAGTTCAAAGAACAGGCTAGCTACTATGAGTAACTTGCTATAATAAAAGTTTAGTTCTCTCCAAAATGTACATAACCTTATTTTTCTGTTTTGAAAACTGTGAAGTTGATAATGGTTATCTCCTATGTAGCACCTTTTACTGATTAAATTTTAAAGTACTTTTCAAAGCCGGGTGATCATAAGTGATCATAATCATAAATAAGGCATAGATGTTTATGTGATTTGTCCACAGTCAGGTAGCAAGAGAATGGTAGAGCTAGGAATAGAACCTATATCTCCTGTGTCTAAGCGCAGTCCCCTAACTATTGACTAAGTTACATAGCTTGAAAAACATATTAAGACTGATGTGAGGCTGTTGCAGTTCTGCTAATATTAGCCAAGAGAATCCCAATATTTTTCTTATAAAATATAACATGGGAAGATGGGGAAATATTTCTGACTTGCATACCATTTTGCTAAGTATAGCTCTTCTGCTTAAAGAGTTGTGTTATGTACTGGTTCTCTGCCTACCTGTGATTTCATTTGCCTTTTGTTCTGAAACTGAAAACTTGTTGCCATGATGAATTGTTCCTCTTGTTGGATTGGGATCTTTGTCAAAGTGCCTAATGCTGTAGAAGATATGGATATTATTTTCTGATTTGTACTGCCATGAGCTTTTGTGACACATAGGGCTGCTTTCACCTTGGAAACATACAGGAGGTTTTTTGTTGTTTTAATTTATGTATTCACTATTAGCGCACTATTATTGCTCACAAAGGCTGGCTTGTATGACTTCATATGGCTTTTGTTTTCTATTCAAAACGTGAATAAAAGACATTCCCAGTAGTCCAGAATACAATAGACATTCCAAAGCAAGGTGTCCTGGTACAAAGGTTTATGAATTCCAAGGTTTGCATGATGAGAAGGGAATATAGGGACTCATGCAATTTCTAAACACTGATGCTAAATCCATCTGTTCATACATAACGACATCAGACAAACTTGTCAGGAGCACTTCAGCACTATAGAGAGTTTTGTCAATCCATATTTGATATATCCTTCATGACTGAGTAATGGGATGCATATTAAGAACTTGTAAAGTGGTTTATTTAATTAACTAGTTACCATACAAACAGAATACTTTAAGAGTGGCAAAGCATACTGATGAGCTACATTTAAAATAGCAATCCTGATGAGTAATTGGATTGTATTGCAAGCTAAATAAAAGAGTTGCTTTGTGATTTCACCCCCTCCCATACTTTTTTCTTTGAATTCTTACCTTAAGTTGTTATATGCAGTGGTACAGCCATGTTGGTCCTTATTAAACACATTAGGTGATAGAGACATGAGGTAAGAGCTTTTACAGGACCAGCTTCTGTTGGTGAGAGCAACAAGCTGTCAAGTTTCATCTGAACAACAGCTCTGCATCAGCCCTGGTCTACACTACAAGAGTTAGGTTGATGCAAGGCAGCTTATGTCTACCTAACTCTGTGACCATCTATCTTGAACTGTTGCTCTCACCAGTATAACTCACCTGCTACACTGACTTAATAGCTCCACCTCAGTGAGAAGCAGGACACTTAGGTCAATGCAGTTGGGGGGATACGGCATCAGTGCAGACACTGCATTACTTACTTTGACTTTAGTGGTCTCCAGGAAGTCTCATGGTAACCCATTGTGACTGCTCCGGTCACCATTTTGAGCTCCGCTGCCTGGTAACCAGGTACACACCTTTCCCCTATTAAAGTCCTGTGAATTTTTGAACTTCCATTTTCTGTTTGCTTAGTGTAAAAAGCTTACATACCAATTGCCTGGCAATGGCAATCACACTCTTTCCTGGAGTACACAAGAGGTGGTGAATCTCCTGGGTCTACGGGAAGAAGTGTTTATGCAGGTGCAGCTCTGGTTAAGCTATGGAATTGTCAAGATCTATGAGCAGAGGGCTTGAGCCCTGAGGGAGAAGGGTTAGCACAGGGACCTGCAGTTGTGATGTGTGAAAGTCAAGGAGCTGTGACAGGCATACCAGAAGGCAAGGGAGACCAACAGCTGCTCTGGTGCGGAGCTGCAGACATGCCACATTTACAAAGAGCTGTGGCTGCATGCCCCACTCAGCTCCCAAGGGCTCTGTGAATACTTCAGAGAAGTCAGAGGCAAAGGCCAAGAGAACCCTAATCAAACTAGTCCTGAGAGTCCAGCATGGCTAAGCCTGGTGCAGGGGAAGGAACCTCAGGCAAGTATGCACTTTCCTTTGATATTGCATGAACACATCTATTCATTTAGTCTTTTCTAATCTTGCTACAAGAGGTAGTGAACTAACCAATAAAGGTAGAATTGCTATATGCTTCTCATTCTCCCATACAGTTAAGCAGAGGGAGGGGGAGGAGAGGTGCAGAAGAATTTGTTTGTGGACCAGGAATCCTTTCAGAGAGATTTCGAGGAATCTTTCCTAGAGGTAGTCTGCAATCATCTGCCAAAGGGCTCTGGGGAAGACTGCCTTATTTCTTTCGCCGTGAAGCTTTCCCACATCAGTCAGCGATTACTTCAGCAAGCATGCTGCAGCACACAGGCTAACATCATACTGACTCACTCTGCAGCTAGACACATGCAGGAGCTGTTCCCTTTCAGTCTGTTACTCTCAGGAGTGAGATATCAACTGAGGTCACTACTGCCTGTGGAAAAAGGTGACAGTAGTTAGTTCAATTGCCATATCCCCATATAGTCAGACCCATGAGCTCCCCCCACGTACTGTGTCAACTCACCCACACACATCCCATAGGCCCTATGCTTCATGGCCATGATGACTGCTGCCGTGCTCTGTTGGTCCTAAGCAAAAGTGAGAATATAGTGCCTGTAACTTGTGTGGGTCAAGGGAAGAGATTATACTCACAATAGTACCTCTGTGCATTGTATCTTTTGTAGCTGGCCTGTGGGTCTCTCCATCCACTCCAATGGAGTCGCTCAGCCACATGAGGAGAACAAAGAGGATGTGAAATTACATGTTCGAGATACTGCAAGCCACCAGCTCTGTGGATACAGAGCAGAGGGCTTGGAGGATCATGTTTTGAGACTGAATTGACAGGGATAGTGTGGACAAGAGTAAAGCATGGGGTCAGGAGAGTGACATGCTTCAGGAGATGATAATCCTTCTGATGCAGCAAATGGACATTGTTGGAGAATCTTGATAACTTTCAGGCTCAGCAGATTGGTGCTTCTTTCCCACTGCAGTCCATGGAGAACTGTGTTTTGGAGCATCCATACTCCACCCATGGAGACATTCCATGTGGAGTCTGGGGCCACTGTGCTGCCGCTACCACTCCACCCCAGGGAGAGTTACAGACAACCACAACTGCAGTACACTGACAGAGACATGGTTGGTGTATGTGTAAAAAGAAAATGACTGTTCTTTCTCTTCAGATATTCTTTTCCCTGTGTTTATAATGTTTCGTTCACTTATAAATGTCTGTTTTCATATGTTTGGAATAAAAGTCTACTTATGGAAACTTCATCCATCTTTATTAGTTCACCACATATGGTGGCTGAGGCTGACATCATTCACAGATAATAGCTATAGGTTAATTTATAATATTTATATTACCACATACACTGTACTTACTACAAGGTTCATTTAAGGTGCAAAACATGATGTCAGATACAACACCAACACATATTAACTGTGGTTCATTATTAAAATGGTTTTTCAAAACCTCCCTGAGCTATATAACTCCCTGATGAACTTCTCCTAAAGCTGGTATGGGGCTGCTCAAAACTGACAGACAGACAGTGCACCTCCACCCTGGCAGAAACTTTTCCCTTTTGCTTGACAGATATTATGAAGCACCTAGCAAGAGCTATAACCACAGGGATTTTTTTTCACTGAGGGCAAATCTCATGAATACAGTGCTCCAGTTGCCTTTCAGTGTCCAAAAGCACATTCAGCGGTCATTCAGCATCTGCTGACTCTCTGGTTGTTCTCCTTGCTGCTGTCAAAGTGGCTGTTGTAAAGCTTCATGAGCCATGGGAGTAAGGGTAGGCTGGGTCTCTCAAGGTGACTGCATTTTAACCTCCCAAATGGTGCTCCTCTGGTCTGGAAAGAAAGTCCCTGCCTGCAGTTTTCTGAACAGGCTTGTAGCAATAAAAAGTCAGTTTTCAGAATAGAGAGAGATAATAGTGGTGTCCTCCAGGGATCTTTATTAGAACCAATACTGTTGAACATACTCAAATGATATTAAAAAAGGGGTAAACAATGAGGTGGCAAAATTTGCAAATGATAAAAACTTCTCAAGATAGTTAAGTCCAAAGCAGAATATGAAGAGTTAAAAAGGGATCTCCCAAAACTGAGTCATTGGACAACAAAATGGCAGATGAAATTCAATGCTGATAAATGCAAAATAATGTATATTGGAAAACATAATCACACCTTTATACATAAGATGATGAGGTCTGAATTAGTTATTATCACTCAAGAAAAAGGTCTTGCAGTCATTGTGGATAGTTCTCTGAAAACATCCATTTAATGTGCAGCAGCAATCAAAAATGTTTAGAGAATTCTGGGGATCGTTAGGAAAAACAGAGATAATCAGAAAATATTATATTGCCTCTATATGATTATGCAGTATACCCACATTTTGAAATACCACATGCATATCTGTTGCTACATCTCAAAAAAGGTATTTTGGAATTGAGAAAAGGCACAGAAAAAGACAACAAAAGGCCTCGGAGTAAGGAACAGGTTCCATGTAAGGAGAGATTGATAAAACTGAGACTTTCCCTGTTGGAAAAGAGATGGCTAAGGGGAAATATGATAGAGGTGTATAAAATCATGAATGATGTGGAGAAAGCAAATAAGGAAGGGTTATTTACTCCTCACACCACAAGCTTTAGGAGGTCACCAAATGAAATGAACAGATGGCAGGTTTAAAGTACACAGAAACACAACCTATGAACATCTTTGTCAGAGGATGTTGTAAAGGACAAGGCTATAACAGGATTAAAAAAAAGAACTAGATAAATTCATAGAGGATAGGTCTATCAATGGCTATTAACTAGGATGGGCAGGGATGCAGAATGATGCTCTTAAGTATTCCTAGCGTCTGTTTTCCAGAAGTTGGGGAAGAATGATGAAGATGGATTATTTGTTTTACCTAATATATTCATTCCTTCTGAAGCACTTGGTATTAGCAGGTGTTACAGGATTGGATGCTGGGCTTAGCTGAATGATGCGTTTGGCCCAGTAGGGTGATTCTTAGGTATGTCAAAATAATTTAGGTCAATTTAATTTTGTAGCTTCTCTCTTTCACCAATAGAAGTTGGTCCAATAAAAGATACTACTTCATACAAGTTTTCTCTACCTTAAATTGTGTTTCTCAGTAACTTTCTTAATGGACAATACACAATTCATTACTAGGCTTGGGATCATGATAATTTCAGGAGGTGTATTTCTTACAATGGGTAGTCATTTTAAATGAAAGTGAGCACATTATTATTTAATCTTGAAATCATGGAGAAATTGAAGTAGATGGGCAGGCTGGGGTAAGGGAAGAGAAGGCAGTAGGCAAAGACAGGAGTAGTTTACATCTGTTTGTTGTAAGGTAACACATAATATAACTGGCTCTTCCCCTTACCTTGGCTTATTTTGTAAAGATGTTATGTTTTCCCAAGAGAATGCAAAGAAACATATAAAAAGGATCTCTATTTTGAAGGATACTGGCAATTGAAAATGGTTGTGTTTCTGCACAAGAATGCATGAAATCTCTTCCTCACATGAGCGTTCTCCTGGAAGATGCTGTGTACCCTCAGCCAATCCTAGAGTTTAGCCATGTCTAAGACCCTTTGTCCTCTGGCTCTTTCTAAGAGAAGATGAATCCAAACCAAAAAATTGTAGTCAAACAATTCCTGATTTGGGAGGATGTTCAGAGCCCTATCCAAACACAATACTACTACTACTTGTGAAATGGACTGAGCAAAAACACTGGGTTTGGCAGGAAGTTGTATTCAGATTCTGATTTATACCTTTCTTCTATCTTTTTGTGTGTCTATAGGTGCAAACACATCCTTATGGATAATTATTAATTATGATTAAATATATGTTTTGATTTAATGTCTGTGCTGTAGGAACTTCTTCATGTGGGAGTTCCAAAGGGGTAGCTGTGTTAGTCTAGTTCAGCAAAAGAAGCAAGTAGTCCTGTGGCAGTTTATCGCATGAGCTTTTGTGGGAAAGAACCCTATATGACTCCTTGCTTGGTCTTGTGAGAGGTTTACATACTGGGTTAAATTCAGCAATGTCTTGTACTGTCTGTATCCTGACTGAAGCAACCCTTTGTTCAGTGAATTAGACCCTGGTCCTCCGATTTACAGCAAGTGGGCAAAATCCAGTACCTGTACAAAATCCACCCAAGAGTTGTACTTGAAGACTTGGAGCTCTAATTCAGAGAAGCCATCAACATGTGATGAGTCACAAGGAGGTTATAAACTGGGACACAGTTTCCCCCACTGTTATTTGGCATCATTCATATTCAGTAGATAATTAGAACCTCACCGTAAACTTCCATTACTTACAGTCTAAAATGAGCCATTCATTTGTTAGTTATATAATTACTTATAAGAATGATAAATTTATTCATAATTCTACAAATAATTTGAGACACTAGTAAAAAAAAACCCCTGCTTGAAGTCTAAAATATCTCTTAAATTATTACTTAATTCAATATGTAATTTTGACTCAAGCAGTTAATTACTTAAAGCCAGAATTTTCTGGGAAACCTCAGGTCTCTTGACAGTAAGGCCACAAGAGGAAATGATTGTAGGATGATTGTAGTCTACTGGTTTATTTAGATAAATAGATAAAGATTTTGTAAAAAATCTTGTATAAAATAAATATGATAAATTAAATAAAAATAATTTAAATATTTTAGATAAAATACCTACCTACCAACATATATACACACACGTATATATAAACCAGTACACCACAAATTGGACTCCTCAGCCATATTAAGTCTCATCAGTGACTTTTCCACCTGGCAGACATCATCTTTATATCAAGGGATAACTGGCACTGCCTTTCTGACTGGATCTGAGGGGATCATGAGTTCCAGAACTTATTTGGATAGTCCCATTCCTTTTGTTTCAATTTTCTTACCACCATTTTGTATCATTTTCAGTTTTATAATTCTCTGTTCCAACAGGGTAGGTGTGCAATCATTTTCTATGGATTTGATTGATGTTGCAGCCATGGTTAATGCTCAGATTGTTTACATAAAGATTGATGTATAGACATGTTCATGACAAGAATTGGGAGACTGCAGTCAGCCAAAAACTCTAATGAAGTACTATAAATCTTTGTAGTTTTGTACTGACATAGAAACTAAAAATGGGGTTTTTTTTTCACATTTATATCCATATGTAAACATTCAGCAAGGATGGTGGCGACAAGTTTTTATGTTTTTTTTTTTTAATACTGACAAAAAGCAGAATTTAACAGCAGTAGATTAGCCAGTTTCCATGTTTTCAATTAAAATTTGGTGTATGTTTCAGAGTTTTATGTTTCTCACTGGACCAGATTGTGGCTCATCCTGCAAAACTGTACAAGGAAGTCAGAGACATGAAATTCTGCCTTCTTTTCTGAACCACCTAATCATATTGTGGATAGCTTCAGGGAAGAAGGCGGTCAGCAGCCTCCAGGGAACTGCTACTTTTAACCACCCCACGGACTGCATTCAGAAAGGGATGGGGAGTGGGGAGAGCCATGACTCCATTTTCCCACTGAATGCTTTTGCCAACAGAGTTGCTTCAGTAAACCAATAGGACATATGCTCTGCCAGATATAGGATTGATGTAGTGCATGTCCCCTTTCCATGAAACAGGGAGGGACCTGGGAGCCAGATGGTGGTGTATTGAGTTAGTCTTCTTCACTGTCTCTGCATGGGTAACACAACAATGTGCTGCTCCCTGAGTGGGCCTTATGGCGAAGCCCTAGTCTACACTCAGCAGAGTTTTTGGTGACAGTTGACTGGCATTTATGCAAGGCATGTAAAATGTCTTCCATAAATGCTGGCAAATTCCTAAGCCTCCAGGATACACTCAGGAAAGTCAACTACAAATGCATTGCAGTCGGCTTTCCCCTATGTCTCTTGGGGGCCAGGACTTCTGGCGCCGACTTCCGGAAGTGAAGCAGTGAGTTCATGCTCACTGCAAAGCACTCCCAGAACGCTGGGCTGATGGCAGCAGTTTTGCCGCCATCAGTATAGACATGGCCACAGTCACTATTGAATCCATTAGTACAGTACAGTACCATACCTGCTTCAGCAATTTTACATGCCTTTTCCCTTAGTACTGAGTGTGTTTAAAAATATTTTGGAGTAGATACTTATTTCTGAGGTCACATTTCTTTAATCATAATATAATTTCTGCCTGAAAAACAGATATAAAATCTTTGTCAATATCTTGGCACTGCTTAAAAGAGAGAAATCTGTGTGTAAAATTTATGTTAATTCATTTCTAGGCTGTCAAAGCTTTCAACCTCTGTTTTATTTAAAGAAAAATCAGAATATTTAGTTGCTGTGTTTTTAAGTTTCCATGGAACTTTTGTCATTACGGTAGGAAGTGTTATTGCTAAAATATCTTCTTATAGAATAAAATCAGATTGATTTATATTAGCCATCCTAGTTAACTTGTTAAACTCTGGCCTGACCCGAAGTCAATGAGAGTCTTTCTGTTGACTTTAACAGGCTTTGGCTCAGGTCCTCTGTCACCTCAGTTTAGTCAGGAAAATAAATCCAGAGACCATCTTCTACCCACACTCTTGCTCAGTATCACCACCACTATAAAGGTAAATCCCACTGGTTTGCTTATCCAACCCAACGTTTCCTTCAGTCTTCTAGCTATCCTCAGCTTGAAGCTAAAAAAATGCCTGCACACATTCTTATTATGCCTGCAGTTTGCAGCTACAAACAGCTAAGAATATTAACACTAGGATGTGCCCTTTACTCTAACACCTGTATGTGTACAAATGTCGCAAGCATGTTCATGTTCCAGGTGCAGTCTGAAAGGTCATCTCATAAAGTAGCAAGAACTCTGAACACAGCAACAAATCAAGCACGTTCAAAACAGAGTTGGATATTAGCTATGAAAGGCAGTTTTGAGCCCCAGATTGCCCAAGTCCCTTGTGTGTGAGGAGCCATAGTTCCTTCCACCCACACATACAGTTGAAAACAATACAGTTGACATCCAGCAGACCTCTGAAATTATCTAGCTGTGAAATGTATTCAATGCTTCCTTCCATAACTGATGTAAGTACTTGATGACAGAGAGACATCTTCATATTGTTATTATGTAAAGAGCAATTTACTTCCATAGGCATGGTCAGTTATGCTTCACTATTACACCTCCTCTTCCCTGCCTGTCTTGCCCCATATGCACGTGCATATCACCCTAGAAGCTAAAAATAAACTTGTAAAAGTAAATTTCCCCGATGGTGTCATTTCTGCTCCTGGATGACAGGCTAGAGCATGAAACCTTTTTAATGCTTTTCAACCCCTCTCTCTCCTGTTGAAGGTATGTTCCTCTACTTCCAGCATATAGTGGTATAAGGTCCCACAGTGCTGTGAATAGTCCATATGTTTTACCACATAAAAAGTGTTTAATGCCTTCCAGCTGGCATAGGGAAGAAATTCTGATTATGAACATTTCAGAAAATGTTGTCGAGAAGCATCAATTTGTGTATGCAGTATTTGTATTATTGTAAAAACGCACCAGCATAAATTAAAACAGGATGCAAAGCATATGAAATTCATTCTCATTGAAACTCAGGGTTCCTTGTCTTCATCTGTATTAATGCCATTAAGGGATTTTCCAGTTCTTCAGCTGTATTTATAGTTAGAAAGCAAGCCAGACGGCACCACTTTTGAAGCAGTACTACTGCTGGCCCTGAATGTCGGGAGTGGGGGTCGGGAGAAGGAAAGACAAATGCAAAGGAAAGACAATGTTCTCTTTGTCCCCTCTTCTGTTTTGTTATAAGATCATTTTTGTGAGCAACTGGATGTCACATGAATAAGTAATCCTTCTGAATTAAGAACACATTTTTGAGTTACACTAGTAAATTAGCTGTAAATTCTATAACATACACAACCCTATTATGCAGGAATCTATTACCTTTCATAATCATATTTTAATTTTTGGTTAGACTACTTGAAAAGCTTTTAATACTTGTAATAAGCATTTGAGCTAAAACATGTTTGGGGAAACATAACCACAATCTGAGTAGGGCAAGAATACTCTTACCATCCATTAATCTGGTAGAAGATCAAAGATTTAAGCACATTCTTAAAATCTAGAATTAAATATATATTTTTAACCAAGTTACTAAAGTGAGAGGACTAAGCTCCCTTCGTTAATTCTATAACTATAGAACAAATAGGCTCTTTGAATCATGCAAAATGGGAATCCCAGACTGTTTTATAATATTTAGTTAAACATAGCATCTCTGTCAGTTTGGTGACTGTGCTGCTGTTATTTATGGCTCTCTAATTAAAAGCAGTTAAGCATTGCTAAATGATCTGTTAATACACATTGGGTGTGATCCTACAATTTTTATCTAGTCCTTGTTCTAGATAAAACTCTCATTGACTTCAGGAGGAATTTTTGAGTCACTTTGTATTACATCAGTCAGGATGAGCCTGAGGCAGTGAGAATTCTGGGTCAGACTTGACACGTGTGCAGAAGAAGGAGTGACAAATGCAGAAGCATTTCTTCCCCCTGAAATCAGAAAATCTCCATTCATTGGAAGTCCATTGTTTTGGAGGGGATGTATGGAGAGGCAAATGAGTAGTACTCATTCTAGTCTTGATCCTGCAACTTGTTGCTTCTGTATGAGTACACGTGCAGTGACATCACTGGAACTGTGTGCACACACAAGGGTTCTCTTGCATTGAAGAAGTTTCAAGATCATTGCCTGTGACCTCATTAGGCTCCCTTTCCCCAATTCTGTGGAAGCCCCTTATTGTGATCAGTCTTCTTGGGTTGAGATGAAGTGAGCAATAGGTAAAGAAAAGGCTACTCATGATGGCATTTGTCTACAGCTCCTGCAAACATCTTCAGTTGCCCATGGTGACGCCTAGACTGGTGTCATACTGAATTTTATCAACCTTGATTTATGCAAGTTCCTGATACTGCAGAGTGAATTTAGTTAATGCTGTGAAGAACACCTAAAAGAGTGCTATATTTTCCATATGAGAAGCTTGTGACCAGTAACCCTCCAAATTTCATCTCCTCCTTTGTCTTTTTGGCTGCTCTTCTTGTGTTTTTGCACAGCAGCCTCATGGCAACACTATGGGGATAGGTCATCTTTGTTTGTGCCCCTCAACTGAAGCTGAGTGGCTGTAGGTTCCAGCAACTCTTTATCTTTACCTCATCTTAGAGCTTTCAGGGGGTAGGAATATCTGTATGAAATTACCAAAGCAAAAATAATGTTAGCCGAAAACAGAATAATAGACTCATAAGATTGGAAGGGACCTCAGATGGTCAGCTAGTCTAGCCCTCTGTACTTATGGCAGGACTAAGTATTTCTAGACCAGGGGTCTCAAACATGCAGCCCTTAAAGCTATTTCCTGCAGCCCACAATGACATGATCATTACTGATATTTGCAATATCATTGTATGGAAAGGTTTCAGTGTTGCGGCTCTTGGGCTAACATACTAGTCCTTATGTGGCCTTCGTGGTGATTTGAGTTTGAGACCCCTGCTCTAGACCAACCATGACAGGTGTTTGTCTAACCTGCTTTTAAATATCTCCAGTGATGGAGATTGCACAGCCTCTCTAGGCAGTTTATTCCAGTGCTTACCCTATCCTAACAGTTACAAAGTTTTTCTTAATGTCCAACCTAAACTACCCTTCCTGCAATTTAAGCCATTGCTTCTTGTCCTGTCTTCAGAGGTTAAAGAAAACAATTTATTTTCCTTGTCCGTATGACACCATTTTATGTACTTGAAAACTGTGTTCCCGCTTAGTCAACGTTTCTCCAGACTTAACAGAGGTTTTTTCAATCTTCCCTCATAGGTTATATTTCCTAGTCTTTCAATCGTTTTTGTTCTTCCTGTGGACAATTTGGAGAAAGTCCCATTTTTCTTGAAATATGCAGCCAGAACTGGATGCAGCACTCCATTTGAGGCCTAATTAGCACTGAGTAGAGAAAAAGAATTCTTCCTTGTGTCTTGCTTTAAACCACAGCTGTTAATACATCCTAGAATGATGGTTGCTTTTTTATGCAAAAATAGAATAAAAAGAAGTTGTTGTACATATCTAGGTTTACATGTCTTATCAGCTAAACTAGCTATGTTTATTATGTTAAGTTTATCCACAGAGAAAAATACATCTATTAACAACAATTCCTTCCCTCTGGTCACTCAGGCCTGTCTGTATCATGCTGCTGGGTAAAGGGAGACTTCCTGCGATGTGCAGAGATCTTCTATGAAGCCTGGGTATCTGGGTCAGTTTTTCTGACCTACAGACCCCTTCTGATGTCCATTTTTTCAAATTATCTGAAGTGGGGTTTAGACTCAAATCTCCTATAGTAGAGAAAGCAAAACCACTAAGATTCTGAACAATGTTTAACAATGATTGATGGCAGTCTAGCTCTGATACTGCCTAACACTGACTTCCTTTGACTGGTTGTATCTAGTTTCAACCATGCCTTTTGGTAATCTCCTTCCAGGAATTTTTCTTTTGTGAGGAAATCTGGAGGTCCCCGTGCCCTCCATCACAGAACTGCTCTGCGAAGATTACAATATGTAAAGACTGTGTGTGTGATGGAAGTTCAAGTAAACCAAGTGATTGACATGCATTGTTTATTCTGTCATCTTTCAAACAAACAAACAAACAAACAAAAATAATCTACCAGTATATACTCAAGGGACAACTGTATGTAACAAAAATGTTATAACACAGTGATTATACACAGCCACAGAAGTCATGGTTTTCTACCCTGTTAATATCCCACTCAGCTTACCTGAATATTTCCTAAATTCTCATCCTTCCTATTCCACTTTTTGCATGTCGTTATGTCTCTGGAGGCCATCCTTCCCTACTTTTTTTCCCTATTTTTTTTACTAAGATATTGTGGTTAGATTTTATTTCCACATAAGTTTGTGCAGATGAGGTGGTAAGAAGAAAATGAAAGATTGAAAAGCTTATTCTCATGCAGTGCACACTGTATACATCCATCACTACAGGAAACTAAGTCAACATTATTATTCATAACAGTGTATTGTGTTACTATAAAACTATGCCAAGGGCAGTATTTTAAATCTGGAGGGAGGCCAATTAAATTGCACTCCGAAGTTAAAACTTTTCCTTTGCTTTTTAAGATGCTTAGCAGGCTGCACTGAAGCAGGGAGGAGAATTTCTTTCCACTAACAAAAATGGAGAAACATCACATTTTCTTCAGATATATGAAAACCAAAATACACAATAGTTTTCTTTTAAATTCTTTTGCTTTTACTGTGAAAGCCAAAGTCATATTGACCTAGGCAAAACCAGCTTCCTATACTCACAGGCCCATTTTATTGTCCTTTTGACCTTTTTTCAGTGGACGTGAAGCAGAACTGGATAATCTCAAATCCAATGCCCAGTCTGAGTAGCTGGCAGGGTTGCAAAGGGGCTATATATGGAGCTGAGGGGGGAAAATCTCAACATTTCTGGGTTCTGCCCTTTGGCTGATTTTGCAATCCTATGATTTCAGCGTCCCCTTCTGTAGTGGAAAAAGAGGGGAGGATCCTCATATAAGTGGATTCTCTGGTTCTTCTAGCTTCCACCTTCTCTGCTCATGTTCAGGTGTCCTCATTGTGTTCTGTATGGCATACAGAGTATGTAGCTATTGTATCCTTGGAATCCTTTTCCTATCTCCCTGAAACAGTTCTGATGCCAGGGGGCTTCTGAAAAAAATTGAGGCAGGATTTGACTCAGAATATATAAGAATTTACTGAAAATGTTGGATATTCCTCTAGGTTTTCTTTTAAACCATCCCTTCCTCTCCTTCTCTCCTAGTAGTTTAGTATGAAACTTTCCACTAATAAGATATTTCAAGTGTCATGTCAGAAATTTCCTAAAGGGCCCAGGACTCCTATATCGTTACTACAGGAGTCCTGTGGCACCTTATAAACTAACAGATTTCATCAGACATAAGTTTTTGTGGGCTCCAACCCACTTTGTCAGATGCATTTGATGAAGTGGGTTGGAGCCCATGAAAGCTTATGCCTGAAAAAATCTGTTAGTTTATAAGGTGCCACAGGACTCTCATTGTTTTTGCTGTACACAGACTAACATGGCTACCCCTATGGAAATGTGTAGTTACTGGGAATTTTGAAGTGGTGTTGACATGTATAAAAACTCAGAGGGGAATCAAAATGAGTTACTGCTATTTTCACTCTACTGTAGGTACAGGGAGTCTCGGTTTGAATTTGTTTTGGTGTGTGTTAAAACGAAAAAAGACATTGTTATGGAAAACTGTAAACTAGCAGATTAAAGAGCAATGATGAGCAGTCTGGTTACATTGAGGTCATTGTCAGTTAACACTGAATGAGTCATGACTTTCATTTTTTAATTACCTGTATAAATTCTGTCCCTACTGCCTGCCTTTCCTCCTCTAAATTAGACACAATAGAGCTGGAAACAGCATTGTTTTATTCTGACATATCAATTTATGCTAATAATTTTAGGGACAGAGACTTTTTGCTCTTTGTTTATCTAGCACTTAGTACAAGATTTATGGTTTATGATTGCCCTGTGATCATATGTTAATGATGATGAGAACTATGATTACTTGAATAATAGAGAATACATTTCTTATACCGAATCAGCATGATTATAGGTAAGTATTTTTTTCCCATTTAAACCACTCTGTTATGGGACTTAGTGTCATACGCTTAATTAATCAGTGATCATTATATGTTTTCTTCCAGGTCATTGATAAAAATGTTAAGTAGGACCAGGGACAGATCCTTGCAGGACTCTACTAGAAACACACCTGCTTGATGGCAGTTTTTTGTTAACATTTATATTTTGAGACTGATCAGTTAGCCATCTTTAAATCCATTTATTGTGTGCCAAGTTAATTTTAGTATTGTTCTAGGTTTTTAGTCAAAATGTTATATGGGACCAAACTTCACAGAAGTCTAAGGCATGATGTACACTAGCCACAGAATTTGGCAGCCGTCAAAGGGAGATATGCAAGCTCTGCAAAATAACTTGCATATTTCCCTTCAACTTCTTTGTGCCTGCTTATTACGGTGTCTCCACTGGTCTGAATCAAAGAGAAATGCCCTCCTTTCAACCTAGCACTACTCTTCTTGGGGGGTGGTCTTAACACAGTGACTTCTGGATCAATTGAGCAGGTCTACACCAACCACTCAATTGATCCGTAAAGATCGAAGTGATGGTGGCAAATGTGCTCCCATCAGTGTAGACTTGGCCTTTGTATATGCTATCAACACTATTCCTCTCATCATCAAACCTGTAATCTCATCAAAAAAAGAAAAGTTAGTTTCATAAACCCATATTGGTTGGCATTATTTATATTACATGCCTTCAATTCTTTATTAATCACACTCTGTTGTTAGCCATGCCATTATTTTTGCCTGGAGTCAATGTCAAACTAACAGGTCTATAATCACCTGTGTCATTGTGTTTTACCCTTTTAAAATATTGACACATTAGCTTTCTTCCAGTCTTCTGGAATTCCCTGTGTTTCAGACATGTAGGGATGAAATTAGAAAGACCAATACAAAACACAAGATTAAATTAACCAGAGACAAAAGGGGTAAAATGAAAACATTTTATAAATACATTAGAAGCAAATAGAAGACAAAGAAAAAAATGGGCCATTTGCTCAATGAAGGGGAGAAGGACAAGAACTGAAAATGAAACAATAACTGAAGTGTTAAATGGCTTTTTTATTTCAGTTTTTGCCAAAGAAATTAACAGAGATTGGATGATAACATAGTAAACAGACATGTAAATATGGTAGGATATGAAGGTAAAATATGAAAGGAGTAGTTAAGAAGTAGTTAATTTCCAAAAGGATAGCCATGTTAGTCTAGTCCAGCAAAAAAACCAAGGAGTCATGTGGCACTTTAAGACTAACAGATTTATTTTTTGCATGAGCTTTCGTGGGAGAAAATCCCACTTCGTCAGATGCTTCAAAGATGGTTGAACTTACAGAATGGAATGAAAACAAATGCAAGGGGGTGTAAAGCATAGGATTAGGTCATACAGTAACAGCAAATGAGAGCAGTTGTTAGGTTCAAACCTTGGGAAGCCTGAAGTCAAATTACCTTTTGTAATGGGAAAAGAACCCATAGTCTCGATTCAATCCTGCTTTCACAGAATTTAGCTTGCATATTAATTCAAGTTCAGCTGTTTCTGTTTGAAGTCTTGATGTCCCAGCCACATGTCTGTCGACAGCTCATGTGAAAAATAAATCTGTTAGTCTTAAAGTGCCACACGCTACCTTGGGTTTTTTTTGCTGGACTGGACTAACACGGCTATCCTTTTGGAAATTGACAAGATGTAAGGCACTAAAATACAGCCATTTGAAGTGGAAATCCATCAACTTACAGAAACAACTCACTCAGATTCAGACAGACATCATCTTCCTATCTAAATGCAAATAGCTGGACATTATACCTAATGGACTGAAGGTAAAAAATCCTTTACAATCGACATATTATACAAACTACAGTGAGAGATTATGCCATATGTTTTCACAGAAACTCAGAAACCACCTGATCAGCATCCTGTACAGCAAACAGAGGAAAATTAAAAATGAACTCTCAAAACTAGATTGCCTCATAGAAAACCAACCTACAACACATTCTTCTACGTGGCTGGACTTCACAACAAAGAGAAGATTCATCTACGACACACCCTTTGCTTTCCTACAGAAGAAAAAAGATACCAAACTTTCTAAACTACTATACACCACTACAGAAAACAAGAGTGACACCTTCAACCCAGCCAGCAACATTGTTAATCTCTCAAGCTACACACTTACTCCAGCAGAGGAATCTATGCTATCTTGGGGACTTTCCTTCTGCCCCACAACTGCCACACATAAGATAAAATTCTGCAGTGACCTAGAGGCCTACTTTCGCTGTCTAAGACTCAAAGAATATTTCCATAATACCACAGATCAATGCACTGACACACAGATACCTTCCTCCAAACACTACAAGAAGAAATATTCTTCATAGACTCCTCTAGAGGGTCAAAACAAGAGACTAGACTTCTACATTGATTGTTTCCGCCACTGTGCCAAGGCTGAAATTGTGGACAAACAACATCCTTCACATCATAACCTCAGCCCTGCAGAATGCAGTGCCATCCACAGCCTCAGAAACAACTCTGACATTATCATTAAGGAGGCTGACAAAGGAGGTGCAGTTGTCATCATGAATAAATTGGATTATGATCGGGAGGCTTATAAACAACTCTCCAACACAACATTTTACAGACCACTTTCCTCTGACCCCACTGAGGAATACCAAAAGGAATTATGACGCCTACGCCAGAAACTTCCTAAGACAGCACAGGAACATATAAAGACAGAAACACCACCAGAACCACTGCCAGAACTACTACCTAAAATCCATAAAAAAGGAAACCCTGGATGCCCCATCATCTCAGGCATGGGCACTCTAACGGCCTATCTGGCTAACATCCCTAGCTATCTTCAAGACACCACGGACTTCCTGAGGAAAATACAGTCCGTTGGAAAACTTCCAGAAAACACTATTCTGGCCACTATGGATGTAGACACTCTTTACATCAACATCCCACACAAGGATGGATTACAAGCTATTAGAAGAACTATCCCAGATGATGCCACAGCACAGCTTGTGACTGAACTTTGTGACTTTGTGCTCACCCACAACCACTTCAGATTTGAGGATCATTTATATCTCCAAATCAGTGGCACTGCTATGGGCACCCACATGGTCCCACAATATGCCAACATCTTTTATGGGTGACTTAGAACAATGTTTCCTCAAGTCTCATCCCAAAACACCTCTTCTTTACCTGCGGTACATTGATAATATCTTCATCATCTGGACACACGGCAGGGATGCTCTTGAAAATTTTCACAGAGATTTCAACAATTTCCACTCCACCATCAAATTGAGCCTGGAACACTCCACACAGGAGATCCACTTTCTCGACACTACAGTACAAATCAGGGATAGACACATCATCACCACCCTGTACCGAAAACCTACTGATTGGTATAGTTACCTACATCCTTGGAGCTTCCATCCTAAACACACCACACTATCCATTGTCTACAGCCAAGCCCTAAGATAATAACGGCAACTGTTCTGATCCCTCAGACAGAGACAGACATCTTGAGGATCTTTATCAAGCATTCTTGAAACTACAGTACCCACCTGGGGAAGTAAAAAAACAAATTGACAGAGCTAGATGGTTTCCCCGAAATCATCTACTACAAGAGAGACCCAAGAAAGAAAACAACAGAACACCACTAGTCACCACATACAACCATCAAGTCAGACCTCTACAACAGATCATTAAGGACCTACAGCCTATTCTAAAAGATGATCCCTCACTCTCTCAAGCGTTGGGAGACAGACCACTCCTTGCCTACAGACAGCCGCCCAATCTCAAACAGGTACTCACCAGCACCTACAGATCTAACAACAGAAACATTAAAGCAGGCATACACCCCTGCAACACAAGTCTGCCCACATATCTGCACAATAGTACCATCATAGGTCCTAAAAAAGCCTGCTACTCCATCAAAGGCTCATTTACCTGCTCATCTACTAATGTGATCTATGCCATCATGTGCAAGAAATGCCCCAGCACCTTATACATTGGACAAACAGGATGGTTGCTGCGCAAAAGAATAAATGAGCACAGAGCTGATATCAGAAATCACAAAACAAAGAAATCAGTTGCTGAGCACTTCCATCTTTCTAATCACTCGATAAATGATTTGTTAATGACCGTCATCAGAGATGTGGCTGGGACATCAAGACTTCAAAGAGAAACAGCTGAACTTGAATTAATATGCAAGCTAAATTCTGTGAAAGCAGGACTGAATCGAGACTATGGGTTCTTTTCCCATTACAAAAGGTAATTTGACTTCAGGCTTCCCATGGTTTGAACCTAACAACTGCTCTGATTTGCTGTTACTATATGACCTGATCCTATGCTTTACACCCCCCTTGCATTTATTTTCATTCCATTCTGTAAATTCACCCATCTTCAAAGCACCTGATGAAGTGGGATTTTCTCCCACGAAAGCTCATGAGAAGAATAAATCTGTTAGTCTTAAAGAAATAGCCTTTGTCAGCAATGGAAAGTTTTGTCAATAAAACAATTCTGTAATGACCCTTTTGTTGACAAAACCCCATTCATTTGTCAGCAGAATAAAACTTCCTAGATGGGAGGCAGAGATCCTTTTGTGACAAAACTTCTATGGAAAAGTACATTTGTAGACACTGCCCTTAGGGGTTAGGTCATTAAAATAGCCTCCTAATTATCCCAGCATCCTGTTGTGAGACCACTCTTGTAAACAGTGTGAGCTCAGCTACCCTGAGCTGTCCACCTCTGCCCCTCTGTTTTCAAAGCCCCCAGAAAGTTTTCATGTTAACTTGGAGCTTGCTCCACAGTGCAGCAAATGGCAGTCCTGTCTGCTTGCGCTGAACTACAGAGGAGGGGTGTAACTCCTGATGTGCCATGGAGAGTCTAGGGCAGTGGTTCCTAACCTTTTCTCTACTGTGACACACCTTGATACCTTCAAATTTTTCGAGGCACACCACCATTAAAAACTCATGAATATTCAAATCAGCTCAAAATAACATGAATATTCATGAACCATAGCACAGTGGTTTGGAAATGCTGCTATGTGGTGTAGCAGGGGTAGCAGAGCAGGGATAGCAAGACAGGGGAGGTCATTGCAGGAGGAGTTATTTGCAGTGGCAGGAGTGAGTGTGGGAAACAGAGCAGTGCAGGGACAGGGCTGGTGCAACCCAGTAAGACTGGTAAGGATTGCAGGGGGGTGCCAGAAATGGTGGCACCATTCCTGAGCAGGGATGGCCAAAGAGGACAAGGGCAGCCATGTGGGGAGCAGCACAAGGGTTCCAAGAGAGGAGAGGGGAAGGGAGAACAGAAGTGGCTTTGTGGGGTGGGGGGGCAGAGGGGAACCTGGGGAGTGGGATGGTAGGGCAGGGGAGCACGGTGCAGCACCCACTTCCCCCTTCTCCACAGTGGCTCCCTGCCATCCAGGGCAAATCCTCACCCCACTGCTGCTCCCTTCCACCCCAGTGGGTCCTGTTCCCCCCACTCCCAGCCCCCTCCTGCCTGTGATGGACCTTCCCATCACTGCAGGGGCCAGAACTATCCCTCCAGCCCCCAGCTCACCCCCCCCAGGTAAACACACCCCCAACCAAACAGCCACCCCACAACCTCAGCTATACACCCTCTGCTACACATCCACTCCCACCCACCTCTGTTACACATATACTCCCTGTCCCCCACAACCACCAGCAGCCTCCCTCAAAGCCCTTACTTGGCTGTTTGCAGGGACAGGCTGGGAGCTGCTTCCTTGCCACAAAGTACTTTGTGGGGCCCCCTAAAAGGGCTCACTATTGGCCCCTAGTGCTACCTTCCCTGTGGCTCCAGACCCCCCCTGCAGCCCTAACCACCCCACACGACCCCCCAAGACTCCTTTTTTGTTTTGCTGAACTGAACTAACATGACTATCCCTCTAGAACTTGTAAATTATTCTTGGGTATGGTATTTTTAAAGATCTTCCCATCATGAAGCTTGTAAGTTGATCATCTTTTACTTAACATAAATGAGCTAATGCTGAACTACAAAGTTAAAATGAACATTTAATTTTTTTTTAAAAGTATGAGTATTAATTAATAAATAAAAAGTGGTAACATTAATGATGGCTCAAAAATAACAAATACCACATTTAAAATTTTGGCAGTCAAATCTTACAAATGTTTTATATAGACTTGGGTTTATGTGCACTAGACATTTAGTACAAATAATTATAATAAATAAAAATAAGTAAAAAAAAAAAAAGTTCCTAGTGTGTAGCTATAAATGAAAAACACCAAATGTCAATGAAATTCTGTGAAGTACTCAAGTTTATAAGACTCTTGCCCCCTCAAAAATATTAAATAATAAGTACAGAAGAAGCTAAAAAATTACTTACCAAAAAAAAAAAAAGATACAGCACAGACATCACACACAGCTGTACTGATTGTCTAAGAGGGCAGCACTGTATTTATATGTAGCAGCCTATATGGACCTACCTGGTAAACTGATCTAACCAAAGCCAAAGTAAAAATTGTCACAAAGTCAAAGGAAAGGGCAAAAGAACAGGTAAAAAAGAAAAGGAAAAGGCAATATTTCACAAAATTAAAAAATGGCAGAATAAATGGCCACCTTGGGGAATTAAAAGCTGAGCCCAAGGGAAAAGTTCCTACTATTGTGCTGTCTATTGCTTGCTTCTGCTTTTTTAGCATGTCATTGTGAAGGTGATGGGCAGGTAATGGTGAAATCTGCAATTCAGACGAAGCACAGATCCTAATGATAGTTTGCTTTGATGAGCCAAGAGTGAAAAGTGCTTAGGCTTCCAGCCCTACTAGCTCTGCTAAATGGGAACAATTTCTGTATTTTTCTATATTTTCATTTCTGTCCACCAAATTGAGGACAGGAGCCCTTATTGCTTGGGGCCCTAGGTGGCTGCCTCCTTCGCCTACCCCAAAAGCCACCACTGCTTTTTGCCAGCCCTGCACAGCCCACGTGGCTGAGCTGAGCAGGGAGGGAGCTTTAACTATAACTCTCCCAGATTCTCATGGCACACTTTGGGTGTTGCTACGGCACACCAGTGTGCCGTGGAACACTGGTTGGGAACCACTGGTCTGGGGGAGAGGAGGTTGTGCCCCTCTACTCACCCCTAGAGTTGCACCAGACTCTTGTCTCTAATCAAATGAGGGAATGGGGAACACTATCTATGAGCTGACTGTGCGGCAGCTTCTGTCTTGGGATTGGTTGCCCCCGGATGGTACTGTCGGACGTTAGAAACAGGACAGATTCAGACATACTCTACTCATTATCCTCAACACAGGCTCTGTCTGTCTGTCTCTCTCTTCATGTGCGTATCTTTCTCTCTCTCATTCTCACTGACTCACTTACTCTTTCTCCTCCCTTGCTTCTGTAGACATCTTGTGTTTCTGTGCAGCAATGTCAATTTGGCTGATAGGGCAGATGAAATATGGCTGTCAAACTACTAGGATGCCCATGCAATGATATAATTTAGGCACCTCCATTGTGGGATGCTGTTCTGTCTCATGAGGCATTGTAAACCCTTCGCAAAGCACACTGCACAGTGGGATAGTTACCAACAAAAAAGCTGATATGTTGAGTGCAGACCACTGACAGAAGTAGACAGTGCAGACACACAACAACAATTAATTACAGTGATGGCTTTAAGCCAGCAAAACTTTTGTCAATAAAACTTTTTAGTCTAGACACAGCCTTAGACAAGTTAGTTGTTGGCAGGGCCTGACTAAATACTTCCTAGAATACTTAGGAAATTGGCTGAAGAAATCTTTGAGCCGTTAGCGATTATCTCTGAGAATTTGTGGGCAGATTGATCCCAGGGAACTGTGAAAGGGCAAATATCATACCTATCTATAAAAAAGAGAATATGGACAAAATGGGAAACTATAGATCAATCAGCTTAGCTTTGGTAAAGATAACAGAGCAAATAAAAAGCCAGTTTGTAAGCATCTAGAAGGAAATAAGATACATAAGCGTCAACATGGGTTTATCAGTAACACATCTTGTCAAACCAACCTGATACCATTCTTTGACAGGATAATAACCTTGTAGAGGGCGGGAAGCAGTAACTGTGATATAGCTCAACTTAAGTAAGGCTTTTGATAGTCACATGACTTTCTCATAAACAAACTAGGGAAATACAGCCTAGGAGAACCTACTATTAGATGAATGCACAACTAGTTGGCATACGTACTTGGAAAGTTCCAAAGGGGCAGCTGTCTTAGTCTAGTTCAGGAAAACAAACAAGGAGTCCTGTGAAACTTTTAAAGAATAAATTGTTCATCACATGACCTTTTGTGGGGGGAAATCCAGCTTCATCAGATGCTTTGAAGATGGGGGAACTTACTGAATGGGAAGAAGATAAATGCAGGGAAGTGTGAGTCATAAGATCAGGTCATACTGTAAGAGCAAGTCAAAGCAGTTGTTAAGATTCAAACACTAGGGAACAACAAATAGAACAGTGGTTCCCAACCTGTGGTCAGGGGAACCCCAGGGGTCCGCAGACTTGTTGCAGGGGGTCTGCAGAGCCTATCCCTACTGGGGCTGGAATCCAGCTGCAGCCCTGATGCTCTCTGCCAGTGCTGCCTTTCCCCTCCCGTGGCTGGATCCTGGCAGGGGAATGTGGCTGTGGTGGCTTCCCTGCAGGGGCAAGGGCAGGGGGCCATAGCTGCTGTGGCTTGGCTCCCCAGCAGTGTGGGCCATGGTGGTGGCAATGTTGCTTGCCGGCTGTCCCAGTGCCACCACCACAGTGATGCAGGCCAGAGTCTGCCAGCACAGGCCAGATTACGTAATCAGCCAGGGGGGCCGTAAAACATTTTTTTGTTAAAAAGGGGTCTCCAGCCTGTACAAGGTTGGGAACCACTGATATAGAGGAAGGAGAGGTCAACTCACCTGTGGTAATGAGAAAAAAATCCAAAGTCCTTCTTTAGTCCTGAAGAGGCAGAATCAAATTTGCCTATGAATTCCAGTTCTTCAGTTTCTCTTTGAAGTTTTGGCGTGTTATTAACTTGTTTGAGTACAGCTATTAGCAAATCATTAATGGAGTGATCAGGAAGATTGAAGTGCTCAACAACTGGTTTTTAAGTGTTGTGATTACTGATGTCAATTTTGTGCTCATTTATTCTTTTACATAGAGACTGTCCTGTTTGTCTAATATATAAAGCCGGGGGGGGGCACATGATGGCATAAATCACATAGGTGAATGAGTGTGGAAAGTTATACTCAGAAGGTTATCAGTGATTCATAATCAAGCTGGAAGACTGTAGTGATTGGTGTTCCTGGATGGACCTCTAGTAGATATTTTGATAAATGGTTCAGATAAAGGCATAGAGCAGGGGTTCCCAACCTTTTTAAGGCTAGGGACCCCTTTATAACTAAAAAATATTTTTCACCCCCCTCCCCTGAATTTGGCCTGCATGAGGCAGAATTTGGTCTGCGCCACTCTCCTGCCAGGGAACGGGGGGTCACCGTGGCTATGGACTCCTCCCCATTCAGGGGAGCTGCGAGTGGCCGCAGCCCCATGCCACAGCTGGGGAGTCACCATAGACCATCCCCCTGCCAGAGTGGGGGCTGCCGCGGCCATGGCCAACTGAAGTGGGATATTCTCCTATGAAAGCCCATGTGATAAATAAATCTGTTAGTCTTTAAGTGCCACAAGACTCATTGCTTTTTTTGCCACCTCCTGTGTTCCTTGCCTACCAGCCCATTCTTCATCCCCAACCCCCTCCCAGGGCCCCTTCTTCCCCCTTACCTGGCTGGACCTGTTGCACCTGGTCATCCCCCAGCCTATTCTCCCTGCTGCATGCTCAGGGCGGGCATTTTAAAAACTCCCAGCCTGGGGGAAGCCCCTGCTGGCCAGAAGCCTGGGTCCCTGTGGCAACCGGAGATCCTGGCAGCATCCACCCCCGCTCCCAGCCTGCCTGCAGACCCCCTGGAGCCACTCTGTGGCCCCCCAGGAAGCTGTGGCCCTCAGGTTGGGAACCACTGGCATAGAGAGTAGATTTATAAAGTTTGTGGATGATACCAAACTAGAAGGGGTTTCATATATTTTCAGTGACAGGATTATAATTGAAAGTGATCTTGACAAACTGGAGAAATGGTCTGAGATAAATAGGATGAAATTCAATCAGATGTTTAAGTGCTGCTATCAAATGCCCCTTCATTCTTCTCTTTTGCAGGCTAAACAAATTTAGTTCTCTCAGTCTTTCCTCATAAGTAATGTGCTTCAGCCTCCTTTTGTTGCCCTGTGTTGGACTCTTTCTAATTTGTCAGCATCCTTTATGTAGTAGAGAGGGTCCCAAAACTGGACACAGTATTCCAGATGTGGCCTCACTAGTGCCAAATAGAAGGGAATAATCATTTCCCTCAGTCTGCTGGCAATGCTCTTACTAATGCAAACCAACATGACATTAACCTTCTTGGCAATAAAAGCACACTAATAACTCATAACCAGCTTCTTGTCTGCTCATCACAGACCTGGATCCCATCATGCTAGAACCAACATAAACATAGGACCAAAAAATGGTCCTTGCCCCAAGAGTTAACTGTCTAAGTAGAGGACAAGAGGCAACAAATGGTTATGGATAGACTGATGGGAGAGTACAAGAAAGCAGTGAGGGAAGCATGATACGTGATGAGCTGAGCACATCATCTGCACATTTGTTAAGTTTTTTTGTAGGCTTTACAGCAAAAGAGAGTTTTAAGGAGGATAAGGAGATATGGTTGCTGGTATTTCTGGAGAGTACCCTCTAACCATTTGGTGCAGCAGGGTAGAAAGCAAAGAGGTGTTTGATAACCTAACACATGGGCAGTGAAAGTGGGCATCATAGACTGATTGGAGCTGAGCATCAGCAGCTTGATAATGAATGAGAATTGAAGTGTAGTGGGGGGGTTGACTATGAATCAGCTGGTGAGTTAAGATAAATAGCCTGTGTTTGATGTAACAGAGAATGGGGAACCAGTGAAGAGATTAAAAATGAAAGGGTTGACACAATCTAAAAAACAGGCTAGGATAATTATCTTTGCAGCAGCAACATACTTACGATTTAGAAAAAAAGCATTACAAAGAAAATATTAAAAACAGTCAAAGAACATGTCAATAAGTTTCTTAGAGTTAACCCCAGACCTAACATGGAAAATGACAGGAGCAGTTCTTCAAACCCCAACCCAGCAGGGATGCTTTATGGTCATAAGTATGGTCATCACAGTTTCCACTGAGAACAGAAATGCTCAAAATGCGTTTAGTTGTTTTTATACTATTCAGGGGTTTTGGCGTAGAGTTTAGAGGAGTATACAACTAGCAGACAATGGGACTTTACCCAGGACATACTTCAAAAGACTGGCTCGGGTAGGGAGAATTTGCATTTTCCTCCTTCCAAATACTTTCTAGAAAATCCAGTTTATATGCATTGTTCCAAAAAGTTCTTTGAAGTTCTATACAATCCCAGAAGAGTGCACAAATACTTGAATTTTTAATAGAAAACATTCCAAAGACGTGATTCAATAAAATTTAATTAAATTTAGTAAAATTTGTCTGGATATTGCAGGACATTGTCTGTCATGGTAGCCATACATGCGCATTTAATGAGCCTTGGTAATATTGCTATTTGCAGTGTGTTAAAATGGCCTGCCCCGTTGTTGAGTATATATTCCCCCTTCTTTAAAGTCTTTTTAAAAAAAATACAGTCTTGATTTTTTTCTAGTTAACATGAAATGAGTCAGGCTCTTTTTAAAAAGAAAGCAATCTTTATAGCTCATGACAATTTTATAGCTTCTTACTGCCCTAATATAAGCACACAATGCTTTCCCATGGCATTCACTGTTCCAGGACTCAACAGTGCACACTTTATTCATGCAGAACTCTCGTAGGAAGCTAGCTGGAGGTGTGTATACCAAGATGCTCAGGTACCACAGCAGGGACTACAGAATAATACTTAGACAGGAAGGGCTAAGAAAAGAGGTTATGGAGAGGTATGAAACCTGCATTATGTGGTTCTTGAATGGAGGGGATTATCCCAGGATTAGATATCAGGCAAATTCAGGTAGCGTGATTATTTGAGTGAGAAGAATGGGAAGCAAAAAGAGTCTCTAGAGAATTTTCCCACACGGCCTCAGTGGAAGAGCTGTTTAACAGTTTCATAAAGGTAGGGGTAAACCAAGTTTCAAACGCAGTTCAAGAGATGCTGTCTTGGCCTACATTTTGTGTACTCCAAGGCCTTGCATCCACTAGTGCTTTTGTTGCTCAGGAGTGTGAAAAAGACACAGAGCTCTACCACTGGCTAACTATCACTGCTCATTTGGGGGCCTTTATTATGTCAATGGGAAAACTCTCCTGTTGACATAATGTCGCTACACGAGTGCTCTTAAAGGAGCATCACTACACCAAGACAGTAGTCCTGCCATAACTTTTAAGTGTAGACTAGCCCTATGAAGTATGTCATGTGATAGGTGTTGCTTTCAGGATGGTTTTCTGGTAAGCTTTCTTTGATACAGCCAGCAAAAGGCTGCATCTCTGAGGAGTGTGCTTTCCAGCTGGCTGAAAAACTCCAGAAGGTTAACAGATTTGACTTCACAGATCACTCTTTTAGGCTAAGTGACAGCAAAAGCAGGATTTTGGTTAGAAATCCAAAACAATATTCATCGTGGTTTACTTCGGATTCTGATTACAGGTAGTCCTCACTTAGTGACCAGGTTCCGTTCCTGAAACCTGGTTGATAAACGAATTGGTCACTAAACGAGGAGCAGCCCTTACCGGTATTTCAGGCATAATGTACTTTACTGGTAGTGGGTTTTTCAACCATCGGTAGATAGTTTTAATGTCACCTTTGCATCATTTATAACATTTTTCATATATATTTTAAATGTTTTAAGCTCTAATGTACTGAACTTAGTTTGCATAATGTACTGTAAATATAGGTAATCTGAGAGAGTTGATGCGAGTTCTCGTACATTGCCATAATACCAACTCATCAGAGAGCCGGTCATAACTCTGAGGGGTCACTAAACGAGTAGGTCACTAAGTGAGGACTAGCTGTATTATATTTTTAGATGGGTCCTGTCAGACCATGAAAGGTCATGTGGGAGTAAATAGCTAGTTAATTATAGCCACTTTTTTCCTAAATATAATTTTAAGAAAAAATACAGGTCCATTTTATTAAAAAAAACACATCTTTCCCTTTTTCCACTTGTTACAAGTGCTGGGAAAACAATTATGTCCTAGCTTCACTTCTTTAGGAAAGATTAAAAAAAAATTAGTTACCTACAAGTATTGTTGTTACTGGTGAACAGTCACTTAACAAGTTAAGATGCACATAGTTGTTGCTAAAATTCTTTTTTCAGAATATTCACTGGTAATCATTGGTAATTATGTATAGGCCGATGTGCCAAGCCAGCTTACATTGAAATAAAATGGCAGACCTGCCATTAATTTTAATGGGAGTGGATGAGTCCTTACCCAAATGAAATGCTAGTTGTTTTTTAATCTACTTATCATAGTGCAATGAGGTTTTTTTTTCCACCCACGTCCACAAATACTCAAGGTCCATGGACCAGGGTAGCCCAGCTGTTCCAGGTGTATTTTCTGCTCCGTCCCTGCCATTTTATTTGGGAGACGGAGTTGAGAAGTGGCCATAAGAATTGGACTGAGACTATCAAAATGATAATCTTTGTTTGTGAGTCTTCTTGGTATCTATAACTCGGTTTAAAGGTTGGCCATTAGGAAAATTGTATGGTTTTGTTTGGTTGGTTGGTTGGTTTTTGTTTTTTTCCTCAAGAATAGAGAGCATAATTTAATATTTTCTTTTTGTCAGTCTGATGTCATGACATTTGTGTGTGCCAAAATACCAAACATAGTCAGCTCCTTCAGCACCATATTCCTTCATCCCACAGCTTTAAAGAGAAGACAAGTCTCCTGTGTTTTATGCTGGAATAATCAGGAAATCAAAGAATACATATCTCTGTTTCTACTGAAAATAAGATTTGAATCTGTAAAAATGACATCTTGCATGTTTTATCACTTAATGACTTCAAAGCACAGTAGCTGCACTGTTCTTTTTTCTCAGAGTGTAAGTGATTTCCATATGGAGTATTCATCTATACATAATCTGTACACAATGATGCAGCCATAAAATCTGATTGGTTTCATAGAAACAGGTGGACTTTTCTCTGAGGACTTCAGATAAGAAGAGGCAAACTTTCTTTGGATTTCTCCTTCATTTGTAGTATTCTCATCTTCTGCAAGGCATTTTAACCCCTGGCTTGCTGTGACAAATTAGTTTATGGCCAAATAGGGCCTGGCTGTTTTCATGAGGTCACAGGAAGGAAAGGCTTCAAGCAGCATTCTCCCTGCTTCAGCCCTCCAACCAGGGCTAAGCACAGGTACAGTTCCTGCCCTTGCTTACAGTCTGACCCCCCTCCTAAGACAGTGGTTTTCAACCACTGTGCCAGGGAACATTTTTGTGTCATCACATAGCAGTAAGTGTATCGCAGAGAGCTAGGGAGATGAGTGGATTTGGCCTGGAGGGGGTGAACTGGTGTGTCCTGTAGACTCCCAATATGCCACCAAGTGTCTCACAGCCTGCAAGAGGCTGAGAATCCCTGTCCTAAGAGAGGTGTGTAGAAATGGGACTTTGAGTGGCCATGTACTATCAGATGATGTGTTCATGCATGCTGTGCCCTTTCAAAGAGATGGTAAAGCAAGTGTGCTTTCTGGGCTTGTACAGTGAGCCCCAGACATATGCCTGGGAGCTGCAGACCTATTCTATATATGGACACAATCTGGCCCAACACTAAGGCTACGTTCACACACAGGGGGTTATTTCAATCCAAGTTGTTTCGAAACAACTTGTATCGAAATAAGGGGTTATTCTGAAATAAGTTAATTCGAATTAACAGTTTGTTAATTCGAATTAAGGAAAGAAGCTCAAAGTGAAATAGCAGGTTCAGCCAACAGTTATTTCAAAACAAGTCACCGTTGTTTCAAAACAACATATTCAGACGGCATTGTTTCGAAACAGTCATTTCAAAACAACGTTGTTTCATCCCCACATGGGGTTTAAGTTATTTCAAAACAACACTGTTGTTTCGAAACAACGGAACACGTTGTTTTGACACAACCGTGTGTCGTGTGAACAGGGTAATTCTTATTCTGAAACAACCTCTGTTGTTTCGAAATAAGAGTACTGTGTGAACACACTCTAATAGTTTTTTACATCTGTCTCTTACATATCTATGTATGTCTAGTATAGCTATGCTTGACTACAGGACTTAGGCAGCATGAATTAGTTACCTAGTAGTAGATTGTCTTCCTCCTCAGTTTACCCTCTGTTCATAATAAGCAGGTGATAGAAACAACAAAACCCTGAGTCTCAAAGCTCTCAAGGAATTGAAAGGTAGGTTTTTAATTTTATCTTCACAAGGTTGAATTCACGTTAATTCCTAAAATTTTGTCTCAATCAGCTCTTATGCGAGCACTGTGTGTATTTCACAGTCCTTACTATTAAATGCAAACAGTAACTCTGGAGAGTTTTAAAAAATATTGTAGTTAATGTAAACCAAAATCATAGAAACAGATGAGTTATTAATGGTCAAACAATCTGGAGCAAGTACCTAAAAAAATGCCTATATATAGGAGTACCAAATTAAGTGCAACCACTTTAGTATTTCTGGTATCGAGTAGTTAAAAAAAAAAAAAGAAATTGAGGTGGCTACTGCAACTTTAGGGATGAATGCTTTCCACAACCGAGCTAGGGATTTAAGAGTTGCTCCAACTCCCCATTGAAGATGATAGCCAAATTCCTGTTGACTATGGAGGCAAGTTCAGCTTAATTCACAAAGTCTCTTTTTTTTTTTTTTTTTAGTGAGAGTTACACAAATTAAATTTGGTTTAGTGCTTTGTAAGCAATAGGGCATGTTTAAACCAAATAGTGGTAGTCTGTGTTAGTAGCCATCTTCTTGAGCTTGTTCCTGTTAGTACTTTACAGTGTTCACTCTTGGCTATTAAAGTACAGTTTAGAGGCTGACATTATTGAGAATGAAACTGGCAACTTTTAAAGTGTTTGGAGGAGGGAACAGGTCCCCACTGAAACCTGAAGTTGAACAAGCATGTCCAGGGACAGGACTTGCTAGTTGGATTTAGGAGTGGGGCATCATGGGAGGTGTGGCAAGAAAGCCCTCTGGCTGGGCCATGCCTCAGCCAATCCTATAAAAGCAGGATCTGACCTCAGCTCTCTGTCCATTCTGGCTGGCTAGGAGCTGAGGGAGACAGCCATGGATCCTGGCCTGCAAGTTTCCCATGGCAGAGCACTGCCCAGGTCATCTGGAAGCCTGCCAGCCACCCTTGTGCTCTGTGACACAGTCTTCTTGGACCCCGAGACTGACAACACAGAGCCCCATGTCACCACAGCACAGAGCTTGCACTCTGCCACATTCCCTCTGACATCCCTCACACCCTGTCAAATGTGGGCATGCCCCACCAGCAGGGACAGTTGGTATCGCATAGTCCTTACTATGTGGGACAACAGCCAGTGGCAATGGAACCTGCGAAAGATCAGGGAAACCTTTAATCTGCTGCTTGCAGAACTGGGCCTGGCACTGCAACGCAGGGACACCTGAATGAGGTCTGCCATCCCTGTAGACATGCGACTGGCTGTGGGTCTTTGGAAGATGGCAACTCCAGAGTCATATAAATCTGTCGCCCACCTTTTTGGAATTGGGAGGTTGACCATTGGCACAATCCTCCAGGAGGTCTGCACAGCCATCAAATCCATCCTACTTCCCTGGCTCATCACCCTTGGAGACTTACAGGACACCGTGGCCAGCCTGGCCAGCCTTAGCTTCCCAAACTGTATGGGCATCTTAGATACAACACACATTCCACTGTGAGCCCCCAAACACAGGGCCCTGGAGTATCAGAATAGAAAGGGCTACCACTCCATTGTACTCCAGGTCATGGTGGACCACCAGGGCATCTTTGTAAACAGTTATGCCGGGCAGCCAGGGAGGGCGCACGATGCCCTGGTAATGCGGAACTTGGTGGTGTTCAAGGGTTTGGAAGCGAGCACCTTTTTCCCAAGGTACAACATGACCCTTGGGGATGTGCAGATGCTCGTACTCCTTGTCAGGAATGCAACATACCCGCTCCGCCTGTGGCTGATGAGGCTGTATACTGGGCACCTGGATGCTGGGCAGGAGCTCTTCAACAGGCATCTTAACCACTGCCACCATGTAGTCGAGTGTGCCTTTGGCTGGCTGAAGGCTTGGTAGTGCTGCCTCCTCACTTGCCCCCACCTTGCTGAGGAGACCGTGGCCGAAGCTCTCAGTGCTTGTGGTGTCCTACACAATTTGTGTGAGCTCCAGGGAGAATGGGTGGCCTGCTCTTGGGAGGTTGAAGCTGCGTGCTTGGAGGAACAGTTTCAGCAACCTGAGCCTATGCTGCTTTGGGAACGAGCACAGGAGAGGGTGACCATCGTGCAGGAAGTCCTAAAGGAACTGTTCCTCACTGAGGGACACTAAAAAACCAGGACTGGCACAACCAGTAATCCCACTCCCAGCCCACCCACCCCTCACTCCCCTGGCCCCCATTCCACCCCCAGCGCTACCAAATAAAAACCACACTCCACACATGAAAAGGATCCAGGACGTTTATTTGCAAAGGGGAGGGGGGCTGTGGGGTATGGGGGTGGTGCGAAGGCAGGTGTCTGGGGCCAGCGGAGGCATGTGTAACTTGGAGACAGGAGGTGTGGGCGGTGGGAAGGAGAATACAGGGTCAGGGAGATCTAAGGGGTTTGCGGTGTTTGGGGATGGTTGGAGGCTGTGCCCCAGCCCTCTCCGCTCGCACTGCAGGTCCGAGCATGATGGCATTGAGGGACACTGGCCTCTCCACATGCCACTCCCTCTGTGGATGGTGGGCTGAGGGAATCAGCGATCTGCCGCAGAGTGGCTGCCATGTCCTGCTGGGTGACACTGATCACCTGGTGGGCGATGCTGAGGGCAACCAGTGCTCGGCTCTGGTGCGTGAGGGTGGCCACAACGTGCTCGTTCAGCATGGTGGGGTGCTGCAGGAGGCATATGGAGAGGTCCTGGCGGCTGGACAGACACTTCCATCACCCATGCGTTACCTCCTCTGCCCCATGGCTGTGGTTGACAAGTTCCTTCAGCAGGTCCTCCCGGGTCTTGAAGGCCCTCCTGTAGCTGGGCTCTGCTGTAGGGCTGTCGTTGGGCTGTGGCCAGCTGGCTGTTCATTGTGCTGTGGGGAAACAGATATTTGGGTTAGTGTTATATGCCTGCTTTGCTAGTGCTGCTGGCACTGTGACATTGGCTGGCATATGCAGCCTTGCCATCCCTGTGCGTCCATGGCTTAGCCCCACTGAGGATGCCTCCCTGAGGCCTACATGTTCACACACAGCATTCAGGATCTGCCACAGCGCCCACGGTTGGGGGCACGCGGTGCCCTGCCCTGCTTTGCAGCTGTCCCCTGTGGATGTGTGCCATTACTCTGGCCTGCATGTTGCGGTCCCTGCAGCTGCTTGCAGTCTTTTCCCCAGGACTGGAAATAATGAGGGGTTGTTGGGGCAATGCCCTTGCTGGCAGCCCAGGTTCTCGCCTAACTCCTTTGAAACCTGGTCCCTGCCTTGCTCAGTTCCTGACCCCCCTCCCACCACCCCACCTCTTCGCCCCTAGCCCTATGCCTTGTGGGAGAGCTTGGTGACTTCCTCTCCCTGGGACCCTTTCCTGTTCCTGGCCCCTGCCTCCCCCACACTGCCAGTTCAGCAGGAGGGGCTCCCTGGCTTGCATGGAGGTGGGTGCTTACCAACAGGGGCACCAGATGTCCTCCGAGATGTCTCCTCATCCAGGTCCTCATCTGTTGCAGGTGCCTCCTGGGAGACTCCTGTTCCTTCTGCTCCAGTGGGGGTATTGTTTTCTCCTCCTCAGCACGGGGAGGGGGTCTCTGGGCTCTGTGGGGTCCCCGTCACAGGCATGCTGGTTCTGGGGTGGCTGGGCGCGCCCACATTGAGGGATGCTTCTCTCTCTGTGTTCTCCTGCTCCAGGGATGTCTCTGGGGGGCAGGGCGGGGCTGAGTCCTGTATGCTGGCTAGCAGTCTGGCAGGCTCCTCTCTCTGGAAGGCATGCAGCTCCTGGTAGTAGGGGCAGCTGATGTTACTTGCCGCCCCCTGGAGCTATTTTGCCTCCCTGGCCCGGGCATAGTCCTGTCTAAGGACTTTAATTTTTACCCGCATCTGCTCCATTGTGCGGGTGTATCTATGGTCAGAGAGGGCATGGGCAATGTCACAGTAGACATCCCTGTTGCGGTGCCTTGCCCGGAACCTGGTCAGTATGTCCTCTGCTCCCCATACACACAGGAGGCAGAGGGCCTCTTTGTTGCCCCATACAGGGAGCGCCTCCACTCCTGGGAGCCTGCAAGTGGCTGTGACATTCTCAGCACAAGCCTGGCAGTGTGCTTAGAAGGAATGCCAGCTGACTTCCTTCTTCCTGGAGTGGGCATCCTGGGAGGAAGAAGGTCAGGGTGCGCTTCAATTGATTTAACCATTGAATCAAAATAACACATCCTAACAGTATTATTTCGAGTCTAATGTTTCGATTTAAGTGTCATAGCGATTTAAAACTAGGTTTTATTAAATTGCTATGACTACTCCTTAGATTGAAATGAGGGGGCTCGTCATTTCTATATAGGAAAGCCCTGTGTGGCATTAAGTGGCTTTAATTCGATATAACGTCTGTTAAATCGATTTAAAACGTGTGGACATACTCTCAGAGTCTTCCAGTGTGTCCTACTAAGAAAAATAGAAATGGATAAAAATAGAAAATATAAGAGTTATGTTTTTAAAAATCTCTGTATCTTTATCTTCTATCTCCATTTGAATCTTGTATGTGTCTCTTGACAGCTGAACATTACGGTAATGGTAACTATATTTCTGTTTGAAAGTACCACCTTCAGGCATTAAATAATCATCATCAATATCTAGTAACTGCTTGTGGTTATGATTTTTTGTACTGTAGACCCAGACCTACTTTAAAATGAGTGGAGTTGACCATATTTATGTAGTGATAAAGCTGTGTTAGTCCTGGGATATTAAAGAGACTGAACAGATTGCTTAGCATAAATAATTAACACATTCACCTTGAATGGTCCCTTGAAATATGCGTTAACTACTTATGCTAACAGTCTCTTCCATCTTGTATTTAGCTGTGACACTCCCGTGTATGTTTCCCAGACCTGACAAAAAGCTCTGTGTAAACTCTGCAAATGACCAGAATCATTTCACACTGATTGTTAACAGTCCTCATTTGGTAACAGCTGCCAGCCTAGAGCTGAAAGGCTCTGTGTCCCATACCCTGAGAACTTATTTCACTGTAATTTTTTTTTTATTTATTTTAAGCATTTCAAAAAAAGTCTGCAGTGACTGGCAGAGAAAATGAAGATCACAAAGGAATTTCCAGAAACTTCTAGTTTACAGTGTTAGTGACCAAACTGAGTGCACACCAGTCTCTATACTTAACCACCTGCTCAGCCAAAATATTTGTAATATAAAATAAAATTTCCAGCATCTATGGATTTCTAGAATGTACATTTTATTGGGATTTTTTTTGCAAAGATGCTATTAAAAGCAAAGCATTTAACAAGAGATGTAACATTTGTTCAGAAGCCCCTCGTTGCCTTACTTATATTGCTCTCTTTATTAAGGAGTAAGTGGAAGGAGACCTGTGAAACACAATGTATTTACCAAGCAATTTTCATTTGCTATTAGATTTGCTTTAATAGGTATAATTTCTAATTAAAAAAGCCAAAAGAGGCACTTAAATAACATAAAGGGTTAATAGGTAATTTTGGGAGTTAACCACTTCCATATTGGTCTACTCTGCATCGTTTAGTATATATATGTTTAAAAAAAGCAGACAGACAAACAAACAAACAAAAAAACCTCCACTAGAGTTAGTGTCTAAATCTGTATTTGGGCCTAAAATAAATGGCCTGGTTTTTCAAAAGCAATGACCACCCAACAGCTCCCAGTAAAGTCATTTGGATGTGTCAAATAACTGAGTAATTCTGAAGTTGCAAAGAGAAGAGAGAGTTGATACTCCCTTGGTTTTGTCGCAATCCATTTCACAGAATAGAAGGAAGTCTACTGTGAAGGATAAGTCTTCTGAGATTTTGCACACTGACCACAAAATATCATCACATGCTCCATACACATTCCCCAGATAGGACTTTGATTTGCCTATGAAAAGGACAGTCTCCATGTTTTGAAAAGAACTAGATCTGAGCTGCAGAATTCAGATTTGAATTTGAAACTCTCCAAATCCAGGTGTATTTGAATCTGATCATCTCTTTTATTTCTACTCCTCTATTCTTTATACAGCAACATCCAATATGCTTTTTCCTTTTGACTTTTCCTAACCCTAAACATAATTGATGACCTATGATATTGGCAGAAGTGCTCCCGTCTTCATATCATTGCCTGCCATGGTAGCCATAAAATAATAATATTTAAGGATTATTCATTGGTAGGAATTATTGAATCTTTTACAGTTCTTGTAGCCATTTCCCACAGAATATAAAAAATATAAGTAAAATTTTGTATTTTGGCTTTATGTTTGTATCCCTTTAAATACATAGGGCTTGATTGTGCAAAACTTACATGAGTGATCAAACGGGAGTCAATGTTTTGAAGTCAGTGAGACTGTTCACATGATTGGGGTAACTCTTACAAGTAATATTTAGAGGACTGAGTCCCTGACTTACAAAGAGGCTTTAGAGGTGCCAGTATTAGGCATTTGCAAGATCTGCATGTGTTAAACAACCAGTAGAAAATCTTTCCTCAATATTTCTCAATTAAAAATATATGTGCTGATATTTCCAAAAATTCTGTTTAACTTTTGACTAGACTTTAAATGAATAGTAGCAGGAAAATTAAAAGGTGACATTTCAAGAGTATAGTATGTGAAAATTCAGTTCATCAATATCATAAAGCTCATATTGCATTGAGCAGACCACATTTAAATGTAAAGACAACAGTGGAGTGACCAATTACTTCACAATGGAGAAGGGGAAGGGGGAAGATGATACCTGAAAGTTGTCCATGTCAGTGTACGGTAGTGTGCTCTGATAAGTGTCCATTATGAGGTGACACCATTGGGTTTTCTGTTGGGTGGGAAAAAAAAATAACATACACAATCCAGCAACAGAGTAGAAATGAAAGAATAGGAGAAGCTAAAAAATTAGAGCTCATTTACTCAATGTTACTTTTTCCTCTTGTAGGTTCCACATGGGAGAAAACGTTACGACAGATCGGTTTTGAAAGGTAAAAGCAGTGAATTTATTCCTTATGTATGTTGCAGCTTCAAAAACAAACAAAAAAAGAAAGTTGTATACATACAACTTGGTAAAGTTATTTATGTTAATTGATCTATCTTATCTGGGATTTCAAAGTTAGGGGGTGGGATATGCAGAGTTACTAATATGTTCACAGCTTCTCTTTTTGACTTAATTTGTGATCAAAAGAAACTTGTGCCCCATGTAAATCTTATTCACAATAATTTTACCCAGAAGAAACATAATATGTTAGATTAGAATAAACATCATATCATTTGGTCTGAAGCCTTTCTTCTGAATGAAGGTGTTCCTGCTTCTCTCTATTTTTCATAAGACTTCTGAACTATGGCATATTAACTAACAAAACAAATGAATGTGGAAAAGGAACCTGATTGGCAAAGCACTATTTAACATCAGAGAGAAATCTGGAATTCAGCATTTCTGGAATACAAAGGCTTCTTTCAGCCAAACTTAACCAGCAAGTTGTCATACCAGAAACATATGTCTCTCTTTAATTTAAACTAGGCCAGAGTAATCTGTCCTCAGGGTTGGAAATACTCAGTCCCTTATATGCCCATCTACAATTATGAAGCAGAGTAATCTGCTTCCTGTCCATATAGAGCTTTGATCTTTTGTCTGAACCAAATATTTCTAGATGGTGCAAGAGTCTGCTAGGGCAAGGCATGGGGTCCCTGTGAACTGGACTAGATATATATGAGAGATGGATGGACTTTCAAGTCCTTGAATCATGATTTGAGGACTTTAATAACTCAGTCATAGGTTGTTAGAGATTTATTACAGAAATGGGTGGGTGGGCTTTTGTGCCAGCATTGTGTGGGAGATCTGACTAGATCAGTAGTTTTCAAAGTTAGGGTCATGTGGGACCCAGTACTGGGTCGCAGACCTTTACACACTGGGTTGCGGCACCCCCTGCCACCTCTGCCAAAAGACTGGAGTGCATTGCCCAAAGATGTAATTGTTGGGTTGTGGGCATAAACAATTTTTGTCCAACTGGGTCCCAAGGAACAAAGTTTGAAAACCACTGGATTAGATGATCATATTGGTCCCTTCTGTCCTTACAGTCTATGGGTAGGTTCGTACTCACACTTTAAATTGAAATAATGATGATTATTTTGATTTAAAGTAGTGCATGTCCACATTAGGTTTCCTTATTTCAAAATGAGGTGCTCCCTCATTTTGAAATAAAGATAATTTTGAAATAATAAAACCGGGTTTTATATCAAAATGACAGTTATATTGAAACCATTAGAGTAAAATAATGCAGTATGGGCATGTTTTATCGATATAACTGCTATTTTGATTTAACACTTTTTGCCCTTCTTCCTCCCAGGGTGTCTTCCTCTTTCTATATATTCGGTGGAGGCATGGCCCTTCTTGAGGGCCATCTTGCCACACCTCCTATGGTGCCCTTCTGCTAGATCGAACTAGCAAGTCCTGTCTAAGGAATGCTGTTCGATTTGGGTTTCTAGAGGGGACATGTTAAATGGATTTAATGATTTTTATTTTGATTCAATTAGATCGATTTAAGTTAAGTCAATTTAACAGTCTAAGTGTGGACATAGCCTATGAGAAAAGGAACTTTGTCTTTTTACAGTAAGTGTAGGCTTCATGGTGCCAATAACCTAGATGACTTTTTCAAAGCCAGGGTGAAACTGTGGAAAGCCTTTCCTTTTTATTTTCTTGACCTAGTATCATCTTTCCAGCTGCTCTCACTTTTACTGCCTTGTTGGTTATCTTAAACAACTTGTCCATATTTAAGTTAATAGCTAGTTAATTGAACCAGAATGAAACTACCTGCAGAAGGCGCAGATTGATGCCTTACAATCAAACTTATCTTTTGGTTTAAACCTCTCCCTTGATTAAAATTCTCAGACATTAACAGCAGTAAATGAAAGGCGGCTGTGTATTACTTGTCTAAAAGCATTCCACTTCACTAATTCCCGCTGGGGAGGTAAATGACTGAACACTGAACCACTGTAGTATCAGCAAATGTAACAGGAAGATCAGTACTATCATTAAACAACTTACCCTCCGGATTTCAAGGGCCGTGTCCCTCAGTCATTCCCCAGATTTAATTTTAAAGGTCTGCATCAAAAATAAATTGGAAATAGGGGCTCTGAAAGTTTCCTACACATTTCTGTACAGCATCATTTTTTTTGAAGTTTAGAAAGAGCAGATATCCTTATTAATCTATTTTTAAAAATAATTTTGAAAACATCTTCATTGTATGAATGTAACAAAGTATAGGCCAGTTGTATATTTATTTATAGTAGATTTCAGTGGTAGGCTTACCTCTGTAAAGAATGAAGGCTAACACCTGAAGTGTTTGTACTGTTTTTGACAGGGGACAGTACTGGGAAAGGATTAAATTTTGTTCTAATGCTTTCAGAGAAATAACTACTTGTCCGTTATGTGTTTTTTGAGAAGTTAAAAGGATTCATGGGAAAAAGTTGTAATTTTGAGTCTTTGCAGCAGAAAATGTGCTTTTTGACTGGTACTGTTCCACCATTTTAGTTTTACAGGCTATATTGATGGTCTAGGTCAGTGGTTCACAAGCTATGGTTCGGGGACCCCGGGGGTCCACACAGTTATTGCAAGGGGTCCATGAATACATCCTGCCCCAGCCATTGCTGGCCAGAAGTCCATGTTGGAGTAGGCTCTAAATGAATTGTATTTACCTGCTGTGAGCAGCCACATTCTGGATATGTCACCATCCCTTGGGAGCGGGCAAAGACCAGGTCCTCCACTACTCATCTGCAGCACTGCTGCTTGCAGTCAGTCTCCAGTACAATTATTATCATTTGGGTGTCCACAAAATTTTTGGACATTAAAAAGGGGTCCTCATACTCAAAAAGGTTGGGAACCACTGGGCTAGGTGTAAAGTTGCACTTAACCACCAAGGAGCTGCTTCAGCTTCTGCCAATATATGGAAGTGGTGTTGATGAGGAATACTGTAGGTACTGGATGAAGCAACACGATTGAATGTTCACTGAAGACATCATTAGTCATGGAAACATATATATTTTAGTATTTTAACTCATGATATCTGTGATGAGTTTACCCAAAATGTTTAATCTTCCAGAAATACTGATTGCATTGTCCCACTTTTTTAATATGAGTTAAACAGTAAAAATTAGAAATGAGATGGCCTGCTAATAATTTTGTTGTTAGACAATCCAGAGCTGTGACTATGGCAGGGCCGACGGAGTAAAGCCTCAGGCAGCCCAAAGCGGCTCAATAGAGCCGCGCTATTAAGGGGGTGGCTTTGCAGCGCTGGCTTTAAGCGCAGCTAATAGGAAGGGGCGCGTTCCCATTGGAACGCACCCCCGGTGGCAAAACACCGTGTTACGGCTCTGAGACAAGCATTCTAGCCTGCTGAAATCTCATTTGCCCAATGTACGCTTTACAGGAAACTGGTTAGTTTACATGGCTATGTCTACATCAGCAATTTTAGACTGGACGTGCTAGTCTAGTTTGGACATGCTACTCTGAACTAAAGAAGTCCAGGGTTAGCTTGAACTAACCTTGGGCTAGTTCAAACTGACCACGGACTTTTTAGTTCAAACTGACTATGCGTTCTGGTTCAAACTAATGCTTAGTTTGAACTAGAATGCGTGGTTAGTTCAAACTAATGGCTTAGTTTGAACTTTTTAAGTTTGAACTAAGTCTTAGTTCATGTATTGCACCCACTTAGTTCGAACTAAGTGAGTAAGTCCGAACTAGGGCCAGGTCTTACTAGTTTGGACTAAGCTTTGCCTAGTTTGATCTGAGAAATTCCTTGGTTCAGACGAGGCAAAGCCTAGTACAGCCATGGGCTAAATTAGTCTGGACTAAGCTTCCTTAGTCTGGGCTAATTTGCTAATCGAGACGTAGCCCGTAATGCTTCAGTAAGGCTATAAATTATGTTTTTTTAATTTTTAGTGAGGATTGTATGCCACTGAAAAACTAAGAAAACCATTGGATAGGGTGTATTTTGTTATTCTTTCAAGTGTATTTGGTCTCAAAATTTGCTGAGCTCTGTTTTCAAGCCTCTGCTCCCAGCATCTTAAAACCCTTTTTTTCTAATCATATTTAAAGTCAGTATTAATGTATGCCCTTAATAGTGTATTTTGATTGTTGTATTTTGTTTTTCTCAAAGTTTGCTGAGTTCTTTCTTCAAGGCTCAACTCTTAGTATCTTGAAACATTTTTTCTAATTATATTCAAAGTCAATATTAATAGCTGCCCTTGGTTGCTTTCTAAAGCCTCCTCATGTGGACAAACTGCTTGGAATAGAGAAATGGCTTGCTCTTTGGGTGAAATGCAAAAACAAAAAGATGTCTTCAGGAGCAGGCTCCTGGAAATAATTATCAAGATAAGTCATGGAATTCTCTTCCTAGTCTTCCTTAGACTGCTTTTTTCCCCCATCCTCTCTATGCTATACACTGGAGAGGGACAAGTCAGTACACATCATACCAGTGGATGAATCAGAACTTTAGATCTTCTTTCTTTTGCAGAATATGTCTTAGAAAAATGTGCACTACTTTATTTAAGCTTTTCAAAAGTCAAAAACATTCAGGCTTGTTTTGATCTGAAACCCATCCAGGGTGGATCAGCTCATGAAAGGTTTAAAAAGTCTGTCAACCCAGAACATCTCTGCCTTTTGGGCATTGATTGATTATGGGGACATAGTGCAGGTGTATTTTCTTGTGGTCATTTGGACTAATTCTTAAGATTCCACTTACAAGAACCTTACTTGGAATGTCATACACTGGGCCTTTTTATAAGGTGGGGATCATTTATTGCTTACCATTACTTAACTTACATTTCCCTCTTATTTTATTTTGGGGGCACAGTTTCTAATCATTCAAGCTTTCGGCCAATTAACAGCGAGATCACAAATTAGGCAGACTGTATTTATAGCATAGTGAGTCTGGAAGATATAAAACACATTAGCCTGTTTCTAGCTGATATGCATTTTTGGTCATTATGTCTAATGACATTGGGTGTATCTCTTCTGCAGCTTTGTGTAGTTTTTCGCACAAGTTAAATCTAATTTTATTGCTTAAAGACATTTTAGTCAGCTTGATAGTCAGTCTATAAAGCCAGACAGGAAAATACTGGCTTTTTCATTGCTACATTTATCTTTAAAGTCTATCACTTGCTTCTCCTGTTTTCCTACGTCATGCCAATAGTGGGAAAATGGAAGTTTCAACTAACAGTAGCACATATGGCAGGCCCAAACCTGTCAGAGATGAGAAATACAAAAGACAAAGTAATGTAGATTATTTTAGTGTTTTTACTTATAGTTCACATTAGACAATGCTAATATTTAGAAAAGGTTACTGTAATGATATTATCTTGTTAGTAGGCATAGACATAGAGAAAATGACTTTCAGAAGATGTCATCAACAATTTAATAATAAAATATCATATCTATATTTCATAAGATGAAAGCCTCAAAGCATTCAGTTGGAGTGGTTATGGGTTTGGGGAGAAAAATCCATTCTGATCATTGCTACTGCAGGTGAGATGCTAACATTAGAGTCTCATTTGTTAAACAATACTCAATTCTCACTGTAGAAGGGGGTTTTGTGTGGTGGCACTATGTTCATGCATGCCAGGAATTCAGTTGTTTTCTGAATGGTCACCTAAGGCAACATTTTTATTTCAGTTACCTCTCTAAACCTGGAATAATTTCATTGAAGCCAATCGATTTGTACTGATGTGACAAACCAGAATGTGTTCCCTGCTGTCACATTCAAAGACGGAGGAATTATTTCTCTGTCAGTTTTAGTTGGGTGTGGAAGAAGAAAAGAACCCCTAACTCTTCAATGAGCTAAATATTTAGTACAGTTTTGTTCAGTAGACTCTCCATACTTCTTCCTGGTGTTTTCACTTATGTCTGATTTCTTTTAAACAGTCTTTATAGGATTTATTTAATTTTATGCACAATGTTAAGTGTTCAGTGAATTAACACACATTTTATTTAGTGATTAGTCAGACATGTACATTGGAGGTTCAGTGGGGTTTTTTTGTTTGTTTTTTTATTAAGCAATATCTTGGTTTTGAAGCTTTTTATTTTCTACAACAGCAGTTTTCTCCTATACTTAAAGCAGTGTTTCCCAAAGTAAGCAAAGGGGAGGAGCAGGTGCTGGGGTATGTCACAGTCCACACAATCTTTTGATGCATGTCGTACCCATAGCTTGCATTGTGTGTAGTAAGGAGATATGCATACAGAGTGGGGAACAGCCAAGCAAAAAAGGGGTCTGGTGGCACTTTTAAAGACTAACAAATTTATTTATTGCATGAGCTTTTGTGGGGGGAAATCCCACTTCGTCAGAGGCTTTGAAGATGGGGAAACTTACAGAATGGGAGGAAAATAAATGCAGGGGAGTGAAAGTCATGGGATCAGGTCATACTGTAACAGCAAATCAAAGCAGTTGTTAGGATTCAAACACTGGGAAACAGCACACAGAGGAGGGGAACAGAGCTTCACTGTTTGTAAGGACATCCCTCACAGAGTATGGACTAAGGCAGGGATCTCCAGCTCAAATCACCACAAGGGCCGCATGATGACTAGTATGTTAGCCTGAGGGCTGCACCACTGAAACCTTTTCATACAATGATACTGGAGATACCGGTAACAATAGTGTTATTGCGAGCCACAGGAAATAGCTTTAGGGGCCATATGCAGCCCATGGGCCATGTGTTTGAGACCCCTGGACTAAGGTATAGAGCTCTGCAGATTCACTGACATTGGCACAGATTCTACAAGGAAGACTTTGCTTACTCCACAATGAAGCCCAGTTTTCAGTTGTATGGGGAAAGGTCAGTTCCCAGACTCATGGCTTTGAGGACTAGACTAGCCTTACGGTTTGGGAAACCTGCGTGGAAAGAAGGCAGGTCCCTTCCTTACAGGGGCATTTTGGATTAGCATGATTGACAGAAGGAAATGAAGTTGCTGAGCATACGTTTCAGGAAATTAATCCCTGATAATATAATACAGGGTATGTTGTCATTACTTTGTGGTTACATGATGTTTACTCTGCTGTTGCAGAGTATTTACACTGCTGTTGTATTTGTATCCTGCAAAACAGAGACACCGAGAGATCTGGTTGTCTGAGCCTTTAGGTAAGCACCCCTTGTGAGTCAAACATGCTGCTTTTTAGTATGAGATAAATTAAAAATGCTGAAGCTTAAGTAAAGTAGCTTTATATCCAGGAAATGACTAGAGTTAAGAGCCTTTCAATTAAATGGAGTGTATCTGGGTTTGACAGATTTAAATGAAGCTCTTATTGTTATTGATTGGTTGCTTTTTTTGAGAAATAACAAGTAAGATAATTGCAATATGCTATAAAAGCCATCACGTTATCCAAATCTAAACTGAGTACATCATCTGTGCATTTAGAGAAATTATATGTGAATTTTTTTTACTGTGTATAATCCAATCATTATGAGAAACACATTAAAATTTAGCATTTATCTGTTTACAATGTATAATACAACATATTTCTATGATTTTAATGCTAATAACTTAAGCTTGCTGTATGATAAGAAAACCCAAACAAATAGGTAAGTTTGTGAGTGATTATGCTTACTTGCTCTATTGCTATGTGTGGAAATGTGTTGTTCATAGTATGTGGGTACTCAAATAACCATCAAATATTCATAAACATGTCCTCAAAGCAGGAAAATCTCATGAATTTTAGCACAGTTTTGACCAAAAATTCATGCTGGGGGTAAATTGCTCAATATTTGCTGTCTGAAGATTTTTCAGTCATCCAATCCCAGAGAAGAAAAATACCACGACTGGAGTGAGCCATCACACAGTGTAAATAATGAAAATCAACTAGCTGAAGCAAATAATTTTCAGATTGAAAATTATTTGGCAAAATATTTGAGTTATTAATACATTTAAGATTATCACTTTTGGTTTGTATATAATTCACCAACAAAGAAAATGGATGAATTCATGACTGCTGGGATCCCATTGGATCTTAGCATACTACCTTCTAAAAGATTGAGTTGTCCACTGGCAACTACTTACTGGCTACAGTCAAATCACCTCTTAACCTTCTTTTGAATGAGCTAAATATATTTTGCTCACCACAACCATATAAAATTGGTCCTTTTGTCCTGCAGGACAGAAGAAAAGAAGTCATTACCCCTCGAAGAGCTCCATCTGCAATGGGCAGAAGGAAGGGATGGTTTACTGGGATGGGGCAGAAAATGGTCCTACCAGGTGGAGGAGGTACTGCCCTTTCTGGTAACCAGCGAGGGTAGTCTCCACTTTTAGACAGACTACAGAAACAGCTCCAAGTACCTGCATGTGCTCACTGCAGCAGTGTGAAAATTGTTTAGCAGATCAGAAGGGTTAAGGGATTTTTGTTTCTCAGCATGCAAGGAGCTAGCATGGGAGAGGGTGCAGGTCTTTTGTACCTTGCATGTGGGAGGAGGGGAAAACCCCCATCAGGCCTTATCATCTACCTCTTATCCTCTACCTTATCTCATTTGCCCACCAGTTTGCTTCTGGACTTTAGTGGTGGAGCAGCCTGAGTGGGCATGGGTGGAGGGATGTTCTTAGAGTGACCAGATATACTGATTTTATAAGGACAATCCTGATATTTGGAACTTTGTCTATTCCCTCCTGCTCCCCTCTCAATCCTTCACACTTATTTAGTCTCTTTATATCCTCTACAGTGAGCAAAGTAGCAGGTCAAAGAGCAACATGCTCTGGGTGAGCTGATGGCCCTTGTACACTGTTTACTACCCTGGGAGCAAGCATTAGTTGTGATTATTTTTCATCTAACTGTGAACTACTTAGGAAAGTATACGGGATAGACTTGATGATCTGAGCTAAGAGGGATTTGGGCAGAGGCAGAAATTTTTCCTCAAAGGTGACAAGTATTTGGTTTGACATGTTGGAATGGAGGGTATGGCAGGTATCCTAAAGCCTTTGCTGACTGGTAAGGCCAAGGGGTACATGAGGTGGCTAGATTCATATGTGACTCAGGAAGATTACTTTGCTCATCTGCACATGTGACTCATCTGTGCGTATCTTCCTGTTGGGCACTTGACTTATTTTAGAGATTACGTCCCCAAATGAGGAGCTGATTTATTTTTGTCTCCTATTAAGGAAGGTGTTGTTAGGTCTCTGGGAACCTGGTGAGTGCATGGGGGAAGGCAGCCAAACTAACTGCTGGTGGTATCTTCTTGTGGCAGGTGTCCAGCCCAGGTACTCATTATGGATGCATTTACAGTCATCAGGAAAAAAAAATGGATTGGAAGGGGATTTATAGGAAAACATTCCTTAAGGGAGCTAGGAAAGGTGATTCAGGAGTGCTTGCTTCTGGTATAATGGGGAGACAATCCCCCTTTTTATAACTCCTTTAATATTCATATGAGGGAGAGGCAGAGAGACCAGGTTGGAAAAAGGGAGAGCAGATGGCAGCCCACAAACAGAGGGAGATTATTAATTGTGACCTGCACTGTACATCTGGTTGCCAGATACTCCCAGAAATTTTAGTTAAATAAAATTGTGGCCTAATTTAATTTCAACCACTGCCACCTCCTTTCTTTTGTCATGGCTGGGCAATGAGCCTCTTCAAATCTCTCCATGTAAGATAGGCTATGCAGACCTTGAATCATTCTTGTAACTCTTTTCTGAACCCTCTCGCATTTCCAATGAATAATTCAGCTTTCACTACAACTAACAGTATGGCTTCTCTTTTTCTTTCCTCGTGTTCTCATGGTTTCTCTCTTGCATGTAACAGTTTACACTGATTCCACAAACCTGATTTAAGATTATTAGTGATGGATATTATGTAAAATAAATTTAAGATTATTAGTGATGGATATTATGTGAAATAAATGCCAGTTGATTTTTTTTTAAACCCCAGTTTTGAAGAATAAAAGATGTTGTTATGATGACTGGCAACACTTGATGAATACATGTTCCATACTAAATTGATATTGCATACAGAGGAAAAACTTTGTTTGGATACCAGTTTCTTATGAAAAACATATTAGTCTGTCAATAGCTGTGTGATGTAAACTCGTTGACATGACTATTAAACACAAGTTAATGTTTAAATAATCAGCTATTACTATTATATGGACATGCCACATTTTGTATTAAATCTAAATCAAGTGTGTATTTGGAAATCATAATTGAAAGCATGTCCTTCTGTTAAATTTTCTTCACAGTGTTGCTGATTATTCTGTCATTCCCAGTCTTATATTCACCTAAAATGAACATAACAATATATTCACTGATAGTACTGCAAACCAAGTGAAATAATGGTGGCTCTGCCAAACATCTTGCGGGAAATTCATTCCTCTTTTGAGGGCTGAAGGAGTACTTAGGCCCTGTGCTACCTGTATGTCTAGGGGTGGATTGAACCCCTTATGCGTAGAACACCCTGACTTTTTGGAAACAGTTCTCTCATACTGTGTGGTGGTCTTTTTCTTCATGGTTGTGAGGTGCATGGAGCCAGTATGCTTTAAGGGATGGAGAGTTGATGTGTGTTGACAGGTTTCACCTGGTAGCATAAAGATGGTGTCTAAGTAATCTATGTTTCAACATGTGCAACAGTTAGGCTGGTAGTGTGAGTTATATTAGGACCATAGTTAATCTGTGTAAAAACACTCATACTGCTGTTACCTTGTACTCTCATCCCAATCTGTTTGTTTGTTGGATTCTATCTTTGTGACTGTCTGACCAGGAGCCAGCTCAAATCAAAGGCACAGTCCCATTCACTTGTTAGAATAAAACAAAGGGGGATGTTATCATGTATATGGCATATCCCTGACAGTTACATTTGCCCTAAATGCTTGAAAATTAGTGAAATGTGAATGTTATAGTATTTGCTCATCTGAAACTTTTTGATTTATATTGTACTTAGTTATCATGAGATGAAAACATTGGTTAGCATGGTTAGAAGAGGAATTCAATGTGAAAAACTCCATGAAAACTAATGAAGGATTGTTTCACGCTATCTTTGTTCCTGTCATAAACTGCAGAAAGGTTGTCCGGGTGACTGTAACTAAATGCATTATCTCTAAATTGCCCATTAAACAGGATGGATGCCTCAGAACTGTAAATGAATAAACTTGTTAACTTCAAAGCGTCGTAGGTCTTTGTGTTCAACAATTGAACATTGGATGAAACAATGAAACTTTGCCCGTGTTTAGTCAACAAAGCAGAAGCTCATGCTGGGCTGAAAACACTGTGCCCAGACTGTTTTCAACTTAAGGAAATAACCCTGGGAGCTATTCTGTATCTCTAAACCGATAAATTCTGACAGGAAGAATTCTCAGCAAATGGACAGAGCTCCCCAAAGCTATTTGGGTTATCTCTGACGACTTAATGAAAATTAGCAGACATTACATCTCTTCTATCAATTTATAAACTCTGACTCTTCTGTAATGTTTTTACCTGCTTGAACTTGTCAATAGCTCTCATTGCTTTTTCTTAGCTAATAAATATTCAGTTTAGTTTACTAAAGAAATTCCATTGACCTGGGATGACCGAGCAATTCTTTGGAGTTGGAAGAAGCTAATGTGTGGTGAATTTTGGTTTTAATAACCTTTCATCATAAACTCCAGTTTGTCTGGATGCGAGAGGGGATGGAGAGCTGGAGGGGACTGTCAGTGTCTCTGTGGTCAGACTATAGTAGTCCAAACGTGAACGTTGGTTACTAGCTTGGTGAGGTTAATTATAGGGTACACCACCAGTTTAGGGAGTCTGCCTTTTTTTTCTGACACTCTGATCTAAGATTGGGACACTCAACTGTAAACCATAAGTCTGTGACAACCACTAAGCAAGATTGTAAGCCGTTTGGTTGTGTGGCCATCTTTCAGTTATCAGCCTCATAAAGATACTTTATCATTTGGTTTTAGGGGTTAGAGAAGTTGAGCGTGTCTCACTTGAGACAGAAAAGAGAGCTGAAGGAAATAGGAGTGAAAAGGGAGGAGAGGCTATTGTACAGGGGAAAGGAAAGGAGTGGGGAACAGAAACAGAAGGCAGTCTGTTGAGGATGAGGACTAAAATTCAGACGTGAAGTCAATAGCAAAAGTTCCATTGGTTTCAATGATGGTTTACCCTAGAGTGTTGATAGCAACACACTATGCTGCATCTCTGAAGAAAGATGTTTGGTATAGAGGCCAAACTGAAGATTTTTTTTTTAATTGAATTACAAATGAACAGAATAAACCCAACCTATGACAGGTACGATAGGAAGTCTATTCAATCTGACAGAGCCTTCCTCATGAAATCAAAGATGCAAGTTAGCTGTTGTCACCATTGAATGCTTCTTGTTACTATGGGCTGAAGTTGAGACCTTATTGAATTGGGAGAGTATGCAGTTTCTGGTTTTGCACCTGTTTCACCCAGACTAGTCCAATCAGGAGTACTGCAAATATCTTCTTTATTCTATGCAGAAACTAATTTCCTAAATCAACTCTTTACAATACATGGTATGGGATGCATTTCTAGACCTTATTCATTTGTGTTGCTAATGTGAGAAACTGTTTATCTATTGCACTTTTGACTTCTCACTCATTGCCTGTCATTCGCTGTGAGTTTGGTTGGTGCTTTGCTAGTTTCTCTGGATGACATATAGTGAATAAACAGAAAGAAGGAAATACTATGCTGTACTGTAGTATACTTTAAATATTTATTATCAAAAAAATCTTTATAATCTAAACAAGACTTACCCATATACCTTTCTAAGGTACTTCACCCCAGGCTCGCTGCTTATTCAATAAAGAATATATGTGTTCTTGGAATGTGTCATCACATTCTGATAACTTATAGCATAATTTTAAATACTTTTATTAGAGGTTGAATCCTACAACCTTACTTATACAGTCATCTCCCCATTGACATGATAATGGGAGTATTGCCTCAACAAAGGACTATGAAGAATGCAGGATTTGAACCTCAAAAAGTTATTTAAAGTGAGCTTTTGTCCTAGGAACATAAATGCATAGGATGCAATTATTATAGGAAGAACGCTAGGAAGGAGGGGAGATACGCTGCAAAAGTAGTGGCATCTGGAGTTCTTCATTTGACCTGTGTGATGACTCCACTTGTGCTGTTGAAGTGCACAAGTTTTTTGAACCCCAGTCCCACGTTTATGCAAGTGCTTTACTTTAAACCCATAAGTATTTCCATTGATTTGAGTGGTGCTACTTAATCACATGAAAACTAAGTGTACAAGTGCTTTCCTAGACTGGGACTTTGCTAACTGGTCACAGCCTATGGCTAGCACATTTGCTTTACATGCAGAAGGTCCTGGGTTCAAACCCCTGGGGGTTGGACTAGATGATCTCTTGAGGTCCATTCCAACCCTATGATTGTATTCTGTTTTATATGCAAGCCCTCTCTCTTTGAGGCCATTGGCATTGCTGGCAATGTTCCTCTGCTCCATACAGCCAGATGCTACTAGTCTCTCTATGGTATAAGGTGAGAGGAAAGGGGTCCTGTCCCAGGATACACTCATTACTACCTCCAGATTTCATTGGGAATTAGCTCTTGCGAGTTGCTGCACTCTTCTATAGTGGTCTCTTGCCCTGTCATCCTCTCTCTCCCATCTAACCCTCCCAGACCTGCAGCTTTCTCTTCATGGTTTGACCTTCCCACCAGGTCACTATAGTTCCTCCCCTTCTGGGATATCAAATGTTTCCAAGGTGAACTGTCCCAAGCAGACCCCTTTCTGTACTCTGGTCCATACCACTTCTCTCGTGACTGATAGGGGAACCCCGGTCTCCCTTCTACTCTGAGTTCCAGCTAAGTGGACCTCTCATCATCAGCCAATATCTGTCCTATCCTCCCCCTTGCTCCCTTTCACCTGAGCCTTTCCTACTCTTCTGGCTGTACCCCTTCCCTGGGTTTTCCAGCCTGAACTCCCTCTTACCAGGGAATAACTGTAAGCTGTGTGTTTCTTTAGCTTCAAGTACACCTCCCTTCTCCTAAGAAGTGACTGCAGACTATTTTCCCTGCTTCTCTCAGTTTCTGAGCTTATCCCTGTTCCCTGGCTCCTCCGTCAGGTGTAGCTGGGGGTGTTATTTGGCCTACCTGTCCACCTTAACCCTCTCAAGTCCCATTTCCTTCAGCTCATATCTTCCTTCTTCCCTATCACAACCTTTCATGGCCAGCCATTATTTGGTAAAGGATATTATTTACTTTCTCATTAGTCACGCAATTCCAAAAGTGACTCATGTGAGCCAGAAAGTCAGGATAGCTTAGGAAACATTTGTTACCTTTTATCCTTTATTTATTTGCATTTGATCACTAGCTGACTCAACTCTTTCTTTAGCTTTTTTCTATTAATTCTGTCAACTGATGCCTTGAGTATGACACAGGCTGATTTATGGGCTCCCCTACATTCCTTGGCACATCATTGTCTAATTTGTGACATCTGTATTTCCCCTTAGCAAGTCATGGGTACTCATGATTGTGAATTTTTTCTACAGTGGTGGCACTTATGCCCATTGTATGGGTATTAGAGCAGATAAATGTAATGCAAATGTACTTCAGGAGGTCACAGACCTAAAGAGAAATTGAGCTGGTTCCCTTTCCTCCCTTCAGAGGCTGAGTATGAAATCAGGAGAGTTTTGTTTCCTGTAATTTATTGCTTAGGATAAAATTGTCTTCTGGATGATATCCCAGTCCATTCATTCCATTGTCTGGCTGTTACCTAGTTGATAGGTACCGGTGTTAGAGTGGAAAACCAATAACAAGAATCTGTTTATATCATTTTAAACTAAAATCAGCAAATCAAGTACAGCAAATCAAATCATAGGGCTGGAAGGGACCTCGGGAGATCATCGAGTCCAACCCCCTGGGAATTGAACCCAGGACCTTCTGCATGTTAAGCAGAGGTACTAAACGCTTTTGTTGTCCTGTTTGCAAGGAACAATAAACTGTAATTAAGCGGCAAGGAACAAGTCAGGTGTAGCTAGTACTGCATGTTATGTGTGCCTGCCATAGAGTCTTCTGAAGCACAGAGCACGGATAGGAGCACTTTCTTTTCCCAGCGGTGTGATAGTTTTAATTTAACTTCCAAGCCTACCCTTGTGTTGTAATTTCCTTACAGCCACATCTGTAGAGCTCATGCAGTTTAAAGTGGTAGGGCAGAAAATAGGAAGAGAAATGTAGTTTTGGATCTGCTTGAATATGAACTGCATGTTTAAAGTTTTTATTTTTTTGTTTCTTTTGCAGTAAATAAAACTTTTATATTGATGTCTGAGTGATGGAGAGAATCCAGATTATAAAGAAGTTTATATTTTAAAAAAATCAGAAACCATGTTTAAAGATATCAGAATGAGTTATGTTTACTTTAGATATTTTAGGTCATCCAAAGTATTGATCAGCATTAAATACTGAATGAGTTAAAAATTATTCTAGATTTACATTAGTTTAACTTGGGTCTCAGTGACATGACTAATTTTACACTAGCTCACATCAAAGCACATTTGCCTCCTCTGTTCAGACAGAAGTGATGCTCTAAGATGAGGTTAGCCTACCTGATAACAAATAAAACCTCATGTTTTATATCGTACAGTACAATAGAATGTAATTGTGCATTACCTCTTTTCATCATCCTGAGAAGAGGGAAAAAACGGGAGCACTGGCTAGTCAGAAAAAACTGAAATATGGTTTCCACAGATAACCCCTTTTACTACTGCATTATCGGAATAAACATTTGCGTTCCATGGGAGGCTGAAGGGCCTTTTGATGTTTGTGATGAAGTTTTTCAGTGGAGCTTGTTTCTTAATCTTAAATGTCTTTCTCTTGAAGAAGAGAGGGGAAAAAGAAACATAGTTGAGCTCTCTTCCGGATTCGACTGTTTGGTCTGTCAAGATGCGCTCATTTGATCTCCAGCTCAACACTATAACTCAAGCCTCATAACTGGATTAGTGCTAACTTGTCCAGATGGCATTTCTGGTTGAGTTAGCACAGTGTGAACAGGGAAGTAAGTTTGAGTTAGTAAGGGGATGGGAGATATGCAAGGTGTTTTATAGTCTCCAGTTGACTGCTGCCAAAAAGTGCAATGAGTGTAGACTGGAGCTAAGCAATATGAGGAAGCTTGTGTCTGTGCTAGGTGTTTTATGAGGGTAAAGAAGGCGGCATTCTCCAGCAGCTGCAACTCTGACGCTAGGACACTTTATATATTTGATATAGTTTTCATATAAACTTTCACATTTTTCTTGGCAAATGTCTCTGATACATAATTCTTTGCAATATGCTGCTTCACTTTTGCAGGAAAAAAATCTGTATTTTTCCATGATTATTTACTCTTTTAACTTTTAGCAGAATAAAACACCTTAACTGTTTTCCTAATAGTTTTAGCATTCTGTAATTCTGATGTTTTTTATTTTACATTTTGTAAATGTAAATGTCTCTCGAAACGTACATAAATAGTCTCTAGATAAAGTAATTACAAGGCTCACAGATCTACTACATGTCCAGGGAGCATTAGTGTAATATGCCAGTGGATTTGCTTTCCTTGTGTTGATTGCAGCTACCTTGGTATCTTCATTTTGCACAGTGCTGAAAGTATCAACACAAACTTTCTAAAGAGCTGATCCTGTAGTCCTTAATCATGTGAGTAGTACTGCTGACTCTAGGAAGAGAGCTCACATGAGCGAATGTGCAGGATCACCCACTTGGTATAAGTAAATGAATCATATATAATTTAAAGATTGAAAAAGCTATGGTAGCATGACAAATAGTTTGGAGGGAAATCATACTTATCGTTTCTTATGCAAATAAAACACAGTTGTTAGATCAGTAAGATTTAATAGTAGCCATGGATATGCTAAAAGTCAAAGACTCACAGGTGGAAGCAGAATCATATTTCCTGTTTACTCTACAGTTCACCCGTCAAAGATTTTACTTGGCAACATCGTGAAAACTGGTCATTCACAAGTAACAGCTATTGCAGTTTAAATAGCCCAATCTATTGACTCCATGATAACCCATTAATTCTATCATATAAATGAGTTACATAGTAGTGTTACTGATCATCATGCCATTTGCCAATACACACCTTCATTTTTTTCTTCAGAAGTAATTGTTAGGCTATGAAAGAGCCATACTGACAATTGGGAGACCAAACTCCACTGTTTATCTACAGAACCAGTTCAGCACCAGCAATGGGAAGTATACACCTACCAAAACTGTCCCACAAATATTTCTCAGCCCTGACAAGATAGTGTAGTCGTCATGGTCATTTTCTTTCTTTGGCCAGTCTTCTGAGGATGCTAATATGAGTGTTAATTAGTACCAATTGTATTGGGTAATTTTTTGTTGGCATCCAGAGGCCTTTGGTCATGGCTGCCTGAAAAATCAAAACGTATTATAAATGAAAAGCTCCAGGGAGGTAGCCATGTTAGTTTAGTTCAGAAATACAAATGAATCGTGTGGCATTTCTAAAGACTAACAGATTTATATATTGAATAAGCTACAAGCGAAAGCGTATGCAATACCGTATATACTCATGTATAAGCCAATCCGTTTATAAGTCGACCCTTGGTTATAACCCACGAAAACTGGGAAAAAAGCATGACCTGTGTATAAGCCCTGCCCCATGTCCCTGATCCCCTTCCCTAAAAACCCCCACCCCGCGCTGCCAGTCTCCGCCACATCCCTGATCCCTTCCCTAACTCCCCTACCCTATACCGCCAGCCTCCGCTGCATCCCCGATCCTTTCTCTACCCTCCCGCCCTGTGCCATGTCCCTAATCCTTTCGCATACCCCTGCCACACTGCACCATGTCCCTGATCCTTTCCCTACCCCCTGCCCTGTGCTACCAGCCTCCATCACAGCCCCGATCCTTTCCCTAAGCCCCCTTACGCTGCACCATACCCCTGATCTTTTCCCTACCCCTAACCCGGCCCTGCACTTCAGGTCTTTACCACATCCCCAATCCTTTTTCTACCCCCAGCACCCTGCGCTGCTGGCCTCCACCACGTCCCCGATCCTTTGCCTATCCTCCCCTACCCTGCGCCACATCCCCAATCCTTTCCCAAACCCCCTAACATGCGGCACTGCCCCAGAGTCCCCTGACACCTCCCTAACCCCCCCTCTCTCATGCTGGATCACTTGGGCTGACCCCACACACACACAACCAGGGCCCCCTTACCTGGCTGCTCTAGAGGCCATGCCATTTGCTGGGGCTTCTGGCCTGAGCATGGTCAGTATGGGAAATTTCAAAACTCCCAGGTACCATATATACCGATGTATAAGCTGAATACCTTTTTCAAAGGGGATTTCAAGGCAGAAGATTCTTGGCTTATACACAAGTATATACAGTAAATAAAGTACTTAGTCTTTAAAAGTGCCATAGGACTCCATGTTTATCAATGGAAAGACACCCTCTCTGTAGCAGAAGGGTAAATTTGTCTAAATCATCAAAATCCAGTTTTCAAAAGTGTCTTTAACCTGAAATCTGAGAGGCTATGTTCACACACAGGGGGTTATTTTGATACAAGTTGTTTCAATACAAGTTGTATCAAAATAACGCCTTATTTCGAAATAAGTTAATTCGAATTAACAGTTTGTTAATTCGAATTAAGGAAAAAAGCAGGAATCGAAATAGCAGGTTCAGACAACAGTCTATACTTAACATGGTTTTGGCAGTAGTAGAATGGATGTACACAAGCTACATAAAATAACATGCGTATCTCCCTTCAGCTACCTAACAGCTTCTTACTGCGTCAGCTCCACTGTTCTGAGTTCAAGGAAAATGCTCTCACTTCAACTCAGTGCTATTCTTTTTCAGGGGGTGGACTTTTACCAGGTCTTCACTGACCCACTCAATAAGTCTGGGAAGTTCGAACTGCTTGGTGAATTTGCTGCCGTCGGTGTAGACTTGGCCTTAATCTTCTACACTCACGTCTGAAAATTTTGCTCATTTTGAGTTACCTTTTGTTTCTCTGACTCCCAAAAGCATCAAATACTAACCACTGCTGGAGACCAGATGCCAGAGGCTAATCTGACATGACAAACTCTATGATTAGCTATAACATGATGTTCAGCAAAAACAGCACACAAAGTTCCTATGTACACCTGTCGAAGCGATTTAGTGCAGAACATGAACCCCACTAAAAGGCTTTGGGGTTTTAAAGTGCCTTAACGCCCTTGCAACCCTGTGCCATTCTGGAGGTGCTTAGTTTCAGGTGAATGCCTGTAAGTCCTGGTCTATCTTATAGATAGGTCAACATAAAGCAGTTTGCGTCAACCTAACTATGTCACTGTACACATTACATTCTTGCTCCCACTGATGTAAGTGCCACACTACACCAACATCATAATCCCACCTTCACGAGACATGTAGGGTCTTATATTGGTTTAGTTAAGGTACATACACAGACACTGTGTTCCTTACATAGGCTGTTGGCTGTCTTATCAGTTTCATGGCTGTGCCCTGTGAAAGCTGACTCCCAGCTCCCCAAACAGACTGCCACCCATGCTCCTGGGTTTGGCTGTCTCCCAGGTTCCTCATAGGCAGTTATAACACTGGTCCCCTGCTGCTGTCCCGAGGATACAGGCTCCCCACTTCCATCAGGAAATTACAAGAGCCACCTGGGGGTATCTCTGTTGCACTTCATGCTATGGCCTGACTCTGGCACACCGCTACCACGTCTAGTTCCACCTTGAGCACAGCCCCTATGAAGGCCTTACAGAAGAGTCCTCGGAAGACAACCATGTTTCTCCTCCAAGCAAAATTGTGGATTTTAGACGTCCTTCACTCTTCTCCATCTGTGTTGTTTGGTACAAAGGATCTGGTGCAGGAGTGGGATCTGGCCTTTATAGCAGTCAGAGAATTAAAGGATAACATCTAAACTCATGAAGGTTTCATGCCATATTAGTCATCTTAAAAAAAAAAAAAGTTTGATGTGAAAGTTAAAGAACAATGTAATTGGTGGGGAAAGAGAAACATCACGTTTGCAAATGAGATCAGATCAAGCAAAGTGTAATGGATCCAGAGATTTTGTGATTTAATTAGTATAATAAAATGGGTGGTGGTGAGACTTAAAATCAGACACCAGTCGCAGACTGTGAGCTCATCTCAGTGGAGAGGCAGTGTGATAGGGGACAGAGCCCTAGGCTGACCAGCTTTTCCACTTCCCTTCTGGGTGACCATTGAGGATGATTCACTCAACTTTCAGTGACTTACATTCCACTCCTATCTTTCTTGTCTTGTCTATTTCTACTGAGATGGTGATAGTCGCTAACATGAAATGGTGACAGTCTCTAATTACATATCTGTATGGAGTCTAGGACAGTGGGTCACCAGCCTTGATTGGGACCTCCAGCTGCCACTGTAGTGCATATAAATAATATTGCGTGGACTTGTGCCCCGATCCTGCTCTTGTACATGCCCCTGTACAGATTAATGCAAATAGCAGCACTTTTCTTCTAACTTTCTATCTTTACGATATGACTATTTGGCTCCCATCACTACATCATCTGAGGATCTCTTTTTTCTTCTCACCCTGTGAGAGAGAGAGAGTTTGATTAGTCTGTAGTTGTTTTTGGCTTTTTATTTCCACTTGTGGTATGTTTGCATGTACATACGTTGATAGGTCCTACAAACTGTAGGCCTCAATTCTGAAGTGACTGCTACAGCAAACAAGAAAAAAATTAATCACTGTGGCAGATATAGTTGTAAAAGAGTAATCAAATTAGTTATAACTGTTTCCCAAGAAAAAAAGAAAATCAGTGACATGACTGAAAAAGTCAGGTGTATGCGTAACAATTAAAATAGTGGCATGTAGTAAGGCCTGATATAACTGAAAGGATGTACAACACATTAGCAACATTGTTATCTGTAAAGAGGTTCTTTCAAAGTACTTTAGAGTAATTGTTTTACAAATAGTAATTTATTTGGAAAGCTGGGAAAAAGTTTTCAGCATGCTACCATACATACTGCATTTACAGCAGGGGTCTCAAACACATGGCCCGTGGGCCACATGTTGCCCCTAAAGATATTTCCTGCGGCCCACAATGACACTATTGTTACCAATATTTCCAATATCATTGTATGAAAAGGTTTAAGTGGTGCAGCCCTTGAGCTAACATACTAGTCCTCATGTGGCCCTCTACTATTCCTCATGTAGCCCTCATGGTCATTTGAGCTTGAGACCCCTGATTTACAGTATATTACAGTCATAGCTAAATATGTTCATAGTCTTATCAGATATGCCTCTTACTGAAAACTCCAAAGTTTTTAAGTAACTGGAACAGCAGAAGAAGCCAAATCATTTGCACACAACCTAGTACAGTTTCACATAAGGCATATTTTGTAATTTTTTGTGTAGTCAAGCCCTATGATTACCCTTAAAGATGCTGACCAAGTGGTGGGATAATTTAGAAGGGTCATGTAAGCTGGTGGAATGATTTAATAGAAAAATTCCAGATACAGTCATGGAGGTCGTTTTTTCAGGAAATAATTGTAACCCTTGTTCCAGGGCACGATGGCAGAACAAGAGCTGAGTTCTATATCTAGGGGTTTCCAAATAACATTACAGCATCAACTGGCTCAAGCCTCCACCCAGTTTTCTGGGAAATCATGCACTATTCCTAGGGCACCCTGAAAGGGTAATGCTTCCCTACTCACAAGCAATAGCAAAAACCAGCACTGATCTGGAGAATCAGTGCAGAACAGGGACCCAACAAACCCCAAGGTATGTAGGGGAGTGTCTTTCACCAGCTGTCCACTGGCTTCTCTCACTGCCTACTGGCTCTGCCCGCTGTCCACCAGCTCTGCCCACTGGCCACTTGCTCCATTGCTGCTCCTCTTCCATGATTTCAGCTCAGAGGGAGGGTTTGCCTCTCTAAGTGACTTCAGCTCTTAAACTTTACATAGCTGCAAACAGCTTCTCTGATTAAAATAAAAAAAAGAAAGGCTTCACAGGAAACCTGGCCAGATCTATCCTTTGACAGTGGAGCAGCTGGGTGAGGCAGAGCCTCAGGCATAGCTCTAGACTGAGCTAATGCTAAACCCCCACCCCTGTCTTAACTTTACCAGGCTGGAAGGAGGGGGTGGCCCCTCTTTTCATATTCTTTTTGCTAATGCTAGCTTTTATCCTTTAACTAACCTAAAAGAGTTTGAACAATCAAGAGAGTAGCATATTACAAAAGACAGGATTTCATGTTTCTGTTCTGAAGAATTACAGCTATTGACAGATTTGTGATCAAATCAACCCAAATACCATTATCCATATTGCCCTGCACCCATAGTGAGACTATGCTAATATGCTCTTTCTTCTCATGCAAATACAAAACCCATGAAGATTATTTACCCCTCCCCTTAGAAGCTGTTAGGCACAGCTTCTAGACCTGCCTTACATAATGTTCACATCAAGAAAGTACATTAAATTTAATGCAGGGAAAAAAGGGAACAGAAAGCTCCATACTTTGACCATTCAGACCATTTATGTGCCTGGCTACAGCCCCTGCCTAGAGGTACTCTTCCTATTCTGTCTTCCAAATAGCCAGAATGTACTTCATCTCTTGTGTTTCTGAGCAAGGAAAGGGGAAATTTGGCTAACCCTTTGCTCACTAGGCTTCCTGCAGTGCCCCTACACACTTTCAGAGAGCAAAAAATATTAATTTGTGTAATGAAGTAGAGATGCTTATACCCTTCAGGCAAAATGGAAACTTATAAGGAGCCAAACCTTCATTTTAGAGAGACATGGGTCACTCTCCTGAAACGGAAAAGTTGTGTGCTATTTTCTTTGTGTTCTTATGGCTTCTGCTATGAATATAGGGGTCAAATAAGTGTATTACAAGGATTTTAAAATTCAGCTTGTCTGCTGCTGACGGTCAATTCTGTCACCTTTACTCTGGCTGAAAAATCAGTGGAAAGTACTACAGTGTGAATCAGACCTTTAGATTCTGGTGCTGTTAGATGGATATGTTTGGGTGACATACATTTTAAGCTGATCTGAAAGTTCTTTGACAATCAACTTTAACCGAAAAGTCCATATCAGATTTGTGGAACTGTTGCTAGATGCAAGTTCTTCCTCGTCCCTCGATTTCTTTTCTTTTCACTGTCTGTTATCTCTCCTTCCCTCCTTGGTATGCTGTCTGTTCAGGGCTAGATTGTGGCACTTAGACATAGTCTTGTGTTGTGGATGGTGAGAGGCTCCACAATTAGCATGAGCACACAGTGCTCTTTAAGGAGTGCTTCATATACTGCCAGTTCTGAAGCTAGACATCTCTGTTTTTCTGGACACAAAGGAGACAGAGCCTTGCCTTCATTTACTTCCTGACCTCCTTACTGAGTCACCATACATTTCTTTGGGTACCAATGTTCCCTCTAAGTTGATGATGCAGCTGAGCAAGTTATGGATGCACATGAGCAAGTTCCCCACCGGTTCTCCAGGCCCAACCAGGCCTCTTCCCTGCTGCCTGCTGGCTCCCCGAGTGCATTCATAAATTATTCAACTGCATCATCAGCTTAGAGGGAATATTGGTGGCAGTGTCATAAGTTCTCTTTAATAAAATAATACATTTCTAGCCCTCAGGCTAAAAAGTTACAGACAGAAGCAGAAAAAAACCCAGAAGTCAGAGAAAATGAACCCCGCATTTATTATTTCTTTAAACATCTCTTGATTTTTAAATGAGTTTTAATGATATATTTAGGACTGACTTGTGATTTAAGTTTTTAATGTTTGGGGTAGGCAGTACTGAATGTGTCGTGGTGATGTTTCATCATCCTCACAGCCAAACGGACAGGAGCATTTGGTGGTACTCTTCTCTGTGGCTCTGGTTTTCTGTTCAAGATGGGCACAGAAGTTAAACATTTTTCTTAGATCAAGTTTTTGTTAAATTGCAAATTCACAGAGAGATACTATTTTTGGATGATATCAAGAAATAAATCCAGTTCCTCTCTCAGCTTAAAGTACTAGGTCCCAATTGTCTAATGTATGTTATTTCCTTTATACCTTCTGACTCTCCTTTGCTCTCTAATTTTAATATTATATATATATATATTCATACATTCCCCATTGCTTTGCAGCAGATTTAAGTAATCAAACTCAGGTACTGTTTGAGGATGAGAGGAAGAAACAATGGACCTTTGGCCTCCTTTCAGACACCCTGATGTAAAACAAACAAGTCCTGTGGCACGTTTGAAAGCCAACAAATAAATAAATTTGTTAGTCTTTAAAAGTGCCACAGGATTCCTTTGTTGTTTAGCTAAACTAGACCCACACGGCTACCCCTTTGGAACTTGCGACATGCTATGCGTCAGTAATAGCACCAGGTTTCCCAGCACAAAGGATTAATTCCCTTTCAGAGAAATAAGGACATCTTCCCCTCAGTTTGCTCCAGGCAGCTTTCCCTTTTGCCATGCTTTGGAACTGGTGGTCTGACTGCAATCAATGACAATGGGGCATATTTACAGTGCAGAACGAAGGATGGAAAAACTTTTTCAATGTGTTGATTGATAACCACTAAACCTAAAAACCCAGCATTTCCATATAAGTGCTAGCCTGGGATCTTCTCTCTCACATATAATGGATCATTAGCTGCACAGAGAAGTCAGCTCAAAAAGCTATCGGAGAAGGTTGAATACACTTGTTAAATGTAGAAGGAAAAAAAGTTGTTTAATCTCTCAAACACTTTCTGGAGAAGCTGATGTAAATTCAGAGAGAAGGTCCTGTTTTTTAAAGGTCAGGGATGTGACACTTTCCTGACTTTGTCCCCGTTTTTAATTTGCTTGACTGAGGCTGGCTCTATAGGTTTTATCTCAATGCTTGCCCTTTCTCTTCCCCTCAGGGAGCAGTTACAAGTGGGAAGGTGGCTATTTAAGTCAGAGTTACTGTAAACAAATGCTGCCTGTCAGAATTCCCTTCCCCCTGAGAGATGCTCTGTGGCCACAGGCTACTCCCGCAACTTGAAGCAGCTCCCTGCTCCCTGGGCCTCCCAAAGTGTGAGGTCAGGGGTGGCTGCCACTTTTGCCACCCCTTAAGGATGGTACTGCATGGCAGGAGCACACAGGAGAAGGCAGCATAACAGGACAGTGGCTGGAGGAGTTGACCCAGACTGAGAAGGCCCAGCACTCAGGGGTAGTGAGGCCAAAGGGCCTTGGGGTCCCGGCCCTGCCACCAGGACTAGGACCTTGGGGACTACATTGCACAGGGGGTTTGTAAGAGGGCAACTGGTGCTCCAAATGATCTGCTAACCCGGGATTCCCCTAACTCCCCACCTGACCCCCCCCCCCAATTTCCCCCACCCCCCCCCCCCCCGGTTGTCAGCTAGTAACAGTGTTACACCAAGTTAGTGAGCACTGCGTACACCCTCCCAAACCTCCCCCTAATTTCAGGTCCTGGGGCAAATACTGCCGCCAACCCTAGAAGCCCTCAGCCCACAGGGCCCTAGACTCTTCTTTGTCACAATATACACATGCTGGGATGAAGGAGTAGGGTTACCAGATGTCAGGCAAAAGGAGGACATGTCCTCCTTTTTACCTTCACATCCTCCATCCGGCAGGCATTTTAAAAATACATGATTTTGTCTTGCTTTTTAGCTACAGGGGTTAAAGTAAGCTGGAACACCCCAGAACACCCTGTTTTTAGGGGGAAGCGGTACAGGGCCCCCTAAAAACAGATTATTACATTAATACTACATTTTCTCCATGTGTCCTCCAATGGCCTCTGTTTCTTACTTCCCTGTCCTCCTTTCCATGCTTTGGTATCTGGTAACCCTATGAAGGAGGGCAAGTTTTAGCCAAGTCAATTCAGAGGGCAGATAGGGCCCATTCACACCAGTTGATCAAAGGGAGACAATGCATGAACAGGGACAATCACTTTTTACAATGTGCTAACCATTCCAAGACTGCAGTCTGTTCATGGCAGAGATCTTGTCTTCAGGCCTTTCCATCAAGCGCCTGGCACACAACTGATATGGGGGGGGGGTCTGTCACTCTAAAGAGAGTTTTAAACCTGATGACACAGGAAATCTTTTTAGCCCAAACAAGTAGTCCTGTGACACTTAAAGACTAAGAAATTTATTTATTACATGAGCTTTTGTGGGAGAAAATCCCACTTCCTTTAGCCCAAGGTTTTCTTTCTTCAGCATATGGACAAGGACAGCCCAATTTTCAAGATTAAGTTAGGGACAGGAGTTTACCACAGGTTTCTTTTTTTTTTTTTTAAATATCCAGTTTGGACACTTAAAGATTGATGCTGTTCAATGAATGGACAACTTCTATAATTCAAGAATTATAGTATTTATCTGACATAAATCAGTTAAAATGTTTTTCCATTAGCAGATAAGGTGCCAAGTGAAACAGAGGTAGCAGTTTTTTAGAAGCTGTGACTTACCAGCCCAAATCCATGAAGCTCCATTTTAGATGACACAAAGGAAAAAATGTTGCCAGGAGAGCTGCAAGATGTCTAAGAACAAAAATCTTGGCATCCTATAGATGTCACTGTGCTATATATTTCGTTGCATGTGAGTTTTGAGAAACTGTCCTAAGCTTGCTTTTCTGACTGTGAAAAATGCACTGCAATACACTTTAAATGTAGGGTAGACTGAGATTGTCAGATTTACCCATTGAATAAAAATTCAGCCCTGACCCCCCACTGTACTTAATTTATAGTTTTTAATAAGCACAGTGGTTCCCTCTAAGGCCCTGAGGCAGCTGAGCAACTCAAGTTGCTTGCTGCGTGCCCCCCAGCAAGCCCAATCCTGCACATGCAGATGGGCCCAATCCTGCACACACACACCCGTGGGCCTGATCCTTCCCTCCACAGCTCTCCCAGTAAGCAACCCCCTCGAGCCAGCCAGATCCCCTCCTCCTGTCCTAGCCCACTCCCCACAGTGACGCCCCAACCGGCTCGACCCCACCAGTACTCTGACCTGGCTGCACGGGTCCCAGCCATGGCTCCTCCAGCTGGAGAAGCACTCACGGAGCATGCTCAGATGTTCTGAGCATGCTCCCTCAGAGCTTCTCTGGGCGGGAGTTTTAGTAACTCCCAGCTCTGGAGGAGCTCTCAGCCAGCGGGAAGACAGTGTCTTCCAGCTGGGTAAGGGTTCTGGCTGCTGGCTGTGTGCGGCGGGCAGCGTCTCCTGTGGAGGGCAACATTGGGGAGCTGTGCAGCTGCACGGCTGCGCAGTTTAGGAGGAACATTGAACACAAATGTGTTCTCTGCAGAAAATGTTCCTGCAAAGCAAACTTGTCCTTTAAAACCAGCGCTAAACATAAGTAGCACACGTGAACCATGAAAGAAGTTTCTCTTTGCAAAGGCATAGGTACCAAAGGGCCTATTACTTATAGATCCAGTACTTTAAAAGTAGTACATGCTTTTTCTGAGTAGGCTAACCCACAAATTGTACTAAGAGATTTAGGCTATGTCAGTATACTTTATGTTGCACAGTGGTGTGAATAAGTTAGCCCTCTAAGCAACATAAAGTACACTGATATGTGAACAGTGCAGTGCTGGCAGGAGAGCTTCTCCTGCTGACGTAGCTGCCTCCACTTATGGGGGTAGATTAATTAAATTGATGGGGGAGCTCTCTCTGGTGACTTAAAGCGCTACACCATTGTACGATCTCAAGTGTAGTAATTAGAGGAATGGATGACACCATGTTAAAGCATATGACTAAACTGGGTAATCTGAATTGATGGCAAATTCAGAAGATGATGAGGTATAATCTCTCTTGACAGGAGTGTTCATATGTGTATTTGAAATCCAAGAACATAAATAGGAAGATTACTTCCATTTATAAATATAATCTCTTCTACCCCCATAAAAATGGAGTATGTGGTTCTGTCTCAATCAAAGCAATGAATTTTTTTTTGCAAAGCATTAGGAAGGCCAAAATAAGAAACTGAAGAAAAACATTTTCCACATCAACTGTGTCTGTACAAAAGACTATGAATAGTCTACAGCTTATACTTGGCTTGGAAGGTTACAATTTTTATTGATATCACCATACACCAGCAGTTGGCAGTGTTTGCTGGCCCTGTGCCACCAGAAGGGGGATCAGTCACAGCGCCACAGGGCCAGGAGCCCTGCATGATGCTATGCATAGGTCTGCATGCCAGGTTTGGCACATGTTGCAAGGGTTGCAACCCCCGCTGTGTGTACACATATACACACACAAACTTATGTTTGAGAACTTATTAGAGTTTGATTTAAGGCTAACATTTTGACATATAGTGTTGGCAGTTTGTGTTTTAATGCTTATAAAGCTTTAACATTGAATCTCAGCATTGCCTGCTATTAAATAATTGTCTGACCCATCATGATTTCCTGCAGTTGTAAAACTTTAATTTGCTATAAAAGTGAACAAAAATACTTTAAAATAAACATTGACATTGAAATTATATTTATATATTATGTAAAAATTGAATTCTGCAATCCTGTTTATACTGTCTGGCCCATCTCAGAATTACAGCTTTTTGAGTCTTCATTCTTTAGACAAAAAATATAGCATGGTCCCCAAAGATACTACATTGTGATTGTAATATGTATTGAACACAGATCACAAATCACAAGAATCTATATTGCCACAGATTGTGCAGAAAAGCTGCATTCAAGCCATTTTACCATGATGAAGTACTCAGTCAGGCCCACAGCAAATACAGCAACAAATATAGAAACAGGGGGTATGGCATACACTGCAAAGTGAGGGAAGAACAACTAAGTGGGAGAAAGGAGACTAAAATCAGATTTGCTGTTTTGAAATATAAGCTTCATTTGTATAACAAGCAAGGAGTCCTGTGGCATGTAAAGACTAACAAATTTATTTGTATTCCTAATCATGATAAAGTTTATTCAAATTAATAATACAAGAAAGATTATGGAGCACCAGGGGACATGTTGAGAGGAGAAATGGGGTTGCACAAGAAAAAATATTCCATCAAACCAGGGTCACCAGAGTACAGTGCTCCAGGTATGTTTCCTTTTCCTCCTTTTCCATCTCTGACACAGTCCTTCACTGAGGGAGGAGAGAAAGTTTTACATGGAGCATACCAACCTGTCTTTCTACCAGAAAGGGACTTCCTACCAGTTTCTCCCCATGGCAGTTTTATTTGTGCCAATAGAGTGGCACAAAACAATTTCATTTATGCTGTGAATGTGACGTTGGACATATTCAGCTTTGAAAGAAGACAAATAAGAGATTATATGATAGAAATATATAAAAGAGTGAGTACTGTAAACCAAGAGCTCCTGTTCACCGTACCTCATAACAATAGAACAACAACAACATTGAGAACAAACTTAGAGCTGAAAAAAAAAAAAACAACTTTTTTTGTTAAACACGCAACCTCAGGCTACAGAGTCCAGGAGCTTAGTTAGTTTCTAATTTGGAGGTTTGTTGTTATTTGATTTCATTTCTAGCAGCACACACAGATGTGTTGGGCACCTTCAAAAACTGAAAAGACACAATTTCCTGCCTCAATGAACTTTCAAATGTATGAGATCCAGCACAAAAAAAGAAGTGACAAGGCAGTGAGGAAAGGGAATAACGATGAGTAACATCCATAACACCACACATTTACTTAGTAAAGGCAAATATATAGCATCACCAAGTTATAAAAGAATTTATGCCCTTTATAAAGATATCTAATGTCCATTAGATAGAGGAACATTATATTAAGGATAAATCCTCTCTCCTTTACTGACTGAATGGACTTAGAAAGTAACTTCACCAAGTTATTTCCATAAACTGCCCATTTGGAGTGTTTTGCATCTCTGAAGTGCCTGGTGTTGGCCAGTTTTGGAAAGCATGAAGTGAACTAGTAGAGCCATTCATCTCCTCTGGCATGTCAATTCCTATACAATAGAAAAAGGGTTGTATCTGAAAACACTGCCACTCTCCACCTAATCATAGACCATGTGGCCAAATAGTACAAGATTTATAAGTTGCTCTGTTCCTGCCACCTCATGTGCTTATTTTCTTTTCAGCTAACTTAATTTCAGTCAACTTTTCTCATGCCATTTTAATGTAGGGATTCATATGGAAATGAATATCTGATACATGGTATTTATTGCCAGTTTTGTCTGAGTTACTGAATTGTTAGACTGTTGTCAGTGTTTTTCTTGGCTTAACCTCACTTCCTGTAAACCACGGTAGCTGGGAGAGGTACAGTCATAAACTTACCAGCTGTAGAATGTGAGCCAGTCTTTGTTTTAGGCTGGATAGCAATCAGCATTGCATTTAGTGGCCAGAAACGTCCTAGGATACATGTGTAACAGTTTGGCATTCTGTTTTGTTTTGTTTATTCATGAATAAATCATGGGAGAACCAGAGCTGGCCCAAGGATTTTTGGCACTCTAGGCGCCTGTGATTTTGGGGCCCCTCACCCTCCCACCTTGGTGGTCGCCCGAGCTGTGCGGGTTGGGTAGTGGGCCAAGTGGCAGGCCAGACTGGGTGGTGGGCTGAGCTGGGTGGTGGGCTAGGCTGAGTGGAGGGCTGGGCTGTGTGGTAGAGCATGCGGCGGGCCCAGTTGGTGGACTGGGCCAGGCTAGGCTGAGTGGCAGGCAGCGGCACCCAAGCAGCAGCTGGGTAGCAAGCAGAGCAGAGGGCTGGTCAGAGCGGTGGGCCAGGCAGAGGGGCTGAGGGCTGCTGTGGGTGAACAGTGGGCCAGGCTGCCCGGAGTAGGCTGAGTCCCAGGCTGGCCCCGAGCTGGCCAACCTGCAGGCTGCAGCCTATCCCTAGCCCCCCACCCCACTCCAGCACTTCCCTCTGGAGCGGAGCCGGCCGAAAAGCTTCTCCCTTTGCTGCACATGGGACTATGTGCATGTGAGCAGCAAGGCAGTGCCCCCTATTGTCTGGCGCCCTAGGCAATTGCCTAGGTTGCCTCTATGGTAGGACCAGCCCTGGGGAGAACTACAGATAGCAACTGGTGCAGAAGGGGTAGCGACGTTCCTGGCCAGTGAAATAATAATTGTTCTATAATGTGCATGGGGGTTCTGAAAAGATAGCTGTGGAGTTAATGCCAAAGCGTGCATGTCACAGGTAAAAGTGGGAGTTGTGACCGTAAATCATCTTCATCCTGTTTAAAGCAGAAAAATGTTGTCTTGCTAAGTGCCCTGCCACAATCCCAGTCTTCCATGTTAGAGACGCAAGGTGGGTAGGATAGTATCTTCTCCTGGGCTAATTTCTGTTGGTGAGAGACAGGCTTCTGAGGCACACGGAACTCTTCTTTGCATTGGTAACATGCTGCAGATCATTCCTTAACCCCCTTCACATGAGGCGACAGTCACGTTGCAGACCGTTACCCCTCAAAATCATTTCTGTTTGCAGGTAAGTCTCTTCAGACCAATGCTCACACATTATTCCTTGGACACTTACCTCCTTGTGGTTGATATTTATGCACTTATATGGTTGATAAATGAAAAGGCTCTGGGCCCACGTGTCACACAAATGCTGTTTGCCCACTAAATGTTTGACACAAATTAACTCTGACATTTTCTTTAAAAAGGGGTATTTCAGGATGGAAACACATTTACTCTGCCGCTTTCATTTTCTATCAGTGTCACTTTTTAGATAGTAGCACAGAATGGAACAAGATGTACTGTACTGTAATCATGGTGTTTCTTATAGCCAAACTTCACGGAAGTCAGCTGAGTTGTGCAGAAGGTGGGAGAAACTGGGCTGCTGCATGATACTCCGTTTTCACTGAAGGCTGCAGAAATATTAGTGTCCCCAAATTTGTGGAGTCTGTTCCACAAGTTTCCGTGTGTTTTTATTTTGGATGAATTCCTTCTAGACAAAAGATTTCTTCCTGCCATTGTCTGGGGAAGAACTAGATAAAGCCCTGAAATCAATCCAATAATTGATGAAACCAGGGAAAGTCTACAGTTTTGACTGTATATGACCTGAATAATTACAATATCTTGGGAAGAAAAAGTCAGCATTGATTTTCTTACCTTCATGTACTACATCATATACGAGAATATGATATCCAAGATATTGTTAATGTGATAGTTTTACTAAAGCTGGATAAAGACCAGTGTTTAGTAGCCAGCTATTACCCAATATTAATCATGTGTTGTTGTAGGTATAAAGTCCTAGAGCAGATGATCGTACTAGAATTGCACTCATAACAGAACAATTTTTGAGAGATGATCAGACACTGTTCTGACCAAAATGAACAACATGTGACCAAATGTTAGCACTCACTGGGAGTGGATTTTAAGAGGAGAATATGTTGCTTTTTTTCCTCCACTTACAGAAGTGTAGGACACCATCTTGGCACACTTATTTGCTGTATAAGGTGGACCCTGATTTAAAAAAGATTGAAGAGAATTTGAATGATGATATGGCTGCCTTATGTGGGTAAACACGGAAAGACATGGAGTTGGAAACCAAGTATTACAAGGATTGTGTCAAAATGCTTCCACATACACTGACTCTGAGCCAATTTGAGCTTAACATATTTTTTGAATGATCAGCAGTTGACCTGTGCTTCAGAGGCTGTGTGCCTAGGAGTCTCCCTAGACTGTATACTCTTATGCCAATACCATCTCACTAAAATAGTTTCTTTGGCCCTGTCCCCTCAACAAACTGGTAGTGTCCTCCTGGGTAGTCAGTGCACAGACCGTTTGTACTCTGGGCATCACTTTTTGCTACTTAGTTTGCAAATACTGTGACCTATTATTTTAAAGTCTGCCCACAGTAGAGTATCAGAGTTACACCTTAGTCATACTATAAAAATTATCACATTTTGGCACCCTGAAGCCAACACAGTTTGTATGGTTACCTAAACAATATTCTTCCATCCAACATCTGGCATCAAAATGAAGCCGACAAACTCATCACCAAAGTACAAAAAAATGTTACTGTTCATGGATATATGGGATGCACATGGCCAACAGCTGTGTAGAAGACATTGTATCTGAGGAGTGCTACATTCTTTTCATTCAGCTGATAATATCATCAGTGCACCATGGTGGACAGAATGGGAAATATCCTCTGCCACTTTCAGGACCTCTTCTTTCTTTATCAGACTGGATGCATGGCTTCCTGGCTTTGCGTTCTCATGTTGTATCTGGAGCAGCCTAACCTTTTCAGGTAGTGCATGGTTCACTGCACCAAGACCAGCCTTTTGTGAAAGATGCTATACATATACTAGCAGGTTGTTGTTTTTCTGTTGGTATCCCAGAAGACTGGTCAAATTGAACACTGCTGATTCAGAGAACATTGATTGGTTCAAGACTATTTAGCTGGGGGTTTTTTTTGGTTTTTTTTTTGGTCTCGTGTTGCCCACATACAGACGTAACCTTCATGGCATGTAACAATATGAAGACTAGCAAATGATCAGCATTATCTTTTGTGCTGTCCCACTCAGCAAAGTGACCCAACCCTTGGGGTTTTCTAGGGAAGCTGAAGATGAGTGGAAATTACGTTCTGGAGAAATTACCTTTCAATATGGGGCAACTGGACCTCCAGGAGAACACCACTATCTTTGTCTCATGTTATGGTACTTACAATATCTCTGGGTTAATGTATTCCACTTACCTGTTTTATGAGGGAGGAAAGTCCTGCATTGTCAGTTGAATGATATAATGGGCATTCGCGGCTAAAACTCAGTGTTTATTTCTGTCTACATGGGTTTCTCCTGAGTAGTAGGTGATTTGGCTTCATAGTACAAAAAATTATCCTTTAGTATGCTGTAATGTAATGAAACTAGAGTTGTAAACATTAATCCCTCCTGCTCCTAAACAGTTTGGAAAACATAGATATGCTTTTGTTTTATAGTGATATCGTATGTTCTGAATAGTTATAGACCATAGACCAAACTGACTATAGAATAAAATAAAAGGTAGATCTTAAATGATGACATGATGAATTTCAAATGATGAAAGTTCTGGAGAGGGGGAACAAATATATTTTGAAATACTTGCTGAACTCATTTCTGAACAAATTATCATATTTTAAGTTTTTGGATACTGTTTTGTCCAGTTCATCAGAAATATTTTTTAATATACAGATGCATTTAAGGTAGCCGTCAGTCACCACATAGGTACAAGCATTAATGTGGTGAGACCAGGGGTTAAAAAACACCAGAACGGCTCAGAACACTGTTCTGGGGCCCACTATTTTTAGGGGCTCAGCGTTTGAGGCCCCCTAAAAAAAGAAAATGGTGCCAGAATGCTGCACTGAAACAGCGTTCTGCAGCATTCCAGCAGGCAGGGGAGGGGGGCAGGCTCCCCAGCGCATGCACAGGCTGTGCTTGGGGACAGAAACCTCCAAGCGCAGGCTGCAATTTCCCAGCCCTGTGCACTGCCAGTGAGTACTGGGGCAGCCCAGCTCACGCTAGTTGGGGAGAGGAGTTTTGGGGGCACCTGCTGGGGGCAGGTATTGGGGGCAGGGAATGGGTAGTGGGGGCTGGGGTGGATTTTGGGGAAAGGGGATTGGATATTGTGGGCAATATCTCTGGTGCCAGAGGGGACCCACCCATGCGGGAAAGGGGGCCCACTGATTAGGAGGGTTCTGGGGCCCGCCAGATTATACTTTAACCCCAGGGTGAGACTATGTAGGATTCTCATTTATATCGAAGGATGAACCAAACATTAATTATGACTTTTTGAAACAAGCTAATGAATATTTTTGACCAGAAATTCTCACTGTTGTTGAAAGCATGTGCCTAAATGTCAAACAAAAGATACTCACCACCTAAATCATAGAATCATAGGGTTAGAAGGGACCTCATAGGTCATCTAGTCCAACCCCCTGCCAGAGGCAGGACCACTCCCATTAAACAATCCCAATCATGGTTTTGTCCAGCCGGGCCTTAAACACCTCCAAAGATAGAGATTCCACCATCTCCCTAGGCAGCTCATTCCAATGCTTCACCACTTGCCTAGTAAAAAAGTTTTTTCTAATATCCAGCCTCGACCTCCCTAACTGTAAGTTGAGACCATTGCTCCTCGTTCTGTCCTCCGTTACTACCGAGAATAGTCAAGCTCCGTCTTCCCTGGAGCATCCCTTCAGGTAGTTGAAGGTTGCTATCAAATCCCCCCTCAGTGTTCTCTTCTGCAGACTAAATAAGCCTAATGCTTTCAGTCTTTCCTCATAGGGCTTGTGCTCCGGCCCTTTAATCATTTTGGTTTCCCTCCACTGGACTCTCTCTAGCATGTCCCTGTCCTTTTTGTAGTGGGGAGCCCAAAACTGAACACAGTATTCTAGATGTGGCCTCACCAGTGCAGAATAGAGGGGAAGGATCACATCCCTTGATCTGCTGGTAATACTTCTTTTGATGCAGCCCAGTATGCCATTGACCTTTTTGGCAGCAAGAGCACACTGCTGACTCATATCCAGCTTCCTATCCATCATGACCCCCAGGTCCTTTTCTACACTGCTGCTACTCAGCTGAATGTTTCCCAGCCTGTAGCAGTGCATGGGGTTTTTCCGTCCCAAGTGCAGGATTTTACATTTGTCCTTACTGAACCTCAGAAGAGTTCTATTAGCCCACTGTTCCAATTTATCTAGGTCTCCCTGAATCCTGTCCTTGCCCTCCACTGTGTCTACTGTTCCTCCCAGCTTGGTGTTATCCACGAACTTACTGAGAGTGCAGTCTATTCCATCATCCAGATCATTGATGAAAATGTTGAACAGAGCTGGCCCCAAGACCGACCCCTGGGGCACACCACTCGTGACTGGTTGCCAGCTAGACATGGATCCATTGATTCCTACACGCTGAAACCATTGATCTAGCCAGTTTTCTATCCACCCTATAGTCCACCTATCCAACCCATACTTCCTTAATTTGCCAATGAGAATGCTGTGGGAAACTGTATCAAAAGCCTTGCTAAAATCAAGGTACATCACATCAGCGGATCTTCCTGCATCCAGAAAACCAGTCATCTGATCATAGAAGGAAATGAGATTGGTCAGGCATGATTTACCCTTGGTAAATCCATGCTGACTGTTCCTGATCACTTTATTTTCTTCTAAGTGTTTGAGGATGGATTCTTTGAGAACCTGCTCCATAATTTTGCCAGGGATTGAGGTGAGGCTGACTGGTCTGTAATTCCCCAGATCCTCCTTTTTCCCTTTCTTGAAAACAGGCACTACATTTGCTTTTTTCCAATCCTCTGGCACCTCCCCTGTTCTCCATAAGTTTTGAAAGATAACAGCCAGCAGTGCTTGTATCTCATCGGCCAATTCCCTTAGCACCCTTGGATGCACTTCGTCCAGCCCCATGGACTTGTGCACTTGCAGCTTCTTTAAGCAGTCCCTAACCTGACCTTCTGTCACCAAGGGCCTCTTTTCTTCTCTCCAGTCTTCCATACCCATGGTAGTGGGCTGAGAGCTGACCCTGCCTGTGAAAACTGAAGCAAGAAAAGCATTGAGCACTTCTGCTTTTCCCTCATCCTCCGTCACAAGGATGCCTGCCCCATTCAGCAGGGGACCTACACCATCCCTGATCCTTTTCTTGTTATTAACATACTTGTAGAACCCCTTCTTGTTATCCCTTACATCCCTCGTTACCGCAACTCCATTTGTCCTTTGGCCTTTCTGATTTTATCCCTGCAGTCCTGAGCAATATCTTTATATGCCTCCTTGGTCATCTGACCAAGCTTCCACTTCCTGTAAGCTTCCTTTTTATGTTTAAGCTCAGAGCAGAATTCTCTGCTAAGCCATTCTGGCTGCCTCACATGTTTGCTGCTCTTTCTCCTAATTGGAATGGCAGGGTTTCTTTAAAATATAGCCAACTCTCTTGGACTCCTTTCTCCTTCAGATTAGCTTCCCAAGGGATCCTGCCCATCAGTTCCCTGAGGGACCCAAAATCTGCTTTTTTGAAATCCAGGGTTTGTGTTTTGCTTCTTTCCTTCCTTCCTTTAATCAGAATCCTGAGCTCAACCATGTCATGGTCACTGCTGCCTAGAGGTAAATGGCAAGCTACCTCCCTGATCAACTGTTCCCTGTTTGTGAGCAGCAGGTCGAGAGGTGCAAGGCCCCTAGCTGGTTCCTCCAGCATTTGTACCAGAAAGTTGTCCCCAACACTCTCTAAAAACTTCCTGGATTACCCATGCACTGCTGTATTGGCCTCCCAGCAGATGTCAGGGTAATTGAAGTCCCCCATGAACACCAGGGCCTGTGATCTAGAAGCTTCCGCTAGTTGTCCATAGAACACCTCATCCACCTCCTGCTTCTGGTCTGGTGGTCTATAGCAGACCCCCACCACAACATCCCCCTTGTTGCTTTCCCCTCTCAGTGTAACCCACAGACTTTCTACTGGCATGCTTCCACTTCCATAATGGAGCTCTGAGCAGTCATAGAGCTCTTTTACATATAACGCTACTCCTCCCCCTCTTCTTCCCTGCCTGTTTCCTGAACAGTTTATACCCATCCATGGCAGAGCTCCAGTCATGCAGACTGTCTCACTGCGTCTCTGTTATTCCAATGATATAGTTCCTTGTCTGCGCTAGTACTACCAATTCTTCCTGCTTATTTCCCAGACTCCTCGCATTAGTGTATAGGCACCTAAGATACCCGGCCGATTTCCCTACTTTGTCATTTTGATTTTCAATTCTATTACATATACCTCCTTGCATTTTTTCTAGGAGTTGTCCTCCCCCACTCTCCTCACATATTGGGGCTTCAGTGGACCATTTAAGACAATTATTTGATTCCTCCCCCCTGCCTCATGTTCCAACTACCTTCTATTTTATTCCTGGTGTTACAGTCCCAGCAACTCCCAAGTTCCATGCAGCAAGGAGCTAGGGGCCGGATCCAGCTTCCAGCCCCTCTCCATGGGTAACTGGGGCTGGCAGCCAGTTCCTGCAGCCTGCGGAGAAAGGCTTCCAGCTCCTCTCCACAGTCGGCAGTGGCTGGCAAGTGGACAGGCACACATGGAGTCAGCTCCTTTCCTGGATGCTTACAAGCAGCCAGGGCAGAAGCTGACTCCATGCACCCCTGACTGTTTGCAAGCAGCCAGGGCAGGAGCTGACTCCACACACCTCTGGCTGCTTGCAAGTGGCCAGGGCAGCAGTTGGCTGCCAGCTCCCACCACCCGTGGAGTTGGGCTGGGATCCCAGCTGGACTCCCAGCCCCTCTCTTCAGGCTGCAGGAACCAGTTGCTGGCCCCCACTGTCTGCAGAGATGGGCTGGGAACCAGATCTGCCCCCCAAATCCTTGCCACAGGTTGCAGGGGCTAGAAGCTGGGTCAGAGCCCAAACTGGCTGCAAGCTGTTTGTGTGCGATCAGGCGCCTGGGAGCCTGGTAAATTTCACAGGTTCGTAGCCTGTGAGTTGACCAGGCTCCCAGCCACCTGCCCATGGCGCAAAGGCTGGAAGCCAGATGGGACTCCCAGCCCCTTGCTGCGGGCGGCGGGAGCCATCTCCAAGCTCTGACTGCTTGCTGCAAGGGGCTGGTGAACCTGATCGGGACTGGGGCAGGACCCAGGTCTTCCTGCCATGTAAAGTTGACTTAAAATCTTAAAAAAATCCAAGGAGTTGTGTGGCACTTAAAAACTAACAGATTTATTTTTCGCATGAGCTTTCGTGGGAAAAATCCCACTTCGGCAGATGCTTTGAAGATGGGTGATCTATGAAGCATCTGATGAAGTGGGATTTTCTCCCATGAAAGCTCATGCGAAAAATAAATCTGTTAGTCTTTAAGGGTATGTCTACACTTAGAAGATTAGTTTGAATTAACTGAATTCAAACTAATCAATTTGGACTAATAATTATTAGTTTGAATTAAGTTAATTCGAATTAACATGGCCACACTAGAACCCCTAATTCGAACTAGCATGTCCATGTACAAGACTTGCAAGTTTGAGTCAGGTAGGGGGTGCTATTGCATAGGGAAAATCTAGCTGTGGTTAATTGGACCTAACAGTTCGAATTAACGCAGTTAGCAGCTGTTGATTTGAGCTACAGAGTTCGAATCAATGGTTGATTTGAATTTACAGCAGGTTTTGTAAATTTGAATTGTTGTCTCGTCGATTTGACCTAATGAATGCCTTAGGTCGAATCAGTAGAAACCTGTGTAGACAGGCTATTTTTTTAATTCGACCTAATGAGCATTAGGTCGAATTAACGCCTGGATGTAGACATACCCTAAGTGTCACATGACTCCTAGTTGTTGTTGGTTTTTTTTGTTTTTTTTTTGCTGGACTAGACTAACACTGCTGTCCCTGTGGAAATTAAAGGCTTAAGTTGACTTTACAGGGCAGGAGTTATTAAGTCAACTTAAACACATACTGAAGTCGACTTAATGAATTCTAAAAATGGCCCTGGCTTTGCTTAAGTTGACTTAAGCCTTGAGTGTAGACATAGTCAGAAACAGTAATGTAAAAAAGTATCCATTTATTTTAGATGCCCAGTTTGAGATGCTGAGGATGCTGTTATTTCATTTATCACTGTATGTTTAAAGCACAGCTCACATTGACTTCAGCTTCAAATGTGAGTGCCTAACACTTCTGGAAATCAGATCTCAGGATCTCAAGTAAGGCTCCTACGAAATGAGGAACATACAGTTAGTGATTACTTATGAAAAGCTGGCCTAAGGTGCTCTGTCCAGCATCACGTAGGAATTCTGCGCAAAAGCAAAAATGAAATCTGCCTCTCCAGAACAGCATTTAACTGACTTAATCACAATATCATCTCTTCTGTTTGTGCAAGCCCTTGCTTCATTCATTACACACCTTCCAACTTCTGCAGCAAGTGAAGCAGGGATCCTACAAACAACCTCTTTCACTACACAACTCTGATATCTCTACAGAGCGGTTCCACTCTTACCACTGAAAAAATAGTTTGACCATATAATTAACAACTGAATCATAATGCGCAGGAAACCTTAATTCTGTGATTTCCTAACTTAAGAAATGCTTGATTTTGCAATCTTAATATTCTTTTGTCATATTTTTATTTGTCATTTCCTAGGGTTTTTGACAAAGGAAACCAAAAACCCTGAAATTTGCATTATGTGGAATTCTTTAATATTTGCAAAAATCAGTGTTTTTTCCTTAGTATCTTTCTCAGAAATAGCTGAACCATTTTTGCTAGAACTTAAATCAATCAGTAATCAGTGTAAGGCAGACTCCCAAGATGGAAGATTTCACTTCAAATTGCTAAAGTATGGCAAAGTTATAAATGCTAGGATTCAGTGTCTGATAATGAAAAGTATCTGGCAATGTGGACAACTGATTGCACAGTGAGTGTGTTCGTGTGTGTATCAAGCTTGGTTCATTTCAAGCCAGAAATAATTACTTCTAGTTTGAGAGAAAGAACTGTCCTGTGAAGTTAAATCAATAATTTAATTGCCACTAATTTGCAAATATAACAAATTGAAACTATGTTGATTTAGTTTCTTATGGGCATTAATTTGTATTTGAATGATAGCAAGTATATCTAAACTTATGTACTTGTTGCCAGCAATGAGTTAATATCCAGACCCACCCATTTAATGATACACACTGGAATCCTGTTAAATTGATCTAATAATTTAAACTGTTTATGCCGCATGTTACAAATGGCTTTACCAAACAGCCTCCCCACCCCCCCTTTTTTTTTGCATAACTTTCAAAACCAAAAGTGCAGGCATTCTCTTGTCTTAAAAATTCTCTTTTGAAGTTTGAAATCTAAAATGTTGAAATCCCTATTGTGTAAAAAAAAGCATGCATTATTTTAAACACGCATACTTAAGTCTGATTGTTTGCCCAGTTTGGGTCCAGACTTGCACTCAGGGAGCTTGCACTGCCATGGCTTGGTCTACACTGCTGGGAAAATTTGGTGACAGTTGATGGGGGTAATGCAAACTCCAACTGACTTCCTAACTCTCCTTCAGTGCGGCATCTTCACTGTGTTGCCCTGTTTGATGGGGTGGTTTTACTAAGTTGATATCTAGATCAACTTAGCATTTCTTAACTGACTGCAAATCTGCCACTGTCGTCATAGATGTGGCCAATGGTAAAAATGGTTGTATATAGACATTCTGGCTCAGGCTTGCAGCCTGGTGGGAGGAGGAGGGCTTTAGACTGTGAGTTCAGTCCAAGTTGCAATGTCAAATCAATGTCTACGCAGCTATTTTGGGGCAACCCCTTAGAGACAATAGATATAAACACTCCCATGTCATTCTAAAAAATGACACTGTTCAAAGTATGATTGCAGCTTGAAGATCAGGTTCTCACTTTTATGCCTTAATGGGCAAATGTGGCCTCCTCATATCCACTGCTGCCCAAAGCTTCAGTGCAGAGGAATTGGTGCAATTTCACTCCGTGGGGAAGGGAATACATGCTTTGCTCCTTGACTCTCCAGCTACAGGGGTACTACATAAGAGACCCACAGTTGCACTTCAGTTTAGGAGAAGACTTCTCACTCAGCTATTTCTCCACTGTCTTCCAGACTTTTTTCAGTGGGATTTTAGGTCTGGATTTTGGTTCAAGGGCTCTGTCCTACTCTCCCAAAATTGATCGGAGCTGTATAGGATTGGGCCCTAGAAGTAACAGTTACTAGTTAGATCGCAGAACACCTGAAATAGCAAACATAATTTGGATGTTACTTTTATTATTTGCAATGTAGTAACACCTGGGAGCCCCAATAAACCAGGAATCCATTATGCTGTGCATTGTACAAGCACAGAAAAAACTGACAATCCCTCTACAGAGAGTTTAAAATCTAAATGTAACTCTAGAGCGTCAGGTGAATTCAGATCGACAGATGGGGAAAACTCTGTTTTGGGTTTATGTTGTGTGGTAGTGGTATAACCTGGGCCAGATTTAGGTGCAGGCAACCATGTGGGGTGCTGGGCCTGGGGGGATGCCAGGCTTATAATACTGTTTTTGTTCTTAGTGACAAAATGGAAAATAGAATGTTTGAAGTAAAATGTTTCAAATATTCCGTATTTGAATTTCTGTCTTTTTCACTAACATCCTAGAATGTTCTGGACCTTTGTAGAATCTTATTTAGCCTTCCAGGCTTTCTGAGAGCTACATTTTTATTAAATCTCCTAAAATGTTGCCATCCATATTCTTATGGCTGTATAATGGGTGGGGCATTGTGAGTCAGTCAGTGATACATAAGGAAGAAGTGATGTGAAAGCCCTGTTGTGGTATTGTGAACCCTGTTTTATCATGTAATTGTGAAAGTGCAGCTTCTGTTTTAAGACTTGAATAGTGTATATATTGACTAAGATAAGACGTATTTCCCTGATTGACTGGTGATGCCCCACCCTTATATACCTGAGAGGGTATGACTGACAGCATTCTAGGGTGTTCAAGAAAAATGGTGTTCTTAAAAAGTCTGGATAGAAGATTTCCTGAGATTCCACAAAGGTCCAGAACATTCTAGGAGATTAGTTAGAAATGAATGAATTACAAATGGATTAGAAAAAGAAAGTTTTTAAATATTTAACAAATAGTGGTGAGGTTAGGGACAGATATTCCTCGCCTTGTACGCCATTTGATGTAAGTCCAGCCCCGAATATAACAGCTTCACATGTGCATGTGGAAGTCATAACATCTCTTCTTTTTTTATCCCACAGAATAAAAGAAGAGCTATGGCAACCCTAACGTAGTTATTCTTGTCTTCAAAAATATGTAGTCAGTTCTGCTTGTTGTACTGATGTTTCAAATCCCTAACTTATTTTTTGTCCTCCTATAGAAGTCTTTTGAACTAGTGTACTCATTTTTCTTTAAATATTGAAAAAAAAATCTTTCAAGCTGTCACTTAGTATGTCAAATTTTATCCTAGAGCATGTTTATAGCATTGTTTATAAATACTTGGCAATGGTGGTATTAATAGAAAAATAATTGGCCTTTAAGGCAGACTCTTTAGTTTAGCCAAATGCACAGTTCCAGGCTAACAAGGGATGAAGGTCTTGCCAATTCATTGTCCAATATAATTCTTGCAGGAGGGAAAAACTGATTCTTTAGAAACTATGTTGTATATTCTTTTGTGTCCATTCTATTTTCAACTTCTTCAGTGGGGCTTTTTTGGACATGAAGAGCACAATGCGTTGACTGTTAGCAAAATACCCGTGTGTGTGTGGAATTTGTAAAGTGTAGAAAAACTGCAGTCAATCTATAAATCTTTTCCATTCTTTTTGTTGTGCAGGTGGCACCATCTATTACAGTTTGGGCTTTGGCCTTCCAGTCTTAACTCCTGCTTTAAATCCCAATTCTCACAAGATCATATTTCATTATGCATTTAGTGAAATCTACAGGCACTCAATCTTACTTAGTGAAAGGAATGTGAGAAACAACACACAATTTCGACGCAGCAGACTTTCATGTTGTTTTCTGGAATGTGATTTGCAGAAGAGGTGGATCCATGGGGGTATATACTTCTGAGAACTACCCTTGTGTTAGGATCATCTTTTTAATCTATCCTAGTATAGCTGACTGGATCCAATGCATCTGAATTTTAAACATCAATTTAAATGTTAAGCTGTTTCTGCAACTGTCTCACTGTGTGTATTACAATGGTCCATTCATAGAATTATTTCATAGGAATGGATAAGATCAATTTTAATAGTGAATCTTGCAAGTTTGATACTTTAGCAGTAGAGTAAATTCTTGTGGGATCTTTTCTGATGTATTGACTTTTTTATTTTTAAAAAATAAGCAAGCAGAGGATAAGGCAACAATTCAAAATTGTGCCACATGTGTTTAGAGCAACAAATGAAAGAACCCAATCCTCAACATAACTATCAAAATTATTTATTTATTTATGTATCTATCATGAATTAATTGGTGTTAATTACACTTATGAAATGGATAATTTTTCATTGCCCTACCACAGAAGAAAGTGCATTCTTAGAGGTTTCTCCAGTTAATCTCCATCTATTACAATAAATGCCCCTCTATCAAAAAAAGCAATTTTTAACATCCACCAGACCTTCACTTTCTGTGATATTGAACATATTGTTTTACATCCTTTTTATACCATTTAGTTCTATAGCAGTGTCTCTTTGAAGCAGCAACACAGGAGATAAACCAGAACTCTAATAATAAAGAGGCTGCATAATCTGTTAACTGTCTTGCAAGTCTTTCATTGGCACTTCAATCTTTTCTGTGTTATAGTACCATTTAACGGGATTGGTTAAAATAGTTTCAAGACACCCAGTTGTCATGTGCTGCATGTTTGCAGTGTTCTTGTAGCCATGGTGGCTCAGGATAGGAGACGCACAAGGTGAGTGAGGTGATAACTCTTACTGGACCAACTTCTGTTGGTGAAGGAGACAAGCCATCTTTTCTGCAAAGCTTGAAAGCTCTTACATCAAAAGGCGCTGGTCCAGTAAGATATATTATCTCACTCATTTTGTGCTGCAGTTTAATACTATTAAGAGTGTAACAGATAAGAGATACTCAAGTCAGAAAATTGAAATAATGTGCTAAGGTTCAATTTTCTTTATTTGCTTTTTCTTTTGCAACTAGGTATTCAAGACTTCATTATCCTTCTTCTGGAATGCACCTAATCAATTGGGTTTAAGTCAATTTGAATCTAGGGGTAAAGAGAAGACTTAAGGCGATGTCTACACTGCAGCTGGGAGGCATGATTCACAGTCTCCCTAGCTAGACTTGTACTAGCCATAGCTGCCACAAGTGGCACAACATTTACACTGGTATCTTAGCATGCTAGTTCAAGCAGCATGTTGCACCATGTACATTGGCATTAAAAGTGGGCGTTAAAAGCTAACATTCTTAGTTCTTAGCACTTTGTGCCTTGTTTTTTGCACAAGCATAAATGACTCTGTATGGTGTGAAGCAATGAAGAATCAAGTGCAGTTTGGGGTTTTGCTGAGTTAAAAACTGTAGAATTTGACCCCGTGTGTGCATTCATGGGCAAGAGTCCTGTGGGCAGCTTCATATTTCTTTTGATATATACAGCACTGATTCTTAGCAGTAATGCTAGAGGTATTTTGGTGATTCCAAAAATTCTGGACTGATACCCAGTTACCAGTTGCTCCTTAGAAAAGAGTTCTTCTATCAGCTTCACCACTGCCAGGCTATAGACAGAGAAAGACAGGCATAGTAATTTTAATAGACCCTAAAAGATGCATCAGATTGTTCTTTTTAGATAATACAGTTCAGGCACTGTACCCTGGTGTGTTCCATTGCATTCATTACCACTGAAAACAGTTCTAGATGTGTATGTATCTTTTTAAAAATTCACTTAATGTTGAAATTCGGTTTTAAAAATGTGCTAACTTCATGCTTGGCAACCCTTCTCTGTACACTTTGTAATAATTAAGCTTGTGTCCTTTTATTAGCAAGTCAATGCAGCAGCTTAAATAAACTAGTCATTGTGTCAGCTAAAATCAAGTCTGAAATCTGTTAACAAAATGACTCAAATCCAGATGCAGCATCCAAACTCATAGAGTTAATAGTCCCCAGACAAAATATTTAAAATCTGAACAGAGCAAAGTATTGTGTGTTTTCCACTAAGTTCACTGAGCTATCCAGGTACTTAGAAGGAGGAAGAGGAAGTCCTTAGGCGAGATGTGGCACTTGCTGTCTAATTAGTACTTAACAATTAAACTGTTACTGTTGTGATTTTTTATTTATTTTTTAAAAACTAGATAGTGAAAAATTAAAAAAAAGTAAAATGTCAGCTTGTATATATTCCCAAATGCTGTATGTATTGTGGGATTTCCAAGAGTTACACAATTTTACAATTTATTAACGTTGCACAAAAACACGACAAAAAAAGATTAAATGGTATTTAAAAGATCTGGTTAAAGAAAACATTTCATTTCATGAAACATTTAATTAAATATTATAATAAATAATGGGTTTTTTTCTTGTCTTTTAAAGTAAGCATAAGATTCCTGAAAGGTGACAAAATATGGAAAGAATGAAATGCTCTTTTCATAGTGCTGATTTATCTTTGGGCTTTTGTCTTTTCTGTACTCACTACATACATCTTATTTGTGATTCAGGGATGAAGATGGTGGGAATATTATTCTATATCCTTGCCATGCAGTAGTGTTCATCCCTCCTAAGAATACCACCCAGGGTGGTGACTGAGATGATGTTTGTCCATCCAGCCTCTTCCAACTGGACTGAGAGTCCTTGAGAGCCATCAAAAATTAATGTTGATTCCAGTGCAGTTTACTCTCTCCACTAAATAACTTTAGGAAATGATTTTTGATCAGTCAAACAATGTGCTGGTGTATTTGCACAAGGACAGACCACTAGGAATGGCAAACAAAGGAGGAGTCCTGTGGGAATTTTAAAGACTAAAAAATTTACTGATTGCATGAGCTTTCATTGGAGAAAATCCCACTTCGTCAGATGCTTTGAAGATGGGAGAATTTACAGAATAGGAGGAAAATAAATACAGGGAACTATAAGTCATAGGATCTGCAAAATGAACAAGGAGTCCTGTGGCACTTCTAAAGACTAACTGTAACAGCAAATCAAAGCACTTATAATGTCATTACATGGCAATGAGACTTTTTGTCACAGCTGTACAGATTACTTACCCATTCACTCTCAGAGGTATATTCTTCAGTGCTTGCTTTCTTTAAAAAAGGTAGCCAGCTGACTGATATTCCAAGCCAAAAAATTAGTGAAACTAACAAATGTTTCCCTTGTTTTTTTCAATCCATACAGTGTGAAGGGAGCAGATGCTGGCAACGTGATCAGAGTATTTGTACCAGATATTGGAATGTTCATTGCTAGCTTGACCATATGGCTTGTCTGCAGAAACCTTGTTCTGAAGCCAGTGACCGAGGATGCAGCACAGTACAACACACAATTTGAAAATGAAGAAATGGTATTAGATACACATTTATACTTGTATAATGTTTATTATTATTTGTGTGCTATCTTATTATCTTGCACCCTAGTCACAAATGCCATTGTGCTGGGTTCTGTGCAAACACATCAGAAAAAGACAGTCTCCTCATAATCTAAAATGAGCAAGGGACAGCATATGGAAACATGCAGTCAGGCAGGGGAATAGAGGAAAATTATTAGACTGTATTGGCAGGCATGATTCATTGTTAATACTGTGTTTTGAGGGCCTTGTCCAAACTAAATTTTGAAAATACAAGTGCTAGATGTGTTTAAAAGTGACTTGTGTTTCAGAAAACAAAGCCGAATGCTTTAAGGAGAAACTTATACCAAAATCATTGTCCCTAGGAAGAAAAATGGAAAGTGTGGGGAGAGGAAAGGTAATTAGAGACAGAGCAAAAATGCAAATTTTGCATAAGGTCCTGAATATTTCAAATGTTCAAAGTCTTCAGATACAGGGTTTTGATTCAGTTATCTTGATAAACCTGCCACGATGTTTGGATCTGTTTCTTTTCCAGGGTTTGAGGGTACTTGGATTTGGGTCAGATTCACAACTAGATAGAAGCTGTAATCTCAAGCAGTTTTGCAAACTGTCTGTATTTTCTGAAGCCCAATGTCCAGGAACAGCAGCATCTGAAAGGGAAAAAAACTTCATGCCTCATGTGTTTTGGAAAAAATTGTTAAATCTATGAATAATTGTGTTGCCTTCACATACTCTGGGCATGTAGTGGTGTAATAGAGAAGCAAACTGAGTAACAAATAAAGAAGCCCATTTAGTCACTGTGGGAATTGGCCCAAACCATGTAATGGTGTCTAATGTAAATACCAAAGGGATTTTTTTAAGACCAAAATGTCAAGCTGGTTTAATGCCTTGAATCTCAGTTTTTGGTTTAAATGAGAGCCTTAGCATTAGTTTGGTTTGTTTTATTTTTAGTTGATTATAAAGATATTTTTCAGAGAGGATTATTATTACTCAGTAATTTCATATAGAAAGGTCATTTGGAGGTTTGTTACATCTGTGGGCTAAAGGCTGGCATCAGCCATGCATTCTGGTGCAGCACTGGAGGGAAAAAAAGAAAAAAGGTCCTATATGTCACATATGCCTTGCCTGTGTTTTGGGGCTGCCTGAAGTCAGTACAGTTTGTGGTGCACTTCAGTCAGCACTTTTAAGCCCACTGTCTGTTTCTCTCGTGGACAGCCAGGGATCAGCTGAAGATTGCAGCTCCTGGCTACACACATTTATTCTGGTCATGCCCTGATACCTCAGCCAGGGTAGTCTGAATAGCCTGAAGCTGGTTAAAATGTGCTTTAAGGCTTATTTTTGATCGTGTTGTAGCAAAAGCTACAATCAGGTCCTACATCTGTAATTGGAGAAGTTCCAAGCCTTGTGAAGAGTGGCTCCCTGAACATACTGTGTTCGGTCTGAAGAAGCAAGGAGTCCTGTGGCTAAACTAGACTAACATGGTTGCTCCTTTGTAACACTGGCTTACTTACCAGTAACTGTCCTTCTTTGAGATGGGCTGCTTGGATTCATTCAGTAATAGGTGTATCCATGCCGCAGTGCATGATTGGTCAGAAACCTTTTGCCCTAGCCTGTCAGAAAAGGGCTAGGGGCTACCACCCTCTGGCCACTTCATAGCTATATATGTGGCCATCTCCTCGTCCCTAAAAGTCACCAACTCTGAGTAGCTGGGATGGTGGGGGGGGGGTCTGAATGAATCTGGGCAGCCCACCTTGAAGAAGGACAGTTACTAGTACTTAACCCACCGTACTTCTTCAAGTGCTGCTCAGATACATTCAGTAATAGGTGACTGCTAGCCATGATGATGGACGGTAGATGGAGTTGTGTTCTTTTCCACCTTCAGCGCTGCACCCCCATAAGGGCCTGTGGCCCAGATAAAGGGAGACTGTCAGGTAGGATAGTCTGGCCTAAGAGAGGAAAATAAAGGCCTATGCCTCTCTAGTGCTCCCTATCAGCAATCAACAGGAGCAGCAGGTGGCCTAAAGTCCCCTTATCATGGGAGATGAAAGGGCAGCCACTGATTCATGATTGGTGAGGCACCTTCATGTGGGGACATTGGAGGTAGGTGGTACACATCTGTTAAGGCGTGCAGACCAGATACGTCCCCTGGCCTTAGGCCTACAATATGTCCCTTAGCTGGTGATGGGGAATTAATGTGACCCCTGAGGAAAACTTGGCCTACTGGTGACGAGTACATGAAGGCAGAAATGGAAAGGGGGTGGGGGGAGAAAAAAAACACTTGCTGGTCCAGCTAAGGAGGCAAATCACAGAGAGGCACGGGGCCAATAAATGACCACCTGGTAAATGTGATTCCTCAGTGGTCAGCCTGGGTTGGCAATTAGGTGCCGGGAGTGCCCCTTCTGAGGCCCTTAGGTAGACGTAGTTATCAACAGGTGAAGGGGCAAGGGAACCCAGGGCTGTGAAAGATCGAACACCCCACAGGGTAAGAGGTTGAATTACCACCTTAGAGCAAGAGCAGGGAGAAGACCTTTAAGGTCTATGTATAAAAGGAAAGAGAGCCCAGCTCCATTAGATAAGGGTTGAGGGTAAGGGTATGGCACTGTGGTAGGGTCCACCTCTCCCCCCACCCCACCAGGGATGCAGCAACTAGGCAAGGGAGTAGAGAAGGCGACCATTGATGAAGGTCAAAAATTCTCTTGGCACATAAGACATATGTCTGCCCACATAATTTGTGATGGGGAGTGAGCTGGGAGTGTGAGCTAATCTCTAGCCCTGAGCAGAAAGACTCTTGAAGGGTGGTAGAGTCTGGTGGAAGACCGGTTACTCCCTCCATTAGGTAACCCTGAGAGAGAAGGGGAGCATCTGAGGGTGACTCTGGCACTTAGGGTATATTAGGGATGAAAGGTGTTACCAGCAAAGGAAGAGAGGGCCAGGGCCTGTTGACCATCCCTACCAGGACTGGACAGTGCCGGGGAAAAAGGAAAACTCCAAATGGGAAAACAGGAGGCAGGGAAAATTGGGCCACTGACTATAGTAACACACAGCCGGGATAAAGAATTGCTATCAGTCTGTGGCTTACTAGTCACCCTCTTGGAAACGGTGGGAGATTAGGGTGCCCCGGGTATAAGATCAAGGAGCCCTCTGAACCACTAGATGGGTTCGGAGTGAGTTGGGGGAGGATCCATTCTGTAGTTAGATGGGGATTCATTCCTACCTCAGAAGGAGAGGGCCGCTTAAGGAATTACCCAGGTCTAATTATGGGCGACCTGGCGGACTCACAAGTGTCATTGATTCTGCTCTCTCAGTGGTCGGAGCGGGCTAGCTCGCAGGTGCATTCCTGCACTGTTAGGTGGGACCCTTTTCAAGGTCCTTGTGCCACTTCCTATAATACACAAAAGTCCTTCTGATGACGAGGAAGATGGAGCCAATGATCTTGGCAGCTCCGGACTATCCCAATCCACTCTGGTAATACGAAACTTGTCCTGTACCTAGTGGTTTGGGTTTGCATAGTTGGCAAAGCAAAGGAGGTTTTGTTCCAACAGAAGAGATTGAGGTTCCCTTTTCTAGGTGGACAGAAAAAGGGGACAAGCAAGCGGTTCTACAGTGGTGAGAAGTCCTCAAAGTGTGTTAGCACAGAGGACTGGGGACAGCCTGACCAGGGCAGGAGAGGTATAGCTGCATCAGAGAGTTCTCAAACTAGGAGGCCTTTATGCCAAAGAATAAAATAGAGCATGTACACCCAGGGGATTACCCACTGGGACGAACATAAGCTACTGGCTTGGCAATCCACTGATTCAAATCCTGAGGGCAGGTGTAACCGAGATGACAGGGCCTCGCGAACCCGAGGTGAACAACCCAAACCTGCCAGAAGAGGAGAGGTGAAAAAGAGGGCATGGAGCCCACCCCAACAATAGGCCGATTAGTAGGGATTGTTTTGTTTCCCTTATTTTATTTATTTATTTGTTTGTTTATTTATTGAACTGGTGAGAATCACCCGAGGCACGAACAATATCAGTGCCCAGGATTCGTGAACTGCATGGGAGGGGTTAATCTCCCCAGGGGAAGGTAATCTTCCCAGGAGGTGGAAGATGTCCAGCCTTCAAGAAAGTACAGTGTAGGGAACCGTCATGGACCCCGCATAACCTTAGGAGGGAGTACCAAGGAAAAAGGGAAAATATCAAGAAAAAAAGGGACGGGGTTAGAAACCATCAAGAGATGAATCCCAGTTGGTTATTCAGGGCATGTGGAAGTTCAGGGAATTCAGTCCTTCACGCATATAACCCCTCGTGTCACTTAGTGATGGCGTGTTCTCTTATGGGGCAGGGGAGGGTAGGTAAGAGAAGGGTTCCTTAAATCCTGACCCCAGTGGTCCCTGAATTTGAGAGCAGCTTCTTCCAAGGTAAATAAGAAGGCTACATAGGTGTTTAACCCCTACAGATCTTTGAAGGGAAACAGGAACTGGCACTGGTTGGAGGAGGAACGGGGGAGACATCCCCTGCAGAGAGGAATCTTTAGGGGATTTTGATGGAACCACCGGCTGATTCTTGTGAGAGGAAGGTAGTACCCCACGTTGGGATATTGTCTTAGAGTCACACACCCCCCCCCCCCAGTAGGGTGGGTGAGCTTTTCTCCTGTTACTCACAGTGGACAAGGTACTGTTCTCCCGAGACGGAGGGAGAGCGGTAACCCCGGTTTGATGTTTGATTTGATTCCATCAACTAAGGGAATGGTAGTTTTTTGAAGTTCAAATTTCAGTGCACCTGGTGGAGTAAATCAGAAGAGCGTAGAAAGGTATTGAATGCCCCTTAGAGGCTGGGGGGTGGGTAGTGGGACAGGAAGGCAGCAGGCCCAAGTATTTTACATCCCCACAGGGGTCCTGGGTACTATGGAAGACGGCTTCCATTTTGGCCACAAAGAGACACCCTCCTTCAAAGGGGAAGTCAAGTATGACCTGCTGGGAGGAGGGGTCCACCCTCACCTCCCTGAGCCAGGCCGCCTGCTATAGGGCTACAGGTGAGGCCACACTGAGGGACGCTGTGTCCACGGCATCCCAAGCCAATAGCAGCAGGTCTTGGGACCCTATTCTGCCTTCCTCAAGGAATGCATCATAGTGCCCCCTATTCTCCTGTGGGAGTAAATGTCTGAATTTGTTCATGGACGCTCACACATCCATTATATATCTGGCTACCAAGGCCTGATTAGTGGCTACTCATAGCTGGAAAGTAGAAGAGTAGGCCTTCCACCCAAGGAGATCTAACTCCCTTGCATCCCTTGGTGCCGGAAGAGGGTTGCTAGAATCCTGCCCTGGGTCTAGTGCTGCTTCCACCACCCCCTGAGATGGTGCCAGGTGGTGGGTGAGGAAGGGAAAATCCGTTGCTGGGATCTGGTATTTATGACCCGCCATGTCCGATACGGGGATGATGGACCCAGAGGTTTGCCAATATGACATGGCAAGGTCCTGCACACTAGGATGTAGGGGAATTGTTATGGGCTCAGGTGACGTGAACACTGGGCCAAATAAGGTGTCAGTAGGACTGTGGGAGACTGAGTCTCCAACTCCACATGAGCGCAAACACGGTGAAGGAGGTTGAAGTGTGCCATGAGTTCCCCAGTGTAGGAGTGGGGCATGGGGTTCAGGTCTCTGTCTGCTGCTGGAGAAGCCGGTGCTGAGCTGGGCAAAACGGTACTGCAGGGACCTCTTGGGGTCTCTTGGGGAGATCATTCATGGGGTCAGTACCAAGGGCGATGGATGGGGCTATTTACTTCCCCTCAAGACACCTTCCTCTGGGCTTGGAAATTGAGAAGCCTCCTGGGACTGTGTCTGCAGTGCTGGAGAAGGCAGGGTAATAAGGCACTGAGGGGGAGGACTCAGCGGTACTGGGGCCTTTCTGCATGGCTGGCTCCGGTGTTGGGGAACTTGGCACCGAGATCGGTAATGGAGTCCGGTACTGCTTTTGGGGCAGCCAGGCTCCTGAAGCGAAGGCTGGTTTACCCCTTTTCTTGGGGGGGGGGCACCAGGATGGGAGGCGTTGGCAGGAGGAGGAACACCTTCGCTGCCTCAAAGACCTCTGGAGTAGGGACCAGCACTGACTCCTGCCAGTCCCGAGACGACCCCCCAGGTGGGGGACCTAAACCAGCGCTGATGCTTTGGTACTGACATCGGTACTGAGCTCATCTTCTTTCGCTCTCGAGGAGAGCAGCACTGGGAGGGCTCTGGTGCCAAGCTGACACGTGGTGCCGAAGAAAGCCCCCAAGCTTTTGGGGTAGGCTGCCGCACTTGCCCTGAGGCCAACGCACAATGCCTTTGCTCTCTGTCTTTAATGGTCCACGGTTTGAAGGACTGACAGATAGAGTAATCAGTGACCAGATGGGCTTTGCTCGGGCACCAGAGGCACTTCTCGCGGGGGTCGTCCTGCGGGAAGGCCTTGCTGCTGGCAGCACAAAGTTTAAACCTGGCATGGCAGATGGCCAGTAGGAGTGATATTCCTGCTCCAAAGCTGCGTGCTCTGTGAGAGTAGCACTTTGCAGTGGAATGACGTCCAAGAAGAGGTTCTCCCAGTCAAGGGAGTGGCTCATAAATGATCTAAAGACAGGCTGCTTGCATGATCGCAAGGAGCGGGCTGTTCTGATACCATCACTGGGGACAGAAAATGGAACTGAGGAGGGATGGGGTGGTGGCCACATATATAGCCACAGAGTGGCCAGGGGGTGGTGGCCGCCAGCCCGGTTCTGACAGGCTAGGGCATAAGGTTTCCAACCAATCGTGCACTGTGACATGGATACACCTATTACTGAAAGTATCTGTGCAGCGCTCAAAGAAGAACTTGTGTTCAGTCTGTCCCTCTTCAGAGAAAGTTGTGCGTTACTAAAACAGGCTTTGGCTGACATATTTAAAGCCATTCATCTTCAGCACAGAAAATGTTTGTCCAAGCATAAAATAGGAGAAATCTGATTACAGAAGCACACTGGAAAAAGAAAAGGGCTCATTCTGTATCTAAATGGTGGTTTTATGAGAGTTTGATTTGGCATCCATTTTTCTTTAAGGCTAAAGATGGGCTCCAGTCTGGAATCTGGCTGAAAAGGAGGTGATCCAGGGGTAGAGGGTGCTGAAAGGCATATGAAGTTGAGCTATGGCAGCCAGGGAAGGTTACATGGTAATTTCCCTGGAATGCAAAATAAAGCTTAACTAGTAAATGCTGATTAAATAGAACAGAATGTGGTTTTAAATGGGATCTTTCATACATGGGCTCCCTCAAGGCAATCTGTATGCCAATTAGATGTTAGGATTTTCTTTAAAGAGACAGAGAAAGGGTATGTGAGAATTTATTTGGTTACATTTTTATGTCCTTACAGCAAAACACAGCTGAGATTAATTTACAATTTTATTTATATTATAGATTATTTGTATATGATTACAAAGCATAGTGACTGTGTTTTTGAATAGTAAGTTAAAAAAAAATCACCATACAAGTATTTTAAGCTGGGGGGAAATGTACATTAATGATTTACAGAGCATTGATTTTTTTTTCTTTCACAATCCATTTGTTTACAGCAGAAAAACCTATATATTTTTAAATGAAGTAAGAATTAGTGAATAAAAGTTAAACATTGTAAAAAAAAAATCAACTTCCACTGTCTGTAGGTGTTCTGCACATAACATCATGTAGTTAAATTTGTACTTGGGAAGAGTGATCATAAAATGCTATAAAAGGAGGTAGAAATACTGGTCTGTATGAAGCTGTGTTGGTTGTGGGGAGTATGATGAATGTATGAATGCATCACTGAGTATACTTGTCTGAGAGGATTTTGAAGGGTTCGTAATTTTTTTTTGCACACTGGCCCTATTTATGTTGATTTTAATCCAAATTTTGGATTTATGCTTTGGATAAGTGTGTTGAAAAAAGGAAACCTAAATAAACACACCAGATCTTCAATTACTGCCCTGACTTGCTGATGACCATGTTTTAAGATGCACACTGTACCAGATCTTTAATTGGCTTATATTGTTACAGCTCACCATTCAAATAAAAGCCACTGAAAATGTGATAAGCCAATCACTGTACCACAAAGCTAACAATCTGTGGGTTGATTGTACCAGCAAGTGAAACAGATTTCAGAGTTGAGGATTACACAATACCAAGTCATAGAGGCTTTTCTAAATCAAACAGTCAACACCTTGAACTGCACTCTCAAGCGAACAGTGTGTCTAGCAGTTTTATCTATGGCAGGTAGATATTTGCATAAAACAGTTCTCTCTGAGCACTGTCTCTGTTTTCAGGATGTGGAATTATATAATGGTAAGCAAAGCAGAAAACTAAGGATAATATATCTATCCTCCAAAATAAAATATTTATATAAAAAGATCTGAAAAAATGAAGTTATTTTACATATTCAGGTGTTGTTAAGGTCAAACTTCATCCCGTCAGTCCTGAATGACATACCACATGAGAAAAAGGTGGTTAATTCTAATATCCTTGCTCATGCTGAGCAGAGTTTGACTCCACAGCCAGTCCCTTGAAATAATATGTAAATTAAAATCAGCAAAACTGCTCACAGAGCAAGATACAATTCAGTGTGTGAAAGGGTACTGATATTCAACCTTAGATGATTAATAGTAAAAATCAATGAAATTATGGAAATTCTGATTCATACTACTGTATCTGACTTTAAGAAAAACAGTCCTGCATCAGAATAAAACACATGTACAGTATTGTGAATGACTGAAAATGGGGTGAGAGGCACTCAATTATTTGTAAGTAATGCTGTCCCAGCAATAAGCATACAGTGTGGTTTTAATTAGCAGTGAGTCATGAAGTAGAAAGGTTTGCCAGATACAAGGCCACAGTCCAACTCATTACCACCCCTAAATGGTTGAACGCTTGGAGCAAACATGTCTGCAGACTTTTTTTTTTATTAGGCCTCAGAAAATCTAAAGCAGGTGAATTTAGCTGGAGAAGGGCCCAAATTGCGAACTCTGAAAAGCGCAATGCCAGTCAAAAGGTATAAAAGATGGGGGGAGGGGAAGAAAAGAAAAGCTAATTTCCCAACTGTATCTGAAAGTATAATAGTCAGTGAAACAGATGGTGATTTTATGTGCTGAAATGCAGATGCAGTATATGCAGTTTAATAAATATTAGAAAGGAAGTTGTTTGTCTTGATGCTATAAAAGACTATGCTAGTCAGCAAGGGTTTATGAAAAATAGATCCTGTTTTGGATGAGATGGTCAGTTTGGCTGTTAACTGTAGTGGTGTTGATATAAAACAAACAAACAAGGGGTCCTGTGGCACTTAAAGACTAACAAATATATTTATTGCATAAGCTTTCATGGGAAAAAATCAGATGCTGATAAAGTGGGAATTTCTCCCATCAAAGCTCATGCAATAAATCTGTTTGTTAGTCTTTAAGTGCCTCAAGACTCCTTGTTTTTTATTTGTTTGTTTTGCTGAACTAGACTAACATGGCTGCCCATTTGAGTGTCGATATAATATACTTAGACATCTGTAAGGTGTTTGACTAGGTGACACCTGACATTTTGATTACAAAAACTAGAACAATGCAAAAAGAACATATTACACACTAAAGGACTAAAAAGCTAGCTAACTGATGGGTCTCAAAATGTAATTGTGGAGAATACATTATCAAATGTGTGTATTTCTAGTGGGTCCCACTGTAATCAGTTCATGGTGATATGTTTACTATTTTTGTCAAAAGCTGAAAGAAAAGGAAAAATTATTGCTGATAAAGTTTTCAGACTTGGGGAGTGGTTAAATAAAAAGAGGACAAGTCACTGATGGTTGTAAACTGTATGGAAGCAAACAATATGTGTTTTAATACAGCCACATAGAAAGTCATGCATGTAAAAACAAAGAATATAGACATACTTATTGTGGAGCTTTGTCCTAGGAAGAACTGGCTCTGAAAAAAACTTGAAGATCACGGCTGATAATCAGCTAAACATGGATTCCTAGGGTGTGTTCACACAGGCTTCTTATTTCGAAACAACAGAGGTTGTTTCGAAATAAGAAACAGCATGTCCATACGATGTACTCCCATTTCGAAACAAGGGGTTCCCTTGTTTCAAAATGGGAGTCGTGTTTCAAAACGGCTTAAACCTCCATCCATTTCGAAACCACTGGTTTTGAAACAACCCCGTGGGGACATGTTGTTTCGGAACAAACTGTTCCAAAACACCATTTGCCCTTCCTCCCAGGGTGCTTAGCGCTCTGGGAGGAAGGGCCACCCCCTCAGCACCCTGGCCAGGGAACCCTCAGCATGCTGGCCAGGGTGCTGAGGGGTGTCCCCTGGCCAGCAGAGGGGGACTGCAGACCCCCACAGAGTGAGCCGCAGCCGGCAGGCAGGCTCACCCCGCGGGGGCCTGCAGAGGACTGCAGACCCCGGCGGGGGTGAAGCGGAGCCGGGCGCTTCATCCCGCTGGCTTTTTGCAGACCCCTGCAGACCCCGGCGGGGTGAGGCACCCAGCTCCGGTTCACCCTGCGGGGATCTGCAGTCCCCCCCGAAGTGAAATAGGACATGCTATTTCGTTTCTATTATTTCAAAGACACTTTTTTGTCTTTCGAAATAAGGTGTTTCGAAATAACACATTATTTTGAAACGGCTTGTTTTGAAACAAGCACTTTGTGTGTGAACATAGCCCTAGTGTGACAGTACAGTCTAAAGAGCTAATGCAATCTTTGAATGTCTAAACAGAAAACTTTGAGTAGGAATAGAAAGGTTATAACATTTCTTCATGTGGCACTGGTTTGACCACTGGTGAAATATTGTCCATTTCTGGTGTCCACAGCTCAAAAAGCATGTTGATAACTTGGCAAAAGTTCAGAGAAGGGCTACTAAAATGATTTAATGAATTAGAAAATATGCCCTTATAGTGATAGACTCAACTAGTTCAACATAATCATGTAACAATGACCATATTGGGTCAGACTAATGGTTCAGATAGCTCTATATCTTGGCTTCCGATAGCAGCAGTGCCAGATGCTGCAAAGAGAATGAGCAGAATGGGGCAGTTTGAGTGTCATAGTTCAGTCTATTTGGCTGAACAAAGAGAAATGGGTAAGTGCTCCAGGCAACTGCTTGGGGTACCAGGCTCAGGGGGTACTGGGCTGTGTGCTGCTGCTGTTTGCAACAAAAGGGAAAATAGAATATCTGAAGTATTCTGTATGTGGATTCACTTTTCACTAACCTCCTAGAATATTCTGGACCTTTGTAAAAACTCATGGAAACTTCCAGACTTTCTGGAAAAGTTTAACAAATGGAGGGGTGGGTAGAAGATGTTCCTTGCCTGGGGCACCATTTGGTGTAGGGCTGGCCCTAAAGAGAAGGTTAAAGGATGTCTTAATTACTGTATAATAAGTACCTATATGAGAAAAAAAAAATTGATAATAGAGTCGTCAACCTACAAGGCGTATAACAACGTCTAATGGCTGGAAGCTGAAGTTAGGTAAATTCTGACTGGAATTAAGGAACAGTTTTTTAACAGTGAAAGTAATTAGCCATTGGAACAATTTATAAAGGATTTTGGTGGATTCTCCATCACTGGCAATTTCAGAATAAAGCTTGGGTGTTTTCCTGAAGGATGTGCTCTAGTTGGAATGAGAATAAATTCAGAGAAATCCTGTGACCTTTTTTATATGGGAGCTGAGACTAGATGAACACCTCTGTGGCTTTATAAAATATGAATCTATGCATTGTCCAGTACTGCAAGTGACTGGAAAAAATCCCTATACAAATGTGTAACTTAAACTTTACCAGATGTGTTTATCTTAACTGGAATGTACATTTTTAGCTTTTCTCACTATAATTATCACCTTCCCCCTCAAACTTTATCCTTGTTCATGCCACTTAAAAACCCTAAACCTGCCCAGTTTGGAATCTCAAAAGATGTTTGGTCAAAAGGTTCTTAAGTAAAGGAAAGTTTAGCAAAAGAAAGTCAGCCAGGAAGAGTAGTCTTGTGGTTGTAGCACTAATGGAATTCAGGAGACCTGGGTTAATTCCTGGCTATGCCACACACTTCTTTTGTGACCTCAGGACAGTCTCATCATCTCTCTGTACCTCAGTTCCCCATCACTAAAATGAGGATAATGAAACTTCCTTTCTCTCAACCTTTGCTTGTCTTAAACATTTAAATTATAAGCCCTTTAGTAAAACAGTCCTTGACCTATTTAAAAAAAAAAACAAACAAAAACACAGAGAGTTGTGTGGCACCTTATAGGCTAACAGATTTTTTTGGGCATAAGCTTTTGTCAGCTCCAACCCAATTCATCAGATGCAGCTGGTTTGGAGCCCACAAAAGATTATGCCTGAAGAAATCTCTTAATCTGTAAGGTGCCACAGGACTCTTGCTGTTTTTGCTGTACATAGACTAACATGGTTACCCCTCTGGAAATGTTTTACTATATGTCTGTCCAGCACCTAGCACTTTAGGAAGTCAGTTTTGGTGGTGCCTCCATGCATGATAATCCAAGATAAATGGTATGAAATGCACTGAGGTCTAAAACTGTCACATGCCTCCCTTAAGTAGCCCAAATCTTTTGAAAATAGATTTTGCCATACAGGGTCAGACCCAAGGTGCTTCAAATCCAGTATCTTGTCACTGACAGTGGCCAGCACTAGATGTTTTGGAAGACCATGTAAGACCACGAATATATGGAGTAATCTACCTTCTGTAATAGGTCACTTTCTGGTTTCTCATAGAGACTGTCTTAAATCCTGAAGCATGAGGTTTAATATCCCTCCCAAATTTTATAATTTATTATGACAACTTGGTAAGTTCTTGATCTCTATATAATTATTCACTCCTTTTTAAAAATGTTAAATTCTTGGTCTCTATGACTTCCTGTGGCAATAAATTTCACAGTTTAATCATATTATATATAAACATTTCCTTTTTTTTTATTTTAAATTTCATTGACTGTCCCTTTGTTCTTGTGGTATCCGACAGGGAGCACAGAAGTTTTCAATCTACTATTTCTCAACCAATTATAATTTTATATTTTTTATCAAGTCCTCTCATATTTGTCTCCTTTTGAAGATAAACGGTCAAGTCCCAGATTTTTCAATCTTTCTTCTCATGAAAGTTTTCTGGGCCTTTGATCATTTTTGTTGCCTGTCTTTGAATCACTCTAGTTCTGTAATATCCTTTTGAGATGGGGTGACCAGTACTACACACAGGAATCCAGATAAGGCCACAGCACTTATGTATAAAAGCATTGTACTTTTTGCAGTGTTCACCATACATACCTTTTCTTTGGCATCCTAAGATATCATTAGCGTTCTTGACTGCAGTTGCACATTAAACAGAAGCTTTCATTAACCTTGTACAGGAATACCAAGGTCCCTTTCTGGAGTTAATATAATTAAATTAGAACTCTGCAAAGTGAATGAGTAATTTAAAATTTTCTCTCCAATGTTTATTAGGATTACAACTTGTGGTTCTTGCATTTGTCAACTTTGAATTCTGTTACTGTGTTACCCATTCCCCTTCCTTGGTTAGCTGTTTAAGAAGTTACTCAGTCTCCTGTAGTTGCAAGTTCTCTATCTTTAAGCATCTGATGAAGTGGGATTTTCTCCTACGAAAGCTTATGCATTAAATAAGTTTATTAGTTTTTAAAAGTGCCACAGCCTCCTTGTTTGTTTTGCTGAACTAGACTAACAGGGCTACCCATTGAAACTTGTAAATACTTTGTTACCTCACTGCTTACCACGCCTCTCCACCCTAATCAGTAATACCTATATTAAGCAACATGGAAATTAGAGGCATGCAACTGTTTTTTTTAGAACAATGGCTCTCAACCTTTTGCTGGTCATGACACACTTGGCAGTGTATTGTGAGCCTACAGGACACACCAGCACACCCACCCCAGGCCAAATCCAGCCATCTCCCTGGCTCTTCATGACACACTTACCCAGGGGTTAAAATAAGCCAGAACAGCCTGAAACGCAGTTTCAGGGCCCACAGATTTGAGGGGCCAGAGTTCCATGGCCCTGAAAAATAGAAGAATTGGGTGAAAAGCATGTTCTGCCCTGCCATGCCCTGGGAGCTGTGGCCAGGCTGGAGGAGTTTTCAAATCTCCCACCCTGAGCATGGGGCGGGGGGGGGCATCAAACTATACTTTAACCACTCCACTTATCCCTATGTGGTGACACAGTGGCTGAGAACCACTATACTAGAAAATAAAGGACACATATGTTCACCTTTTTAGGTGTCCCAAGTGATGTCTTAGCCTACAGGCTGCTAAGTCTGCTGGCTTCTATATCATCAACAAATCATGTTTCAGCCTCTCAGGTCAAACCATCTATTTCTGTGTCAGGGATTTACCCTCTTTCACTTTTGGTTTATACTCCTCACAGTCTTTGAAGTCAAGATGTCGGAATTTGTTACCATATTAGCCATGTAATAGTGTTAAATTCATGTGAAGTTTGTTTAAGTTCAGTATCTGGGGAAGTCCATTTCTTGTGCAGTTGCTTTTATATACAATATTTATTAACATACATTCTCATATCCCACTCTAGACCTCCAATATTCTTTTCCAATTTCTTCTGTATTTCAGAAATCCTTTGATTCTTTATAGAGTTCAGCAAATAATGCACAGAACAGTTTTGAACACACTTTGGGGAGTAAGTTGAGAGTTCCATAGGACATTGCTGGTTTCCTTGTAGAGTGACATTAAATGCCGTTATCCTTCTGTTGCAGTCTTCGAATTCCCCTGGGTTTCAGTAACTTACCATTTGTTAAACATCGCTGTTCTCTCTGAATCACTATTCTTTCACACTCTACTGACTTCAGAGAAGTTACCCAGGATTTAAATTAGAGTAAGTGAGAGCAGAATTAAGATCCCTAGAATCACAAGTTCAGATGCTAGCAGGGTCAGCTCAGTTCAGTTTGTTCTGTATGGATTTCAGTGATCCCTTGATGCTTTTAGCTTGCAAAGAAGTTTTCTTACTTGTCCATGGTTGAAAGCTTTGGCTATGCTATGTTTAAATCAAATTGAGAAACAGTAGTTAATTCATTGTAAAGAGGGATTCTAACCTAGTTTAACTTTTAAAACCTCTACTTTATGATCAGTATTAGACCTGGGCCATTTAAATTCAGTGGAGATTTTGCAGTTTTAAAACATGGTATGAATGTGAGTTGGTTCTGACCACAGCAGCCGGTTGAATTATGTTTAAACAAGTTAGAAGTTCAATTTCGTCCACTGTATATAATGTACTGCTTGCTGATCTGTTGTTACTCTCTTTCCTTGAAATAGCTGGGTTTTTGAAGTGCTTTATTTATGTTCTTAAAGTGTCTGGGATCTTTTTGGATGAAAGGAGTTGGGTATTTGAAAGACGATAATTGCTTATGACATACATGAATCTTGTCTCACATTTATATTTCTGTGTATTAACATGGTCTAATCTTGTTTTCATCAGCACTGTTGACTTATTCCTGTTATGACTGGTTTTCAGGCAAAACTGTATAGTCGTAAACTCTTTGTAACAGCTAATCAATCTACAATTTGTCAGTACTCTGAGCTAAATATTCAGTGCTTCACATAACTTTGTACAGGGAAAACATTTACCACTACAGAGCATCAACAAGGAGTATCTTTATATCAAGAAATGGGCAAATTCAATAATCTTCTTAAAAACTGCAAACTTTTTCTTATGAGTAGCCCCATATGTATCAGTGGCATTTCTTACACAAATATGGGTTTGCAAGGTATGTCTTCAGTTTTACTTTTAAGTGATTTTACTTTTTTTCCTCTACTTGACCTGGGCCATTTAAATTCAGCAGAGATTTTGCAGTTGATTTTAATAAGGCCAAGATTTCATCCCTAAATATTGAGGAGCAGATTGTGTCTGTTAGCTGTAGGTCTGTTCTGGGGTCATTCTTGCTTGTACACAACTCCAAGGGATCTTTTGTGGACATTGTTCATCAAGGAGCCTGCTAGCTGCTTTGTCTTGGCGGCAGACCTGTTCAGAAGGCTGTTGTGTCCAGTGGAAAATGCTATGCTGTATGTTGTCGCTGCTTCATTTTGGAGGAGAGAGCAAACCACGGTTTCTTCTGAGCAGTTATTCAATAATTTTTCAATACAAGTGGCTAAATACTGTGCATAAAATGCCATCCATTTTTACTGTCAAAAGAGGTAAAATAGAACATCAGGAGAATTAAAAATACTTTGAAAACTCACTACAAAAATCCCATACATAAACCACAATATTAAGAAAACTATTCATATTGATTTCCAAGCACAACATTCTTCTGCTTTGTTTGGTTTGTGTTTACACGTCACAGAGCATTGAAGAGGGATGTAAAACTGACAAGTGCTGTATTGAATTCAGCATTCTGTGCTACAGTCATCATTTGTTGATTTAGGCTCTGAAGTGAGCTACCATTAGAGTTGCCAACACAGGGAGCGCCACGCAGGAGGGCAGTTCTTTCAGTCATAAATTACAACAATCATGCCACATTGGGGGAAGAAAAAAAAACAAAAAGACCAGAGAAACAGAGCTACAGAGGATGTCACTATAAATAGGACCTTCTGTGATATTCTAGACAGATAATTTTCTTGTAGTGACTCTCATTTCTTATTATTTCAAAACAAAAGAAAGTGAGGGGAAGCACTACAGTGCACACGCCTAGGTCCCCTAGGAGTCTTTGAGAGAACCAGAAATGTATTAATTCTTTTTCAGTTATGAGGCACTGAGCCCTTCATGACATAAGTGAAAGTTATCTAAGACCCCAGTGTCATTTGTATACAGGTAACTGCTACCCAACAATCATCATGTTGACTTCCAAATGATCTTTGTGAGATACAAGCAGATGAATCTTCAATGAAATCAATCAAAGGTCAATGCCAGTTAATAACGTGCTCTCTTTTAAGAGTATTCCCCGGGCACCAGTTTATTCTGGACATATGTCATTCAGTAGCATTTAGCACTACAAAACTGGTGGAGCCTGTCCTTTATAGGTAAGTTCTGTAGAAGAGAATGCCCCATAGAGGTTTTGAACCAAACCATGGAGTTCTGAACCCACAATATAAATTGACCCATACCATTTAATAGAGAATTAAAGATGATTTAGAAAGGTATCCTTCTCTATTGAATTCTTGAGAGTTGAAGATTAATTTCTAAACCACCATATAAATCTCCATAAAACATTTGTTAATTTTATCTCTTAAATGTCTTAAATATTAATTTACTCTCTACTGAAATATATTAGGTTCTTTCTTACAGGGTTCCTTTTCTTCCTTTTTAGATTTTCTTTATATTTCATTTGGCCAGTTAATTAATAGCCACTCAAAGGGACAAAACTTGTTCTTTAAGAACAATTGAAAGTGGTGAGGGACCACTTGCTGAGTTCTAAAAAGTTGCCTGTGCCTGACTTCCTGTATTATATGGAGCTGTAGACTCCAGTTCTTAGTTGTTTTGAACACTCACTGATCCATCTTCAGCAGAGCAGTCTTCCTCTTTGGATGCTCATAGTGAAATGTGTGGTCTTATTAGACAGAGCCGGAGTCATGAAGCCTGAGACTGCTGGCGAAAGTTGTTTGAATTAGGTTGCCCTATTCACAGAACAGAATCCTAATCAATATAACACTCAAGTTGCGCTTCTAGAACATAAGTTTAGACTTAAAAAATAAACAAACAATAATTTGCCCAAAAAAAATCCCAAGAAAAAGATAAAGCTGTTGCTTTATTGCTGGCAATTACTATATGATAAGTCTTGAGATCTCTTTGGAACTTCATTTATTTCTAGTTTTCCTTCAACCTCTAGGAATTAATCAAATCTTCCACTTCCCATTATCTACTCTTTATTTTAGGTCAGAACCCACTGACATCCTTATTTATACATATGTGGGTTAAAAACAAGACTCTCAGTCACTTTCTACTTAAATAAAGGCCTGATGTGTCTCCCATTTAAGTTATTAAGAGGTGTTTAGGGGCCAAAAATGGCTGTGACACTTTAATAGCTCCTTCAGTTTAGATCATCAGAAACAAGCCAGTCTGCAGAATATTGCATTATCCTGCTGATTTTTTCCACAGATATTTTTGGGTCACATCCTCATTTGAAAAATTCTGCACATATATTGAAATTCCTCTTCCTTCTAATTCTCCCATTTTTAGATAAGTAAATGATAGTGACCTCTTCAAAATAAAATCTATTTTTGTGCTTTTTGGACTTTTGACATAGTGCATATAAGCTTAAAAATATGTTCTGGGAAATTTGTCGCAAATTGCATTGCAAATTGAGAAAACAGGTTTGCGGGTAGGGGTGGGAAAAGAACATAAAATCAAATACTGAGATACCATGAGTTATTCTGATAGTCCCTGTTGAAACCAAGATACTGGAAGCACAGATCTTCTGTGAGCCCTTGGTGTTGGAATATTTCCATTTCAGTATCCAAACCAAAAAGTTCAGATATAAGCAATATCCAGATGGAACTTTTTGAAGCACTACAGTCACTAATTTACAATATCCAGAACGACCTATATGATGTGCATGTCGGTTGTCCAACCCATGGCCCATGGGCCAGAGTTCAGCCCATCATGGGCTGTTATCCAATCTCCAGGAGAGCAGCAGTAGCCCCTTCCCAGCAGCTCAGAGTGGGCCAGTCAAGAACAGCAGTCCCTCTCCTGCAACCCTGGCTGTCTTGCTAGGGAAGCACCCCCTTCCATCCAGCCTCAAGCAGAGCAGGTGGGGGCAAGAGGAGTCCCATTCTGCAACCTGGGCTGGTTTGTGGGGGAAGCAGCCCTCCCCATCAGTCCTGAGCCAGATTATGAGGGTGGGGGCAGAAGCAGTCCTTTATCTTCAGTCACAAGCTGGCCAGGCTGAGAGTGCAGTCACCTCTCCTCTCCAGCCTAAGCCTGCCAGATTGTAGGGTGCAGCCACTTTTCCCTTCTAGGCCTGAGACTGGCTAACTAGGATCATGCTATGCTGGTAGGCAACTTCACTGTTTTTTCTCAGCTAATTTGATCTTTGGAACAGGATCCTGATACTTATCAAAACAAAGATGGCAGCTCCCCCAATTAGAGCCAACAAAAGAAAAACTGATTCTGAATGCCAAGCCTTCAAAGGGTCTTGGACCAATGATTTTTTTCTTTTTTTTTTTGTTGAGCACAAAAGGGGCATCTTTTGTTTGATATGTCCAGAGAAGATAGATGTTTTCAAGGACTACAATATCAAGTGGCATTATCTCACAAAAACACACTATCAAATTTGACAGCCGCATGGGGCAGGTGGGAATCAATCAAGTGACTGCACTGAAACAAAATTTCATCAGGCAATAATCTGTCTCAGAGGTCCTGAGTGAGAAAATATGGCTCTTCATATGTAAAAGTTGGATGCCGCTGGATATACCAGACATTTGTATAGTGCAGTAGAGCTTTAAGTAATCCTCATAGCATCCATGTGAGGTGGGTACAGATGTTAAGTATTTTCTTTCTCTTATAGATCGAGAAACAGACACGAAGTGTGACAGTGCAGTTATAATCTGAAAAAAGTCACTATAAAAATGACATTGTTGGACTCACCTGGTTTTTGTCTGTGGAAATCTGTATTGTCTTCTTGGAGTAGGTGCAGGTGGAGCTAATTGGAATTTAATTAAGAATTCTGGTGACGCATGAAAAGAAATATAGTTTGCTCTTTCTTAACTGAGTGGGCTCTGCAAAAGCTAATAGGAGTTCAAACTACTAAGAATTTATTTCAGGCAATAAACTGTCTGACTCAGGGATCTGTTGAATAAGAAGAAACCATATTCCACACAGCACTGTTTCCTCTAAGCTGTGCACATGTGCATGCACACATCGGTTGTAAACCTGCGCACACAATAAAATAAAGCACACACACAAAAATTCAACAGTGCTAATATTAGTGCACACAAAGATTTTTTTGTGCAGACAAAGAAATTTTTTGCGCACACAACCTATGAAAAATTAGAGGGAACATTGCTACATTGTCTTTTTTATAGAATATAATCATACTGCAAGCAGCTGGCCTTAAGTCACTCATCAGAACTGGAATCAGAATTCAGAAATTTCTGGGTTTTAGTATATGTTGAATCTCTAATTAGAATTAGAATCTCTAGTTCTGTTTTGGACTTCTGTACTGCCTACAATGCAAACATTTTGAAACTTGAATACATTAATACAAACATCAAAATTATAATGGTATGTCCTACCATTGCATTCCTGTTTATTTCTACAAGCATCATATACCGCTGGGTACATATAAATTATTTATAGTCTTTTGATTGCCTGCAGAATCAAAATAGATTCTAGTTCAGACAACTCCCCCCCCACTCAGATATGTATCTTTTTTTCATTCTTCTGTGTTTCCTGGTTCTGGCTTAGGAAACGTCAAAATACTGCAAAAGAGACTATTTGTTCAGCCTTAGTGATCTAACTTGAAGGAGGAAGCACCTGAATTCTCATGAGAGACTATTTTTGTGAGCTTTCCAGTGCCATTACGCAGTCTGAAAAGGTCAGATGGTGCAATGGATTAACAATCTTTGGAATTTTTTTCATTCTGAACCACAGAACCTTTTGAGGTCCATCTATATCTAGCTATAACATCTCTGGTTAATAAAAATTGTGGCGATGACAGCCATGAGATTTTTAAAGGGCTAGATCTGTATCCTTTCCAATGTTCAAAAGTCACTGTGTGACTGTTCTGTGTATTTACAGATGTGTTTATAGTGTCCTTAGCTGTAGGCACAATACAAAAAGGTTTCTGGTGCAAGAATGGATTTAAACTGAAACTAAAGCTGGCTGCTAGTAAACACATTTATGGGATTTAGGATATCTCAATACATTAATGTTTATATTGTACCAGATGAAACATGTAAAAGCTAGATGTTGTTAAAGCAGTCCCCAAAAGTAGCTAATGGATATTCTGGCCCTAGTCATGAGAGTGTCTGCCACAGAGGCAAGACTGTTTCTCTGCCTGTGCTTTATCTGTGTTTGGCAGTTTTAAAAAGTGTTGTACAATGAATGCTCCTGGGAGTTGCACAGAGTTGAAAAACTTCAACTACATTTAGTCTGTTTATAAAAAGTCATGGGGCCCTGCTCTAGATAGAAAAGGTCACGGAAACACATTTTTATGCCTTCAGAAATGTTATATACCAGTTGAATAATGGAGTTTATTCGATTTAATTAGCATCCACAGGGATTCTGTAGTTGCATAATAAGTAATTTTTTATGGAAGAAAAGTATATTTCTAGCTATGGTGCATGCAGCACTGGTTTGTCATCTCAAGATGACCTATCTGGGATGAAGTCTTTGCAAAACAGTCTTCCTGGAATAATGCTATTTTGGATGAGCATGTCTGTTTGTTTGTCTTGCAGCATATACATCAAAAACTGTTAGAACAACAGTCATGTTATCACCAAGTGTCAGTAAAAATCCTCAATCTATTCACAATGTGCTCAACTGATCTCCCATCAGTTACTTCCATTTGTATTTGAGGCAACAATGGAAGCTTCACAATTATCATTATAAACAAACTGTTAGATGTAAAATCAGACTGGTAAGCAGGGACTGGTAAATCCAGGATCACTTGTTTCCCTAGTGCTTCTCCCTCTCCACACTGACAAACATCCCAACAACCAGAATAAATGGAATTAAGACTGAATGTGGATCAAATTGATCAGAACTATGAGACAGACTGAGTGGGGAAAAAAACAGGATAACTGTTGTGTTGTCGGGAAACCAAAAGGCCCTTTTTGGCAGAAGTAAGGAAGATGTGCACATGATGAGGTTAGCACCTGAGATGGGTTGCAGGCAAAAAGAGAGAAAAGGGTTGATGCTCCACCCTCTACACAGCCAAGCAACCTCCTTTCTTTGGCTTACTTGTCACACTGGGTTTTTTTAAATCCTATCATTTCTTCTTTCCTTTGTCCCTTCCCCCCTTCTTTTGTATTCCCTTCGGTTTGCATTTAATATTTTTAAATTTTCATTTTTCCCCAAAACCAGTTTTTAAATTCGTTTTTATTTTACTTCAGAGTAGGTGGGGTTTTTTATTTCTTTCTCTCTGTGTGTGCATTTTCTCTGTCTTCAACTTTATATTTCCTGTTCTAGCACATATATAAAGGTGCTGGTTCAAGCTATTAAATCTCTTTTTGAAAAAAGAGCTCTAAATTCACCGTACAATGAAATTAGCTTGTGCATAATATCATCCTATTTGCCAAGTTCCAAAGGGGCAGCCGTGTTAGCCTACTGAAGCAAAAAGAGCAAGGAGTCTTGTGGCACTTAAAGACTAACAGATTTATTTATCATATGAGCTTTCATGGGAGAAAAATCCCACTTCATCAGATGCTTTGAAGAGGGGGAACTTACAAAACTGACATCACAAAACTGACATCAGAAATCACAACACACACACACACAAAAAACCCAGTTGCTGAGCACGTCCATCTTCCTAATCATTCCACTGTTGCTTTGTTAACGATTGTCCTCAAGAAAATAAATGGGACATCAAGACTTCAAAGAGAAACAGCCAAAATTGAACTAATAGGCAAATTAGATTGTGTGAAAGCAGGACTTAATTGTGACTATGGATTCTTTTCATATTATAACAGGTAATTTGACTTCACCCCCCCCCCCTGTGCTGTTTCCTAGAGTTTGAATCCTTTCAAATGCTCTGATTTGCTGTTGCAGTATGACCTGATCCCATGTCTTTCACTCCCCTGCATTTATTTTCATCCCATTCTGTAAGTTCCCCTTCTTCAAAGCATCTGACAAAGTGGGATTTTCTCCCATGAAAGCTTGTGTGATAAATAAATCTGTTACTCTTTAAGCGACATCATCTTATTTGATGTAGGCTAATAGCAATAGCATGCAAGTAATGATTTTTGCATTCAAGGCATTTTATGGACATTCATGCCAAATGCTCTGCCAAATTCTGCATAGCAGAAAAAAGTAGCTGACACTCTGGTCTACTAGGAGAGTGGTACACTGCTCAGGTAGTCATTCTGGCAGCATGGCCAGGGAACGTGTTTATTCAGCATGTGACTTCTTGGAACATCTAGAGTGAGAACTAGCAAATATCTCCTTAGTAAACTCCTCTGTGTGGTAGCTACATGCTGTGAACATTGACAGATATAACTGAAACAGATGAATTAAGAACATTCTTTTAGAATATAAATTAAATCCATCAAGGGAGTTGTTGTCTCGGGTAGGATTAGACTTCAGGAATTCTTGGCCCAATGGTCTGTGCTCAGCTCACTAGACAGGCCACCATCTAATAAAAAAGTATAATTTGTATATATACAAACAAAATCTGTTTTCAAAAGTTTCCACTTGAGCTCATTGTTTTAATCCACTTTGTCATTTGTATCGAATGTGTACCAGTCTCCTTTACAATACCATTTACTTTGAAATTATATTTTTATTTGTGTTTTAAATAGCATCTCCCTAGCTACGGATAAATAAATGGAAGAATTGAAGATGTCCTCCTTTGTGTAGGCCTGTGCATACTAAAAGCTTAGTCCCAGATCTCTGAACACCCAAAATGTCCACTGATTTCATTTGTTTCTTGCATGCACGCAAGAGAGAGCCATTTAATCTCATGTTAAATAAGAAACATAGAGCTACAGCTAGCTTGGAAACACGGGACTGGAATCAAGAGAATTAAATATGGAGTTCTAGTAATTGCAGTAGGTAGAGAAACTGCCACTGTAGTAATAGTCTTATTATGCAGCATTTAGCTGAACTGCAGCATTGTTTTGTGGTTGTTTAAGTAAAGCACTGTAGTGTCAACTAATAGAGAGCTTTCTATACGTGGGATCCAGCAATGCAGGAGAGAGTAATTCCTGTCCGTGCTAAACACCCCAGGAGGCACTTGTTGAGTGTGCTCATTGAAGCCTCCTTAATGGTTGTCTTGCTCCTGGAGCTATTAACTTTGTTGAAGGCCATGAAAATGAACTGTGATGATGACAAACTGGAAGTAAGCTAGTTGTAACGTCAGTGCCCTCCACTTGGAATGGAATAGTGAAACAGCCAGATGTATCCGAGAGTGGGAAGGATTTCCTAGACCAGCTTTGCAGTATTTAATACATATTTCATTGTCTGTAAAACCAACTCTCTAGATTGAACAGGCTTTTTTTGGGCATTCACAGTTAGTATTAATAGGAAGAGAAAGTTGGCATAAAATTAGTAGCAGAAATGGGACAAGAGGGATTTTCTTTTCCTTAGGGAAACCATCTAAAAAAATTATAATGAAGTCTTCTGTAAAGTTAAATTAGAATGATAACAGTTCTGTAATTTCCACTGGAAGCCTCCCAGTCAAAGCCGTCTAATCTGTCATTTCCAATGACCACAATAAAAATGAGAATTCTGTTCTATCAAAAATTAATATCACCTATATACACATGCCCCTATCTATAACAAATAAAGTAATTGGTTAAATCCTCAGCTGGTTTAATTTTGAGTAGCTCCAGTGAAACAAATAGAGATATGCCAAATTACACAAAGTGAAGATCTGGCTCATTTATTCTTCAATTTAAAACAAACAAAAACATTGTGACTAGATTAATATATTTTCCTTCAAATGTATTCATGGCTGGGCCTCCTTCTATTGCAGACCCACAGGCTGGTTAAGTTGAGTAAGTAGTAGCACTATATGGTATAATGAAGGAGATCTAGAGCAGGAAAAAAGCCTAGATTAAAGTCCATGAATATTACCAATAGTTGTCATGGTTGTTCATTGTGTCAGTGCATCTTCCTAAATTATCCAAGGAATGGTCAAGGAAAAGCCTACTTAACACATCTTTCCATCCAGTGGATAAACTCTGAATTAATAAAATGGTAGAGGAAAGAACCTGTGATAGGGAATGGTAATAGTCCAAAAATGATTTTTTCCCTGAGGAACATCAAGAGTTGCCATTGGTCTGGGCCTGGAAAAAATGCTAATGATCTGTGCCAAAAAGAAACTTGACAATCTAATCAACAAAGATGGTGCAATATTGAGAGGTAATAGTTTTGAGTAGAGGTGCATAGAACTGAAATTTACCTGCTACCTGCCAGACCAACCAGATAGATTGCATTTCACAGAGGAAAATCTCACATTCAGATACTTTTTTCACATCTTGAAAGAAGTGCAAGATGGAAGTCTTAGCTGTACAAACTGACTTGTAATATATCTTTCACAACTCTTTGTTTGGATTATTTTGTGATTATAGAATTGGTCATTAAAAATTACCTAGCTAATAACCTATAGCACACAGGTTCATATCACATTGATTTCTCTCCCTTTCTAAGGCTGGAAGAGCAAAGTTAGAGCCAGATGATGCATTGATATATGAAGATGATTTGGATGGTGGAGAATATAGTGAAGAAGAATTTGAAGAAACCACGAAATTAAAACTGCTGCGTAGAATTGCCTCACTGGCTTCCAAACTGAAAGAGTTTATTGGAAACATTATAACCACCGCTGGGAAAGTTGTTGTTACTATTTTACTTGGTTCTACAGGTTGGTGCTTTTGAGTATTACCCTAGTAATGTATTGTACAAGTGAGTTTCAGCATCTGGGCACATTGAGGAATAACAGTGGAAATTTTGAAGGAAAATTAATTGCTGCTGACTTTTTTTTAAATTAGCTTTTTAGCAGGACTGGAAATATACCTATTTGATTAATTTTATTCAGTTTTGTTTTTCATTTATTCTGGTACTTGTTCTAAGTTGCCAGTCTTTGCATATATTAATTTTAAAGCTATTATTTATGTCCAAGCTGTGAAAATTTACATGTTATAGATGAGCAGTGGAATGTGAATTAATAGATTAGGTGCTGGCTCCTTTTACTAACCCATATATCTAGATCTACATCTCTGTGTGGGTGTGCACACATGTGCATGTCCATATAAAGGGAGAATGACAGGGTCAGACTGGAGGGTTTACGGAGAGTCCTAGAAAGTCAATGTATTAGCCCCAGGCTCAGCAAGTCCTCTTGCCCTTTGTAGCTGAGCAGTGGTTACTCCAGGTTAGTTAACACACCTGGAACTAATTAAGGACCTCCCCTGGACTTGTTAAAAGTCTTCCTTCCAGAGAAAGGGTGAAACTGGAATGTGAGAGTGAGGAGAACTAATGGAGTGTGTGAGAGGAAACAAGGTGCAGTTGGAAGATAGACAGATCTGGAGAAGGAGCAGAACACTGGTCAGGAAGAGCCACGCAGGTACAAAGACTGGGGATAGGTAGGGACCCAAAGGACCTTTCCCAGGCCTGGAGGCCTGAGGAAAACAGACCCACTGCTAGAGGGAAGCATGGGACACACCAAGGTAGAGGAGGAACTTCGTCTCTTTCTCTCTATGAATATTATATTCCCAATATATATAGATACATAGATTTATATAAAATATAAAATCATCACACAATATTAAACAAACAAAACACTACTACTGTTTATTTACTGGTCTGTTACATACTTTGAAGAAAATGTCAAATTTGATAATGTTTTTATGGCATTCTGATTAAAAAATAGAAATATATAAAATTAATGTGATCCATATTAAGTGGATTAAAAGCTGGTTGACTAATGTATCGTGCAAAGTAATCGTACATAAGGAAAAATCATCTTAGGGGGATGTTTCTGGTGGGATTCTGCAGGCATCTCTTCTTCCAGGGCTATTCAATATCTTTTTCAAAGATTTAGAATAAAATAACTTTTGGTGAAATTTGCAACAGATTTTTATCTGTGCCAACATCAGTAAAGTCATAAATACTGATGGAGACAGGTATGTTATACAGACCATTAACAAGGAGCCAAATCTAGGAACACAGAATGTAGGTGTCATGTAAAAGATGGGAAACAATATCCTGGGTTGCAGTGACACTGAAAAAGACATGGGGGGGCCTTGAGTAGATTCTCCATCCTTGAAGACTTTAAATCGCGATTAAATATCTATTTAAAAGAAAAGAGAATGTTATGGGCTTGATGCACATGTACTGGATGAGTTTCTATGGTCTGTGTTGTACAGGAGATCTACAGAGGGAGTGCCCACATTCAAATGAATGAGCCCCAGATTTCTTGGGAAGTTTCCTCATTATGGATGCTATATAACCTGTCCTATAAGAAGGTGTCTTCTATTCAAGTATGCAATAGTCAAGATTTTTAAGCAAAATGGGCCACATACCTCCCTAGTGTCATTCCATTGACTTAATGGAGTTACCTTGGTGATGCCTGTGGCCCATTACAGCATTTAGGATGCAAATTGTTCCCATAGGTCACTTCTTCCAGTTTTCTGCTGTCCTAGCTATGAGCATGTCCCCACCCTCACCCCCAAATTTCTCTCTTGAGAGCTACATTGGAAGTTTCATGAGATGTATTTCACATGTGAATAGTGAGACTGGAGCTTCACAAATGAAACATTCTAAGTACATGAAAGAAAATCTACATAGGATACAGCAGAGCCTTTGGTACATATTAAGTACTACAGGTATATGTGAAATATAAATTGAATTACTTTTCATCCATATTTGGTTCTGACATGCATCCAGATAGTCTGTAGAACCTGTTTTATTTCCAGTGTACACATTAGGACCTTACTGACTGAATCACTCATTTCTAGTGATTCGAATTCATGGGTTCCATGGGAAAGTTTTCATGACATATTCCAGGGGTGGCCAAACTTATGGAACTCAAGAGCCACACAAGTTGATTATTAAACCTTCGAGAACCAAACTGAGCCATATACTTTTACCTATTCCAAAATTACTAAGTTTAAAATTCGTTGCACACTTTATCATAAAAGGACTATGCTCCACTTCTTCCCACCATCCTGACCATGCCACTGCTTCTCTCCATTGTTCTGACCCCTCCCCAGGGCACTCTTTCCTGGCCGCTCCAGCGGCTAGGCAGATGCTGGGACTCTCGCCCCTTACTTTAAGCCCTGCCCGGGTTGAGCATCCAATATGGCCACTCCAGTGGCTAGGCATAGGCTGACCCCCCCCCCCCCAAGGGCAAGATATTTAAAACTCCTAGGCTAGTGCTGCTTTGCTCTGGCTTTCTTCCAAGAGCCACACTTTTTCATTCAAGAGCCGCATGCGGCTCCCGAGCTGCAGTTTGACCATGCCTGACGTATTCAATAGTTGTACCATTTTATTATCCCACAGGTTAATTTTCAGAAATGTCATCAACATGAAATCTAATAATTCTTTTAAAAAAATTAAAAGTTCTTACAACACCTCTGCCTGTGTGTGTCTGCTAATTTGGGGTTTGTGATCACAAGTTCTAGTTTTTCTCTTCCCTTTTACTGTGGGAAAGAGCTGCACAAATAAGGGAAACTAATTATGTAGTCAGAGGAAACATTAAAATTGATTATATATAGATGTGGCACAATTTGATTTTATAACTATTTAATGACATTAGATGTTAAGATTAAAAAAAAGGCTTTATGATCATTAAAGCACAAATTATCAGTATCAGATACCAAAATATACAGTAAATATTCTTAAATCAAACACTAATAAGTTCTTAAACAGCTTTTTTTTTTACTCTGCATATCTGTACATTTCTGTTACTATTGATGGGCATATTTTTCATCAGTATGAAATTGTCATTTACAAATATAATTCTATACAAAGCCTAGCTGCATATCAAGTGTTGTTAATATGAACTGTAGACAAGATGAAGAAAAAGGCATTTTTCAGTTAATAGCAATCTTAGCTGCTACTATAGTAATCAGTAAAAAAAAAAAAAAAATCAGAATGTGTTTGTGATTTCAAAATTTTGATAAACCACACATGCTTTAGGATTAATATTTTTTTTAATGTCAGCATTCTCTAAGTACCTTTGTTGTTTGTTTTTCCAGGTATGATGTTGCCATCTTTGACCTCAGCTGTGTATTTCTTTGTATTTTTGGGGCTGTGTACATGGTGGTCCTGTTGCCGAGTATTTGATCCGCTGATATTCAGCTGTCTGTGTGTATTAATGGCTATATTCAGTGCAGGTCACTTGATTGGACTTTATCTGTACCAGTTACAATTCTTTCAGGAAGTCATTCCACCAAAGGATTTCTATGCAAGGTAAGAGGCCTATGTGCATTGTTTAATTTTACCTAAGTGGTGCATTTTTCCTATTGTAGATGTTGCTGCAATTGCTTTTCCACATAACAAATAATTTAATATTATTTTAAGAAAATATATACAATTCCAGGAGAATCCATGTTCACCCTGTGAGTGTCAAAGCATGAAGTAGACCAGATTAGCCCTACAGGCTTAGCAGTGTGAGAGATGACAACAATGTGCCTTTTTAGGCAGGAGTAATCATCAGATAGGAAAGAGGAACAGTTATATGGCTAGAAGGGTAAGAAGACAGAGAAAGCCTTAAAAACATGATGACCTAGTGTTTTTCAGTGAATGGTAGTACCTCACCCGGAACACACACATTTATGTCACAGACAAGAAGTAGTAACACACAACATAACTGTTTCTTGATTGATTGAGAATGTGTGTACATTTATTGTCATTGTCTGTGAACTTACTTTGAACTGAGAGCTACTTTGACGTTGTGCCTGGAAGCTGAGAATCATCATTGGTGGATTAACACATGGACCTACAGGGCCTGGGTCCAGGGACCCTCCACTGTGCGGCACTGAGGGGGAGCAGAGCCATGCTGGGAAGGAGGCTGAGCTCTGCATTCTTCTCCCACCCCAGCCCCTCACCTGGGCTAGCTGATCCACCCCTGGATGTGGGGTGGGCTGGCCCAGAGGCCAGGCTCTGCTCTCCTGCCGCACCCCTGGGCCAGCTGGCCCATCCCTGGGAGTAGGGTTGACTGCTGTATAGCACAGCTGCCGGTACGGCTGGGCTGCATCAGAAACCATCCCATGTGCACAGGCCACTCCATGGGGCTGCTCAGCCTGGCTGGGCCCCAGCCCGGCTCCCAAGCACCTGCCCTTCTGCAGAGAGCAGGGCTATAGACAGGAGGGGGGCTGCAGCCCCAGGCCAAGTTGGGTGGGGCCCCAGGTGGGGCCCACCAGTACGGCAGACCCTAGGGCCCAGAGGCCCCTAATCCACCACTGAGGATCATGCCCATTTTGTGTAATATAAAGAAATTGTGTGCACCCCTTCCTTGCCTTGTATCCTGTGGTCATAACCCACACACCAGTTCTTTGTCCATACAGGCCGTCTGGCAGGTTGGATCAAGATGTAACATGGCACACAGTACCTCTGCAATATGTATCTATTGTATGTTTAAGCTACCCTCTATAACTTATAAGAGAAAATCTTTTTTAAAAAAATTAAAAGGAGATGAAGCCATGAAAGTGTTTTAGTGGGCAGGATTTGTTTGACTCAATTGCACCTCAGACTGCGTTTCTGATAAATAATGCTCAGTGCCCCTATATTTGAATAGAATAGAATCATAGGGTTGGAAGGGACCTCATGAGATCATCGAGTCCAACCCCCTGGGGCTTGAACCCAGGACTTTCTTCATATTAAGTGCTAGCCACTATGCTATTTGAGTAAAATTAAATCTAATCCTTTAAAAGTAATAAAGAAAGTAATATGTTTCATGTTACTTTAATGCTATTTAAAATTGAAAATAAAGGTATACTTGATGTGCCAGGGTTAATTCTTTTTGTCTCAGAGGCATTCATTAAAATAAGTGAAAAAGGGAATCTAGCATTTTTAGATGCACTGTTTTAATTCAACAATTGGCACATAAAAAACATTGATTGGCACAGTAAGTTCAGGGTCTGGCACACACATTTTCTGACATTTTATTTACTACACAACTACATTGTTTAATGAGAGGATTGCTAACTTTAGGAGAAGGGGTCATATTGTGCAGGGATTATAAATCTCCACATGTATACCAGAAGAGATTCCTAGCTTTAAACTCTTTTGTACCATCTAGAGGCCAGTGTAGTCAATTGTATGAATTCACATAACCTAGGGGGGAAGAAAAAAGAGAGAAGAGATCCTAAAAATCTTTCTGTGTATATTTATAAATGACAAGGCCAGAAATGACTAATAGAATCATCTAGTCTGATGTCCTCTATGACACGAGTGAAAGAACTTCCTTTGCTCCCTTCATAATATGTTGGGAGAAAGCAGAAAATTTCCTATTAACTATCTAAGTACTAGGATATGACCACCTAATTTTATTATAATACATCAATAAATTCCTGTGATGACATAGAAAATATTCTTTAATTCATGTTGTAGTGTGCTGCATGGTATTTTTATTTGAATCACTAAAATACTTTTTTTAATTCATACATTTATAAAGACTTCTCTTGATTGCGCATATTTCAAATCCACACATGGCAACAGCTGAAAGTTTGCAGTTAATGTAGCTAAGGTCTTAATTTTGTATTAAATTCCTTTATAAATAGTACTGTTGTGCCTTATCATGATAGAATTTTACTTGAAGAGAACTCCAATTAAATTTTTAAAGATACAAGACCTCAAAAAGCTGAAAAAAGTCATGTATTGTATTACATGATTTTAGGCATTTTTGTTTCTATTTCTTTGTTTACATTTCTCATATTCTAAACTGTTTTACAAATGTAAATTATGAGGTTTAATTAGTGACCTCTTAGTAGAATGAAAATAATATGAAGAATATAATATCCTAGTAAAGATGCAAAGCAAGTTGACAGTATTGGCAGGAATTTGACACTTGGGCTTTAGAAAATTGACTGGTCTTATAAATATGTGATGCAATTTAAGGAACCTAATATTCTAATTGTACGGACAATAATGTTCAGATGCAAAATGTACCAGGAGACAAATGAACAATAGATGCTCTCATTTCTCAACAATACATGCATGTTTTTGTAATCACACTTCTTGATTTGGTTAATTGTTATTGATGGCCTTTGTGGAAGAAATAATTTTAGGAGGGAGTTGAAGAAAGAGAGGTGTTGGTAGTAACTGTAGTAGTTGGCCATTGAATGATGTACAAAGTAAAGAGTGGGTTTTGCTTAAGCAGTGAATAGAGGAAAATGAGATACAGATGTATTTGGGGTGGTACAGGAAAATACTTCAGCATTTCCCATTCTACAAGAACTTGACTATATTGCTATTTTATTAATAACATTCTCCATTACAAACAGAGTTCCAAATAATACTAATGGTTGCATCACACTTGTAAATCCCAAGAATATTAAGATATGAATCATATTCTGAACATTTTTTCCAGTTTTTCTTCTTTTAGTCTTTCTGTGTTTTGCTTGTTCTTTTTTCTTTCATATCAAAAATGTCATTTAATAGTTGCTTACAAGAGGAGGGCTAATAATTCTCAGCTTTGTTAATTTATGTGAAAAATCACATCACCTCATTGCTAGGAAAATCAGTTCAGCAGTGTGTTGTTATTTGGGAGGGTCAAAACGAAAGTGACCTTCCTTACAAAGAGAAAGCAACTTTCACCTGTCCACAAAATAGAGCTGATCCACATGAAAAAGACTTATATCTCTTTGTAAAGTTTAAAGACCCAATTCCCAGGTTAGATTCCTCCTTTCTTTTACTTGGTGCAGATGCAAGGGCAGACATTAAAATCATCGTGTTGCATTATGAGGCAGACATTAAAATAATTCTGTTGAGCTAATATGCACTGAAAAGGGTAGAGGACTGGACTTCTAAAAAGGTGTTAACATTGACATTCCTGGGTTCACAAGTGTACAAGTTGTTTCTGGTCAAAATACATGCATCTGCTTTGTATAGCAAAATACATCAGTTTGCTAGCATTCACTTATGCCAGACTAGATTAAGTTAAACTATATCTGGACAAGTGGGGAAGATCTGATGTTAACTGTATTCATCTGCTAATATTTTCCCCTCCTGCTGTATCTTTTAAGAAACCCACACTTAAATATACAGTACTAATGATAAAAATAAAAAGAATGCTTATACCAAATGAAAGAAATTGAATCGAGAAGAGATATAACCAAAAATAAAACAGGATGATGCCTATTGCTGAACTTGAATGCTTTGATATGAACCCTTCTGGGAAGCTGCAGCAATAAATATATCAGAACAGAAAACGGGTTTGGAAAAATATAGTGCTGTCTTCACCATTCTGTTTTACCTAAGATAAATATGTGGAGCTTCTTTAAGGCAGCAATCATGCGATAGAACCTGCTTATATTTGTGACTCTGCTTTACGCAGATGTAATTTTTATGCAACATTTCATAAAACACAAACTGTACACTAAATGGCTCATCACATATTGAGGCCTGGAGACTGAAAAGTGGCTGATGTTGGTAGGGAGGAGTTATAGCCAGGACACCCATTATATGCCCTCGGCATTCCATAGTGGTAGGACTCCCATGGAGCTGCATCTTCAATGTCAAGATGTCTTTCCCCTAGACCAAACCCCAGAGAAAGCAGGGAGGAGGTGCAAGCAAGGCCTCTTCCTGGGGGAACAGTGGCCCTTGCAGGAGGGTGCAATTTGTAAGGCTTGTGCCAGGGCAGATGAATCAACCCTTTAGATGGAACTTTAGTGCTGTAATTTTTAAAATACTGGATGAACATTAATTGAGTTTGACCAGCTAGACTACACTGCTTCTGTTACCTCCTTTTTAAATAGTTCCAAAGGGGTAGCTCTGTTAGTGTGGTACAGCAAAACAAGTAAGGTGTCCTGTGGGACTCAAAAACTAACAAATTTATTTGTCACATGAGCTTTCATGAGAGAAAATCCCACTTTGTCAGATACTTTAAAGAAAGTTCCCCTATCTTCAGGACTCCTACCTTTTTAAACAGATGTTCTGCAAGTTCATAAATACAGATTCCTTCTAAATTTACTAAATACCTTATCACTGGTAAGCTGGTGATTTACTGAAAGTGGAAAACAGCACTAATTCAAAAAGATATCACTTCTTAAAATTCCTTTTGGAAATATCAGTATTCTGCTCTGTGTGTGTGCATGTGTGTGTGTAATCTTTAAACTGACTAACAAAATGAAAAATATTAAAATGATTTTTGAAACTATATGCAAAAGGTAGAATCCTGAAAAAAAAATGTAACACAAATACACATAAAGTGTTTCCAGCAGTTTTTGTAGATGTGCTTATTTATGCAGTACCTAGTATGTTGGGTGGCAGAGGGCTTGTCAAGATGAAGGAATGGGATGAACCCATAAAGCTTATTCCAAATCACTTAGCCCATTCCTTTCCAAAATTCACCTATTGATTTATCCATTAGGTATTGAACTAATGAGCTAGTTAACTTCAATTCCAAGCAATGCCAGATTTAGTGCTGATAACTTAAATTTTAAAAATGACGAAGTGTGTCTAGAGAATGAATGAGTTTATCCGTATAAATTAGTGAAAATTTAAGGCAAAAATTGTAATTTGTTGTCTTACATAGTCTATATGGAGCTCACTAACTTCAGGTGATAATCAGGGCTTCATTCTCTTAAGTGTCAGTTACATGAAAGGTAGAAAGCACCTCATGTCCAGTTGAAGTGAATGGGAGCTGAGGGTGCCCAACATCTTGCTGTATTAGAGCCAGAAGTTAAAGTCATAGACTTTGTTCTAGACATAAGGGAAATTGCCTTTTGAATAGCATCTGGTTTTTTTTTTTTTTTATGGGACTTGCTTTTAGAGCAGCCATCACTGTACAATCTAAATGTTGCATCAGTTGGCTAGTCTAGGTCATCTTCCACTCCAACGATTCATACTGGTAGAATCAGAATGGGCAAATTATTTGTATGTTTATAAAAGAGAGATGGATCCAACCTGGAACCCTTCATTTTAACATCTCCAAGAGTTTGGATCTGGATTTAATATCACTTAATTAACAAAGGGAATGAAGTGTACACACAAGGTGAATAAAAGAATGTCTAGGGAGAACAGCAATTGTTGAATCAAATTAGTCACAGACACAAATAAGATTTCAGGATTATGTTAAAAGATTCTTTCTCCCAAATGAATCCCCTATGTTTCTTTCCCTTTCCCTTCTTTTTCTTCCTCCACTGCCTTCAGGAAGACTTTTTCCTCAGGCCACAAACCCACTGATCTGGGCCTGCCTTGGAGGTCCAATACTGATGAAAAATATAGATAAGGATGTCAAATCAGAAGCAAGATCAGAAATCCATTTGTATGTTATATGTGTAGCCACTGTATGGATAGAATGGAATTTGTGCTCCTTGTGCCAGAATAGTGTCTGAGTGTTCTCCGTGGAGGGGGAAATGAGTGGCTTCATGTTACATGGATTCTATATGCTGCCCTTGCCCTTATCCATCATCCTCTGTCAGTGAAAACACTCTGAGCACCAGTAGAGTGGCATTCCAGACCACACAAGGGATGGACATCTTGTTTCAACACCTTCCTTTCCACAGCACAACTGCACTAATTATTTGCAGTGGGCCCTCTTTCACTTACTTTAAGGGGAGGACTTACCCCTAAAAGAGCAATAGAATGTAGCTAATTGTCATTGTTCTCTCACTAATTTCCTGGGAGAGATGCATGTTAATAATGAAACATACCAGAACTCAGGGCACCAGTAATAATATTTAGAAATACCCATGTAACTCCACTAAAGGTCCATATCTCTTGTGTTACTTACGTGGCTTTTAGCAGCTTGGAAAGGCAAGTTCAAGCTCTTGCTGGTAAAAGGCAACACTCATCCTTGCCATTATAGTAATCTCTTGCCTTTATTATGTAAACTGTGAAGTAGCCCAAGGCATGTGCTGTTCCAGATAACACCTTTCTATGGAGATGTTCTGTCACAGGTTTTCATCCACCACATAAACAAGGACATGATGAGTATCACTATATGCAACAAATTCCCTACGTGAGGAATCATTTCCTTACTGCTGGGTGGTAAGAGAAATCATGTATTTTCTAAATATTTTATTGACAGTCAGTGCTCTTTGTGAATATCTTATTTCTGCAGAGGACTGGCCAATCATGAGACCTTTATGTCTGTTATTGGTATAAAGGCAGGCTTAGAAGCTGTGCCTAACAGCTTCTGAACTGATGGGGGGAGCAACTAATCTACATGGGTCCTGTATTAGCATGGATATAAAGAGCACAATTAGCTGATTAGCATACATGATGCACTTGGGCAAAGTACAATGGGTAATAGCATTTTGGGTTTCTTTTCTCACAAATCTATCAATATCTGTAATTCTACTAAAGGGAAATATGAAACACTATCTTTGGGTAAACTGCTACTCTCTGTTTGTTTCAAATCTGTCTGGGTTAGTTGAAGGGTAAAAGACACCCTTACTTAGAAAAAGATTTGTAAGAAAGGCTTCTGCATATTTTTACCCTGAAAGACTAAGAAAAAAAACAGAAGGGGTGAGCCAGTATTAAAAAAACAACAAGGAGTTGTGTGGCACTTTAACAGATTTATTTTTTGTATCCATGGTTTGAGCCTGTAAACTGCTCTGATTTGCTGTTACTTTATGACCTGATCGTATGTTTTACACCCCCTTGTATTTAGTTTCATTCCTTTCTGTAAGTTCACCCATCTTTGAAGCATCAGAGGAAGTGGGATCTTCTCCAACAAAAGCTCATACAAAAAATAAATCTGTTAGTCTTAAAGTGCCACACAACTCCTTGTTGTTTTTTTACTGGACTAGACTAACACAGCTATCCCTTTTGAAATTGGGTCAGTATTGTTTCTGTTGAAACAATGCCTGGGGCACTTTGTCCCTTCCTTCTCTTGCATCTTCTGTTTGTTATGGAAGTAGCTGAATTAACCAGCTGCTAAGAAAGCTGATAATCACTAAGCTGAAAAGAAACAAGGGGGTGAAGCTGGTGAATGGCAAGAGCAGCCAGGGGCAAGTTGGGTAGCAAAAAGGACTGGAGGGCAGTGCTGATGGACAGTGGCAGAGCAAGTGGCTGGTGAGAGTGGCAAGCTGGGCAACATGGAGGACCAGCGGCCAGCGCCAGTGGACAACAGGTGGAGTCAGCAGATGGTGAGGGCGGCGCCAGTGTACAGCTGGTGGAGCCGAGGAATCAGTTCTGGAGGATGGATTGAGTGACCAGTAGATGGCATCAATGGATAGCTGGCATAAAAGACACTCCCTACATACCTTAGGGTTGGTTGGGAACCTAGTTAGCACTGATTCTCCAGATCAGTGCCAGTTTTGCCATTAAGTTTGTATGTTCTGTTATGCGGTGTGGGTTATTGGAAACTTCACTCTATACTAAGTTTTCTAGATTAGTCTGATCTCTGTTATTTGGCCTTTTGCGTTTTTGTTTTACTGCTATTAAAAGCTCAATTTACTACACTCAGACTTGCACGTGCGAGTGGGAAAGCCTTACCCTTTGGGGTGTCCAGGGAACAGTGCAGGATTCCCAGAGATCTGGGTGGGGCCTCGAGCCAGTTGATGGTGCTGCATCATTGGGAAACCCCTAGATATAGAACCTGGCCCTTGTTCTGCCAGCCTGCCCTAGCAGAAGGGTTACATTTGGGATATTATACTTAGTAATATTTGGATTGTGGTGGAGCCCACCATGTACTAGGCACTTTACAGCTGTCCCAGACATCTCACAGTTTAAAATGACAAACCACATACAGAAGAGAAAAGGTATAGGATCAGATCATTAGACTAGTTGTAATTGCATCACACCACTCATGTTGTACACAGATAGCAGAAATTGCCTCTTTCTTCTTCAAGCTGTGCTTGGATACATTCATTAATAGGTGCATCTGTGCTGCAGCACACAATTGGTTGGAACCTTTTTGCCCTAGCCTGTCAGAAGAGGGCTGGCAGCCACTGCCCCCCGCGCCACCTCGTGGCTACATATGCGGCCGCTGCCCGACTGCTCCCCAGTTCCATTTTGTCCACCTCAGCGATGGTTCTTGGAACAGCCCGCTCCTTGCGTTAGCAAGCAGCCTGTCTTCTCTCTGTTCTCTCTTCATTTATGAGCCTTCTGCTCAGCTGGGAACACCTTTTCGTGGACCTGGTTCCACCGAAGAGCGTTTCCTCTCTCAAGCACCCGGCTTCGGAGCAACGACACTAGTCTCCTCTGCTGTCCGCTATGCCGGGTTTAAACCTTGTGCTGCATGTGGCAAGGCCTTCCCGCGGGATGATCCCACGAGAAGTGCCTCCAGTGCCTCGGTGAAGCCCATTTGGTCACCTCCTGCTCCATCTGTCCTTTAAGCCTAGGACAATCAAGGACAGGGAGCAAAGGCTCCGTACGTTGGCCTCAGGGCAAGTGTGGAAGCCTACCACCGAGGCTTTGGGGTCTTGTGCAGCACTGTGTGCCGGCTCAGCTCCGGAGCCTTCCTGCCACCGCTCCCCCAGGGGACATAAAACCAGCTCGGTACCAGTGTCAGTACTGCGGCGTCGGCACCACTCTGGGTCCCCCACGTGGGGCTCTCCATGGGACTAGGAGGAGTCGGTGCCACTTCCAACAGCTCCAGAGGCATTTGAGGCAGCAAAGGTGCTCCTCTTATTGCCTACTCCACTCTCCCCAGTACCCGCTAGAAGAAAGGGTAAGCCAGCCTTCATTTTGAAGTTCTGGGTGCACCAAAAGTGGCACTGAACACCGACTGCAGTCTCAGTGCTGAGTTCCCCAGCACCAGAATCTCCCACCCCTCAGAGTCCCAGTACCGTTGAGCCTTCTCCCTGGCACCACATCACTTTGCTGTTCCTGGCACTGTCTTCGCGGTCCCAAGGGGTTTCCCCCTTCAAGTCCAGGGGAACTAAACAGCCTTGTTGCTGACCTCTGGCACCATCAGCATTTTGGTACCAACCTCATGAATGGTCCCGCAAGAGACCGCTTCGCCCACCTCGGCACCAATTCCTATGGTACCAGCTAGAGCTTTAAATCTGGCGCCTTGTTCCTAGATGGGGGATCTCTTGGCACACTTTGACCTCTTGTGCTGTGGTTCAGCCCATGTGGGGATGGAGGTCCAGTCCTTTGAAAGGCCCTCTGATAATCTGTTCAGGCTGGTGTTTACATCAGTGGAACCCATTACTGTTCTCCTCCACTCTAGCATCTGGAAACTCACCTCCTCACACCGACAGAGCCCAGGTTCTATTTCCCTGGTGTCAGATATTGCAGGCCTCAAATATCAAGTTCCAGGGTTGGAATTTCCTTCTTTCACCCACCACCCAGTTCCATCTTGAGCGATGGTGGAGTGGCGCTGGGCCCAGGACAAGTTTCCCACGACTCTCTCCTGGCATTGAGGGATGCCAGGGAATTAGACCTTCTGGGCTGGAAAGTGTATTCCTCCTCCGCCTTCCAGTTACGCATTGCTAACAACCAGGCCCTGGTGGGCCGATATATGCTGGATGTCTGGGAGTCAATGAACAAGTGGATATTGGCTATAGCTGAGAATCCGGCATCAGGTTTTTTGAACTCTGGCTATGTCTACAAGTAGAGGCTTATTTCAAGTTAAGTTATTTTGAAATAAGTTACTTCAAAATAAAATCCTTAATTTGAATTAACTTAACTTGAAATAAGGAAAAACACAAAATTGAAATAGCAAGTCCTCAGACAGGACTTGCTATTTCGAATCAGGAGAGGGGCAGGCATGGGGGTATGTTGTCAACCAATCCCCTGCCACTGGCTCTGGAGAGCCAGTGCCAGAGGAAAAAAACCCCAGAGTCAGAGACGGGGGGGCGCCCCTCCCCCCTCCCACTTCCCTGGTGGCGGAGTGGAGGGGGGCAGAAATCAGGGCACCTGGCCCCCTGCTGCTGGAGCAGCAGGGGATGGGCTCTCCTGGCACCTGGTCCCCCAGCCTGTGAGCTGCGGTGGAGCCCAGGCTGCAGGGCGAGCCGGGTCCAGCCCCGGCATCCCCACCAGAAGCTGCCCAGCCCAGGCTGCGGGGTGAGCTGGGTCCAGCAGCGGAGGCCCTCGAGCTGGCTGGGAACCTGGGCAGTGGGGCGAGCGAGCTCTAGGACCCCAGCCCTCCTGCACCTGCCCTCAGCACTCTGGCCAGGGTGCTGAGGGGGTGGGACATCCTCCCAGGGTGCCGTGCAAGTGTTATATTGATGTGTGTGACATATCAATATAACACAGCCAGATGTGGTTATTTCAAACCACAGTTTCAAAATAACCCTCATTTCGATATATAACAAGGTTTTATTGTATTGAAATGATTTTTCTTATTTCAAATAAGGGAGCTCCTTATTTTGAAATAAGGAAACGTCATCTGGACATGTCAACTTTTAATTCGAAACAACACCTGTGAAAAAGCCTTGTGTGGACATAGTCTCTGTGTTTAGTTTCTGCCCACTGCCATAGAATATAGACATTATTAGTTAGCAGTTATTGAAATTTTCATGATAGAAGTAGGTCTAAAGGAGGGATATGGAAGAGGATGAAATAATGACCTTATGGGCTATTTCAGGAGAATATTCCATTGTATAAGTCTAGAGGTGGAAAAAAAACCCCAGGAACATCTATAGAAGAGATTGACAGATACAGTCAAGGATAGTACCATTGTTGGAACAGGGGAGCAGGGAGGGCAGAATCGTAAGATATGAATGGAAAGTAGGGTGGCCAGATGTCCCACTATTTGGGGCTTTGCCTTATGGAGACACCTATTTCCCCTCACTGTCTGCTCTGATTTTTCACTGATCATCCTAGTGGAAAGCCAGGGAGGAACAATATAGCTGAAAAGCCTCCAGAGTGACAGAAAAAAAATTGAACTTGAGGCATTGCAGAACCACCAGGTACAGTTTATAAAATGATGAATTGTAAAGATACATTTTAGGAAAAGGAAAGACATCAGCAAATAATTATTTTGCACTATGCAGTCTTTTGTAAAGAGCAGTAGCACTCTTTTGAGGCAATGGATTATTGTATCCATAATTATTAATTGTTTCTGTAAACTGCTTTCCATACATATTTGCTTTATCTGCCGTATCTATGTACAGTATACTAACCACAGAAAAATACAGTGAAACTCAGAATGTCTTCCGGGGTTCCAGTTCTTTGTATGTCAAGATCCAAACCATTTTTCTTATTTTGAATAATTAGGCTCATACTGTCTAGACTGATTCTACTGATGACCAAAATCTTTCTAGTACAACAAAGCTCAGGAGGTAAGAGGTTAAACCTGTGATCCAAGATTGATTTCTGAGTCTAAATTCTTATTTATTGGGCCACTAGGGAGCTGGAAAGCTCTGAAGAATTGGAGTGCTTCATGTCTCCTTGCATTAGCCCTTACTGCCAAGCTAGGAATGGCATGGAGGAAGCCTGAAGAAGTCTCGTTTGGCCCCATTAACTGAGGAAGACATCTATTGTATAGGCTGTTTCAGAGAGGACTAGCAAGAGTGAAGATGGAGATAGAAAGATGAAGACTGAGGACTAGTCAATAGTCTCAGAATTTTAAGGATAAATGCTAGAATTCAATACTATGCCCACTTTTCAAAAATAATTCCACCCCTTTTAAAATATATTTTTTAAAAAGTCACATTTACTAACTAAAGAAGAAAACTGAAAAACATTATCTTACTTCAGGCCACATCCCAATAGCCATGTCTGTCTGTTCCCAGTATGTCAATAACCATAACACTTTGGTTTTCACATACTCTTATTAAACCCTATATAGCCAGTAAAATTGCACACAGTTGTACTAAAATGTGCACAACAGGTGCTATGTTATGAGAGTTCCTTGCCTCTCTGCTAGGTCCAAAATATACATAATAATTAGACTCTTAAAAGGAATAGAACTTGATATTCTGTTAAACTGACAAGGAGTTAAGTTTCAAGAGTCAGAAAAATAATGTTGGTTTTTATACCAGGTCTAACAGGGAACTACACAGATGATGGTAAAATGTTGGCTATTTCCTTAGCTACAAGAAAATACTATTTTTCGCCTCAGAGATGGTGCAGTAGAGAGAGTTACAAAAAAAGACACCATCTTTCTATTGCTTAGAATACTCAGAATACTTCTCCAGTAAATCCTCAGAAACTAAGTCATTCTGCTACAGTTCAGGAATACAGTGATTAAAATAAATGTGCTATACTTCTTGGCCAACTGCCCAAAATAAAAAGTAGAAAAATACTACCCAAGTTCAATGGTGCTTCATAACTAGAAAGAAATTGAACTTTGTATACTATAGTGCAGAAACTGTACTACCTTATGTAGTGTGTATGTACCAAAATCAGCCCCTGGTGAGCATGGAGTCAATCACAGTTAAGGATTTATGTATCTTGGCTTTTAAAATATTCTTTCATTTTTCTTAATCCATTTGACATTTCTCTGTACTGTTTGTTTACTTTTTGCCCTTCACTCATCATCAACAGTGAAGTTTAAAACTGGTTTGTTTCACTTTCTGAGTCAAATTCATGTGGGGTCATACTGGTCTCTGCCAACAGAAAGACACAAGATGGCTACAGTCTCCTCTTAGTGTGGGGCCTGTTGCCATCAGTGTAGCCGCTGCAATAGCAGTGATACCTCCTAAACAGCCTTGCCAGTAGAGATTCTACAGAATCTCTGACTGAGATTAAAACTGCCCTCACTGGGGAGCTAATCCCCTGGAATATGGGAAATTACGCTGAGGTGATTTGGAGCCATTGGTGATAATAAATTTCCCTCTGCATGGATTTTTATCTTATTGCATAATATTACAGGTGAATAATTCACTTAAGTAAAAGTTGTGAACCATTACTATTCATAGATGGTTTAATAGTAACCCCAACTCTCTTTTTAAACCTTAATCATATGCCAAAAAGGCCTTGATGTTGTGCCTTTATACAAATCAACTGCAGACCAAAATACAGTTAGAGCCACTGGGCCTCACTAAACACTAATCTTGCGGGACCTTTCAGGGAATACTTCATATTCCATAAACTGATGTCACACCACTCTTAGTGATGAGGTCAAAGCGGAACTAATTGACAAGTAATATGAATACGAACAGGCTACACCGGAGTGTTTATGAATGCTGACTTCCATCTCACAATGAAAAACAACTATAGGTAGGCCTGAATGTACAGACACAGTGATGGGAGAATTAATTGTAGTAAGGCAGAAGAGCTGATGATATTGTCAGGGTGGGCATTGTGGAAACCTTGTTGTAGGTCTACCAGATATATTCAGTCTGAATTTTTCAGATTCTTTGCATATGCAGACACCACCCCTGACCATTTCATGAGGTCATTGTTCTTTCCTCAGGGATGTGCCACAATGCATTCCAACAAACTTCATATTTTTCCATTTATTTTGTTTCTTTTCATATAAGTATTTCCACAGAAGGGAACCATCGGGGGTCCTAGTTAATACATCCAACCTAGATAAGGTCAAACATGATTTTATTGGCTAAGGAAGGGGCATGTGTGATGAGAGCAACTCAGGCTTTGACCACAAACAGAACCTTTTCAAGACTGAAAAAAATTGGTTAACTTTTTTTGTGTTTCTTTTACTTTTCAAGTACTTTTAAACATTCTGATTTTGACAGGTTCCCAAATCTGAAGTATGAAAATATGAAGAGACCTTTTGGCAGAGTTCCCAACCCAGTTGCATAGAAAGACAACACTATGAACTACACAAGATTATTCTTGTGAGACTTCCAGCTTAATCTCTGAAATAGCAGCAATCGGAGATTCATCCAAAAGTTGGAATGATTATCCTAGATGAATTCTCTGAGGTTTTTTTCATACAACTAAAAATTTAGTTTGTATTTTTGCTCCAAGACTACCAGCAAGTTAGTAATCTTCTGAGGATTGGCTATCAGAATGATGCATGAGCTGTAACTAGAAACCTGACTTGAATTACAAACATAAAATCAGTCTGATATAATGCCACCTCCTTGCCTTCTGCTGCTGCCAGATTGGTACATATGACCAGTACCGGAAGACAGATTTACTTGGATTTATTGTTAAGATTTTGGGGCCAAACTTTCAAAATGTTAACTGTAATTAACTTGTGTGTAAACGTCAGACATGCTTGATTTAATTAGGTATGTGCACACTCACAACGGATATTTGCAAGTATTTCGCCATGGACCCAATTCAGTTTCCAGTGAAGTTAATGTGAAAAACTCTGTATGAATCAGTTACCATGTATGTACAAAAATACCTGATTTGGTCATTTGGGTTTGCATATCTGCACCCCTGTGTTGCATGTGAATACTGTGCGAATGACGATAACTTTGAAAATCTGTCCATTTAATTAAATAGTTTAAAGTCAGCATAACACATAACTGCACAAAGTGTGTTTGTGCAAAGATACCCTGATGCAGGACATTTTAATACTCTAGTTGTAAAGCTTGCCAATGAACAGTGCATTTCAGATGCAACAAAATGCCAAGCAAACTAGGGAATGTGATCTAGATTAAATTACTATAAAATTGGTGCAAAACTTGTTGAAAGATCATGCTCAAAAAGTAGGTTTGCTGTCAACAGCGAAGTGCCAGAGGGTGGTTGTCCTGGATCCATTCCTAATCAGTTTTTGCTTTTAATGACTTGGATAATAGAGTAGAGAGTGTTCTTATAATATCTGCAGATTATACCAAGTTAGGAGTAGTTGCAGGCCCTTTGGAATAGGGGATTAAATTCAAAAGACCTTGACAATTTAGAGAATTGGTCTGAAATCAACTAAATGAAATTCAGTAGAGACAAGTGTAAAGTACTGCACTCAAGAATAAAATATCAAATGTACAACTGCAAAATGGAGAATAACAAATGAGACAGTTTTATTCTTTGTATGGCTGATGTAGATGTACAGCAACAACTATAAATTTTTTTGGATATTTAAGCTGGATATTTGCATCAGGACTTCTGTGAGTTGAAGTTGCAATGCCAAACATTCAACGTGTGGTTCCAAAAGGGCTTGTGTGACTTGAAGCAATGGTGAAGGGATATTGTTAAGGTTCTTGTGATGGACAGAACTTCATTTTCCATGATCCACTGAAATTCCTTAAGGGTTGCAATGTTGTAGTGACTAGATGAGGAAAGAAGGTGTGACATCACTTAACAGCCAAGGTAATAGGGTTTCATTCATGCACTGCATTAAAGTGTTCAGTTGAACATCAGCAAGTGAGTGTGGCAACTTCTGGTCCAAATCAGTGCATAGTACTCAGCTATGGAGCACAGAAAGGCCATTGCTGGTGTCTGTAATGCTGATGCTCCCCAGCTTGTGCTTGCCATTTTCTGGACATGATTGGCTCTGGTCTTCATCTTAGTGGCTATCTTCTTCAAATGGTCATGGAAGTTAGTGTGCAATGCTGCTTCACTCCAAGATAGGTTTGAGTGGAATTGCATCATGTGGTATTGCTGTAAAAGGTCACTTTTGGAGTGCACTCAGTGTTCCTGTTATCGATATCATCTTTCATGCTTTAGGTCTGCTGTCCCTGTTCAAGGTGAACTGTATGTCACTGAAGGTAACCGCATTGCCAGGGCAAATTTATCTGCATTTGCAAATTTGCATTACTTCATTTGCGGTGTGTCACTCACGTAGACATTGAAGAGCATCAACATGAGAATCGAGTCTTGTGACAGGCTGCTGGTGAGGAGCTGAACAAACTTTTTCGTCCAACTAGACAGACAAAACTAGGTGCTGCAGAAAAGGATCTGGAGGTATAATGGATCACAAATTGAATGAATCAATGTGATGCAGTTACAAAAAAAAGGCTTCAGTAAAAAATATCAAGGAATTGTCCTGCTCTACTGTTGTCCCACTATTGTCCTGTTCTGTTCTACTGAATCTTTTAGTCTTGAGAAAGACTGATGATAGTCTTCAAATATGTTAAGGGCTGTTATAAAGAAGACCATGATCAATTGTTCTCCAGGTTCACTGAAGGTAAGAAAAGAAATAATCAGTTTAATTTGCAGGAAAGGAGATTTAGATAGTTAAATACTGGAATAGGCGTCTAAGGGAGGGTGTCTTTGGAGATTTTTAAGAACAGTTAGACAAACAGACAAGAGACTGTACAAGAGACTGGAGTAGAGGTCTTTTCCAGATCTACATTTCTATGATTCTGTCTGGGAGAGGCAGAATCCTGAAAACAATGCCAGCATCATAGAATTAATAGAGAGAAATAGTTAATAAGAGCATTTAATAGTCCTAGGCCCAAATGTATAATATTAGTCTTTAAAGTATGTGATAAATCTGGAAGATCAGCCAGTTTGTGTAATTTTTAAATATAGCATTCATACCAAGGTTAAAATTTAAGTGGAAAGAATGACCCTGATCCTGCATCATGGACTGATCTTAATGGGAATCAAAGGTACTCACTATTTCTCAGGCCTGGGCCTTCATTTTGGTATCAGATGCTAATTACCCTTTGTTGTACATAAGAGAATATTTGAATTTTTGAAAAAGGTATGGCTTAATCTGATGGTCGGCTTTGTGAGTTTTGCCTCTGCCCATTCATTCCTCCTAAGTGTTCTCCCATCCACAAGTTCAGGAGCTAGTGTTCAGCAGGAGATACTGTATCATACCCTCTGATCTAGTAGATGTCACCAAATGAATGCATAGCTGTATGCTATGATTCCTGAACAAGGGCCCATTAGCTCATGCAGAAAACATGCACATGTATGAAATCACATAGTTCTGCCAGCTTCTGATCTCCAAACCTTTGTGGTATTAAGAGAAGAGAATTATACTTGGCAGCTTGCTTTTGGAAGGCAAACATGGCCTAAGTTTCCCCTAACAGCTACAGGCCAACCTTCCTTTTAATAGTCTGGTGCCCAGCAATGAGGATGATAATACTTAGCACTTATGTAGCCCTGCATATTTTTGAACACTGTACAAACATTAACTAATGAATCTTCCCAACATTCTTAAGAGCCAGTGTGAAGAAGAAGAGCCTACCTCAGTCTCAATACAGCAGATTCAGTGAGTTAGTCTAGAGAAGTGTGGTTTAAACATTAGTTCAGATAAACTAATGACAAGTCCTAATATTGCTGTTGTTAAACCAGTTTAACCCTTGCTTATAACAGTTTTGCTTAACTTAGTGATTTACTGAAACAAATCAAGCCAATTTAGTAAATGTTTACTGCCATTTTACATATTACACATGTAACTAACTGAACTGGTTACTTTTCCAGTATTGACAAGGCCTTTATGTCCATAATCCCTGAATACACAATCACTTTCTTGGTGTTTTATTTTTTATTATTATTATTCTTACTTCAAGATCAACAAACATAAGCCTTAAGTTTTCTCCTGAGTTGACTTTTTAGGGATTTGCTGCAAGAACTTAGCCACTCTTTTGCCCCAACTCCTACCTTTCATCTGTCTGAGTAGAATCTAATGAAATCCTTCTGGTCTGGCTCCCACTTGAGTCAAAAGAATAGATCCTTATCTCCATGCACAATTCTAGAACCTGCCACAGGGAGATTGACAAATATATAGAACTCTGCATGGATACATGAGTTTGGATCTGCATCTGATCCACATGCACCCCAATCATCTTACCTCCTACCACCATATGCAGTGCAATGATCTGCATGTAGAGGCTCTGGGGCCTCAAGTCAGCTGTTGGGAGGTCATCTTTACTGAATAGATGTTTGCGGGACAGCTCCTTCAAACATTTCGAGCCTGGCCAGCAGGGAAGCCTGGCAGAACAGCTGATCAGCGACTGGCAAGGGAGCCTGGTGGAACAGCTTATTGGCATGCAGGGGCGCTATGACAGCTGATTCATTACCAGCCCACAGGGGAGCCCACCAAGATCTGTTCTGTGGAGATCCCCTAACAACTGCTAATCAGCTGTTCTGTGGGATTCCTCTACTGGCCACCAGGGAAGCCTAGTTGAACAGCTGATTTGCAGCTCGTAGGGGGAGCCTCATAGAACAGATGATGGGCAGCCAGATCTCTCCTGCATCTCAAAGATACAAAAGCAGTCTTAAAGCTGACCTGTAGACAGCTGTTTCACTCTTTTTGACATCTGCATCTGATCCACTATCTGGGTTAAAAAAAAAAATCAGTGAATATTCACGTCTGCAAACTTAAAGTAGATATCTGCAGATTTGCAGAGCTCTACTAGTATAATTATTTCTATTTTACGAGTGGGAAACTAACACAGGAAAATTAAATCACTTGTCCAAGACCCACAGTTTCTCATAGCTTGGATTAGAGTTCTTGGCTCAAGCTGCTGTATTTAGTTCAACAGATCATGCAGCAAGCTTTCCGCACCTGAAGTCTGAAATCAATATGTGTCATACTTCGTCAAGGCAAATACTGTTCTTGTCAAAACTTAATTTATCTTCTGCTCTGTAATAAAAAACTAACAGTACATCTCCATGGATTAGTAAAAAGTTATTGTCCTAACAGACAGTCATATGCTTAGTTATTGTGCCTGAATCACTAATGTTTTATACAGATAACTCTGATCTACTAAATGCTTGTGTCCACCAAAATTATGTTAGCACATGTTTCCTTTGCCACATGATTTGTTGAAGACACTGACATAAAATATACTTGATGGGTTAGCCACACAAGTAAGTCTTTAATGTCACCAGGGAGGTCTACAGACTGAATTACTTGTTTGCTTAGGGAAAATTAGCTCACTCTGCTCTTCTGTAGTATCCACCACTATATATGTGTGAAACGTCTGAAGTGAAATTGTTGGCTACTGTTCCTGCAACCACTTGGCCAACTCATTTTAAAAAAGCTAGTAGCCTCAGTTACTAATTGAAATAGCAAGACAACATTTAACTATGCTTCCTGCTGGGTGTGGAGGTATCCAAATGTACCCCCTGGAAAGGAGAACCCTTTTTGTACCCTATGCATTGTTTGTGAGCATTCACTTAGTTTTTCCTCTCTCTCCTCTCTGCGCTGTTGCTAGAAAACTATTTGCTCATTGCTTTAGCTCATCTGTGTATAAAAAATTAAAACTACTTTATTTCTTTGAAACTAGTGCTGTATCCTTCACATAGACAATGGTATTTAACCCGAATTGTTTCTCCTTTCCTCTTCTCATCTTTCTGATTTGATGTGTAGGTGGGACTGGGTGAGAGTGGCTACCTAACAGATCCAGGACGTTTCCTCCCTTTTGACAGTTGATATTTCTTTTTAATGTGTCCCGTCCTGGAGGTTTGGCACAATGCACCAGTGCTGATGTATCACTTCCCATTTATTCCAGAAACATCTTCCATGTGCCTCAGCAAAGCATATCGCATGTGACCCAATAATGAGAGCAGGAAATAGGTTTACTGGTTTTCCTTGTCTTCTTGCTTGTTTCCCCCTTTATTTTTCTTTTCTGCTACACCATTTTGGGTTGTGAAGACCAAATAGTGTCAGCCATGGCCAGTCTTTTCAATAATAGATTTCCAATGAGAGCCCAGAGTTCATTAGCCAGGGGAGTTGATGATTAAGTAATTAACATTGACTCTTTGAGTCTCTATTGAGCCAACAGTGATAAGGTATACTGTGCGTTTGGGTGTGTTGTGTTTTAGATGAGAGAAAACCAAGGTCTGGATAATTATCGTTCCCATAGTACTTTTGGAAGACTAGCAATGTTAACGCTGATACATAGATTGAATTTCAGCTGATATTCAGTGACTGGTTGTGACTACTGCACAACCAGGCCAAATCATTGTTTGAAAGCCATTGTGGGGAAAGAACTGAGAAGTCACCCTGCCGCCTCTCACACAGTGAAAAGAGGCCCTGCTACTTGGTTTCTCCTAGCAGGCAGATTTGTCTTGACTTCTTAGGTCTTTTGGAAGGTAACGGGGAGGCATGTGTGCTCCTTCTTCCTTTCCAGATCTAGTGAGAGAGAAATGCTGATCCCCTACCTCCCCTAAAATCAACTGTAATAGGATGCACCTACCTCTTTGTGGGGGGATCTGAGACCATGTGGGATCCTGCTTGTTGTCCTGCTGGTTTCCCTTCAGGGTGCCCTATTTCTTCCAGCCACCAACTTCTGTGCTGCTTGTTCATTCCAATGCTCTTCACTGTCTTGTGAAGACTATGTGGCTCCAGGATGCTGGTCTCTCACTATTGTCTCCCCTCTTAAGGGAGTAGCAGCTCAGAGACTCCTCTTCTCTTCACTGTCGCTTCCCTTGGGAGGTAGGGGGAAAGAAAAGCTGTTGGGAACATGATTGCAGGTAATAATCACAATTTTTTCTTAATACAGTCACTCTTAGGAGCTACCATAAGGAGCTCTGGGGCAGATCTAGATTAAAAAATTTGTGGGCCTTGTGCATTATGGAAATGAAAAGACTCTTCAGCTTCCTTAAACTGGCCAGAGAGGAAAAGAGACCCAGTTGCCTTGGGCTCCCATGTACCTGTGCATATGTTCAAGGCACCAAACCAGAATGGCATTGTAACCCTGTGTGCCAGGCTGCAACAGGGCTCACTGAAATTTGGCTTGCCTGTGGAGTGGCTGGGGCAAACCTGGTTGGGGACCATCTCTGAGGATTAGAAAAAATGGTAAATGTGCCTCCCCTGCAGCCTGGCCCTTCTTTTTCCCCTCTTATGCATCCTTTCACCCCACCAGCCTGAGTCACCTCTTTCCTTCTCAGTCATCCATTGTCAACTACCAACTGACCCACCCCACCCGACTCATGAACCACCTTCTCTACTGTCCCTTCCCAAAGCCCCGCTTCCCCACTCTAGTCTTCTCTCCTTATCCTTTCCTGCTGCTGAATCTCAGGCCCATTCTCCTTTCCTGTGCCAAGAGGAGGAGAAGCCCCAACCCCCATCTGGGCACATTGAGGGCCCTGCACATAGAGCATCCCTCCCAGTGGCCATGTGCCCTGAGTGTCATAGTGGAAACAGTAGCTGATGCCCTCATGCACATGCTCAGGTCTTGACCAAGAACTCTGTGAAACTCGAAAGCATGTATCTTCTACCAGAAGAAATCGGTCCTACAACAGAATAGAAACTTATCTCGTCTCTCTCGTCTCCTGGGACTAACACTGGTAGGTTACAAGTGGAAAAATCCTGGCGTGTTGCAACTGGCAGTGCAGAAGAAAACCAGCCAGGTCAATTGAAGAAAATCGGCAGGTGTCAACCCCGGTTTTAGACCAGGTGTGGTCCCTATACAAGTGCCCAGAGTGCACAATGGTTAATCCAGACCTTCTCTGAAGGCTATAGTTTGTATACCTTTGATATAATTCATTCCTGTGCTGCAAACCAAGCATTGTATTAAAGTCCATCAGAGAATTCAAGCTATTACAGAGGTGCAGTATGGATGACAAAACAAAATGTAAACCTGGGGAAATGCTCAGGCAGACAGATTTTTCTACTTCATGCCATGTTTCAGAAAGTAGCTTCCATCTTAGCTCCAAACAGCTTTGATTTTATCCAGATCATTAGTAAAACCACTAGGATATTATTCCATCTACAGTAAAGACACTTGTATTTCTACTACTTGGAGAGTAATTCCAAACCTCTAATGATGTATGAAACAGGCTGTAACTGACATATCTTTATATCCATAGTTAAGTCTCCAGAAGACGGCTGCTTTATGTCACATATATTAAGTATTTGAATGTCTGAGTTCCCATTTGTTTTTAATGGATGTCCAAAGCCTAACAACTTCCAGTCACATAGCCTCAGAAAAAATTCCATTATTACCGGTAGGTTACTTTAAAAAAAAAATGTTATTTGCTATATAGCCTAACATCTTGTTTTAAAGTTAATACACTGAGAGCAAGGTCAATTTTTATGGATTTTATTTTATTTATTTATTTATTTTAGTTAAGAGCCATGTTCTAGTTAAGCAGAATTTTTGCTAACCTTTATATAATACTTAATTCTCAGGGTGTAACCTTTTTTTTTCTCAGTTTATTCCTTGATTAATGGCTTATAATTTTGCTCTTAAATATAAATAACATTTACCTGCAAGGTTTAAATTCTGTGTTTTTTCATGAGATTTCACACACAATAGCTCTATATTTGAGATTAGCTTTCCTTTAAAGGAAAAGCCATTGGCTAAAAGAACAGGATGGGAGATACATTGGTGCTGGTTTTGTTGTTGCCAGAAAAGCTTTGATCCCATTGGAGCTATGGAAACCAGTCTGGTAGGAAAAAAAGTACTGAGACATCTGCTAAAGAGCTATAGAAACATGATGACATGAAAATAAAAGTTACAATGATCTGCTTAACCATCAAGCCTGATATTCAATGTGTGTATTATAGTGTTGTAATAGCAGTTCTATAGTTATGGCTGAAGTAAGGTACTTTCATTCTAAGTTAGATTTTTTTTTTTTTAAATCTCCTTGAGCTAAAATTTCTCATAACTCTTTTCAACACAACTAATTGTTGTTGTAGTAAGTATAGCAAAAATTCCATTAAGCCAAGTCTGAATTATCCAAGTATGAATAAAAGGTTTTTTTAATCACATTATAAACTGCTTGCAACAGATGTTTTGAACATTTTTGCATCACTCAGAACCAGCCTAACTTAAAAGCTTGACCCTGCCATGAATTAACACCATTTTATGAAATCCCTCCATCTTAAATGGGACTTCCTTTGAGCTGTGTGAAGAGGAGACTTGAAGGATCAAATGCTTGGTGAAGTTAAGCGCTTATGAAATCTTCAAAGAAATTTGCTTTGGCAAAGGAAATGTTAATTTTTCCACTAATAAAGGATGACTTGATTATCTTAATCCTAATTCTTCCAGATCATCAATGTGCTCTTGCCACCTTTTTTCTCCTCTTTAGACCCTGCCCTCCAGTGTTTCATTTTAGTGCATCTTGGAGCTTTGTTCCCTGAAGTGTGCTGTAATTCGACTGTGTACATATAATTTGTAATAAACTGCAGGTGGGTAGAGGAAGTCTGGGGGGTCTGTCAGGCATGCTGGGTTCTTTTGAAGGGTATATGTTTGTTACATGTGGTGTTACATTTGAGTGATATGTTTGTGTAAAAACGAGAGTCCTGTGGTGCCTTATAGACTAACAGATTTCTTTGTGCGTAAGCTTTTGTGGGCTCCAACCCACGTTGTGTGCGTGTTTATCAGAATTCAGAGCACCTTTTTAAGTATCTGATTTTACACACCATTACTCATGATTAACTTTTATTCTTTCCTGTTAACATCTCTAAAATCAGTAGACTGCTTGTGTGAGTAAGGACTACTGACTTTGTTGAGGAAAAAGATATTTAACAATGCTATTTGTTGTTTGCTATACAATTATTTTACTTCTCAGTGTATTTTTATTCCAGCCAATTTCAGATTTGATAAATCACACATTCCTCATGGAGGCAAAATCAAAATCAAGTCTTCAGTTTAAAAAAGAGGCCCACCTTTCTGAAGGCTTCAAGGAAGAGAAGCACCTGAATAATTTATATTTTTTAAAGCATGAAAATTTATTTTCATGTTCAGCTGACTTAAAAATAGGCAATGTAAATTTTACCAACATTTCTAAAATGAAATATTTCCCTTTGGATTACCTTTGTGTTTCTAAAAAAAATTCAAGAAGACATCTATCCATTTCAAGTTTAGCTACCCTACCTTTCTTAAAAAATGTGGATAGGAAAATGCTATCTTGGGATAACCGAAGTGGAAAAGTCCCCTCAGTTTATTCTAAAAGTTGATATATTGAGCAAGGAGAAAAGTTGCATTATGTTTTATTACTGTGTCTTAGTCTAGGCGACTAGGGCTTTCTTTTAATTTGCATTTAAATAAAAATAGCTTCTGCAAATCATGCTGTTATTGTAAATATAAGAGTTAGGCACTGCAAAAGGTTTCTGTAATAATAGAAAGTAAATAAACAAGAAATGCTGATGCTACAGAAATTTGCTAGAAACCTTTGCTTCAGCAGTATAAAACTTTGATCTTTTCATTGCCTTGTTCTTTGATCACATCGCATTTTGCATCAGCATTTGACATTGTAGTAGGCTCAATAAGACTCATTTTTTCACCTTTTGTACATAACAAAACTTTTATGCTAGAAGAGAGCAGGTCCTGTGTGAATAATTAGTAATTCTTCCCATTTAGATCAAATTGCATTTGTAATATGCACCTAACATTAATAATGTTGAGTGATTGTGTTAACATTTGTATCAGCAATAATCTGAGTATTATAGCATAAAGTAAGGTCTAAAGATGAAAGAGAAATTTTGATTTAAAAATTCTTTGTGTGGTATGAAGAGTTTTTATGGGGAAATGTCTTTGCAAAACATTTAGAAATACATTGATTAAAGCCACATTTTGAGTTTTTTATTTTCATTTTACACTTGGTGCTGGATCGATCATACTTTGTAATATACCTTATCAGATAGCAGAGCCAGTCATATGTGAGAGAAACAAAAAAAGACCCCATCCTGGCAGAGAAACGTCTGTCTCCATGAGTAGCCCATTGAAGAGCCAATCGCAGAGATAGGCCCATAATGTCCATATGCTCTTAGAATATGTCTGTACTAACCGTAGCAAATTTGCCACCCTCAGTGCTCTCTTCTGGGTTCGATTCTGTGGTCTGTCAAGATGCTCTCAGTCAAGTTTGACTCCAGCCCTGTAACTGGAATAGCGCTAAGTCAACAGGGTGTCATTTCTTGTCACTTTAGCACAGCGTGTACGGGGAAATTAAGTGGGAGTTAGAAAGGCAGCGGGAGATACCCAAGGTATTTTACATACCTTGGGTATCTCCCATTGACTGCCACCAAAAGGTGAGAGTGTAGACTAGGGCTTAGTTGTAATCGAGTAACTGTTCACTAAAATTAATTGGACTTTCAGCCACATAACAGAGCAGAGGAATAATATCTTACAGTGTACTGCCTGTCTGAAAAGGTGATGTGTAAGTACTGTTAGAAAAGTATGTTGTTATTTTAATGCAATGTAGCAATTGGAAACAGAGCTAGCCCTATGTAAAAGCATTTTTGCATTATTGTCTTTCAAATGAGACAGCATTTTAATTATACTACATGGGTACAAAATTCCCTCTGGACAGAGGGCCCAAGAGTTTCTGTTCCCTTAACAAATATTGTTTTTTTCACTATAAACAAATGTACAAATGGTGATGCTTATTATTAACATTTCCCCAGCTCAAAAGTTAACACAATCACATTGTTCCTGGGAATTTGTGCTTCCTTTTGCCTTTATATCCTACAGAAACAGTAGCTTCTGGCTTCTTCCAGATGAAGTCATATTGCATGTGATAGCTGTACAGATTTTTGGGAGTAGGAGGTTAGGGAAATTAGTTGATATGTTTTAATCTTCGTTTTTTTGGCCCTGTCAGCTTGTAGAAAAAAAAATAATTTAAGACTATGGGCTGAAAATTTCAGCTCTGTTAAGAGAACCATTTAGATCCTTTCCATTCTTTCTGCATTTACTAAAACAAAACCTCCAGCATTTCAATAGCTCTTCAGATGTAACTTTTTGTCATCTCTGAATGAGATAGAGCACTAAAAGTCTGTCCTATTTGTAAACATGTGTGAACGTTATTTTCTTGAGGCTGTGTGTCTGAACTGAATGATCTGTGGCAGGTGTTCAGGGAGAATTTTGACAATACTGGAAACAGATTTAGCTTTTATAGATCTGCCAATAAATGCAATTAGAGTGGGACAAAACCTTCCATTTTTCAATCACCAGGCACTGAAGTACCACAAGAGTACATGAGAACTAAAATAGTGTGCAGAGCTTATGAATATTTGTGATTAGGCCATTGAGAGGCTCACTAGACCTATAGCCAAACTGAGGATCAGTTGCACTTTGAGTCCCTGCAGAGGAAACATAATCAATAGCACATATTAAGAGACATTTTCCAACCATTATGAATCACTTGATGTTCTCTTTGATCGAAAGCACTGAATGAATTTTTTATGTGTAATTACCTGAATAAAGTGCGGTTTGCACATTGCTCTACATTAGCATGTGCTCATGAGAAAAGCTGCTATGTATTTTACTTCCATTTAGAAAATCAGGAGCTAAATCGACACAACCTTGTTAGTTGTTCACTTGGAGGCTTTCTGCAGCAGATTTGTGGCTTTTCATTGTCTTAATTACTTAATCGCTATTTCTAACACTGTAATACAAGATAGTTGTTTGTGGCATTAAGTGGTCAAAATTTACATTTTTGTATTGTATAGTTCCCTATCATCAAACAGCAGAAATAGGAGTCAGGTTAATGCAGAACTTCTTTAATAAATTCACATGCTCAGTTATTTCCAAAATGTGAAAATCTGAAATTAGATGCAGTATAAATGCACATTTTAACTAGATTTCCTTTAAAAAAAAAATGTTGTTTGGTGAACAAAGAGAAACTTCACCATCCAAGAAGGATTTCTGTTTCGCCTTATAACATGCAGATGACAATGCAGTCATCTCTGTTTGGTAATGATAAACAGTGGCTTCTTTGTCCAATATATATATTTATTTATGACATGGAAGGTATTAAGTGCATTTAGTGTCCTTTTGCTCTCCTCCTGTTGTGTTCTGGTGGTAAGGAAATGATACAATAATTGGTACTCATATTGCCACTTTAGTGAATTCACTGTTGTTCAGTGAAGAATGAGGTTTGGTCTTGTACAAAGTGATTTTTGACTTGATGCTATTTAATTTATTTATTTATTTATTTATTATTCTCTGAAGTTGTTGCTGATCAAGTTTGAAGGTTATGTAAAGACTCTTGGAGTGGTAAATAAGGTGAAATTAGTGGGCTACGTTAATAGGAGCTTTGCCAGCAGGTGGAAGGAAGTAATTATTCCTCTCTTCTGCATTGGTGAGGCCACATTTGGAGTGCTGTGTCCAGTTTTGGGATGCCCACTATAGAAGGAATGTGGACAAACTGGAAAGAGTCCAGCAGAGGGTGACCAAAATCATTAGGGGGCTGGAGCACATGACTTAGGAGGAGAGGTCTTTAGTCTGCAGAAGAGATAAATGAGGGGGAGGATCTTGATAGCAGCCTTTAACTACCTGAAAGGGGTTTTCAGGAAAGATGGAACTAGGCTGTTCTCAGTGGTGATAGTAGATAGAAGTAGAAGCAATGGTCTCGGGTTGTAGTGGAGGAAGCTTAGTCTGGAGACTAGATGAAGCCCTGGCTAAGATTCTTTTTCTGGGGTTGGTCCTGCTTTGAGCAGGAGGTTGGACAAGATGAACTTCTGATGTCCCTTCCAGCCCTAATCTTCTAAGATTCTATGAATTGTCTGTAAAAAGGATTGGCAAACTTATTTTTTATTTTTTGATAATTTCAATGGATATTACTGATGTTTATTTTAAATATTTTATAAATTTCACTTTAAAGTTTGGAGCAATTATGAGGGGAGTGAGGCAATAATTATGTAATGAAAGTAGATGTTGAGATTTCCTTCACTTGGGCTATGTAAATCAAGACTAGATGTCTTTCTAAAATACGTGCTTTGGTTCAACCACAATGCATTGTTTGATGCAGAAATAACTTGGTTTACACAGTGAGTCGGGTTTGATGATCCTAACTCCACTTGTGGCTTTAAAACTGATGGAGCAAATCCTGATTTTATAGAAGTCAATGGACAAATTGCTAATAACATGTACATGACTGGAGTCTGAACTTATGAATCTGCTTTTGAAATGAAAAGTATTCCAGTTCATGTTGACGGTAGGTAGCATACATTTCATTTGCTGATCACATAATTGTTCACCCGTCTTATGCATAATATATATTTAATTTCCATTTAGGTTTGCTTAAGCATGAATCAGTGGATACTTAAAACTATAACATAGCACTAATTCTACTAACATCTTAAAGCACCAATACACTACTGTAAAGTGGACATGTTAGCCATGAGCTGATTGCAATTAATTTGTGTGACACTTCAAGAACTCCATAGTTCAGAATATCATGAAAGAGCAAGTTTTTCCTGTTTTCCAATTCAAAGCAACATTTCCACAGTAAAAGTGATTTTTAATGCTAAATTACTATTAAATATTTATCTTAGTCACAGCTGGTGAATTTGCTAGAATGATTCCTGAAAGTTTAGAGTACTTCTACCAAATGGATGATTTCACAGATTCAGGAGAAAGCCTTCACTTGGAAAATGGGCTTGAAAAGCAGCAATGGGACAGCCACCTGTTATCTTTGTTCTAAAAGTTATTTTTAAGCGAGCTGTTTCCTAATGTCCCTCCTCAGAATAATAAGTTTCTTTTTGGTCTTCTTAATTTCAAACACTTCTTGGACCATTGTCTCTTTGCAAATTCATTGATTTCTGTAAAATATAATTTTTGGAATGCTCAATTGTACTTTCAGAAGAACAGCTTCTGCCTCTAGGAAGAATAGAAGACTCATTGTATTGTACCTGGAAAATAATTTCTTTAGCAAGGAGCTAAAGATCTCTTTTATAAAGCAAAATGTTTACAGTAATAGATGGTTTCAGCAGATGTTTTTTCAGTGCCCAGAAAGTTACATGTAAAGTTTTACATTTTATTTCCTCTTTTTCCTTTACTTTTGGGATATGTTATGTATATTGTAATATACATACCTTTAAGGTCAGAATTAGGCTAAAAATAGAGCTGATTCTCAGTTTGGCTAGTTTTGAGATGTTATTCTGAGATCAGAAGCTCTAAATGATATGTCATATATCTCCTTTCCTATAGCTTCATATTGTATTGTGGGCATCATCCCAGAATATTTGCTATGTATTTAAAAGCTTTGAATCACTACAGGGTTTTAGGGTCTGACTGTGAGTGATGCTGTGCACTCACAATTCATACTGAAGTTAATGGCTAATCACAAATGCTCCATGGGAGATAATTTGTGGAATGAAACAAAGCCCATTGAATGAATGGAAATATTCCTATTTGACTTCAGTATACTTGGGATTAGGCATGTAGCAAATATTGAGTTCAACATCTTCATATGGGAAGAATGGTGGAACACTTGAGGTGACTTCAGAGAACATAAATAAAAATAATGGCTCTAGAGGGACCAAGTTATGGGAAGGGTAAAACTGCTAAATAGGTTTTGCTCAGCTATGTGACAAGTAAGAGAGGCACACTGTGTTGATCTACAAGTATTAAATTGGAATAAACAGCTAGAAAGGCGTTGTATTAATTAGTGTAGTACAAATGGGAAAAATTAGGAGTGATGAGATGAAAATAAAACAAACATTTATGCTGGTGATCCAGAAAATCTTCTGAGTAAGAAATCCATGTGGAATGCATAGTAGTCTTCCAAGAGAGGTAAAAGAAGACCTCAATTTAGAAACTTTAACATTACTGTTGACTGTGCAAAGCAGTAGAATGTATATTGCAGGAATCACTTCTAAACTGGCGCCAAGAGAAAAAAGATAACCTATAGAGATCTTTTCTTTCCCTGATTTTTATAGGCTGACTTCCATTGACTTCAGTGGGAGTTGGATCATGCCATGAAATGATAATACAGTTGTGAAAAGGAGTTGGTGTGATTCATTACTGTACTTACAAAGAAAAAATTTAAATGGTAGAGAGAAGAATATAGTGTAAGATAAAGGTGAAAGATAGAATGGTGGGAGCTAGATGTATTTGGTTAGTAAGAGGGAATAGATATGAGTAGATTGAGAGACAGGGGAAGAGGCAAAATAGGGTGTTCCACCATGATTAGGGCCCTACCAAGTTCACAGCCATGAAAATACATCATAGATTGTGAAATCAGACACTTCCCATGAAATGTGGCCATTGGATGGGAGGGAGCAAGGCAGGGCTTGCGGCACCCCGGCTTCTACTGTCCACTGAACTCTATGGGCTATGGACCTACACGACTTTCTCTTCTCTGGCACAGCCATTCTCAGGGAAAAATCAGATACACCACAGGGTACCTCTCTCCTGCATACGGGAGACTCTAAGGCTGAAGCTGGCAATCCTGCAACATTCTTGCACCAGGTTTCTGACTTGCCATGACCCCCTTTTGGGTTGGGAACCCCATAGTTACAGTGCTGAAATATCAGGTGTGAATATCTAAAAACATTAAATTGACTCATTTTAAACCCTCCTGGCTTTGAAATTTAACAAAATGGACCAGGAATTTGATAGGGTCCTAACTTAGATGGTAAAAATATTAGCATAACATAATTTAACATCTGTTGCAGTTAAATAGATTTAAAGCATAACACCAAGTCCAAATGTGCTTGAACTCTGACAAAGTTTGAATCTGGGCTGGATGCAAACCTGGCTGCTCAAATTCCTCGCTTGTTACAGCACCTTATTTAGTATATGGTGGTCTTCAGTTTTCCAAGCAGTGGATCTACCCAAAAGTTGTAAGACATTTTGAAGTTTATAGCCTCTGGCTCACACTGATGATAAGAATGAGATGTGACTGCTAAGGAAATTGTTTAATAGAATGTGTTAAAACACTGGACTTAAAGAGTTCTGACTAGTGACTGATGCTGTTGCAAAAATAGTGCTAATCGCTAGTGAACTAAAAGGTATGAAATCTCCCCTTTTTAATTTTCTTTCATAACAACACCAGGCAGTACATTTCTGTTGAATTATTGGGTTTGTTGCTTGCTCAGTTGAAGTCACTGTCTAGTACAGGGGTCTCAAACATGCGGCCTGAAAGCCACATGTGGCCCCTAAAGCTATTTCCTATGGCTCGCAATGACATGATTGTTACTGATATTTGCAGTATCGTTGTATGGAAAGGTTTCAGTGGTGCGGCCCTTGGGTTACCGCACTAATATCTGCTCTCTGCTAGTTCTCATGCAGCCCTCGCCATGATTTGAGTTTGAGACCCCTGCTCTAGTATTAGGTTTCAAAAAGTAAGGCGTGCAATCAAAAAGTCACTATGCATGCCTAGTTGCCTAATTAGAAATTAAAAAAATACCATGTATGTAGGTGTATAGAGACCTCTTCTTAAGTCTTCCAAAGAAATTGTAGCTTTGGCATCTCTAGTTAATCAGAAAAGTGTTCTACTAAATATAGCCCATCTTAAGTGGATCTTTTCTATTCTGAACCTATTCCATTTGGAATATGAAAACATTCCAAAAACATATTGCTATGGGGAGAGTTTCTGATACAACAAAGCTGTGATAAAAAATGAAAAACTGTCCATACTTAATAGTGATAAATAATGAAGATTTTAATAACTTTGCTTAAGAATGCTGCAAAAATAGTTTAAACTTTAGGGACCAGATTAATTACAGACTTTTCACCAGTTTTGGTGTGAAATTTCTAGCATCTTGGTTTATATTTTAATTGTGGAAGAATACAGCAGTTTTCATGTTTAAAATATTTTTTCAACCTGCAAATAGCCATTCTTACCTACCACAAATTTTTGTGAGTCTCAGCCCAAAGCAAAATAGTAATTTAAAAATTCTTCTGTGAGATGCCTCATGCTTTCTTTGTGCAAAACTTCAGTTGTTATTTTTGACAAATAATTTTTCTTGTGCCCCTCTAAAATGTGTTTCCTGAGTGTCTTTTTACACACATCTGTAGCAGTTTTGAATTCAACAGGATTACTCATTTATGTAAAATTGACCACATATATAAGTAATGGGGCCTAGGTTTTCCTGACCGTGCATTAAAACTCTGAGCTGTCACAAGTTCTGAAGCCTCAATAGATATTCCTGAGGAGAGTTACTCTCCAACTCTATCCTGAGCATAGTGACTAAAAGGATGATGTGAGATATTTTACTAATTTGCCATGAATCATAACTTACTAAAAGTTAAAGGAGTGGCAGAGTGCTACCACGATCCAACAGAAGGATTTGCCATGATGTTTTCTTTTTCCATTTCTTCAGGCCTATGCCTTCAAGGTTCAGGTCCCCTGTATTTTTTTCATTGGATGAAAGAGATGCAAAGACACAGTGTTCTTATTTTCTGACTTAATATTTAAATATCCCCTTTTTTGCTTCCACTAGTGTAGTGAAATGAAAATATTGACTTTGACTTGCATTTCAGATGAGACACTTTAAGCAAATAAAACTTCAAGCCAAGCAAACTACATTAAAGTCAATGTTTCACAAGTAGAAAAAAACCCCAAAATTTAAAAGTTTAATTATATGTCTGTTAACTGCACTTTTAAAAACATTTTAAAATTCAATTTTTATTCTCTCAATTTTTTTCTTACTCTTTCTGAACAGATTGTTTGGTATCACTTCAATAATTCAAACAAACTGCTCAAGCACCTGGAAGATCATAACAAACCAAGACCTGCTCTGGTATCACCATGCCAATCCCATCTTACTGCTAGTGCTGTACTACACCCTTGCGACACTTATTCGTCTTTGGCTACAAGAGCCCATTGTAAGGATAATCTTTTATTTTTTTTTCTCCCTCCTTTAGGATAAGAATGAAACCACAAGAATAGAGTTTTGCTAATGTTTGCTAATGACTGTAAGTTATCAGACTGTTGCTGGCATTTGTAAGCAGTAGAATAAAATTATGTGAGCCAGCCATGTCCAATCTGCTGTTTTAAATGTGCTCTTCCTGGTAAGTCCCTCCAGCTCTTACATGGGTAGTCCTATTAATGGGACTGCTTGTTTGGTTAAGGGCTGCAGGGTTGAATCCTTAAAGTTTACTGAAGACTTGTGAAAGCCTGTGTGAAGGAAGGGTTTTCATTTCACATGGTACAAAGCACTGTCAGGTTGCAGCAAAATGAACAGTAAATGCAGGAGTTGTTAGTGAGCAATTTTTTTCTGTATTTCATGGTCTTTACACAGCCTTGAAAAGTGCATCATGCCAAAGGCAATAAGGAATGAAAATTTAAAAGCAGCTTCATGGACTTGTTGGCTAGAAGCCAAAGTATCAGCTACAAGCTGGTGCAGGGTACTGTGAGACATATGTTGTTTTGCCTAATTTTGTGATTTTTGTCAGGAGTCTTGCAATATTTGATGTTTTTCTCAAAGCTACAGGTCCAGGATTCATGTGATTATGTGACAATCTCAGCTTCCTTTTTTTTTTTTTTTTAAAGTAAAGTTTTGAGGCCTAACGGTTGTGGAGAAAAGCATGGAAACGTGACTTCACAAGAGCACCCTGCAAGTTAGAAACCAAAAGGCAAAGAAGAAAAGCCTATATTTCATTATTTTACAGTGTCAGGATTTGGGGAGGCCTCAGGCTTGATTTTTAAAGCTGCATTTGGTAAAACTGTACACAGTAGTAGTGGTAAATTGCTCTAAAGCCGTGAAGAATCTAAATTTCAGATGCATCCTTGTGTCTTTATTAATGTATTACCTCACTCACCTTGTGTCTCCTTATCAGGAGTTAGACATTTTTAGGCGGACAGGAACATAGAGATGTCTTTAAAAGCAAGAATATTTATAAAGCAAAAATATTAAAATAAGAAAATGTTAAGATTGTACTATCATTTCATTTTTGATGCAGAAGATACACAGTTACATTTGTTCATAAAATATGTTCTGGTTTATAATCTTAGTTGCTTTATGGACTGTTTTTCTGTGCATGATTTTCCCCTTTGTGCCATGGATCAGGGATTGATTTGGGGGGGGGAGGGGTTGGTCTTGTATGATTTTAGGACAAACTCTGTTTGCAGTCTAAATCCACTATAATTCCACTGAAGTCAGTAGATTTACTCTGGATTTATGGTAGTTCAATGAAGACTTAAATGTAGTCCTTGTCTTTTATTGTGGCTGCCTATGTCTTTTGTTTTTACAGTACAGAATAGTGTCAAAGCAATATAGTTGTCAGAATCTCATCTTTAACCTACTGTACCTCTTCTACTTTATTAACCAGGGTTGGAAGGCAAAGATGATAAATTTGCAAAATAGGTCAGTCTGAGAGCAGATGCTGTTCTTGTCATCTGAATAACACAGCTCAAGGAATTATGCCCCCATTTGGGTCCTGAGTTTTCAGTATGAGATTAATTTCTATGTTCAGAAAGGATTTTCAGTAGTACATGATAGTGCTACTCCTACACAGAGGTGAATTTCATCCTCACTTCTTACTCAGAAAAATTCCCATGGAATCATTTGGAATTTTGCTTTAGTAGGGTCCTCATAAATATTTGGCTCCTTCAGTCCTGCAAAAGTCTAATAATTAAATTGGCCTTGCTTGTTTTATTAATCTCTGGTAACTTCAGAAGAGTTACAATGTGAATAGTTTATCAATAGGTAACATTTAAAATGTGAATCTGGGGCCCTGACTCTTCTTTTCTCACATTGGTGTAAATCAGCAAGAACTTCACTGTGCAAGAGAACTAGGTTTCTAGTATATGCAATATTGTTTGAGTTAGTCTAGTGGGGAAGGTGGGGGTTCAGAGAGCATGATTAGTGCTACTCTAAACTCTCCTGGCTGCAGGCCATGCAACTGTACTTTCAACCATCAAAGTTGCTTGTGTTATGGGATAATTGAAAGTCTTGGACAAGTCAAAGGTAGTCTATAATTATGAGACTATGTGCTACAAAAAGCTGTGTTTTACCTCTTTTCCTCCTCCTCAAAATAGATTAAACAAGACACCAATTCCCACCACCACCTGATGTTCAAATAACTATTCTTTGTTACTAAAATCATTGTCTTTGAACTGCATACTCTGCATGTTTGTTTGGTCAAATCAATGCCAAAAAAAATGTTACTGGTAAATGTTTTGCTGTGAGCCACTTTTGTATGAAAACTTTCAATACATGAAAGTGACATGGTGAGTTTAAACCTCAAAATTAGTTTATTTTAAATTTGTTAAAATTTGGTTCGGAATCTCCTCAAGATTCCAAATATATATGTGAGAGGTGCTGCTTTTGAGGATTAAAAGTATATTAATAATTACTGTTTATTTAGGCTGACCTTTTAAAAAACAGGTACTTAATGTTAGGTTTATAGAGTGTGATTTTCAAATCCCCCTAGATTATTTGGGCACCCTACTCCCATGGACATCTTTGTAAATCTCAGCTCTGTAGTCTGCGCTAGACTTCAAAATAAGTGGGTTGATTTACAGAAAGGCTGAGAACACCACAGCTCCCATGAAAGCCTAACTTCAGAGTCTGGTTTTGAAAATCTTGGCCTAAGGAGGATGACAAAAGTAAAAGTGTATGCTATGCTGTTCCTGTGAGCTGGCAGATGGAGCTCAAGTAAATTGAAAACAACTGTCAGTGTACTTGACAAACAGTGGACACTGAACTGACAAACACTGGACATTGCTTCTGACGCTGTTCCCTAAAAAACTGAATAAACTAAAAACCAATGTAATTCAAGCTTTATTTGAAACTAAGAAATAAAAGTATCTACTCACTGGAAGGAATAAAATAGGCAGATAATCATGTTTAACCTCTATAAACAGCCTGTTGAAAGTGAAAAAATATGAAAGATTACTTACTTAGACCAAAATCTGTTCTAATTTTCATCAATGCAAATCCTGAATAACACCACTGAAGTCAGTAAATACTCTTGAGTTTTGTTTCAGTTTAGCTAAACACTTGAACATGTGTTTAAGTCCCCTTAATGTCAGAGGGATCCTAGCATGTAGTTAAAGTTAAGCATGTGCTTATGTGCTTTGCTAAATAGGGGTTGGTTTTCCAAAGTGGGGCCTTACAGCAAGCCTTAATGACACCAGAATTTAGCTTAATACTCGTGGCTACTTATGGCTTCCCTTCCTCCCCCAGGAAAACCCATTTTAGAGCATACATATGTGACCCTAATAATACTTAGTTTTGCTATTCATGGTGAGATTAAAATGTTATCACTGAGGTAGGGGATTTTTTGAGCTGTAATTTCAGTAAATCAGGCTTTTAAATGATTTTATATCTGTATAATATTTGATTTGATTTATACTGTAAAGCAAGATATGAAAGTCTGGTTACTTATGGTATCCTGTAGGAATCAGGAAACATCTTGCTATTGATGGGTTTAGCAATTATAGAAGAGCTCTGTCATCATTTTCTGAAAATGTCATACTCTAAGATGCATTCAGCATAGGTACAGTACATTAAAAAGTAGATGATATTTTAAGGCACTGAATGTGGAGGAAGAACAGCATTTAAGCACCATACTATTTACTATTACTCTTAGAAAATCATTATTTAGGAATTATAACTATTCCCATCATTCCCATTGTTTAGGAGATAGATGATGAAGAGAAATCTGGTAGCATGGAAGAAAACAAAGAAATGGACTGCAACCCACCCCTAATGACTGCGGAAAGGAGACGAAGTTTGTGGTATGCAAGCCACTACACAACTGATGAAAGAAAAGTAAGACCTGGGGGAAGGAGTCCCCCAGTCAAAAATGTTTGAAATGTGCAGTTCAATTTATTGTGGTAACTTTATAATGTACTACTATTTTGGGACATGATGGTGTAAATTCCAAGTTGAAATGTGGTGTGTGATTATGTAATTGACACAGCAACAGGACTTTGAGGTGGGAGCAGGAATGTTGTCATTTTGTAAAGCTTAGTAGAAGAAAAACAAGACCCAGCACGAGGAAGTCAAAGCAGAATGTTTCCTGTGTTTAGCAAAAAGATCCAGGATTAGTCTTTTCTGTGCTGAGTGGCTCTCAGGACAGGACAGCAGTGAGGGCTGTCAAGGAGCCAAATACCTCATATAAAGGCTGATCTACCTTATGACAGCTGACTTGAGCCCCTAATTGATGAGGCACAGATACTTTCACCGTCCCCCAACCTACCTTTCCTGCCTCTCACATGTTCCTGTTTCTTCCCTATATGCCCCAAGCCAGGCTGGGTAAGGTAGTTGGTGTAGGTGCCACCTCCACCAACTTCACACCCACAAAGAGTCTCCTTCCTCTTGTCCACTAGGGGAATTCCCTTATGATCAGCTGCACCCAGATTTCATTTCCAAAAGTATCAGAATGAGCCTAAAATTAACATATCCAAGCCCCAAGGGGACTGTTAGGGAAGGAACCATAACAGAAATAATAATAAAAACAGGCTTACAGCTCTGAGAGAACTGAACAGAAAACTATAACAAATAAATTGCTGTTGTCCCATATTCAACAACTGTTTATTCCTTAGCTGCTATTATGGAAAAGCCAGTGGAAGGCATAGGTTGGAAGTATCTCCAACGTCATATTTTATGATCTGGAACTGTGTAACACACACCAACCAGAGGCAGTTAAAAGATGTGATTGATATATGGTGTCACAAATTTCATACAACTTGTATTCCAAAATGCTTTGCAGAGCTGCAGCACTGTGCATTTACAAAGTGAAATGATGATAGCAGCATGAAAGACCATTTAAATAACACATGAAGAGGACAGATGCAGGAGTGCTCTTCTAGACTGCAGGAGGTGCAGAGAAGATCCTTAAGAGGACATGTTGAGGGAGAGATTAAATGTGTTGAGTGGAAGGAATAAAGAGGGAGAACTGGATTTTATAAACAAGGAAGACAATTTTGAAATGGATCTGCTGGAGTTGTTTGGGATGTTTGCATATTTTTAAAGGGGGTAGCATTCTCCCCTTGGTTGGGAGACCATGGAAATGGAGGTGCAATAGTTTATGTGAGAAGCTTTGAAGTCTTGGATAAGGATTTCAGTAGAGGTGTAGCTGAGTTAGTGAAATGTATGGGCGATAGTCAATAGGAATATTTATATACATGGAAATAGGAGAGATCAGAGTTAAAACCAAGATTATGAGCAGTGAAAGCAAATTGAAGGTCAGAGTTGAGAGATGCTAAAGTTGCATTTGTAGAAGAATCTATTATGTAAAAGAGAAGCACTAATGATTTGGAGTACAGAAAGAGGTAGCATCAGTAATAATTGCTTGTTATAAAAACTACAGACTACATATACTCCTATAATACAGCTGTAGTCTTTGCTATGCTGCATAGCAAAAAAAAAAGTTTATTAATATGGTGGAGTAATTTTGCTTCAAACAATTCTTTCATGTCAGAGAGCCAGAGCACAAGACAACCAGTTTCATAAAGAAAAACTGAAAAAAGATGGGTCTCAAAATTTTCTTTTTTAAAGAAAATAAAAGCCTTTCACTAAATTCTGAGGTTCACTACATGTAGTACTGGTTACTTGTAGATAAATGAATCCTCTTGTTGAGGGGAAATATCTTTTACAAGCTAAATGTAATGTTGGCAAAGTCAATATGATGATAGAGAAAGAAGACTCCGAGTAGTCTTAACGAATTTAGAATACTGTAATTTTACAATATTTTCTTCTTCTGTGAATCAAATCTTACAGTCCTTTCTCAGGCAAAACTCCCATTGACTTTGAGAGAGTTTTGCCTGAGAAAAGACAGCAGCATTTAGTTCTACATAATTTTCAACCATCAACTATTCATCAAATAGTCACTACTAGTGAGTTGTGATGATCTTTTCATTTACTGCTTCATTAATTTTCACTGAATGATGGAGGGCAGTGATTGGGTGCCATTGATGAAGATATAGTGCTCTTCCAATAATTAAAATGTTCTTGTTAGTACTTTGAAATGTAGGTATAAAATGTGTATCCTAGTGTAATAGTTCTGTTCACTGTGGCTTTATACTTAAAGAAATTCTATCTATCATTTTAACAAGCTTAAGGGTCCCAATGAACAGTCATTTGTTGTGTGACTAATAGCATATTATTGAATTCCTCTGGCCATCACACATTTCAATGTAGTGTATTCAGTTGCAATTTGGAATTAACAGGTATTTAAAATAAACCTATGCTAATAACTATGCTATAATGAATGTTGTTTGATTGAGCTGACTTTTTAATTCTTACTCAATTTCTTAATTCAGATCTGTTGAAAAAATCAGCTAATATATAGGCATCTATTAAATCTGCTGCTTGAGCTATGCTGCTTCATTAATAATCTGTCCTTTCATTTCTTTTTACAGCTTCTGTCAATGACTCAAGATGAATACAAGCCATCTGATGTTAGTATACTGTCAGTCTTTGCAACTCATTTGTACTTGTATACATCATGTAAAGTTTACATGAATTTTTTTAATTGGTCTTATCTTTTTTCAGTAGTCAATTACATGACAAACTTGATTATCCAGACCTCCCTGTTATCTAAACAGTGTCATCTTCCATATTGTCTTTAATTACATTGAGAATTCCCTTGATTATCCAAAACAAATGAGGAATTCTGTGGCACTTAAAGACTAACAAATTTATTTGTTGCATGAGTTTTTATGGGAGAAAATCCCACTTTGTCAGATGCATCTTCTAAGAGTCTGATGAAGTGGGGCTAAAGCAATAAATACATTTGTTAGTCTTCAAGTGCCACAGGACTCCTTGTTTGTTTTACTGAACTAGACTAACACAGCTACCCCTTTGGAACTTGATTATCCAGAGTCTTGAGTACTTAAGTTTGTTTTGTTAACCTTACTGAGTGTCTCCCATGACCATAGAATATCTGAGGTTGTACTAACTGGCAAAAGATTTTTCTTAATTCAGTGTCTTTTAAACAAATCATGCCACTCTGCTTTCTAGCATAAGCTACCTTAAAACTTGATTTAATTCCTCCTTTGTAATACGTTTTTTTAAGTGTTTACATTGAATTGTTGAGGTTGTGCAAAAATGACCACCCACCTGAGCTGAATATTGAAATGGTGTAAAATATGAAACTTTATTTGAACAGCAACTGACAAACTAATTAGCCCAAAGGGAGGAAATTCTAGCAGATTCTGAAGCAGAAAATTCTCTTTCAATCCCATGAGCTAACAAATTAGGTTCCAGATGTCTCCCTACATGCAACCTAAAAACAGCTCTAATCAAACTTGAATATAGCCCCCACTCTATTTGTTGCAATGAGATTGGTTCTGTGAAATTAGCTGATCTCCATTCATGTGTGGTGTCTCAACATCTTTTCAATAGAAGAAATACACTCCAGTTTCTCACCTTCAGCAGGGTTAAGTCATCAATTCTGTGCTACCCCTGCCCAAATTGACTTGCCTGCAGTCTGGGAGTTGATTTCATAGAGTCATAGAATCATAGGGTTGAAAGGGACCTCATGAGGTCATCTAGTCCAACCCCCTGCCAGAGGCAGGACCATTCCCACTAAACCATCCCAGTCATGGTTTTGTCCAGCTGGGCCTTAAACACCTCCAAAGATGGAGACTCCACCACCTCCCTAGGCAGCTCATTCCAATACTTCACCACTCACCTAGTAAAAAAGTTTTTCCTAATATCCAGCCTCAACCTCCCTAACCGTAACTTGAGGCCACTGCTCCTCATTCTGTCCTCCGTTACTACCAAGAATAGTCGAGCTCCATCCTCCTTGGAGCATCCCTTCAAGTAGTTGAAGGTTGCTATCAAATCCCCCCTCAATCTTCTCTTCTGCAGACTAAATAAGCCTAATGCTTTCAGTCTTTCCTCATAGGGCTTGTGCTCCAGCCCTTTAATCATTTTGGTTGCCCTCCACTGAACTCTCTCTAGCATGTCCCTGTCCTTTTTGTAGTGGGGAGCCCAAAACTGAACATAGTATTCTAGATGTGGCCTCACCAGTGCAGAATAGAGGGGAATGATCACATCTCTTGATTGGCTGATAACACTTCTTTTGATGCAGCCTGGTATGCCATTGGCCTTTTTGGCAGCAAGAGCACACTGCTGACTCATATCTGCTAGAAAACCTTGCCGTGTAAGGACAGTGACCAAAAACAACACCACCACATTACAGAAAGGAAAAGTCAGATAGTGGCATAATCATTGATTAATAAACAATTGCAACTAATGCAACCAATTTTATTAATTGTAACAAATGCAGATTACCCTACTGAATTAAAAATGCAAATAATTTATACCCATCATCTTCATCAGTACTGGAAACAGTTAGACAGAATATTAATATAGAATATATCCAGCCAGAGGACTGTCTTACAAAGAAGGATGGAACTCATCACTAGGGCATAGAACTAGAAGATCAGGGTTCTTTCCCAGGTTGTTTAGAGACTGCTCACATCACTAGACAGAAGTCACAACCTTTCTGTGCCTCAGCTGGACTGTTTGAAATACAGTGTAATACCTACCTCATTGTGATAGTTTGAGAATTAAGTAATGTTAAAAAGCTTGAGTTTTTTTTTTAAGAGAGGTCTGACTGAAGTGCAAAGCATCATAGTCATTATTGTTTTGTTAAAGGGAATGCAATGAAACCAGAGTTACAATTTTTTTTAGCATAAATTGATTTGCTGTAATTATCAGTCTCAGGAATGTTGTGTTAACGTCATGCGTAATGTGTGATTGTTCCATGTAGAAAGAAACTTACTGAAATTATTTCATTAGTTTTCTTTACATTTTAAAACCAATGCTTAGTCAAAGCATGGTAAATAGCAGTTTCACTCTCACAGGAGCTTTTCTTAAAGGAGTGCCTTTCTCCAATTCTCACCTGACAGGTCCTGCTGGTAACAGTGAATGGGGCTCCTGTAGATTATCACACTATGCACCCCACACTTCCCTTGGAGAATGGCCCTGCCAAAGCAGATATGTATTCAACACCTCAGTACAAATGGGAGCCATCAGATGATGTGTCAGGTAGTAACATGAATGATTTGGGAATAAACGTACACGTTCTGTGTTTTATTATTTACTCTGTAATTAAATTCTTTGCCTTGTGCGGGTTTTTGTTAAACAACCTGGCATCTTGAAATGTAGGCAAATTTGTAGAAACTGTAGTAAAGAACAGAATTATCAGACACATGAATGAACACAATTTGTTGGGGGAGAGGCAGCATGGCTTTGGAAAAGGAAGTCATGCCTTTCCGATCAGTTAGAATTCTTTGACGATGTTGCCAAACATAAGGCCACAGATGATCCACTGGACACAATGTACTTGAATTTTCAGAAAGCATTTGACAAGGTCACTCACGAAAGGCTCTTAAAGAAACTTAGTTGTCATGGGATAACAGACAATGTCCTCTCATGGATCAGTAACGGGTTACAAGATAGGAAACAAAAGGAAGTAATGACAGTAATAAATGGTCAATTTTCAAAATGGAGAGAGGTAAATAGCAGAGTCCCCCGGGGTCTGGAAAGGGCTAGAAGGCAAGACAGAAGAATATCATAATGCTGCTATATAAATCCGTGGCACACCTGCACCTCGACTACTGTGTCCAGTTCTGGCCACCTGATGTCAAGAATGATGCAGTGGAGTTGGAAAAGATTCAAAGAAGGATGACAAAGATGATCCAGTATATGGAACGGCTTCTATACAAGAAGAAACTAACAAGAATAGAGATGTTCGTCTTAGAAAAGAGATGTTTAAAGGGAGACATGATAGAAGTCTATAAAACCATGAATGGTATGGAAAAAGTGAATAGTTAAGAGTTGTTTACCCTATCCCACAATGTAAAATCCAGAGGTCACCATAGGCAATACATTTAATACAAATAAGAGAAAGTATTTTTTTCATATAACATCCAATTAACCTTTGAAATCATTGCTGTGGGATGGTGATGTCATAGCCAAAAGTACAAATGGGTTAAAAAAAGAATTGGGTAAGCTCATGGAGGACAGGTGCATCGATGGCTGTTAGCTAAGATGATCAAAGCTGTGACCACATGCACAGACTCCCCCTACACCTCTGACTTCCAGAAGCTTGGGAGGGAGGATTGCTCTAAAATTGCCCTGCTCTGTACACTCTTCCTGAAACTAGGCACTGGTCACTGTCAGAGACAGGATACTGGGCTAAATGGACCATTGGTCTGATCCAGTATGATAGTTAATACATTTCTGTGTTAGCAAAGCAATGACTTCCAATCAGCTTGCAGTTCTGTGCATCAAGCTGCAGGTGCCTGTTGTCCAAAATACTGTATCTGTTTGCCTATGAATGCAGTTGTTTTATGTCCTCACATGACTGTATGAACTGTGCTTCTGTGGATTTTTCTTATGGTTCCCAGGTCATTGTCAGTATTTCAAAACTATTAATGTTTGTGTGGCTGAATGCTGTAGTAGCACCACTTTCTGCCACATGGGAAGCATCTGAGTTCACTCTACCAAGATACAATGGCCTCATTCCTGCAAGATTTATTCAACTAGTATAAGCACTGCAGGGTTTGAAACTGTGCATGCAGAACCTGCCATGAAACTTATTTGAATTCTAATGTAACAATCTTTTTCTATGTAGAAAAGAAAGAAGAAGAAGAAGAAGAAGAAGAGGAAGAGGAGGAGGAGGAAGAAGATATTCAGGGGGAAAAAGAATATGTTAAAGTACATGCCATGGTCTCTGTATTCCATTTTATCATGAAACAAAGTTACATCTGTGCTCTGATTGCAATGATGGTATGTATGAAAGACAAAAAATATTTAAATTGAGGGTACTATACATAATTAATTATAGATGTCATTTAACACTGGAAATGAGTTTGTGCCACACTGACAGCATAAATGTATTTATCTTCCAAGTGTCTTGGTGGAAGATGATTTGTCATGTGGGTTTTTTCATTGATATTTACTTTAATGTTGTGAAATTTGGACCCAAGATCTGACTCTATTTGGGTATATGTGGAATTTTAAAATATTACATCCCCTGCTCAAATTATGCATTGATCGTAAAAGGATAGAGCACGGGCTTCTGCTCACAAGGGATTCCATTACATAATCGGGGCCCTAAAATTTTAGCTTCAAACTGTATAGTGTTTTCTTATCTGCTATAGATCAGAAAGTTCTCAACGTGCTAATTTTTCTGATAGTTCAAAAGTTTTTTTAGTAGGTTTTAGTGTTTTTACTCAGTTCAGATATTGCTTGCAAAACTTAAAGCACTTCATAGTGATTCAGTATATCAAAACTCACAGTTTCTACTTCAAATTGAATCTTTACATCTAGTTCAAACTCTGTATGAAAATAAACGTATAAATATTGATTTCATTCATCTACACAGGGCAGACCGCTAGGAAAACACACAACAAACAAGGAGTCCTGTGGCACTTAAAGACTAACAAATTTCTTTATTGCATGGAATTTGTAGGAGAAAATTCCACTTTGTCAGACACTTAGAAGATGGGGGAATCTTACAGAATGGGGGGGAAATAAATGCAGTGAAGTGTAAGTCATGGGTCCAGGCCACACTGTAACAGCAAATCAAAGCAGTTGTTAAGATTCAAATACTGGGGAAGAGCATATGGAAGGAAATGAGGTCAAATCATCTATTGTAGAGAAGGGGGGAAAAAAAGTCCAAAGTCCTTATTTAGCCCTGAGGAAACACAGTCAAATTTGCAAATTTTACTGTGTTTCCTCAGGCCTAAATAAGGACTTTGGACTCTTTTTTTCTCCTTGAGTACAACAAAGAGTGAAATCTAAAACATGCTTTATAATCACTGCTGAAGTTTGGGAGACCTAAACTACCGTTTTTACTGAAGTACCAAGATGCAACATACATTAAAAAAAAATTCAGCCTCGACCATGAGTTCCTAGTACAGCATTTTGTCCAGAGGATCTGCAGGAGTGATTGTTGTCAGCTGTTCACTTCCCATAAAGGTAAATGGGAAGTAATCATGGCTAAATCTCCACACTGAAAACATACCCTTGACAATGTATGTGAAGTCAGGAAGTTCTGTAAAGTGTAACTGACTGTATGCAGTAATACTGTACCTAAGTGAATGTATGAACATCTTTGTCTCTTCCCCCACTCCCCCTAATTCCCAAGGCTTGGAGCATCACTTATCACAGCTGGTTGACTTTTGTGTTGTTGATCTGGTCCTGCCTGCTTTGGATGATTCGTGACCGACGGAAATATGCTATGATCACTTCACCTTTCATGGTTTTTTATGGAAATTTGCTGTTAACATTACAATATATATGGAGTATTGATCTCAATAATGATGAGCTTCCTAAAGTTTCAGGATTTTTAGAAAGGAAGGATCCTGGGGAATTAGCATCAAAGGTAGGTGTAGTTTGATTACAAACATGTAGTTTGTCTAAAGAACTAAACCAGGGGTCTCAAACTTATGGCCTGCAAGCTACATGTGGCCCCTAAAGTTATTTCCTGCAGCCTACAACAACCCTTAGAATTTTCCAAATAATGGATAATGCAAAATTTAAAGTGTGTTTACTTATTTACTCTTTGTTTTCCTGATGATGCCTCCATCTGGAGTGGAAATATTTCTTTCTTTCTTACTCTTGGCATATCTCTGTTACTCTTCGTTTTTTTCATTTTGACTATACTTTGTATCATTGTATGAAAAGGTTTAAGTGGTGCGGCCCTCGGGCTAACATACTAGTCTTCATGAGGCCCTTGTGGTGATTTGAGTTTGAGACCCCTGAACTAAACAATATCCATTAAGCATCATAAAAAAATTCAGGTCCCTAAAACTTTAATACAACAAATAATCTTGTTCCTCAAGTGACTTATGGTACAGGAAGAATAGTTAAAAAGGCAATAGCACAAACTACATTCTTGCTTGTAAATTAAATACTATAATGAATATAAGTTGGTTTAGATAATTTTATAAGGTTGTTATCACAAGGAGAAAATAGATCAGTATTGGCCCTGTAAGAACATCAGGAAAGGGAAGAGAAAATATATGTGCTTTGAATTTTTAAATAAGAGATTAATTAATTAGAATTATAGGATAATTTTGTTTGATTAAATCTGTATGGCGGGTGGGTGAATTGGAGTGTGTGTGCATACATATGATATATATGCAAATATACATTTGTATACGTGCATTTTTTTCCTGCCATTACAATCAAGCAGTACAGGTGAAAACTCAGTCCTGCAGTTGTAGTTAAATAAGAGATTTCCACTTCCTTCTCTTTTTCTGAATTCTGAACATAATAGCAGACCTCCGGGCAATAGTTGTTCCTCCCTTCTCCCCTTCTGTGTTAGCTATTTTCTTGGCAGAATTTGTGTGGCAAAATTTATCACCTCATCTCTCACAACTGCTATCCATGAAAGCTTTAGCCTGGATATTACATGTAAAGCCTGGTGGGATTCAAAGTTGTAGATCCAGACCCCTGCAAGGTGTATGGTAAAATCTTTTCACTTTAATTGAAATAGAGTTAGGTCAGTATTTTGAAAAGCACATGGTTAGCTCTTTTTTGCTTTGCAAATTACCCACAAACCTTAGAAATACCAGATAATATATTTGTGTAGAATAAATAATCATTGAGAAAACACTGTGATGCAGATACTTTCAGGAATATTTCTTTGGGCCACTATTCTTTACTCTAAGGGCATTTAATGTTCATAACATTCTTATGAATAAAAAGTCATGAAGTGCTGTAAATGTTAGTGAGTGGAATCACTGGGTTTTAGTCTCAAGAACATTTGCAAGTATCATTTCTGGTATATATATGGACACATGAGATGTCAGACCTTAGTTTAACTATTGGGACCTTACCACAAGAGCAATGGGAAGAGATGATTGTGTGTGTAAATTCAAGTACTTTTTTATTTGTGAAGATTAGCTGAGTTCATTTGACTATATAAAAAACTTCAAACTTGTCTCTAAGAATAGAAGTGACTTTGGTCCAGTTCAGCAAGGCTCTGAGCGTGTGCCAAACCTTAAGCACATGAATAGTCTCATGGAAGTTAATGGGATGGCTTATGTGTAAACTTAGGCACATACTCAGTACTGAATTGAATTAATTCTTCAGGTGTTTCAGATGAAGAAATATGAATTGGAATCATCTTAGATCATAGATGAAAGAGATTACTGGTTTCAGTTAATGATTTTTTTTCAGCCAGATATTTTCTCTGTCTTAAAACCACTACATTTGGCTGACTACCTTTAAGAGAGTAAAAAGCGAGCACGCAATGGAAGCTGCTCCACAGAGTGCTGAAAAGACGCTTCTTCTAAAGGCCGTATAGTTGGCCCAGTTCCTTTATAACTGAGTGAATCACTTTGATCACAATACACCTGACTTCCATTTGGAGAGGTTCTGCACCTGTATTTCCTGTTTGGCATTTCCCCTTACCAAGTCATGTTTGGATTTTTAAATGCATTTGAAAACTAGTGGACATTGTTAGTCCTCCTGTGAAGGCAGTGTTAGTCTTGATATAGTTGATTAAATAGTCAAGAGGGTCTGTGAGTTAAGTTCTTGCAATTTCTCCCATTGACTTAGTAAATCTATCTTAAGAGATTTAGCTGCCTTGGTATATTGCCAACTCCTTTTCCATAAATTTTGTTTAGTTGCATCATTGAATATCATATCTAAAACTAAAACAATGAGAGTCCTGTGGCACCTTATAGACTAACAGATATCTTTGGGCATGAGCTTTCATGGGCTCCAACCCACTTTGCCAGATGCATGAAGTGGAAATACAGTTGAGAGGTATTTATACACACATGCTGGGGTGGAGTAGGGCAAGTGTTAACAAAGTGAGTTGAGAGAGCAGATGTGGCCCATTCACATCATTTTTGGATGTTGCCATTTTTGATATGTGATTTGTGTCCATTTATCCTTTTACTCGAGGACAGTTCTGTTTGGCCAGTGTAGGTGGCAGAGGGGCCTTGCTGGCACATGACAGCATGTACCACATTAGCGGATGTGCAGGTGAATGAGCCCCCATGGTATGGCTGATGTGGTTGGGACCAGTGATGATATCCAGTGATACATTGGCCAAACTGGACTGTCCTTGCATAAAAGGATAAATGGACACAAATTGGACTTCAAAAATGACAACATCCATAACCAGTAAGAGAACACTTCAGTCTCCATGGACACTCAGCAGCCAACTTGAAAATTGCCATACTTCAACAAAGAAACTTCAAAAACAGACTTCAGCGTGATGCTGCAGAGTTGGAGCTAATCTGCAAACTTGACACAGTCAGACTGGGTCTGAATAGGGACTTGGAATGGTTAGCACATTACAAAAAGTGATTCATCTGTGCACACATTCTCTCCCTTTGATCAACTGATATGAAAGGGCCTCATCTGCCCTCTGAACTGACTTTGTTAACACTTGCCCTTCTCCACCCTAGCATGTGTGTATAAATACCTCTCAACTGTAGTTTCCACTTCATGCATCTAACAAAGTGGGTTGGAGCCCATGAAAACTTATACCCGAAGAAATCTGTTAGTCTTATAAGGTGCCATGGGGCTCTCGTTTTTTTTTTTGTTTGTTTGTTTGTTTTGTTTTTTTTCCTTTCCTGTACACAGGCTAACATGGCTACCTCTCTGGATATATCTAAAATTAAGTGCCCTCAGGAAAGTGAAATTGCCATGTAAATAGGATGATAACAGTTACACTTATAAAACTAACTGAAGGACATCTGTTGGATTGGTTAGACTGGATAAAATGTTGTGAATTTAAATAAAGATTCAGTGTAATAAGAGAAGTAAATATACAATAATTTTCCCTGCATATGTTTTTATGGGCCTTGAAAACTTTGTACTGGCTTGAAAGATAAATAGAGCTGCATTGCACAGAGTCCTGCTGTCAGCAGCAGTATGAAAACACTTCTAAGTTCCATAGCTCCAAAGACTAGCCTAATTCTGGCTATGACTCCAGAAGCTCTGAAGAGTGCAGCATGTGAGTTCTTCTGTGAAATAGAATTGAGTCAGTGTAGGAACAAATGTGTAGTGCTAAGACCACATAGTAGTGGCCACTGCTCTGTCAGTGTCACCAGCCCTCCTGAAGGATTAGGGTAGCTCCTCAACTGGTGAAAATGATCATTAATTTCATTGGATGTATGATAGGATACGGCCACTGAGGATCCACCCCCACTGGTTCTGCCTCAACACAATATCTCTGAAAGTTACTTTGATGATGTGATACCTCTCACCATTGCGTCCCTTAATATTTGTGAAAGGGGCTCTGTTAACATGAGCCTCTTACCCCACAGTAGAAAGAGGCCAGGATAGTGGGCAGAGCAAGCTTCCTTCATGCTGATCTGCTAGCTTGCTTTAATGTTGGCATAAAGCACCTGTCTCTAGAAATGAGAGAGTAGTTCTGTTTCTATGGCCCACTTCTCTTGAGATACGGTTCACTGTCTGTTTTAATAGTTTTTGTGACATACATATTCTGGAAACTGGAATGAAGTTAACTCATTTTGTAGGAATCACCTTATGGGGAAAAATTGTGTCACTGCCGATTTGGGCTGGATTCATACTAATTACATTGAAATTGTGATGTACATGCCCCATTTTTAGTTCCCTAAGCCAACTAATTTATCTTCTGTGCACTAATTCTTGATTACATCTAGCATAATGGAGGAGTTTCCACCCCCGTTGATAGACAACTGAACAGTGTTGACCCAAACTCTCTGTGCATTTGCCATTTATGAAGAGACTTCAACTACTTCTTCTTCTTTTATGTTTAGCAATTTTGATATCTGTTTTTGGTAGTCTTTTTACATATACATGTCCCTGCCTCAAAGAGCTTACCATCTAAGTCAGGCTCTCTCTCTTTTTTCTTTTATACAGTAAGTTCATCAAGTTGACCTGAAATCTGTTATTCCATTGTCACATGATGACAATGAAATATACTTCCAAGGAATGTTGCAGGATCAGTCCTTCAACTTCTGGCCGTTCAGTATGTTTGGAACATGTTTGCTTCCTGCACCACTTGCCATATTCCCAGACTGTGTTGCATGGAAGCAAGTGAGAACAAGCACTATGATCAAAATGTAAATTCCATCTGCATGCATGAAGTGAAAAAGATTAAAAATCTCTTGAAGGGAACACTGGTAGTGTTTATAACTATCATTAGTGTCTAAAAAGCCTAAGAAAAAACATTGTTTTATCAGTTGCTTTCAATTTGTATAATAAAAACCAAAACAAAAAAACCCCATTTTTTAATATTACATCAGTAGCAGCACCACAGTGAAGTGTATCCAATATTTAGTCAGTTATATGTCTCGTATTTAAGATTTTGTTCCTGTTTTCTGCATAAAGTGATGAAATGAGGCTTGTCCTGAACCACTAAAATCCATGGGAACTTTGATGTAAGTGGATATAGGCTCAAGCCCATGATAAATAGGTACCATACTGTTTTCTGTGTTCTAGATGGCTCTCAGTATTGGCACCTGTTGAATCTGGCAGTACACAAAACACAAAAGTACACTCTTTGTTAAAAGGACTTATTTATTTATGAACCTTGTTGCTATGGAATAATAGGCTGTCCGTTCCCAGCACAAGGAATCAGAAGAGAAATCTATTAACAAAGAATGAAAAGTCAGGTTCCTGCACAAACTTGATGACAACTGGAAGTAAAGAGAAGTAAAATTACTTTTAATGGAACAGCTTGCCTCAATGACCTAGCAACCTGAAATGTGTGCTTTGGCAATGGCAATATTGTTGTCCATGTTGTGGGATAGTGGAAAACAAAGGCATGAAAAACATTTCAAAATATCTATTAACATTAGCAGACTGTAGGATGTACAATTAGGCTGTGTCTCTTGTTTCTGTTTTGATTTTTGATTGCAGATCCTTTTCACGATTACTTTCTGGCTGCTGCTTAGGCAACACCTCACAGAGCGGAAAGTACTTCAACTAAAAGAAGCTACTTTAGCCGAGGTCAAAGTTGGAAATGAAGAGAATGAAGAAAAAGGTAAAAGTATATGAAGTCAGACAACTTCAATCAGTGTAGTTGGAGATGGTTACTATTTTTGTTATTTCTAAAATAATTGGCAGGATGTTTCTGTTATTGGCTACGAGTTAAATAATAAGTCCATGCAATGCAAATCTCTCAGGAGGCATAATAAAATAGGTTTGAACTTGACAAAAATCAAACAAAATATATACATTCTCCTTGAGTTGAACTACAGTAAATGACATGAGAAAATAATTAAACTGAATGGGAAAGACAGGAAAATCCCTCTATAGATAAGTGATGCACTCCATTGTCTTTGCCTTCCACTCTTCTAAAATCAATATACACAAAATTTAGCCATAAAAGGGGAAAGGCCTACATCAAAAAAAAAAAGTCCATCAGTGATTTCAATGAGCTGCACATGTGGAACCAAGAGCAGAACTGAGCCTATAGGTTTCAGTGTGGTGTAGTACTTTTGTTTTAAAATTATTTAAATCTGACCAGAATCAGGCCTAGGATGTGATGGCCAGAGCCATAAGTTACCACCTGACGTTGTCAGGCCCCGGCATTTACATGTGCAGGTGCCTTTTGATGGCTCCCGCTTCACACTTCAACATGCATAGGAAGACTGGGAGCAGAGATTCCTCCTTACTGTTCCCATTAATGAAGAAGCAAGGACTTGTCTATTCTTCATGATTTGGTGACAACAGAGCCAGAGGGAGGGGGAGTGACTTTTTAAATGCAGCATTTCACTCCCATCTGGTTTCATACTTCTGTATGTTTTCTAAAGTTTGTTGTCTGGTTGGTTTGAAATGGGATCATCTGCTTTGAATTTCAAAGCTTTCTAACATTTGTATTTTGGATGAAAACTATGTCTGAGTGCAACCTGGCAAAATGGGGATCAAAAAGAAGCAGTGTGGCTTCTTGACCTTTGGACACCCTAGCACAATAGAAGTCAAAGCAAACTGAGCTACAGACCTTATTTTGGTATGAAGCTTTGCCACAGCATGCCTTCTACTGTCCCTGCCTCAGCTTCTAAAATGCCCCTGAAAAGTCTCCTCCACTTACAGTGGGAGTGAGCACAAGTGGCTTACAAGGTGACAGAGTTCACCTGTGTGAGGGAATACATTACTGGCTATCTCCAGCTGTTTTAAAGACACTTTGTGCTGCTTACTGAGCACAAGGTGACCTTAGTGGACCAGAGAAAGGTGTTCAGAGTGAGTAGATTTACTGAGTAGGAAACTAGGCTTAGGAGTGTGGTCTTGGACATGCTACTGTTGACTTGTAAAGGAGAAAAATAATATATTCCAGAAGGAAATGCATGGCCAGTATTCTCTGGAGCTTTCTGATGAATCTTCTCCCTGAATCAGAAGAAAAAATTATAATGTCAACCCAGACATGCATCTAAATGTACCCTTGGTAAATTTCTTCATAAACTTCCATGCCCTACGTAAAGCTTTTATGTTTTATCTCAATGTGATTAGAGGTACAATGAAAGATCCTATATATGGGTTGGGGGCAACATAACTTGATTTGTGTCTTTGCAGAGGAGGAATTTCAAGAAGGTGAAGGGGAACAGAAAGTGACAGAGGAAGCAGATGAAGAAGATGAGGATGAACAGGACATCATGAAAGTCCTGGGAAACTTGGTGATGGCTATGTTCATTAAGTACTGGATTTATGTCTGTGGAGGAATGTTCTTCTTTGTCAGCTTTGAGGGTAGAATTGTCATGTACAAAATCATCTACATGATGCTCTTCCTCTTCTGCGTGGCCCTGTACCAGGTAAATGACAGTGATACGAAATGAAATTCGTCCTTTGGTTACACTGGTGCATCCTCTTTGACCTACCTCTAATCCAAAACAAGAGCAGAATTTAGTAATTTTATCCACTAAATATTTCTTCTTTCATGGTTCCAACAGCTTAAACTGGTCAAAGTTTTGGTTCTGTGAAACAGCAGTAGAGTTTCAATTCTCTTAAAACTCAGTAGATTGACTGAGGCAGGCAACATTTTAAAAGTTGTAGATTGGTTAAGCACCCAAACATTTAGATTCTTCGCTGAATGAATATCCAGATTCTATGGTGATGGACAGCCTAGGAATAAATTTAAAAAAGAAAAATCTAATAATAAATTATTCAAACCCTTTTGGGTTTGCAGAACTAATTTCAGTATCTCATGAGACCAGGTGGTTTCATGATATTTCTGACTTTTTTTTTTCCTTTCAGATCCTTGCTGGAACCTTGAATAACTGTTTACACCAGGGATCTCAAACATGTGGCCCCTAAACATATTTCCTGTGGCCCACGACAACACTACTGTTACTGTTATTTGCAATATTGTTGTATGGAAAGGTTTCAGTGGTGCAGCCCTCGGGCTAACGTACCAGTCCTTATGTGGCCCTCTACTAGTCCTCATGCGGCCCTCATGGTAATTTGAGTTTGACACCCCTGGTTTACACAAATATTGGGGTAGGGGAATGAAAACAGTTAACTTAAAAATGGATTGATTTGGGTTTGTTGGAACTGTGGACGAAGATTCAGCATAGTTGTTTTATCCATACTAGTTTTAACATCACTAATTGAAGTTAGGAATACTGATGATCTTTACATTAGAACTGCATGACTTCTTGTTTGATTGCTGATAATTGCCACTTTTCCATTGCCTAGCTGTAGACCATAAAATGAATACATTACTATTTTCACTTTCATACAAGGACATGTCTCTGATAAGTATTACTGAAAGTTAAACTTCGATATTAAGAACAAAATAGCTGTATTACTTTAGAGAGAGGGATTATATTTTTACATCCATCTGCCTGTTTAGCAGCATAAATAGTTTGGTGGATTCTTCCACTCTGGATTTTTTTCACTTGCCATCTTCAATGGCTGATTCCCAGGTGCACTATGAATGGTGGAGGCGAATCCTAAAATATTTTTGGATGTCAGTGGTTGTCTACACTATGCTGGTGCTTGTCTTCATCTACACATATCAGTTTGAATCATTTCCTCCCTTGTGGATGAACATGACAGGACTAAATGAAGAAAAGTGAGTATTTTCAATTTACTTGGACTTACTGTGCACATGCATATGGGTGGTGTTGTCTTGTCATACCTTTATAAAGATTTGAAATAGGTCTAGAAGTTTAGCTTTGCAAATTTTCATGGTGAAAAAGTTGAAATTTTCATAGAATCATAGATTAGGGTTGGAAGGAACCTCATCTTCAGGAGCTCACCTAGTCCAAACCCTGCTCAAAGCAGGACCAAACCTCAGTTAAATTACATCCAGGGCTTTGTCAAGCCACACCTTAAAAACCTTTAAAGTTAGAAATTCCACCTTCTCCCTAGGCAACCCATTCCACTGCTTGACCACTTTGCTAGTGAAAAAGTTTTTCCTGGTATGCAAACTTGAACTTCCCCACTGCAACTTGAAACCATTGCTCCTTGTTGTGTCTCATAAACTATTTAATCTGACATCCTGGACAATGGAGGCTACAGAACTGCATCCACCCTCTCCTGCAATAAACCTGTAACCTATGACTGGGTCACTAAAGTCCTCAAATCATGACTTAAAGACTTTAACTTAAAAGAGAATATACGAGCAATTGAGTCATGCCCCATGCTTCAGAGGAAGGTGAAAAATCCCCAGAGTCTTGGCCAGTCTGCCCTGGGGAAAAATTCTTTCCTGACCCCAACAGGGTGATCAGTTAAACCCTGAGTATGTGGGCAAGACTCATCAGTCAGACAAAAAGAATTCTTTGCAATAATTTAGAACCTGTCCCATTGATAATCCCATCCAGGGGTTAAGGCAAGGCAGAATGCACAGGAACAGCATTCCGGGACTCACCATTTCAAGGGGGCCAGCATTCTGGGGCCCCTAAAAGCAGAATTGTAAGGCAGAATGCAGCATTCCAGTGCATTCCACCTACTACCCCTGCAGCAGTTTTAAAAGCTCCCAGCCTGGGAGAGGCTCCCTCCTGGCCAGGGCATCCCCCAAGTTGGGAGCTTTTAAAATTTCCCCTTGAGCGTGTTTAGAGCATGCTCACAGGGAGGGGCCATCCCATGGTGTGGCTGCTCTGCTCCTTGCCGCTCAGCTCCAGCAGCCAAGTACAGGGAGCCCAGGGGTGGACCTGGGCCAGACCTGGAAAAGGAGTGGGAGCTGGGCCTTCCCCAGCCACCCAGGGCTGGCAGTGCAGCACTGTGCTGAGGCTGCCCTGGCTCTGCAGGCAGTGAGGTGGGCCAGGGCCAGAGCTGAGGTCAGGGCTGGTGCTGGCTTGGGGGTGGCAGGGCAGAGTCACTCCTGCTAGGCTGGCCCTGATCAGGGTCCCCAAGCTCTCCGCAGCCACAGAGAGGCACTAGCCAGGCAGGCAGCCCAGTGTCCCCTCTGTGTATGGCCCCAGACACCTGCCCCAGGCCCCCAACTCCCCTGCTCCAATCCTTCTCTGCCCCAGCCTCCCACCTCCTGCCCCTGCCCACTTTTCTCAGCCCCCATCTCCTGCCCCAGTCCCCCACCTCCTGCACCCCCCCACACTTCTCAGGCCCCATCTCCTACCCTTGCCCCCTCCACCACCACCACCTCCTGCCTCCCACCTCCTGCCACCACCTAACCCTTCTCTGCCCCATCTCCTGCCCATGCCCCCCTTCACTACACTGACACCTCCTGCCTCTCACCCTACACTTCATGGCCCCCATCTCCTGCCCCTGCCCCTAGTCACCCCTTCAACAACCCCACCTCCTGCCCCTGCTCCATTGTTCCTTATCCCTCCCTCCACATCCTGTGCCCTCATCCTACCTTGGCTGGGGCCTGGACAATACAGGGAGGGGGCCTGGATGATGTGGGAAAGGGGCCCACCAATTAGGAGGATTTTGGGGCCCACCAAATTATACTTTAACCCCTGATCCCATAGGCATATCTACCACCAAGAGCCAAAGATCAGTCTTGCCAAACTATGGCATCCCATTATACCATCCCCTCCATGAGTTTGACAAGCTCAGTTTTGTAACCAGGTAGACTTTTTTGCCCCCACTGCTCCCTTTGGAAGGCTATTCCAGAACTTCACTCCTCTAATGGATAGAAACCTGCATCTAATTTCAAGTTTAAACTTCCTGATGGCCAGTTTATATACCTTAGTTCTTGCAGCCACATTGATGCTGAACTTAAATAATTCCTCTTCCTCTCTGGTTTATCCCTTTCACGTATCTTCTGTTTGTCAGATCATCCTAGTTGCTCTTTTCTGCACCTGTTCCAGGTTGAATTCATCTTATTTAAAAATGAGGGATCAGCACTGCACACAGTATTTCAGATGAGGTCTCATCAGCACCTTGTATAACAGTGCTAACACCTCCCTGCCTCTGTTGGAAATACCTCACCTGATGCACCCAAGGACCATGTGAGCTTTTTTTACAGCCACATCACCTTGATGGCTCATAGTCATCCTGTGATCAAACAACACCCACAGGACCTTCTCCTCTATCACTTGCAACTGATGCATCCCCAGCTTATAGGAAAAGCATCAGCAACACCTTGCAGTTCGGTGTCACCCACAAATTTAACATACTCCAATTTTTTGTGCCAAAGTCAGTAAAAAAAAGATTGGTCCCAGGACTGATCCCTGAGTAACTTTACTAATAACCTTCCTCCTGCCTGACAATTCAACTTTAAATATGATCCTTTGTAATCTGCCCATTAATCAGTTCTTTATTTACCTTTCAATTTTCATATTAATGCTAATCTTTTCTGATTTGAGTAATAATTCCTCATGTGAAACCATATTAGATGTTGTTTACTACCAGAGAAAAGCCTAGCTTCATCCTCCCTGGAGCCCACCTTTCAGGTCGTTAAAGGCTGCTATCAAATCTCCTTTCCTTTCTGTAAGTTCACCCATCTTCGAAGCATCTGAGGAAGTGGGATCTTCTCCCACGAAAGCTCATGCAAAAAATAAATCTGTTAGTCTTAAAGTGCTACACAACTCCTTGTTATTTTTTTTATCAAATCTCCCCCTCATTCTTCTCTTCTGCAGACTAAACAAGCCTAATTCACTCAGCCTCTCCTCATGAGTCATGTGCTCCATCCCCCTAATAATTTTTGTGGCTCTCTGCCAGACTTTTTCCAATTTGTCCACATCCTTTCTGTAGTGGAGACCTGAAACTGGACAAAGTATTCCTACTGTGGTTGCACCAGTGCCGGAAATCGGGGAATAATCACTTACCTCAAACTGCTGGCAACGCTCCCGCTAATGGAGTCCAATATACTATTAGACTTTCTGGCAACAAGGGCAAATTCTTCATTCGTATCCAGCTTCTTATCCACTATATCCCCCAAGTCCTTTTCTGTAGAACTTCTGCCTGACCATTTGGTCCCTAGTCTCTAGCAGCACATATGAGCCTTCCCTGTTAAATACAAGACTCTCCACTTGTCTTTGTCCTTGTTTCTCTGAACCTATCCTCACCCTCCAGCATATCTGCCACTCTTGCCAGTTTAGTGTCCTCTGCAAACTTGCTGAAGGTGCAATGCACTCCATCCTCCAGATCATTAATGAAGATACTAAAAAAAAGAATGGCTTCAGCACTAACTGCTAGGGCATTCTGCTTGTTTCTGGCTGACAACTAAACATGGAGCTGTTGATCACTACATGTTGAGCCCAAGGATTTAGCCAACTATCAATTTTATAGTCCATTCATCTAACCTGTACTTCTTTAACTTGCTGATAAGAATACAGTGGGAGACTATATCAAAAGGTTTGCTAAAGTCAAGGTATGTTACATCCACCACTTTCTGTGCATCCACCAAGCCAGTCATCTCATCATACAAGGGAATCAGGTTGGTCAGGCATTAACTTCATAGAACCATAGAATCATAGGGTTGGAAGGGACCTCATAGGTCATCTAGTCCAACCCCCTGCCAGGGGCAGGACCACTCCCACTTAAACCATCCCAGTCAGAGTTTTGTCCAGCCGGGCCTTAAACACCTCTAAAGATGGAGACTCCACCACGTCCCTCGGCAGCTCATTCCAAGACTTCACCACTCTCCTGGTAAAAAAGTTTTTCCTAATATCCAGCCTCAACCTCCCTAACTGCAACTTGAGACCATTGCTCCTCGTTCTGTCCTCCGTTACTACCGAGAACAGTCGAGCTCCATCTTCCTTAGAGCATCCCTTCAAGTAGTTGAAGGTTGCTATCAAATCCCCCCTCAATCTTCTCTTCTGCAGACTAAATAAGCCTAATGCTTCCAGTCTTTCCTCATAGGGCTTGTGCTCCAGCCCTTTAATCATTTTGGTTGCCCTCCTCTGAACTCTCTCTAGCATGTCCCTGTCCTTTTTGTAATGGGGAGCCCAAAACTGAACACAGTATTCTAGATGTGGCCTCACCAGTGCAGAATAGAGGGGAAGGATCACATCCCTTGATCTGCTGGTAATACTTCTTTTGATGCAGCCCAGTATGCCATTGGCCTTTTTGGCAGCAAGAGCACACTGCTGACTCATATCCAGCTTCCCATCCACCATGACCCCCAGGTCCTTTTCTACACTGCTGCTACTTAGCTGAATGTTTCCCAGCCTGTAGCAGTGCATAGGGTTTTTTGGTCCCAAATGCAGGATTTTACACTTATCCTTATTGAATCTCATAAGGTTTCTATTGGCCCACTGTTCCAATTTATCTAGGTCTCCCTGAATCCTGTCCTTGCCCTCCAACGTGTCTACTGGTCCTCCCAGCTTGGTGTCATCCGCAAACTTACTGAGAATGCAGTCTATTCCATCATCCAGATCATTGATGAAAATGTTGAACAGAACCGGCCCCAGGACCGACCCCTGGGGCACACCACTCGTGACCGGTTGCCAGCTAGACATGGAACCATCGATTCCGACACGCTGAAACCGTTGATCTAGCCAGTTCTCTATCCACCTTATAGTCCACCTATCCAAACCATAATTCCTTAATTTGCCAATGAGAATGCTGTGGGAAACTGTATCAAAAGCCTTGCTAAAATCAAGGTATAGCACATCAGCGGTGCTTCCCGCATCCAGAAAACCAGTCATCTGCTCATAGAAGGAAATGAGATTGGTCAGGCATGATTTACCCTTGGTAAATCCATGCTGACTGTTCCTGATCACTTTATTTTCCTCTAAGTGTGTGAGGATGGATTCTTTGAGAATCTCCTCCATAATTTTGCCAGGGATTGAGGTGAGGCTGACTGGTCTGTAATTCCCTGGATCCCCCTTTTTCCCTTTCTTGAAAATAGGCACTGCATTTGCTTTTTTCCAGTCCTCTGGCACCTCCCCCGTTCTCCATGAGTTTTGAAAGATAATGGCCGGCGGTGTGGCTATTTCATTGGCCAATTCCCTTAGCACCCTTGGATGCAGTTCGTCCGGCCCCATGGACTTGTGCACTTGCAGCTTCTTTAAGCAGTCCCTAACCTGACCTTCCGTCACCAAGGGCCTCTCTTCTTCTCTCCAATCTGCCAAACCCATGGTAGTGGGCTGGGAGCTGACCCTGCCTGTGAAAACTGAAGAAAAAAATGCATTGAGCACTTCAGCTTTTTCCTCATCCTCTGTCACAAGGATGCCTGCCCTATTCAGCAAGGGGCCTACACCATCCCTGATCCTCTTTTTGTTACTAATATACTTGTAGAACCCCTTCTTGTTATCTTTTACATCCCTCGCTAGCCACAACTCCATTTGTCCTTTGGCCTTTCTGATTTTATCTCTGCAGTCCCTAGCAATATCTTTATATGCCTTTTTGGACATCTGACCAAGCTTCCACTTCCTATAAGCTTCCTTTTTATGTTTAAGCTCAGAGCAGAGTTCTCTGCTAAGCCATTCTGGCTGCCTCACATGTTTGTTCTTTCTCCTAATTGGAATGGCAACTTCCTGTGCCCTTAGCAGAGTTTTTTTAAAATATAGCCAACTCTCTTGGACTCCTTTCCCCTTCAAATTAGCTTCCCAAGGGATCCTGCCCATCAGTTCCCTGAGGGAGCCAAAATCTGCTTTTTTGAAGTCCAGGGTTTTTGTTTTGCTTCTTTCCTTCCTTCCTTTAATCAGCATCCTGAACTCAACCATGTCATGGTCACTACTGCCTAGCTTGCCATTTACCTCTACGTCCCTGATCAATTCTTCCCTGTTTGTGAGCAGCAAGTCGAGCAGTGCAAGGCCCCTAGTTGGTTCCTCTAGCATTTGTACTAGAAAGTTGTCCCCAACACTCTCTAAAAATCTCCTGGATTGCCCATTCACAGCTGTATTGGCCTCCCAGCAGATGTCAGGGAAATTGAAGTCCCCCATCAGCACCAGGGCCTGTGATCTAGAAGCTTCCGCTAGTTGTCCATAGAACACCTCATCCACCTCCTGCTTCTGGTCTGGTGGTCTATAGCAGACACCCACCACAACATCCCCCTTGTTGCTTTCCCCTCTCAATGTAACCCACAGACTTTCTACAGGCACGCTTCCACTTCCATAATGGAGCTCTGAGCAGTCATAGAGCTCTTTTACATATAACGCTACTCCTCCCCCTCTTCTTCCCTGCCTGTCCTTCCTGAACAGTTTATACCCATCCATGGCAGAACTCCAGTCGTGCAGGCTATCCCACCATGTCTCTGTTATTCCTATAATTTCATAGTTCCCTGTCTGCGCTAATATTACCAATTCTTCTTGCTTATTTCCCAGGCTCCTTGCATTAGTGTATAGGCACCTAAGATATCCGGCCAATTGCCCTATTTTGTCATGTTGATTTCCAATTCTATTACATAAACCTCCTTGCATTTTTTCTAGGAGTTCTCCTTCCCCACTCTCCTCACATACTGGGGCTTCAGTAGAGCCCTTAAGACATTTGTTTGATTCCCCCCCCCCATGTTCCAACTACCTTCTCTTTGGTGAACTAACTTCCCCTTGGTGAATCCATGCTGACTGTCTCTGATCACCTTCCTCTCTTCCAAGTGCCTCCAAAGTAGATTCTTTGAGGACCTGCCTCATGATTTTTCCAGAGATGGAGATGAGGGTGACCGATCTGTAATTCCCAGGTTTCCCCTTCTTCCCTTTTTTGAAGATGGGTGCTGTATTTGTCTTTCTTCAATCATCCAGAATCCACCCCCCAGCTGCCACAAGTTTTCAAAGATAATAGCCAATGGTTCTTCAAGCACATCAGCCAACTCACTCAGAATGCTTCAATGCACAGCATCCAGCCCTAGGGTTTTGTGCATCTTCAGCCTTTTAAATAGTCCTGAACTGTTCTTTCAGCACTGGGAGCTGCTTACCTCCTCCCCATTCTGTGCTGGCCAGGGCAGTAGTCTGGGAGCTGACCTTGTTGGTGAAGTCAGAGGCAAAAAAAGCGCTGAGTACTTAAACTTTTTCCACATAGCTGTTAGTGGTTGCCATCCCCTTTCTGAAGGGGTCTACATTCCCATCACCACCTTCTTATTACTTACATATTTGTAGAAACATTTCTTATTACCCTTTACTTCACTTGCTAGTTGCAACTCCAGTTGTGATTTGGCCATCCCAGTTTCACTCCAGTATGCTTGAGCAGTACTTTTACACTCCTTTCTACTCATCTGACAAAGCTGCCCCTTCTTGTAAGCTTCCTTTTTGTGTTTAAGCTCACTGAAGACTTGTTTGTTATGCCAAGCTGGTCGCCTGCCATATTTGCTATTCTTTTTGCACATCGGGATAGTTTGTTCCTGCATTCTCACTGAGGTACCTTTTAAAATACAGCCAGGTCCCTTGGACTTCTTTCCCCCTCATATTAGCCTCCGAGGAGATCCTGCCTCTCAGATCCCTGAAGGAGTCAGCCTGCTTTTCTGAAGTCCAGTGCCCATATCCTGCTGTTCTCCTTTCTTCCATTTGTCAGGATCCTGGACTCTACCATCTAATAGTTATGACTGCCTGGTTACCGCCCATTTCTACTTCCCCTGCCATTTCTTTCCTGTTTGTGATCAACTGGTCAAGAGGAGAAGGTTCCTTTGCACCAGGAAGTTGTCTGCAATACTCTCGAAAATTTCTGTATTGTCTGTCATCTGCTATATTACTTTCCCAGAAGATGTCAGGATGTCACAATTGTTCTTGATGAACAGTTTGCTGACTTGGCGTTCACATTGATTTTGACATGATAGAGTTGGTGATATTTTGTACTCTTTGACCTTTTATATTAGTATTGTGGGGAGAAAAGTGTTGTTAAACCTTCTTCAGCTATTGTTGTCTGTGAGGGTCCTGCTGTCCTAGGCACACAAGAAAACATCTGCCCCCCCGCCCAAGTTTGTAGTCACCTACACAAAAAAAGTCACAGTGCATTTTACTGTCTGTGCTATTTTTTGCCCTGTGTGTCCCCTTTTCTTCCTGGCAATGCCACCCCAGCTGCTAGCTATATCATGGACTAGTGGACCTGCCCTGTGAAACCTTTTTTGCATTCCTAATCAATCTCCCGATAATACCACCTACAGTGGGCTTTTTCATTAGGTGAGAATTTCAGTTTCAACAGAGAATTGTGATCTTTTTTTGTCAGAGATCAAAGTAATGTACATTTAAAAATATGCTTCAAAATTTGAGAAGTTCTCTTTTACAGGAAGAGGATAATTCTACCTTAAAAACAGAATCAAAGACTGTAACAAAAACAAAATAAACCAAAATTTAAAACAAGATACCCAAACTAAAACTTTCTGAAACAGCAGATATATCCCAGTGCTGCCATCATAGGATCCCTGTAAACAGCATTTAGAAGTAGAATGAACATCTTTGATTGCTTTCCATCATCTACAGTAGAGTAACAACATAGGTACTGAGCACTGGAAAAGCTGACTGATGAAATACTGTGTTGAAAACATTTGATACAGGAAAGAAATTAAATCCACAAATGTTGTTATAGTGATAATTTATAATACTGTTCATTTAGTGTGTCTAAAAAGATCAGATAAGATACTGTATATTTGCATTGTTCTTAACTTTTGCACAGAAATGAAAAGATAAAAATATACATAGCAAGTGCAATCAGCTTCTCTACTGTACTATTTTGCAACTGTCCATCTCATGTGATAAGGAAGAAATGTAGCAAAGTTTATTTTGAACAGGTGACTTAGTGACCTCTTTTATTTTTCAGACTGGAGGATCTTGGTTTAAAACGTTTTTCTGTGGCTGAGCTGTTCACACGTATCTTTATCCCAACCTCTTTTTTATTGGTGTGTATATTACACCTTCATTACTTTCATGACCGTTTCCTCCAGCTCACTGACTTAAAAGCTGTAACCAGCAAACAGGATAACACTATTTACAGGTAAACAAGCAAAGTAAACAAAGCTACAAGTTGTCTGAAAGACTGTACTATTTCTCTGCTGTCCTCTAACAGCTAGCTTCTCGGGAACTGTTATTTATCTCTATGACCCACTAACCACCCTCCCACAAGCATTTAGTTTTAGACTCTGAAGTAGATCTTCAAAAGACACTTAATGCCTGACTTTCAGTGGTTTTTAGGTACCTAAGTACCATGTGTGCTCCTTAAAAATCCTGACACTAACAACGGATGATTTTCCAAGTCACTACTGATTTGAAGTGCCCAACACAAAACAGATACAAGAGGGCTGATTTTTAAAAAGTGCTGTGCATCTGCCCTGTGATAGTCAGGTTCCTTTAATCAGATGTCTCAAAATGAGCCCTCAAAAATTATATCACTAGTTACCTTTGAAAATGTTGGCCTACATAGTACTTTAACTCACTAGGCAATTAAGCAGGCTCATCAAATCATAGAGATACTATTGATTTTCACCCCCCCTCCACTTTCAGACATTTAGTGGAATTAAACAGTGTTAAAAACTCACAGATTTTTCTGCAGAAAAGCACATTTGTGCTGCTATCCTGTTTATAAAAGTGTTGGAGATGAAAATGACTGTGTTAGAAATGGCTTTGACTGTTATTTTGTGAAGTAGCAAAGTGCTTTAAATGGTATTTTGATAAGTTAGTTTGCAATAAAACATTTGCATTCTAAATCTGATATGCAGTGATGTGCGACACAATGACATTTTTATTGACATGAACTTGGGAAAACTGCCTTGTGCCATAAATGAATTATGGAGCAATACCAATCTATGCCAGTTGGGAACTTGGTCCATTTTGTTTAATGACTTGAAATATAGGAAATAAATGACTATCACTGGTAAATCATGATCAGGTATCCAATATACAAATGTATCTACTTAAGTGTACAGCATACATATGGAGTGAGATGCACTACAGATGTGCTTTGAGTTCATTTTCAGCCTTGAATTTGGAAAACCCTCTACTTTTTCAACTTGCATGAACAAAATTCTTGAGTATAGATTTTAAATGGACTGTAAAATGTTGTTGATAAATTCCTAACAATCTTCTCCTTATTTGCTTTTCCAAACATATTCTCTTCTTTATTCTCTTTCTTTTTTTTTTAAATGTTAGCACAGTAGAAATCACATGGAGAATTCAAGGCACTCTTGAGATAGTGTGTGAAACTTCTTTTGAGCTGCAGGTTCTCTGCGTAGCAGAAGCTGCATGATATTAAGTTAAAAGAACTTCTCTGCACTGCGCAACTGTGCACTGGAATCTGGGCCCAATCTGATGGCTGTATTTGAGCAGCAGTTTTACCTGGGCTGAGGGACTGTCATTTTGCAGGCCGGCTACTACACATGGTAACTGCAGACAATTTACTGTAACTTGAGCACCCTGCAGTGTTCAGTAACAAAGAAAGAGCTTCCAGCAGGAGCACAAAATGAGAGCTGCCTGAAATAGTCCCACTTCTTCAGCAACATTTGCTGACTGCAAAACTGCTGCCTTTGCATCCTCCACTATTGATGCCATTGCTCATATGGTGGGAAATAAAATACTGTAAATCATCAAATGCTGACATGAAGAAAACCAGTGTAATTGCCCAAAGGGTAGAGCCAGAGGTAGAAATCGACACTAAGTGCTGCCAATGTCTTGCTGAAAGCAGAACAATCAAAGTCAGAGTGTACAAATATCAGAATAAAGTAAACAGCAAGATTACAGTGTATGGATTTTCATTTTAAATCAGTGAATATGTCCTTGTGCTCTAGGATCTAAGGCCCCTGATACTAGAAATTGATTTAATAGTTACATTCAGCATTTTAAGATGTTGTTTATTAAAACAATGGAGAAAGAATATCTATTATTATTATCTTTTGTTCCATGCTAATGCAAAACAGTTTTTATGTCAGATATGTAGCTGTGGGATTGGACTGTAAGCACCTTCCAAATTAGGAGTTAGGTATTTTAAAACTGTTTTCTAAAAGTGACATTTACTTTTTTTTAACATTATTTTTAAACCCAAAATTGTCACACACCTTATTTCTTCAGCAGTGACTTTCATAGCATGCCTGTCGTATTTGTAAATCAAAGCAAATTTTCTTCTTACATCAATAATTAATATAAAAACAACCTGAGATTTGAAAATCCAGCTGTTTATCTTTTTACTTGGTACAGTATGTTGTCTAAGTCAGGTGTCTGTCGATACAAACTGTAAGGCTTCTGGAACCAGAATTTAGGTATTAGTTTTGTTCATGGTACATAAAATTTTGGCATCTCCTACCTTAAACATGTCATTAATGAAGAGGTTCAGAACATCATCACCCAGAGTGCTGAGTCATGTGAAGATCTCCATGTTACAAGGTCACCTGGCCTATCCAAGAGCATCCTCCAAGGGACGATATGGGGGGAAGAGAAGAGGAGGCAGGCAGAAGAAGAGATGAACTGACAACATAAAAAAGTGGACTTTATGGAGAGTCAGGCACTGACACACAATTGTCTGGGGTGGGACAATTGATTGGCCATTCATCAGTGATGGTGCCTCAATGACCACTGAAGTTATGGGAGCGATAATAATGACATGAAGTGGAATAAGATATCTCTTGATTTGGCACAGCTACCAATATTGGTCTTTTTGACAGTGCTTATGGCAGTGAAAACCTGTTTGTGCAGAAAATTAAGGTGTTACAATACAGAAAATATGAAAAATAGAAATGTACAGCAAGAGGGCCTGACTTTTACAAAGCGACAATTATTCATTCACTTTATTTTAAAAAGATCTAGTGACTTAGTACCAAATTTACTATGCCTGTAATTTGTGTTTTATTCTACTTCTAGTAATTTCATCTCTGTTGCATCTACTAATTGCTGCAGGACAACAAATCTTTATTGTCAACATGTGCACCATACTGGAGATTTAGTCTTATTCATAGGGAATGTGTTTAATTGATCTTATGCCCCAGTTCATGAAAACACTTAAGTGCATGCTTAATTCCCATTGTAGGCATCTAGATTTAAGAACATGTTTAAAGTTAAAGCCATTCTTTAGTTATGCCCTAAATAGGACTGCTTTCCTGAATTGAGGCCTTAGGCTGAAACTGAAATTCATTGAAATCACTGAAAGTTTTTGATCAACATGAGTAAAGATGGCACAATGAGTGTCAGAGGAAGGTTTTACCAGAAGGACCAACGTGCAACCTGGCACAATGGAAATAACTCATGGAGTAAATCTTCTGCATATTTCTAAAGATGGTTGAATAGTATATTTATGTGAGAAGAAAGGTGATATGGTGGTTAAAGTACTTCTCAGGGCCCCAGATTCTCTGCTCCATAAAAGACTATCTTTGTTACCTTGGGCAAGTTAAGTCATCTCTCTATGCTAAAATTTCTTCTTTAGAAAATGGTAGAATGATAGTTTCCTAACCAACAGGGATATTATGAAGAGAGACACATTCAAGACTGCAAGGTGCTCTGATTCTACAATTAAGGAGACTGCATTAAGTACCTCACTTAGATATATTCCTGTCAAAAGACACAGAAAGTCCATTTCTTAATTTTAAAAACTTTTTTAAAATGATAAATATGAGATTAAGTTAAAGTGTAAAACCTGTTCTCACATTTTTGGGGTCCCTGAGATTTATCTGCAGTCTCCTAGCTGAAATTGCTTGCTGTGTACTTATGCTATTGCATCTTTAGGCTTCTTTAACTTTTTCACTACAAGATTTGTAATAAGTTTTAGACTTATTGTCTCATTATGACAATGCTTGGCTCTATAATAGATTAAGTATATTCCTGGCTAACAGTTTCCTTTTTTTTTTTTTTTTTTTTGTCTCTCTAACTTATTTCTCCATTGCCATCGCATGCATTCTTGCGCTTTCATCTCTTACCTCGTAGCCATGCTAAAGTCAATGGTCGTGTTTATCTAATAATAAATAGGTGGGTATACTTCAGTGTTTCCTTTCCTTTTCTAAAAAAATAAGTGTACTTAAATTTGTTTTGCTACTTTTCACTTCTTGAAACGAAAGCCCCTCATGGTGTGCAGGGCTGTGAAATAAGGGATAAAAAGAGACAATATTTAGATATGTAGTCTTCTAAAGCCACCATACTGGTTAACAAATTGGCCACATGAGTTTAGAAGCTGTGAATTCTCTCCCCAATTGAGATTCTTCTCTTAAACTTCATTCACGTTCAACAAAGTCATAGCCAACGTTATTTGCAGTGGCTGCAGTTAACAGAATTATTTCAAGAGACAGGTGTACCAACCTTTTATACATGTGTGCTTGTACTCACATCCATATCCACACAACTGCTTATGTCAGAAGCACTTCAGAAAATTCATTTGAGGGTGAGAGAAGTTATATGTGCCAGTATTCTTCTGGGAAAAAGTGAGGGGAGGTCAGGGGAAAGAGTCTTTGCCTTCAAGTCAGCTTTCTTGGATACTAAATAACAGAAGTGAAGACAAAAATACAGCATCAGTAGATTGAAACCATCCAGTCCTGCAGCTTCTAAACCAACTAAGCAGTGTACTGAGTAAATGTTACAGAATCTAAGCCACAAAACTTAAATTATCATCCTGCCATTATAAAATTAGCTTTCAAAAATATTTCCATATGCAGAATTTCTCTCAATTTCTAAAGGATGAAGCATTTTTTTTTTTTAGGTAAGAAGAAGAGTAGGGGTGTGTTACTCCTGAATCTAAGCACACATCTGAGTAAATATCTCAATACATTTTCTCTGAGCATTTGCTCAAATGAAAAATCAATGGTCTCATCTTGTGCTTCTGACCCTTTAGTGTACACCTGCAGTAAATATTTTAGGCTGGGATTCTCAAAGGAGAATGGATTATGGGCACCTGATCTCTTTAGGTGCTTTTACAAATTCCAGTTGTAGTGAATGAGTTCAGTTGCAGGAATAGTCACAGAAGTAGAAAATTTCAAGTAAATGTTAAGCATTATCCACAGAATGTAAAGTGCCAAACTTGCAAACTTGAGCATCCATGCCAGAAACTCAGTTGTAAAAGTTACACACATCCAGTCTAGGAGCAGAAAAAATGGCACACAAACGGTGTGTCCATTTAAAACTGACCACTTGAATTTTGCATATTAAATACTCACACTGGATGGCTCAGGAATATTCTACAGACCAAGTGTTATTAACAGATCACTTGGCAAATAATTCAGAAGTAGCACATTTTAAGAAAAACATGAATTATTGGCAGAAAATTAACATAGAACTTAAAAGGCATAACTGCGGCAGACATGAATTAATTATTCAGTCAGCTCTAGTAAATGTATGAAACTTAGTTTTAAAATGGTCCTGATTCAGCAGCCATTTGAGCACATAGCTAACTTTCGTCATTGAGTAGTTTCATTGAACTCAGTAATCTGTGGGACTATTCAGTTAGGCATGCCTAAATACTTTTTCTGAATTGAGGCCTACACAGGGATGTCTATGGTGCAGCTGAAAGAAAGTACTCCTATCATCTGTCTATTCTCTTGCTTATTCCTAAAAGAAAATATCTTGGAGTGATATTTGTTTTCCATAAATAGTGCAATTGTAACACAGTAGCTGCAAAGGATTTAGTCATAATGAGATTAATGGACTTCAGATAGAGATTACGTTCTATGGTGTTTTTCTTGGTAATCCTTTTCATAGGTATGCTTTGTAAGATTATCTTTTGACATGGTTATCGTATCAAAATAGAGTTATGTACCATATCTTTTCTGCCTTTTAATAATTGGCATGCAATTAATTTACTGCTTGGGGATCCATTAGCTGGATTTCTGTAATATTTCCTTTATTTAAGCTATTTAATCTTGCAACTTGAAGAAATTGCAAGTCTTAATTATTTATTTGGGAAGTGCTTTTGCTTCTTTGACTGTTGCATTGAGAGTTCATGCTGTGGCATTAATGTTTTATAGGTAGTGTTTTGAAATACATTGTGTAGAGTAAGTAGATATTTCTGAATTTTCAATTTCTAAACTATAAAAAAAAAAAAAGCAAACAAGGAGTCCTGTGGCACTTAAAGACTAACAAATTTATTTATTGCATGAGCTTTCATGGGTGAAAACCCTACTTTGTCAGACGCATCATCTAAGCATCTGATGAAGTTGGATTTTCTCTCACGAAAGCTTATGTAATAAATAAATTTGTTAGTCTTTAAGTGCCACAGGACTCCTTGTCTGTTTTGCTGAACTAAACTAACACGGCTGCCCCTTTGGAACTAAACTATAAAAAGTTTCATTTGCCTAAAATTAATAAAATTGAATAATATGCCAGCACCACATATTGTAAATAACAATGAAATAATACTTTAGCATGTTAAAATTAATTACTAAATAAAAAATACAGGTGATATGTTATAATTTTGTGTTTATACTATATTTAATACTGTAGCTAAATGATTAGAGACCTGATCTTGCATATTCTCCCTGCCAAACAGAGTACTATCGGGAGTATTCTCATCCCAAAGGAACTATTCATGATAGTAAGCACTGTGCTGAGAGGTGTGTGTAGGACCTGGCAGTAAAAAAGGACAGACATAATATGTCCATGTCAGAAGAGTCTGTTAGAGATGAGCATGAGGCACATGATTTTGTTTTGTTTACAAACTTCCACAGAGTTTGGGGAAGTTAGAAGCTAGGTTTGAATCCATTAAATTGCCACATGGTAGTAGTTCAGTTCCAGTTCAGAGACTAATCTGAGGACTGGTCCACACTTGCTGCCATTTTTGGTGGCAATTGAAGGGAGATATGCAAACTACATACAATAACATGTTATCTCTCTTCAAGTCTCCTCACTCTCACTTACCTCCATGGCTCCACTGCACTGAGTTAAAGGGAAATGCCATCCTTTTGACTCAGCTCTGCTCTTCTTACGGGGGTGGGATTACCGAATCAAACTCGAGACTGATTGAGTGGGTCTTGACTGACAACTCAGTAGAACCAGTGAGTTCAAACTGATAGCAGCGAATTTGCTGCCATCGGTATAGACTTTGCCTGAATGTCCATGAAGTCCAGAGGTGTTGAAATCTAAGATTTTGCTTTTAGCCAGTCTCCAATTTGTATGTTGTTTCAATACACATGAAAAGCAAAATGAATTTGCGAGTTTCATATTTGGCTGAACTCTTTTATGTCCTAGAAGATGAGTGATTGCTTTTTTATGAAGAGAAGACAAAATTAATAAAGATAACAGAAGAATTTACATGTCAGAATAATTCTCAAAAGATTTATCATTAATATAATTCCCATGTTAAAATATAGTTTGCATGCTGTGTTTTTCAGCTTATTTTCTGTACACTTGACTTTGCTAAGTGATTCATTCAGACATGGCTCAGGATTTGAGGTGTGACCTCTGTAAGTTTTAGAAAAGAGAGAGAATGTGCAGGCCTTCCCAAAATTAGATGGTATGATATTGTTGAAGCACTGGCCATGGAATTTTTGCTATTATGTTTTCGAACCTGCAGTTAGAAATACAGCTCTGAAATGAACATGTTCCTTGATTTCCCGGTTGTATCTTTCCATTTCAAAAAAATTGAAAATGTCTTCAAAATCTGAATTTTGTAGCTTACCTATGACTATTCAGTTGCATTAAAAGCATGAGAGAGTGTGCATCCTTTTAGAACTTAGTTCTAGCATAATTATATTGCATGCTTTCCATCTGTGCTCTGATTCTGTGGTTCTTTAATGTCCCGTCAATGCTATGTTGCATGTTCTTAATATCAGAAGGCTGCTGCTGATGGAGTCAGAGAATGCTATAGTAGTTGTGTAGCATGATGTATTTATTGTCGCTGACTTCTTTTTTAACCCTTCTGTTCTCATTTCCCTTTTTCTTTCTGTGTTTCAATTACTTTGAGCAGCCTCAAGAAAAAAATACCAAACCACCACAATGAGTAAGTCCCCCATGAAGTAATGAAATGCTTGCTCTCTCACAGAGTCATTTCATGCTTCTACATCTTAAACTCTGACCATTTTCTCCAGTGGGAAAAATGTCAAGTTTAGGTGTCAAAACCACTCATTACTAACTAATCACTAGCACCTGAGTGAGAAATAATTACTAATATATTCTGACTCAGTTTGTGATGTTTGTTTCCAGAAAGTATCAGAATCATTAACATTTTCGGTTCAGTGGCATTTGTACATGCACTGTTTGGTTTTTTAAAATTACTGTGCTTGAAAAAAATTGTTCTTGATTAGCAAGACTGCTCAGTTTATGGAAACCTCGTTATTCGTCAACAGACTGGTGCACCAAGATGGAAGTCTTCCTGACATAACCATGATGAATTTAACTGCCAACAATGAAAAGGAAGAGGATGAAAAGCTGCAAGAGCATGGTGATGAAGGAATGGAAGACAGGAATGGGGAGGGAGCGAAAGGTGGGAATGAAAAAGAGAAGGAGGAGGAGGAAGATGAGGAGGAGGAGGAGGAGGAGGAGGATGAATCAGATGTAGAAGAAACTTCAGGTAGGCTGTGAGCTCCTAATATTGCTGTTGGCAACATTTTAACTGTGGTTCTGGGTGGGTTCATCCTTGACAAGCTCAACTTACTTTAGATAACATTTTTTCATTTGATTTTGACTAGAGTCTTTGCCAAAGTAGTCTGGATTGAGCAGATGGCTACTTGTTAATTATTCAACATGAGGCAATCTCCTAGAATGAGAACAGCTACTGTTACTTGGAATATGCTGGCAAAATGAAAAAAAAAACCCTCTGGTTTCTATTAGAGGAAAACCCTTTATGAAGCCAGTGATGGGTGGGTGGCTGGATGGGGAGATTCCTGAAGCTAATGGAAAGCCCCTTCCATGTGAATTCTTATGGAAATAATGTGTTTTATTCTTTTATACTGTATGCTTTTAAGGTTACTCATTTCAGTAAAATCCAGATGTGTCTGCTTCATTCTTCGTGAATAGGTTTAGTGTCATATTCTGTAAATTTGCATGCAGAATGGTTAACTGATTCTAAATGCCAAGTGTGGTGGAGGGTAAGTTAAAGCTGCTATTCTGGATATCCTTGAGTAAGACATAAATAATTGCTGTAATATGATTATGAGCATGAATCCTGGGGGACATGCATTAGATTAGCAGCAGAAATAACAGGTCAGAGACAGGAAACTGAGGGAAGAGTGTTTAGAACTGAGGGAAATAACACTGTCTGGAAATGGCCTTACATTAACTGGGGCACAAGTTACTGTTGTATGTAGAGTTCTGGAACAGAAACAGAGACTTGCAGTGAGACCTGTTCAAAGAAAAATGTCAGTTTCTGTGCTCTAGTAGCCTACTCTTAGCTCACGCAGCACCAGGGGGAACAGAAACCATAACCCTGACAGAGGATTCCATCTCCACAGTGGTTATCGACCTCATATCTCCAGTTCCTGCACTGTTTCTCTGCAGCCAGTTGCATGATTGGAATATGCTTCATTCTGGCTGTCCCCAGCTGGTGGAAATTCCCTTGAGAACACTGACCAGCTGTTGAAAGTAAACTTACACTGGAGCAGAGCCAAGAAACAGAGCAATAATTGACTCCCTAGAGGCCTCTGCTTTGTGCTGTGCTGAATGGATCTTGGTTAGCAGCACAGAAAATGGCTGTGAATGGATGTGAGGTATCTTTAACATGCATACACAAACATGCGTGCACACACGCATACATCACCCCATTGTGTGTGTGTGTGTGTGTGTGTGTGTGTGTGTGTATCAAAAATCTATATCAAAAATTTTCACTTTATGAAGCCAGTGACAGATGGATGAGTGGGGATATTCCTGAAGCTAATGGAAATTCCATTCCATGCAAATTCTTGCAGAAATAATGTTTGTTCTTTTTTTAATTTATATTTTTAAGGTTATTCATTTCAATAAGTTACAAGTGTCTCTGCTTTGTTATTCATGAATAGGTTTGGAATCATATTTTGCAGTTTTTAATGCAGAATGCATTGGAGTTGCCAGCATTATTTTAGAAGAGTAATGCATACAGTATTTATTGTGTGATTACATGCTATTGCTCAAATAATCCGGTAGTCCATCTAATTTAATTTTTACATGTGTCACATCTTATACTGTGTATTACTTTGGGTATGCCAGATAGAGCTCATTTGCATGGTCTGCTTCATTCACCTTGCACCTTCAAAGTGGTTTTTTTTTTCTAACGTGGTTTTAAAAAATTGCATAATGCAGCATTCTTTTATTTGAGAAATACTCTTTCATGAGAGCATCATATGTCATACATGCACATACATACAGAGACATGCTTGCAAAAGTGGTGGTGTGCTTTTTGTTTTGCTTTTGTTTTTGTTTTGTTTTAAGGGGAAAAACCTAAAATAAATAATCTGGAATTATTTGGCCAGACATCCAAAAAGGAAGAAACTCATACAAAATGTGTACTCGATATATAGTTCTTTGTTTTCTTTTTAAATAAATATAAAGATCAAAAACTCGATATCATTGTCTAAGGACCCTGGAACTCCTCTGCCTTTTTGACCAATTCAGGCAATTACATCTATTTTTTTCACCTTTCCATCTTAAGAACTACCTGTGCAATCAGTCTTACTCTACATTAGGTCCTCACTAGTCTACTTTTTACTAACCCAACTGTAGTGGCATATTCAGCTCTTAGAAAGCAGTGTTCAGGCATATGCTAGTATCATGCAGTCTTTTCCATTTCCACTCAGCCATATCATTTTCAGGGCGCAATGTCACAAATGTGTATGATTCTGCTCAGTGCTGACATAAAGGTCTGCTGAGAAGAAATATCCTCTGTGAATTACTTTCATATTTGCTCTTTTCGGAGCAAACACTGACCATATTCACTAAATATAATCAAACTAAGAGGTTTAGGTACAAGATCAGTGGGTGGGATTAAAGTGGGAGTCCATGGATTCACAGGTCCAGGCCCTGCGTCTGCAGGGGACCAACGGATTCACAGTCAGTGCCATAAGTACTTTTATAGTGGGTGACCTTTGATTTGTTATTGGGCTGGGAGAAGGCATGGTTCTGATGGGATTATATCTGGGCCCCAGTTAGTCTTAATCCACCAATGAAAATCAGAGTTGATTTTACTCACCCTAATGAGTCTCATTTTGGTTCTGAGCAGGGAAAAATTCCTGCTTTTCTGTGTTCTATTGAAGAGGGAAGTAACAAAGGCAAAAAGGCAGTTTTCAGTGACTCCATCAAGTTTGTCTTTTCAGATTTAAGGAATAAGTGGCACCTGGTGATCGACCGCCTCACTGTGCTATTCTTGAAATTCTTGGAATATTTTCATAAAATGCAAGTGTTTGTCTGGTGGCTTTTGGAGCTGCACATTATCAAAATTGTTTCTTCATATATCATCTGGGTCACAGTGAAAGAGGCAAGTAAAACCTGTGCTGACAAAATCTCATCCTTCTGTTGATGCCTGTTGGTGTTCATTCCACAGCAATGGATCCAAACTTTGGGTCTAAACTTGTTCCAACTTGCTTCTTTGGTGAAGGCTTAAATGGGGTTGCATGGTCAAGCTGCTGATGCCTAATCAAACTCTAAAGTCCCACCCCACTTAAAGCTGTCCATTGGGAGTGAGAACCCTTCTCACCCAGCAAACCTTCAATTATTTCTGCCAGTTAAGATACTGGAGGCAGGGTACTGTTTAAATTTATGGGAGCCAAAGTCATCGTACCCCTGTCTTTCTCCTTCCCATCTCTTCAGAGGAGAGGGGAAAGTCTGTTTGCTGTGGACAAAAAATAATTTGTGCAAGTTCCCTTTCACAAAAATGAGCCCTTCTGTTCCCTCAGTCCACTCCAGTCCAGTGTGTACACCTTATTGCTCCAAAAATATCAAGCCTGGGCTTGGCTTTTTGTGTTTAAACCCTACTTGTAGAGTTGGTATGCTCCTGTGTGGGTTAGTGGCAGTAATATTATTTTGAAGTTGGACTTCTTTCCAAGCAACTTGATTGTTAAGCTCCCCTCGGCCACTCACTGTTGTGTTTCAGCTACATCCATGTCTGTCCTCACACTGGGACCTGTTTTTAAATTTTGATGTCATTACTTTTCTTAACTCTTGTTTTCAGCCCAGAGTTCTGAACGGTTTTGAAATGACTGTTGTGTGCGACGTGTTCTGAGTGTAAAAGGTCAAATGAAGTTGCGGTCACCTGGCTTCTCTGTGTAATTTCTGTTTTGTGTTTTCAGGTGTCTCTGTTTAACTTTGTATTTTTGATTGCCTGGGCTCTTGCTTTACCCTATGCTCAATTCCGCCCATTGGCGTCAAGTGTCTGCACTGTTTGGACATGTGTGATTATCGTCTGCAAAATGTTGTATCAGCTCACATCTATTGACCCTAGCACCTTTTCCAGTAACTGTACAATGGTGAGTAGTAGCGCATGTTGGAAGTTTAATCACTAGGTACGTCAATGAAAGGACAGAGCAAAAGGAAGCATGTGAAGTGTTCAAAGCTGCAATACAGCTGACGTGTTTCTCCTGAGGCATCCTGCCCTCAATGACTCCAGAGCGACCCTAATGAAAGAACTTACTGTTTGTTTTAGCCCACAGAAAATGAAACTAATATAGACAGTGAAGAACTGAAGAAGTCACTCCTCTACAGAGCACCTATTGATCCTGCAGAATGGGTTGGATTACGGAAGTCTCGTACCCTGCTTGTATACTTAAGGGTAACAGCTCTACATTTTTTTTCTGAGTTTAGACTGACTGTCTCTTACCACTGATGTCCTTGAAATGTATTGTATGCCACAGACACAATCTCCAAGAACTGCAAGCTACAGGCAATGGAGAAAAGAGTAGTATATAGCTAGGGGCTAGCATCCTGACATGACTGATTCGTACAGTTCTAATTCAGAAAATTCCATACAACAATTAAGACAAGATGTACAATGAACCATAGCTCTTTTATTCAACTATGGACTAAAAGGACAGAAAGAAATTTGATTTACAAGATTTGTAAGAAGTAACCACATAGAGACATTTCAGATATGATTTAAGACAAATGTTTGATCTGAATAAATGTCTCTCACAAAGAGGATATTTCACCTGTTGTTATTTTATAAAACTTTTATCCCTTAGAAACAACTTGGCAAATATCATGTTGGGTTTTTTTGGTGGTGGTGGAGTGGGAGGAGAGAGGTGATGGAGGGAAACAGCAATAGTTCTATGTCTTGATTCTAATTTTTGTTTTGTTTAATGCAGGCAGGGTGTTTTGTAACTTGAATTAAACATTTGTTAGTGTAGAACTATGTCAGCATTTGAGGGCAATCCTGGGTGACTCCCACAGGATTAAAGAGTCGCTCAAGCCCTTTACTTATGATTTAGGATAGGAATTTCTTCATAGAAAATGGCTGAAAAAAATCATGGGTTGAGTCACTTCAAATTTTGTTTAAATAACAAGTTTAATCATCATTTGTGACTCATCCTGAATGGAAAAAAAAGTGAAAATCAGTGATTCACTTCATCTGCTTGTAGTGGAGAGCAGTGAATCTCTCTTCTTTAGCATGCATATTTATGTTCAGCTGGTGCACTATGAACACACTGACCTTAGAACTATACCCTTGTCTAAAAGGTAACTTTCTCAGTGCTGACCCAGCCCACTTCAGGTTCCTTGCTTCTTATCTTCTGTAATTCCAGCTGGACAAAACCATGATATGGAACAGATGCATGGTTTCTGGTCTTTTCTTATAGAATAGATCATCTGGCAGTACTTAATGATGTTAGGGTTCTTCCAAAGGGGTAGCCGTGTTAGTCTGTGTGTAGCAAAAGTAGTGAGAGTCCTGTGGCACCTGATAGACTGACAGATTTCTTCAAGCATAAGCTTTTGTGGGGTTGCATCGGACGAAGTGGGTTGAAGCCCACAAAAAGTTATGGCGAAGAAGTCTGTTAGGCTACAAGGTGCCACAGGACTCGCTGCTTTTAAGGTTTCTTGTTTCAGCAACACATTTGAAGTGACTAGACCATATAAAATAGGGTTACAAAACCACCAGTTCAATCACAGTTCACCAAAAGGACTTCATCAAGCACTTCCATTGTTTTGCTGGTGAGAACAGAAGTCAGTGACATTGCAGAAATCAGAATATGAATTCAGTCCCAGTTGTTATGACACCTGCAGTGAGAGACAGCTGGTTTCTCTACCACTGCTGGAGGGAGGAACAGACATCATGGAATTGGTAAACCCTTGATTCATTTTACTGCCCAAGTAGGCTTCCTGTTTTGAATTTAAATCCCAGTATATTTTGGTGTTGCAGCAGGATTAACCAATAACATCCACTAGAATATTCATTGATTATGCTTCCCCTCATATTTCAGTTTTTACTCAATTTTCTTTTTATTGCTTCTTTTGTAGAATAATTTACTGATGCTGGCGATTCTGGCTTTTGAAGTTACAATTTACCGGCACCAGGAGTACTACAGATGTCGAAATAATCTTACTGCACCAGTAACTAAAACCATTTTCCATGACATTACAAGATTACATTTGGATGATGGACTTGTGAACTGTGCCAAGTATTTCATAAATTATTTCTTCTACAAGTTTGGGTTGGAGGTAAATAACACATTATTGTGGTTAAAGCCATGATTCCCAACCCTGTTTTGTTTTCTTGATCCCAGTTAGGAATGTACTGATAGCTGGTTGTTTCCTCAGGAGCAGGGTCTAGCCATAGTTATCACCAGGGCCAGGGTCTAGGCATAGTTATCAAGTTGTCTATTGGAAACAATTTTGTTGTGTGAATGTTTTTTTTAATGTGGTTCCCACATGAGGATACACTTCAGTTGTTGTTTTCTTTATGCTTTCATTTTTTAACATCTGTAAGTAATATCAAAATTTATGGCTATATAACATGCTCTGCTTGGCAACAGTTAAGCATTTCCAAATGAGGTTATTATGACAACACACAACATTTTATATCTGTTAGTAGCATGAAATGGACCTTCTTTACAATTGTATTGGGATAGTTAACATTGATTGAAAATTACACAAAGTGGAGGGTGCCGGAGGACTATTTAATAGTGTCAGTGCTGGGATTTAAAGTTATACTCAGTTACATAACATTTCCAAGAATCAGATTGAAAGGCTCCTTTTTTATTTCTGCCCGGGTCATCTTGCATTGTAAATGCTGCATATTTTTCTTTGCTTCTTTCACAGACCTGTTTCCTACTGTCAGTTAATGTAATTGGTCAACGAATGGATTTCTATGCCATGATTCATGCCTTCTGGTTAATTGCTGTATTATATCGACGTAGAAGAAAAGCTATTGCAGAAATCTGGCCAAAGTACTGCTGTTTTCTGGCATGCATCATTATGTTTCAATACTTCATTTGTATTGGCATTCCACCTGCTCCTTGTAAAGGTAAGGTCATTTACCTTTTATAGCCCGTTAGTGCCATTTGCTCTTACAGGAAACTGCTGGAAAATTGACAGATACTCAAAAACAAAGTAATTGTTATATACTAATGAGTACATTTTTGCATTCTTTTTGCTGTTGTAGACTATCCTTGGAGAAGCAGTAATGCCAATTTCAACTCCAACATCATAAAGTGGCTATACTTCCCAGACTTCATTGTAAGACCAAATCCTGTTTTTCTTGTCTGTAAGTATTTTAGAACAGAGCAGTGAAAGACATTTATATGTCTTTCATATTATACTTTTGCGTGCCTTGAATCCTACTGTATATTTGCTTCAAAGGAGCACCTTGGTATATTCTAGTGGGAATCATCATCAGTCATTGTCATCACCACATCTAGAAGCCCTACTCATGGACTTTGAACCTTATTGTGCCAGGCAATATACTAATGGAGTATATTGAACAGGAGCTATGTTTTTAAAAATCAGTGCATTCAAATGTTCGGTGATTTATCCAACTGGTACCTTCTGTGTTTAGTTTTAGTAATGCTTGATTAAAAAAGAGATGAATTCTGTTTCATCCCTTTACTTTTCTGCTTAGAAAAAAAGTCATACAGGTGAAAAAGAAAATGTATTAGTAAATGTCAAATGATTAGCTGTGAAGTTGAGGTCACTGAAATGCATTCAGCCTGCATGATTATGTGGAGTTTGTAACACTTCACACCACTAACAGACCACATGCACTCTTCTGCCACTGAGAAGAGGCAGCAGCTGATACCAGGATGTCAGATTTCTATTATGGTATCTTGTAGATAATTCAATCTCTTGGAGACCTCTGTAAGAACTACTGTGCTGTGATTATATTATAACATATCATCACTGGCATTCAGCATTCCACACCACAGAACTGAGTTAATGGCTGATGTTTTCACTGTGATCTCTTCATTTTGCCAGATGATTTCATGTTGCTGTTGTGTGCATCCTTACAAAGGCAAACGTTTGAGGATGAAAATAAGGCTGCTGTGCGAATCATGGCTGGGGACAATGTAGAAATTTGCATGAACCTTGATGCTGCATCATTTAGCCAGCACAACCCTGTTCCTGACTTCATTCACTGCCGGTAATGTTGGATCTGGAATATTTTAAGATTACAATGCATCTGTTTAAAGGTCTCCATTTTGAAGGTAGCCATAATGTAAGGGTTTTGAATTCTAGCTTCCAATTCTATTGTGTTGTATCTTTAAATTTGCCCATTTTACAACATTCAACTTGTATAGCAGTAGGTTATTTATCTTCAATAAGAAACAGCTAGAGGGGGAATAGGATACTATCTACAAGGCTCTTTCCATGTCATGTGAGCATGTTTCTGAGTATCTCAGTGGAGCTGGCCAGCTAACTGTGGCCTCAGTTGTGCAATGCTGGGAGGTGCAGATCAATAGCATCACAGGTGGAGTTCAAGGATTGAGTATGTGTAAAGGAGCCAAATCCTTTCTTGAATTTCCTGCTGAAAAGATGGGTAAACAGGTGGTGTGGTGCACCCAATCTAATCCTTGCCTTCTTTGCCCCTGTACACTTGTTTGAGACCAAGTCAGTCTGGTCCTGTCTATGTACCTCTTTATTCCACAGAAGTGTTTATCAGTTAATTACATGTTACTGCTTTGCTCCAAATCGGAGAAGATCATGCACTATTAAAAGAAAAAAAAATGTTCTCTGCAAAAGAAGACCCTTCACCAAACCCATATCAGGGCACAGAGAACTTACAGCTGTCTCATATGGACAGCTGTGGATTTCCCCTGCATGCCACCCCTTTCCAAGCCTGTGGCCTTTGGTGATCTGTTGGGTTGGTGAGGGGGTAAAAAAGGAGTGTGGCCAGAAATGGCCAGTAGAACAGCTCTTCTGTAACTACGCCAGCTGTCAAAAATGAGAGCAGACCTTAATCCTGGAGCTGTCTTCTGCCTGTTCCTCAGCTCCTGTGTATGTAAACTCAGCATGGCAGGCCTTCTAGCTTGATGTCTTTGTGAAGATTTGGTGCAAAATTTACAATAGCTGTGAGGAAAACTTTGTTGGCTTCTATATTTTGTCCACTAGCTGTTTGCTGTGACTCTGAAGGCATGTTATCAGCAGATGGTTGAAAGAGAGCAGAGTTGTTTGCTATTTTTCATTGATAAACATTTATTACTTTTTGCAGGCGAGCATTGTAATTTCAGTCCCTTCATAAAAAAATCTTTAAATGTAGCCTATGAATTCTGTAGGAAACTGTGGCCAAAGCCATGATTAGTTGTGATGTTGAGCTCACCGAAATCCATTCAGCTGTCACAATTATTGGGAGATTGTAGCACTTCACAACACTATTGGACCACATGCACTCTTCTGCCACTGAGAACAGACAGCAGCAGGTAGCAGAAAGAGGCCTGGTGCCACCACCTGCCTATTGCACCAGGTGAAGATAGTTTTCTGAAGTCTTATAAGCAACCAGAAATACCTGCAGAACACTGGATCTTAACTGGAAGGGATGAAGGAAAGGGAGCACAGTTGGCTCCAATACTAGAGGAAAAGTTTTAACATCATTTGTTGTCACAGCTGCCACATCGGCTGTGTCCACACGAGGCTTTTAAATTGAAACAACCACCGTTGTTTCAATTTAAAAATTACCATGTCCAGATGATGTTTTCCTTATTTTAGTTGTTTGCACTGATACAATAAAACCTAGTTTGGTATCAAAATGAGGGTTATTTCAAAACTGTGGTTTCAAAATAACCCTGCCTGGCTCTGTTGTATCGATATGCCCCACATATCAATATAACAGGTGACCTTACTCTCAGCACCCTGGCCAGGGAGGGAGGGGAGGTGCAGGGGAGTCCGGGGTGGCTGAGGTCCAGGAGCGTGATCCCGCAGCTTGCCAGGGGTGCTGGCAGCTAGTGGGAGGGGCTGCAGGTGCTTGAGCCCACTCACCCCTGCAGCCCTGGCCCCGCAGCAGCTGGAGGCCGGCGGATCCAGAGCCCTGTTGCCCTTGCAGCCCTGGCTCCATGGCTGCTCGGGGGTGGCGGTTGCCAGAGTCCACAAGCCTCTGCAATCTGGGCTCCACAGCTTCTGGAGTCTGGACTGCAGGGGTGAGTGGGCTCCAGCACCCACCGCCACCTAGCAGCCACGGGGCCAGGGCTCCGGGGGTGAGCAGGCTCAGTCACCAGCAGCCCCCCAGCAGCTGCAGGGCCAGGGGCTGCGGTGGTGAGTGGGCTCTGGCACCTGCCACCCGCCAGCAGCCAGCACCTCTGGCAAGCCGCCCCCCACTATCTGCAAGCGGGAGCAGTGGGCGAAGCTGGCTCTGCACCCAGTGCCCCCCCACTGCCGGCTAGTGGGGAAAGCGGGTGAAGCCATTTCCCATGCCTGCCACCCCCCAACCCCACTGCCTGCAAGCGGGAGCAGCGGGAGAAGCCGACTCCCACGCCCACTGCCCCTTGCCTTCCAGCAGGCCCCCCTTGTGGAGCCAGCCCACGCAGGGACCCACCGTGGGGGCCGCAGCCAGCAAGCCCCCCTTGCGGGGCCAGCCAGCTAGGGTACCTGCCTCCCCCGGGGGCAGTCAGGGTGCCCTATGGTCCCTCACCCCTTGCCCCATCAGCAGAGGGGGAGGCAGGGCAGGGGAATCCCTGCCCTGGGGGCTTTTTCCCCTGCCTGGCTCACCAGGTGAAAGCCAGGCAGGGGATTGGCTGGCAACATGGCCCTGCCAGGGGGCCATGTTGCCACACGTCCCAGAACGCCCCTCTCCTCAATCAAAATAGCAAGTCCTGTGTCCGGACTTGCTATTTCGATTTGGTGGTTTTTCTTAATTCAATTTGTTAAATCGAATGAAGGATTTTATTTCAAATTAGCTTATTTCAAAATAACTTATTTCAAAATAAGCAGCTACGCTTAACAAAAAAAAATCTTTTGTGAGCTTAAATATAGAGAGGCAGCTTCTGAGGAGTGGAAGGTTGGTCAGAGGACTAGAGCGGAGCATAAACATATTGCTTGAACATACAGGACTGAAATCAGGAAGGCCAAATCACAGTTGGAGTTACAGCTAGCAAGAGATATGAAGTGTAACGAGAAGGGTTTCTATAGATATATTAGCAACAGGCAGAAAGTGAAAGAAAGTGGGAGGCCCTTGCAAGAATTGGGGAGACAACCTAGTGGCAGGTGGAAAAATTCGAAGTACTCTTTTTTCCCCCCTTAGTCTTCACGGACAAGGTCAACTTCCAGACTACTGCACTGGACAGCACAGAATGGAAAATGAGCAGCTGTCAGTGCTGGAAGAACACACTCAGGACTATTTAGAAAGTTTTGACAGGCACAAATCCATGAGGTCGGATGCAGTGCATCCAAGCGTGCTGAGTGAGTTGTCTGATGTGATTGCAGAGCTGTTAGCCATTATCTTTGAAAACTTATGGAGACTGGTGAGGTCCTGCATGACTGGAAAAAGGCAAAAATAGTGCTTGTCTTCAAAAATGGGAAGGAGGAGGAGCTGGAGAACTACAGACCGGTAAGCCCCACCTCAGTTCCTGGAGAAATCATGGAGTAGGTTCTTAAAGGATCCATTTTGAGGCACTTGGAAGAGAGGAAGGTGATCAAGAACAGTCAGCATGTATTCACCAAAAAGAAGTCATACCTGACCAACCTGATTGTCTTTGAAGATGAAAATACTGATTCTGTGGATGTGGGGAAAGCAGTGGGCATGACGTGCTTTGACTTTAGCAAAGCTTTTGATACAGTCTGCCACACTATTCTTATCAACAAATTGAAGTGTGATTTGAATGAATGAACTATAAGGTGGATAAAAAGCTTGCTAGACCATTAAGTTCAATGGATAGTGATGAAAGATCTGACATTTAGTTGGCAGCCAATAACAAGTGGAGTGCCTCAGGGTCAATGCTGGGAGCCAGTCTTGTTCAACATTCTCATGCATGATCTGGAGAGATGGGGTGGATTGCATTCCCAGAAAGTTTGCAGCTGACACTAAGATGGAGGGAGTAGTAGATATTGTGGAGGGCAGGGATACAATACAGAGTGACCTACTCAAATTAGAGATTGGTCCAAAAGAAGTCTGATGAGGTTCAAGGAGGACAAGGTCAGAGCCTTGCGCTTAGGGCAGAAGAATCCAATGCACTGCTACAGACTGGAAACCAACAGGCTAGGCAGCAGTTTGGCAGAAAAGCACCTGGTGGTTACAGTGGTCAAGAAGCTAGATATGAGTCAACAGTGTGCCCTTATTGCCAAGGAAGCCAAGGGTATGTTGGATTTTATTAGTAGGAGCGTTGCCCAAAAGATTGAGGGGAGTGATTGTTCCCCTTTATTCGGCACTAGTGTGGCCTTATTTGGAGTATTCTGTCCAGTCTGGGGTCCTTTCACTACAGAAAGGATGTGGAAAATTGGAAAGAGACCAGGGAAGGGCAAAAAAAAATTGTTAGGGGGCTGGAGCATATGCCTTATGTGGAGAGGCTGAGGGAATTAGGCTTGTTTAGTCTGCAGAAGACAAGACCGGGGCGAGGGGGAGTGGTAGCAGCGTTTAACTCTGGACAGAAGGTTCCAGAGAAGATGGAACTATACTGCTGTCAGTGGTGATAGATAGCAGAACTAGGAACAATGGTTTCAAGTTGCAGTGGGGGAGGTCTATGTTGGATATTAGGGAAAAACATTTCATTAGAATGGTGATGAAGAACTGGAATGAGTTCTCTGTGGAGGTGGTGGAATCTCCATCCTTTGAGGTTTTAAGGTATGGCTTGACAAAACCCTGGCTGGGATGATTTAATCAGGGTTGGTCTGGCTTTGAGCAGGGGTTGGACTAGATGACCTCCTGAGTTCCCTTCCAATCCTAATTTCCTATGATTCTACTAAGTGAAGCTTCGCTCTCTTAAGTGTTTCAGGACATGTAGTATCATCTGGGGTACCTATTTGAATAGCTTGGCTCCACTCCACCAGGAAAATTCTTTCTTTGATGCTCATAATCATTTGGCGTAAGTCTCTGGGAACAAGATACATTCTCATGATTCTACCTCTGATTTTTGGGGAAAATAACATATGTGACAGAGTGCTGGCCTCTGTGATCCAATCATCCTTGGTTCTAGAATCAAAATCTGTGATTGCAGTGCATTGCTAGGTTTGACTGAAGGTTTGACACCATTCTTCAGGCTTGCTTACACTGCCTACATGGAGTCTGAGCAGGTCAGATACACTGCTGAAGGTTTTTCCAAGGAGTTTAGGACTGGGTCATGCTCTAGGGCACTCAACTTCCATCCCTGAGCTCCAGATTTGTAGTACTTTCTCCCTTTCTGGTTCCAAAAGAGATTGAATGTGCATTGCTGTTTCCATGTTCTTCTAATGGACCTGTGCCTGAATTTGTGCATGCTCACTGAGCTCACTTCGTACCATGGGGAGTTTCATGCTAATTAGCCTTTTGTCTATGCTGTGTCCCAGTGTTTGCTGCATCAGAGAAAGTGTCTTTCTGTGTGCAAAGCAAGTTTTGGGAATTGTACTGATCAGTCACTCAGGGTTTTGTAAAAGTTAACAGTTTCTGAAGATTCAATATATAGAAAGCACCAGTGTCTTGGTGGATAAAAGATTGTATTCCATTAACCAAATGGCTACATGCAAAATTAGTAAATTCCATTCTTCAGTAGGCAATGTCATTGATTCAGAGTGCAGAAGCATCTCCTTCTGAAATTTATAAGGCGACCACTTGTTCATTTCCTCGCAGCTCCCTTCTGCACTACCAGATGGATCTGTACTTGTCTGTTAACGTATCTTTGCCATTGGATTCTCCAAGAGTAAGTCTGTATTCCCCCAAAAGACCTCACTTGTGACATTGGCTGATTGTAATTTTTGTTGCTGGGGAGAATGGGAGAAGGAGAACATACAGCAGGGAAAAATTATTCATCAGTAATTCTATTTTTTGTAGTTCTCTTTTTCTGCATTGCATCTCTTGTATTCCCCTTGGAAAGTACTACTGGGAGTTGTTTTTCTTTATCTTCTTATATATTTCTTTGTTCTGAATGTCTCAGATTTGACTGATCATCTCTCTTGCTTCTGGTTAGTAGAGCCACAGGCTTCCTATTATTGCAATTGCCAGTTAGGAAAGAAGAAGAAAGGGGTAGGGAAAAGAAAGTAGCTGGTGTGTCAGATTCCCTTAATTCCCTTGTGTTTTAAGGTGGGAACAGGTTATGTGCTATTTATTAATATGTGTGCATTTTCTATAACCCAAAATGTGTTGCCTTATAAAACAAATAGCAGACAAAGTCCCCACTCCAAATTAGATTTTAGAATCTAAATTAAAACTATATTGACTTTAATGCCTATGTAAATGAGGGACTAGCACCTGCTTAACACCAAAGTTGAATTTGACCAATCGCCTCTCTGTTGGGGTACTTTGCATTTCCAAAGCATTGTATGAGGTTTTAGTCAACCATTTCTCATTGCTGGCCAATATGGTGTCCGGCACCTAAAATCCTGTCTATTATTCTGAAAATATTCTTCTGATTTGTTTCTCTCTTGAAGAGACACTGGACCATAGGTTCCAGCAGCCATGCCTAAAAGGCTTTAACAACTTGTAACCAAATTGATCACTTTCCTTCCTTCTTTCCGGAAAAATACTTGAGAATAACAGTAACAAATGATTCTGAAGGAATGGATTTCCAGAAAGTCCAAATTTTACTCCACCCCCGGATTTCTCAGGGGATGCATGACTAAGCCTACAGGAAACATCAAGTGAAAAATTTTAGAAAAACGAAACAAAGCCAACAAATAGAAAACAGGGGGTTTCTACCGATAAATCCAAGATGACTTCACAGAGCAGGGTCTCTGTTTCTGCTACCTGATGTAGGACAATTCCAACTCAGAGGAACACCTGTGCAAAAATGTAAAAGTGGGACAGAAAACAAAGTATAGGGACCTCAAAATACTTTAGCTCCTAACACCAGCACCAAATACCAGCAGCATACACAGAGCTGGCCATTCCAATAGCTGCAACAAAGTAGACAGCAGCAGGTGAAGCAGCAGACTGCTCTCATAGGCAGATATAATGCATTCTTTCAAACCACACATGTTTTGACTTAGATTAATGAGTGAGGATCTGCAAATCATCATTACAGCCTTCAACTCAGACTTGCATAAAATCAACATTTCGTTGCTAATAAAAAGAGTTTTAACAACCAATGCACCTTCAGATTTATAGTCTAATGCAGGTGGAAACAAGGAGAAAGAAACTTACTGCTCTGACTTACACTTCCCTATGTTTATTTTCCTCCCCATTCTGTAAAATCCCCCTCTTCAAAATGTCTGACGAAGTGGGATTTTCTCTTACGAAAGCTCATGAAATAAATAAATCCTTTTGTCTTTAAAAATGCCACAGGACTCCTTGGAGTTTTGATTTTTTTTTTGTTTGTTTTGTTTTGTTTTGTTTTTTTGCTAATAAATGAGATTAATTTTAAAATCTGACAGAGAAAAATAATAGCATGAGTCTTAGGAGAGGGCCTGAAGAGATTTTTATGAGCTACTTCCAATTAAGTAATTTTTTGGAATATCCTGGGTGAAAGCATGTATAATCCAGTAAATATAAAACTGATTTTCAGATGTACTAAAGGCAAAGGGAAAATCAATAAATAAGCATTTGGCTGAGGGGGATGCAAGGTGCATCAGGGAACTTTAGGATAATGTGGGGTTCAGGAAGAAAACTGGAAAATGGAGCAATATGGTGGGCATGAAAGGAGTTTGATAAAGATGCAGGGAAATTTTAGGGGTGCACAAGAACAGGGCCAGAGAGAGAAGATATGAAGGTAAGGAGACTGAAGGGAAGAAAAGAAGACAAATAAGTAGGTAAATGAAAGGATGTAGCTCTGGTACAAGAAATTGGTCAGGAAACATGAAGGTACAAATGATGAGAGTCCTGTGACAACTTAAATACTAACAAATATTTTCAGGCATAAGCTTTCAGGGGCACAACCCACTTCATCAGGTTCAATGAAGGGATAGTTTCATGAAGGGATGCATCAGATGCATGAAAGGACAGATACTGCAGTGGTTCCAAACCTTTTCTCTGCCATGCACACCTTGATACCTTTAATTATTTTGAGGCACATCACCATATAATCTCCAAATGAACTCATGAATAGCCATGAACCAGTCCAGAATTCTGAGTAATTTTTCAAAAAATTCTGTGGCACAACTGGTCCGGCCTGAGGGCACACTTATGTGCCATGGCACGCTAGTGGGGAAACAATGAGTTAGTGTGTGGGGGAGGAGGGATGACTGGAGGGAGGGGCAGCAAAGGAGATGGGGAGGAGAGAGCTGAGAAGAGGGAGAGGAAAGCAGGATACTGAGATGGGGAAGGATCAAGAGAGAGAGACTACTCCAAAAGCCTAAAGATGCATTGAGACATTAGTTATTCCTCTAGGACACCAGTATCTTGAGGTATGTCCACACGAGTCTTTTATTTTGAAACAACACTGGTTGTTTCAAAATAAAAAACTGAATGTCCACACGACGTTTTCTTATTTCGAAATGACAAGCTCTGTCATTTCAAAATAACCGTCATTTCGAAACAGCTCAAACCCCATTCATTTCAAAACGGCTGTTATTTCGAAAGCAGGCTTTCCCTTAATTTGAATTAACATTTTCTTAATTCTAATTAACATTTTGAAATAAGGACTGTATTTCAAAATAACTTATTTCGAAATAATGATGTATGTGTGGACATAGCCTTGCTCTGCCTTTGTAGGTGCAGAAAAGTCTGGCTGCAGTATCATACATTCTGAGGCCGGAGGAGACTGCTGTGATCGTGTAGTCTGCCCCCCTGCATGTGACAGGCCACAAAAACTCACCCACCTCCTCCTGTTAATAGATCCATAATCTTTGGCTGAGTTATTGACAGAGCTGGTATCCTTTCTTGAAATTCTAATGTCCTAGCAGGGCAATAGCACCGTTGTTTAAAAGACACTGACGCTATACCATGGGTGCTGAGTGGTGTCATCATGCTGAAAAGCCTTGACACCAGGATGCCACCAGCCAAGCACCAACAGTACATCATTCAAACTCTTTGGAGCACATTTTAATGCAGATTTGTCTCTTTGCAGTTCTTTGTTCACCTCATAACAAATAGGACAATTTTGAAACCTCTTGTTTGAAATTAATAGGCATAAATAACAACTCCTTCTGGTGCAGATCATTGCATGTGTAATGATGAGGCTAAAGACAGGTGTTTTTTGAGACATCACACTTAAAACTTCATCTTACAATTAGATTGTACCTTTTACTGGTAAATGGAATGAACTTCAGGCTCCAGGGCCTTGACCTAATTTGGCCAGATGAAAGTGAAGTTATAAATTTTTCCAAGATTTCTTCCAGAATGGTGAGGGGTTTCCATTTTTTCACTAGCCTGTCATGCTATCATTTCCCCCGGCTGCTTCAGTTCTTTCAGGGTGGGGTCTGGCTGTATGAATTTGATATTTAAAGGTTCTTGGAGTTCTGCTTAACAGTAAGCTAAAATCCTTAAGATGGCCTTCATCCATTTTTGGCCTCAGTTCCAAAGATGACGCCACTAAGAAGACGTCTGTCAATAGCAGACTGACCCAGCATTTCCAGATCCTTCTGACTTAACTAGCATCCATGCACAGTATTATAATTCATGCTGTCTGTGGCTAAGCAGCTTCTCTTACAAGACCACAGGTTCTTAACTCTAGATTCAGGACCTTCACTATCTGTGTTTAACTCCATGAGTGTTGGATCTAGCTGGCTTCTAAGGCAGTTTTTTGCTTCACTAAGAAATAAGGAGTTATCTTTCAGTGCTGCAATTTCAATTTGCAAAGTGATGGAGCCCAGACTCTCCTGTCTCCTGATTTTTGTTGTTTTCTTTTAATGTTGTAAATTGGTCAGTTTTTTAGTAGAGTTTTTGTATATGAGGATTTTTCCTTCCACAGGGCCTTTCAGGTTTCTGTAATACTTTCTGGATGACCGTATTCCTCCTGTTTAAAAATGGGAAGAGATTCTCCATGTTTCAGGGATGGGTAGGAACATACTTTGTTCATTGCAGACAGAAACACTAGTGCTCTTGTTTGTTTAGAGTCATTCATTAAAGGTATTTACTTATCAGAAATGAGACTTTTGAAGCAATAGGATCTCTTAAGCAGAGGAAAATTAATTACCTATAATTCTGCTTCTCTGACAGTTCCATTTCATATTTTCTCTCACTCACCATCCCTGGGGATTTACAAGGTTCTCTTGCTCAAGCATTTTTGGGGCTCATCCCCTAGGCATCAGGGACTTTGTCACGTATTATGGTCTTGGAGTAGCTGACCTTCTAGTGGTGGGATCGGTTGGTTTGTTTGTTTAGCGAGGAAATGGAATGACAGAGGAAATACTTGAAAGTGTTAGTCTCCTGTGGTATGGGGAGATTGTGCATCTCATTCCTGAAAGAAGTTGGCTGGAGTGTTCTGGGCCATCTGATCTACATGAGGCTAGAGCATGAGGGAAAACCCACTGAGCCAATGCTAAAGGTGGTATTTTAAAAAGAAAAGAAATCATAAGAACATGAGCTTCCTGCATCCCTCCCTCTGTTGGCACCAGACTTGTAACTGGACCAGCCACTTCAAGTGCTCCCCCTTGTAACCTAGGGTCACAGTACAGGCAATCTGCTTCAGTTTCCCTTCTCAGATTGCTCAAGAAACTAAAAAGAAAGAAAGAAAAAAAAAAACCTCTTTGTCCATTCTCATCCTTTCTCTGTGCTTTGGTAAATTAACAAACATTCAGAATAAAATTTTCAAGTTTATTTGAAAGTCCACAAAAACAAAGGTTTCTGTTTCACCTTCCGGGCCTTCCTGCCTGGAGGCTTTTCTGCTTTGGCAGAACAGTCCCATGCCCTGTCCATTTGAAATTTCAGCCCTTACTTCCAGGTCTCTCTGCCAGAGACAGCCCACTCCTAGCAACCTCTAATCCCTGAGCACTGCCCCCTGCATTGCAGCCTTCTGTTGCTCATTGTAGGGTAGTTGCCCTGATCTCTCCTAGATGTGTGTCAGTCCAGGCTGGCTAGCCTCCGCCCTTAAGGGGAAAGCTACCCTGTTGCAACTTCCAAGACTAAGAATCTTATGAGGTGATGTGTTCAAAGAAACAGAATTAAAGATAAGTGATTTTCTCATTTGGGGTCCTTTTCAACTATGTGTTCTTTAAAATGAAGATGCTTCCCAACCCCTACAAAAACAACATATTGTGTCACCGGAAGTAAACATTTACTTTCCACCTTATTTCCCTCTTTAGAAGATTTAAAGGGTTTTTGCTGGTGTTGTCTTTCCTCTTGTTTTTCTCCTCCTTTGGTATAAGAATATTAAGGTGCATTTTTTGTATGTTGTATGGTTAAAAATGAGAAAAATATGTTTAAGTGAATAATATATGGTTTATATTGTTATATATTGTATATAATCAATACATGAACTAAGTTTTAAAAAGAGATTAATCTAAAGCCAGCCTCCTAATCCAGATACCTACCAAGCTTTATGGATGTTTTGCTCCAATGAACTTTGTGCAGTTCTCTACCTGATCCAAAATCCCAAATGTGAACAACCTGAAGTTTGGCTCCAGATAGAACCTCTGAGGCTGATAGCTCATATCTGTCAAAAAAAGTAGGAAAGTGGTTCTGATTCAATCTTTATTGTGATATTCCCTTTTAGCTTCAGTTATGTGTTTTCATCTTTTGGTTTTTTCAAAAATGCTGATGCAGAATATGTAAGCACCATGAGAAAAGGTTTCTCAAATTCTGTGATGATAATAGTGTCAGGAAGCATCCTACACAGCAACACTTGTTATGTAGCAGAATAGCAAACACAACAGATCTTTTTTCCACAGAAGCATAGACACTGCCATTTCAGTTGCATCTAGGCCTGTTCAGCCAGCCCGTGGCTCCAGAAAGTAGGGCCTGAGAATATCAAGCAGTGTTTTCTTCAGGTAGCAGTCTATCATACAGTTTGCTCATTTAAACCTTTGATAGTTTTGAGCAGAGCATATGAATGTTCATGTCATGATCTCACTGCATGGTTTCCTGGGGCTGCAGGTTTCCCAGTCTCCGAGAGTTGGTCCTGATCATGTAGTGCCTTTGGAAGCAAAAAATTACAGTAAACGAAGCTAAGAATTCATTGGTTTGGAACTGGTTAACTATACCTACTTCTCCTTAAAGCCTTTCACACATTTGCTTATCCAAGGCATAATCCCTGCTCTCCTTATAAGTCAATATTAAGTCCCGATATTTGAAGAATCTGAAAATACTGAATTGTTCCAACTTCCTCTCAATCATCACTAATTTCAGATAGTTCTGTTTAAAACCTCTTAGCAAAACTTTCAAGTAGATTACAACACATCGGCATTCTGCTGAAAACATCTTGCCAAATCATTTACAGTTGATCTGGGTTGAAAAAAAGCTGCTGTCTTTGGAAATTGGGCCTCTCACCAGACTCAGTTCCCTAGAAGTCATCAATAAGTATAGAATTGTTCCCAGTGAGACAATGCCAGATGGGTTTTAGAAATAGATTTTCTGTACAATGACCCAGACTTCTTCAGAGATGAGCTCAAACAATCTTTATGTAACATTGTCAAGTAAATCACTCCATCATGAAGTTTGCCAAGAATGTATTTCCTATGTTTTCATGATAAAGGACTTGATCTTGTGAAGTGCTGAGCACTTTGCCATTGATACCTCAAAGCACTTGCACATGAATCAAGCATGCGAGGGGAGTAGTTCCATTGGCTTTAGAGTTGAAGTTAAGCAACTGCATTAAGAGGTTTGCAAAGTCAAGATCAGAGTGCTCAGCACTTCATCAGGCCAAGCGAGTAGTGGGGTGGGGAAGTATAGGATGATGATTGGAAAAAGTTTGGTAATTTTTTCCTTTCTTTTCTACTTCTCATTACAGATCCTACTTAGATATGTATAAAGTGATAATATTTAGTTACCTTTTTTGGTTTGTGCTTACTATCATCTTCATCACGGGAACTACAAGGATCAGCATATTTTGTATGGGTTACTTGGTGGCCTGTTTCTATTTCCTGCTCTTTGGTGGCGATCTATTATTGAAACCTATCAGAAGCATTCTACATTATTGGGACTGGCTGATTGCTTACAATGTCTTTGTGATTACAATGAAAAACATACTGTCGGTGAGTGACTTCATCTATACGGCAGTGTTGAACATTGTTGCGGTTCAATTGTAAAAGTGTGCAGTCATTAAGTGGTCATAAGAAGTTCCTTTCAGCATCATAAAATTGTACTAATGCCTGCAAGAATCTTCTGTATTGGATTCAGAAACAGCAAATATAGTATCCAGAATTGCTCTGGGTATATTTATTATAAGAAAATGTGGCCCATTTTGCTCAGTCCAACTGTCTAAAAGTTCATAAGGTAAGAAGCAATTCTCAAAGAGCCAAATCCCAAATGTTTGATTTGGGAAAACTCTCCTTTGAAGTCTTTGTGTGAGTAAGAAGTCTGTAAGGACTGCATAATTAGACCTACAATGTGTATGGGTCATTATGATGCTGAACTATAATTGGCAACTTGGAGCCTAGTGCTAGAAGCAGTCGTCCTGCTAGGAAGTATTGTGGTTTCTGAGTGTGCCAATATAGGGACCTGGTGCAAGAGAGCAACCCAGCTTTTAATTTGCTTTATTTCTGGTCTAACTTTCAGTTGGGAACTTCAGTATTTAATTCTTAAAGCTTGTATTTAAATATGAAAAGGTTTTTTTTTTTATTCTGAATGGTAAACCATTACTTAAAGAAAATGCCTACAGTGTTCTGCTAACAGGCTGAGAAAAGCTGATCATTTAAATGAGTTTTTGGCAATTGTCTCACCTTTGAACATTCTTATGGCTGCTCAGAGCAAAAACAGGGATTTTTCATTTTAAATATATATAAATCAGCATGTTGGCACAAACCTAACATATTGATGGCCCTGATTTTACAAATAGTATAAAATGCTTACATATGTGCTTAATTCCTGCAGGTGACTTCAAGGAGACTACACATGTGTAATGTTAAGCATGTTCATAAACGCTTGCAGAATCAGGTCACCAGTGTATAAAAGTTGTTTAAACTGTCAGCTTGCCTCACACTACAAATTCTCAGGCCTTCCCCCAAAAAAGCAAAGGAAGTTTAAACCAAAAAAAACCCTCAAAACACACACTATGAAAGGCAGAAATAGTTCTCTGGTTTTTTTTAATAATATATCTCACAGCAGAGAAACACATTCTGTATTTAGCCTCTCTCATTTTATCTATAATTCAGAAGTGTAATTAATAGCAGTGAGGTTTTTATATAATTGAGCCAGATAGTGCAACCCAATGCAATATTGGTGGAGACTGTTGTATTACATCTGTGAATATACCATGTGCTTGAGGGTTTGTTCCATGAGGGAGGCTCCTACAAGCACTGAAAATAGTGGGGATGATTAAGGCGAATCACTGAAACTAAGGGCAGGTCATCACTGATGGTGGTAAATTTGCCACCATCAGATCACACTTCCAGACTGACTTAGTGGGCCTATGAACGACCTGCTCAGTTGATCAGGAAGTCAGTTGAGTAACTCCAGCCCCTCAGCTGGAGCAGCACTGAGTTAACAGAAGGCCATTTCCCGTCAGCTTAGTGCACTGAAGATATCACAGTAAGTAGGCATTAGGCAGTCAAAGGATGATACACAAGTTTTTTTTAAGTAACTTGCATATCTCCCTTCATCTACCACCAAAATCCCCCTGCAATGTAGACCAGGGCCAAATAACTTGGGAGAAGAACCACTACTTGGGTTTGCATGAACACACTCAAGCAGGGTTTTCCAGAGACCCAACAGACAAAAAAAAATGTTAATTAACTTCTTTTTGATCCAGCAGACAGGACCTTCTGTTCAAGGAGACCCCAAAGCCTTGTGGAATGGTTGAAAAGACTTTGGCTTAATAAGGCCCTCTAAAAACTCATTGGTGACTCCCAATATGTTTAGCACGTGGAATGGACCACAGAGAAGGACGTACAAATGCAGTCACCCTGGAATTAAGAAAGTAGCATAAACACTTGTGCTAACATATACTTATCGCTTGTTTCTGGTCTTTATACATGAATTTTTTCATTTGCTTTTCAGATAGGAGCATGTGGCTACATTGAATCATTAATTCAAAACAGTTGCTGGTTGATTCAAGCATTTAGCCTGGCTTGTACAGTTAAAGGATACCATGATATTAGTAAGTGCAGTTAGATTTTTTTCAGTTCTTTTTTTAGACAACGGTGAATTACTCTATTCTATTCTATTCTATTCTATTCTACTTTAGGCTCCTTTAAGAATCTCAGTCAAATATATTTTTCCCTTTACCGATTTAATATCTTGATAACATATTATATAATACAAATTAAATTAGGTATGGTCTAGGACATTAATAGATTACTATGATAAAATACTGAAAATTCTGCATCAGCTGAGTGTTATTAGCTTTATATACACTGAGTAGCTTATCACAAATTTCCCTGTGATGGATATGCTTAGTGATTTACACATTTTTTCCTTAATATTTTCTACTGTAAGACTGTACAACATAGAGTTCTTTGAGATTTTAATGGCTAGACCTGTGTCCTGCCTAGCAATTCTGCTGCAAAGTTGTTTTCTGTTTCAAATGGGGGTTTTGTTTGTTTGTTCTTCTAACCTAAATAGAATGGCAATGACTTGAAGAAGGGAAGGAAAGGAAAAAACTAAGTCAGTTCACTAAATAAAATGACATAAAATGCAGTCCCGAATAGGCAACAGTTCTGAGTGGCAACAAAATCTCTCATGGGCTTCCAAAAATGAGGAGGGTTCATGAAGCAAGCTTTGAAACTCCAACATGAAACCCAGCTTCAAAGCCTAGTATGCTGGCTTCCCCAATTACGGTGCAAGCCAGCCCAGAAGCACAGACTGCATTCTATATCCTCTTATTCCAGAGTGCTGTCAACTTCCTCAGAGGCAAATAGCTTTGAAGGTGGAGTTTACTTTCTGGGTCCACAAAGCCTAGATTTAGTTCTGTGATATCCAAAAGTAACTGTCTTTATAACAAATAAAACACAGCATGTCTCAGATGGAATTGTGTATTTCGGTTTTCTTAAAAAAATACTTTATAGATCTAAAAAGGCTTTTAAAAATATGAAGTTATTTCCATTGGGGAGAATACTTCCTGGTGATGTGATTGCTTATTTAAGAAGATGTTAATCCTTATGCTGGTGATTTCTGTTTGCTTTTGTAAGCTGATAAAACAGGAGACTGTAAATTGCCCAGCGGTGAGGCAGGAATTATCTGGGACAGTATATGTTTTGCTTTCCTGTTGCTACAAAGAAGAGTCTTCATGAGCTATTACTTCCTACATGTGGTTGCTGATATAAAAGCTTCACAGATCCTAGCATCAAGGTAAGATTCAGTGTAAAACCCAAAACCAATTAAATTCAAATCCTTCATTGTTAGTTTGATGATTTTATCATTATTATTATTATTATTATTATTATTATTATTATTATTATTATTATGTTGAGTAATGCCAATAAAGCATCTGCAAAGCACAAGTGCCAGACACTGTGACATAGGTTTGACTATTTCTTAATCCATATCAAATAAAAATTGCAAACACATTTGTTCCTTTAAAGGAGAATTCCATTTGAGTGCACACATGGGCTACCCTTGCAGCAAAAGCCAGAGAAAGGCCTATGCGTCAGATCCATGTCAGCTCTATAGGACAGTGTCAAAGTTCAGGTCGCAACCCAGTAGTGGGTCACAGACACACAGGCATTGGGTTGCCAGTAGGGGAGGGAGGTGGCTGTCTCTTGCTGCACTGCATGCAGCCTTTTGTAACATAGTTTCTTCTTCGAGTGCTGCTTGGATGCATTCAGTAATAGGTGTCTCCGTGCCGGAGTGCTGGATTGGTCAGAAAAACTTTTGTCCTAGTCTGTCAGGATAGGGTCGGCAGCCCCCCCCCCCCCCCATGGCACCCAGTGGCCGCCTCCCGACCCCTCCCCAGTTTCATTTCTTCCGCCTTACGCGTCGGATCTGGAACGTCCACTCCTTGGGAAAGCAAGCATCCTGTCCATCTTTCTATGAGCTTTTCGCCCGAATGGGAGCACCTTTTCATGGACATAGTTCCACCACAGGAATCCTCCATTCTCAGGCTGGAACATCAGAGATCGTCTACCAACATGCCAGAGTTTAAACCCTGCTCTGAGTGCGGCAAGGCCTTCCCTCGGGATGATCCCCATGGGAAGTGCCTCCGGTGCCTACGTGAAGACCACTTGGTCTCCACATGTTCCCTTTGTATGTCCTTTAAACCTCGGACTACCAAGGACAGGGAGCAAAGGCGCCATACCCTACCCTTAGAACAGGCTTTGCACTCTTCACCCGAGGCTTCGGGTCCCTGCCCGGTGCCAAGACCATGCTGTCGGTGGCCATCGAAGAATGAGCTTGATACTGACCCCGGTACCTCAGCACTGACGCAGCACCTTGGCCCCTTGGCACCACTCCAGGTTACCCCGGGCGCCGCAGTCCCGGCACAGCCTGGCACCGTCAGTGCCGGGCTCACCCCGGCACTGACTACAGTCACCTGTGGCACTGCAGTAGAGTTTTAGGGGAAATTATAATCCAATAAGGAGAGGCAACATATTCAGAGCTGTGTAAGGAGTCTTTATTGAAAGAGAACTGAGAGAGGACCTGACAGACAGGTTTCCCTAGCACCTAAATGACCCTCCCATTTATCACTATGACAACCCCAATGACCCCAGGTAATCCAAAACACCACATATTCCTCTCCCTCTAATGAAAAAGCCCCCCCCCCAGCCGCCCCCCCCAAAAAAAGAATAAGTACTAAACTAGGAGATGCGGGTAGACTGCTCTATCTCCGGCGATTCCCTGGGGAATTATTCTGCCCCATGAAGAGGGAGTCACCCTAGCTAAAGGTCCAGCCGATTAGGAGGCCTTCTGTCTCAAGGTGGATTACGGCAAACTTCTGGTGTGCCCACACCAGAAGGTGGTAGTGGTGGTGATGTGACCACAGGTACTGGGGAAGTAACTGGAACCGGAGAGGATGTTGTGTCCAGTTGGTCCAGGGAAGCTGAAGGCGTTGAAGGGGTGGCTGGAGCAGGAGAGACAGAAACAGTAGTTCCATGCTCTGATGTTGTATCATCAGTAAGGGTGAAGTCAGATATGTCTGCTGCAGATGCATCTTCTGGATGGATATGATGGAGAAGCAACTGATCTACATGCCGTCGCCAAACTAGGCCACTCGCTGTCTGGACAGAGTAGGAAAGAGGTCCTGTCTGGGCAATGACCGTTGCTGGGACTCATTTAGCTTCTGAAGCATAGTTTCAAGCGAGAACTGGCTGTCCAATACTGAAGGTGCGGCCCTTTGTTCCTGGTGAATTTCTGCTGACTTGATCCCGCTGTTGGCATTGAATCACTTGCCATGTGTCTCGTGGTTTCAACAAATCAAAGCAAGAGCGCAACTGCCGTCCCATCATAAGAGAAGCTGGAGATGCCTTAGTTGTAGCCTGTGGAGTGTTTCTGTAGGACAACAAGAAGTTGTCCAGACACTTCTGAAGAGGTGAACATCCCTTTGCAGATTTTAGAGCTTGCTTCATAGTCTGTATGAACCTTTCCACGAGTCCATTGGTGGAAGGATGATATGGTGCTGACCTGATGTGATGTATTCCATTGGCCTTCATAAAAGTTTCAAAATCCTGAGAAACGAATTGTGGTCCATTGTCACTCACAAGCTGTTCTGGAAGACCATAACGACTAAAAAAGCCATGCAGAGTCTGAATAGTGGTTTCCGTAGTAGTGGACTGCATTACGGAGACTTCTGGCCATTTTGAATGGGCATCCACAGCAATTAAAAACATACATCCTTCAAATGGGCCAGCAAAATCAACATGGATATGTTGCCATGGCCTTTCAGGCCAATCCCATGGGTGAAGAGGTGCCAACTGAGGTGCGTTCTGGATGCTCTGGCATGATGTACAAGCTCTAGCCATTTCTTCAATGGCCCTGTCTAAGCCCGGCCACCAGAAATAGCTCCATGCAATTTCTTTCGTGCGCACTATGCCGCAGTGACTTGAATGGAGCTGTTCCAACAAACGTGGTCTCAATGAAGGTGGGATAATGATACACATAGCCCACAACAGACACCCAGATTGGGTTCATAACTCTGTCATCCTAGACACATAGGGGCGGAGGTCAGGAGAGACCTGAGAATCAGGTAAGAATGTTTCATGCATCACGAAATCCATAACTTGTGAGAGTACTGGGTCAACCCATGTTGCTTTCTTCACTTGAGTTGCCATGACAGGTGTGTTTTCCATCTGTTCAAAGTAAAAGATTCCTTCCTGACCCTGATTGTGACAGTGTGCCGGTAAGGGTAGCCTTGAAAGACCATCAGCACTGCAGTGCAAAGAGGATTGCCTGTACTTGATTTCATATGTGTATCCAGAAAGTGTCAATGCCCATCGTTGCATCCGACTAGCAGCCAAATGTGGGATGCCTGTGTGTGGCCCCAAAATTGATGTCAGGAGTCAATGGTCAGTGAGAAGTGTGAACTTCTTTCCCCACAGGTACTGGTGAAATTTTCGAACGCCAAAAACAATGCCCAGTGCTTCACGTTCAATTTGGGCATAGTTAGTTTCTGCCTTGGTCAAGGAGCGTGAAGCAAAAGCAATAGGCCTCTCTTCACCAAAAGACATAATATGAGACAATACAGCTCCAACTCCATAAGGGGAGGCCTCACAAGCCAACTGTTGGGGCAAAGATGGGTCAAAATGTGTCAGAACCTTAGAGTTTACCAGTGAGCATTTAGCTTCATTAAATGCAACATCACAGGCTCTAGTCCATTTCCAGGCCTTTTTTGGCCCCAGAAGCTCATGTAGGGGTTTCAGGAGTGTCGCTAATTGTGGAATAAACTTGCCATAATAGTTTAATAAGCCTAAAAAAGAGCGAAGTTGGCTTATGTTCTGAGGCAGCGGAGCATCCATGATAGCCTTAACTTTTCCCGGAGACTTACGGAGACCATCAGCATCAATTATATGTCCTAAATATTCAACTGAGGGCTGGAAAAACTTATATTTGTCTCTGTGAACATGTAGACCATACTCTTCCAGTCTTTGCGGAGTAGCTTCCAAGTTCGTAAGGTGTTCCTCCTCATTTTTGCCCCTGACCAGGATGTCATCCAGACAGCACTGTACTCCTGATAAACCACTCAAAATCTGATCCATTGCCCTTTGGAACAAAGCTGGGGCTGAAGTGATGCCAAAAGGTAAATGACAGTATCTGTACAACCCCTTATGTGTTACGATTGTCAACAATTCTTGAGATTCTTCTTCAACATGCATCTGCAAGTACGCTTGACTCAAATCAATCTTGCTAAATTTTTGTCCTCCAGCCAAACCTGCAAAGATGTCCTCAATGCGGGGAAGAGGATATTGTTCTGCACATAACACTGGGTTGACAGTGACCTTGAAATCTCCACAAATCCGAATGGAGCCATCCTTCTTCACTATTGGGACAATGGGTGTTGCCCACTGGCTGTGAGGAACTGGCACTAAGACTCCTTCCTTGACTAACCGCTCCAAGTTTTCTTCCACCTTGGGTCTGATGGCAAATGGCACCATCCTGGCCTTCAAACATTTTGGTTGGCAATCAGGCTTTATATTTAATTTCACAGTGATTCCCTTCATGCTGCCTTAGTCTTCACCGAAAACAGCAGCACATTTTGTTAGTACCACTGCTAGATTCATTTCTTCTTTGGTCAGTTGATGCACTTGTGACCAATCGAGTTGGCTTTTCCCATTAGGGCTGGGTAATTCCCCTTTACCACAAACAGTGGTAGCTTTGTGGTCTGTCCATTGAGTTCTACTTTCACATCAATAGTACCCAGCAGGGGAACAGTCTCTCTAGTGTATGTCTTCAAAACGATTACTGTTGGCTTTAGTGGAAGATGTCTAAAGTCCTTCTCATACACAATGTTAGAAACTAATGAAACTGTTGCACCAGTGTCCAGTTCCATGCATATAGGTTTGCCTTCCAACACAGGTGTTACCCAGAATTTACGTGGGCCAGCTGTTATAGACAAAACATGGAGGGAATCTTCATCTTCTGATTGGGTGTGACTATGATCACCTGTATTCTGCTCTACTGCATGCCGAATTTCCCTCTTAGTCCGCCAAACCAACGGCCCATTTTTCTCAGGTCTGCCTCTTCTGTTTGGCTCAACCTTCCTTTGTTTGCAGGCATGTTCAATGTGCCCTCTCTTACCACACTGTCAACACAGTAGTTCTTTAAACTGGCACTCTGATGCAAGGTGGTCCTGCTTCCCACACCAGTAACATTCTTGTCTCCCCGGTGCCCTGGGGGCAGGTTGTAGGGACGCTTTACGGACACTGACCCTGATCTGTTGCATGTCTTGGGTGACGCGTTCCATGGAGACTGCAATTTCCACAGCCTTCTGCAAGGTGAGTTCACCTTCAGTCAATAAGCATTTCCGTGTTGATTCACTGTGCAGGCCACACACCAGCCTGTCACGCAGCATTTCCTCTAACATGTTCTTGAAGTCACAGTGTGCTGCCAGCTTCTGCAGAGCTGCTACAAATTGTACAATTGATTCACCTTCACCTTCGTTCCTTTGGTAGAACCTATACCTCTCTGCAATTACTAGTGGCTTTGGGGAGAAATGTGCTCCCAGAACTTCCACTAGGTCCCCGTAAGGGTTCTGTTCTGGCTTCTCCGAATAAAGCAAATCATATAGCAAATTATAAGTCTTAACTCCAATGACTGTTAGAGAAACTGGTACCTTCTTCTCAGTTATGTCATTTGCTATTACAAAATTTTGAAATCGGGCTATATATGTCTGCCATGAATCTGCCGAATGATCATATGCTTCAAAGGTTGTAGTAAGTAAAGCCATGATGCCCTCTTGTGGTTATTGTTTGTCTCTTCACTTAACAGCAGGCAGATCAGCTTTCAGAATATGCAGCTAACCCTTAGGCAAACAGATCAGTTTTCACAGCTACAACACAACCCCCATGCAAGCAGTAAAATAAAGTTTTGCTTCTTACATTGCATTTTGGTTTTCCAAAGTTGCCAGGATTGTTGACGATAGCCAGCTCCATCACAAATCCCATCCTCTGTCGCCAGATGTAGAGTTTTAGGGGAAATTGTAATCCAATAAGGAGAGGCAGCATATTCAGAGCTGTGTAAGGAGTCTTTATTGAAAGAGAACTGAGAGAGAGGACCCGACAGACAGGTTTCCTTAACACCTAAACGACCCTTCCATTTATCACTATGACTACCCCAATGACCCTAGGTAGTCCAAAACACCACAACTGTAGGCTCGTCATAGCCCAGTACCAATGGTGCAGGGCCTGTCCCGACAGGGCAGTCCTGTCTCCCTGATCAAGGGCTCACCATGGGCTCGTTCAGGGTCTCTCCTGATACCAACGACCCCAGAGACAGTGGAGGCCGCTCACACACTTTTCCTGCTGCCCACACCACCCTCCCAAACACTGGTTAGGAGGAGCAAACCAGCCTTCACATCCAAGGTCTGGGTCCATCGTGGGTGGCGCCGATCTCTCTTGCCCCAAAGCTCTCCACCTTCTACTCTGTTGGGCCCCAATACCATAGAGCCATCCCCGCAGCAACATATCACCTTGCCATCAGCGGTACCACCTCAAGAATCAGTAGATACTTCCCTCTGCTCGAGCCCAGAGGAAGGTCCATCAAAGGGCTGTAAGCGGCCCCGGCGCCATGCCTCGGCACTGTCACCCTTCCGCTGCCACCCTCAAGAATGGTCCCTATGGGACACCCCTCTCCCCTCTGCGGCGGACTCCCGGTACCACTCTGTCCCCAGCACCAGGCTCATACACGGGCAGCCTACTGGCGCACTTCGATCTGTTGCGCCGTGCCACAGCCAACTTAGGGATGGAGGTCCAGCCCTCCGGCCCCCCCCCCCCCCCCCGGACACCCTTTTCGGACCAGTCGTCTCCTCAGCAAAGCAGCATATGGTCCCTCTCCACCGAAGTGTTTGGGACCTGACATCCTCCTGATGGCAGAATCCAAGCTCTATTGCCCCAATCTCAGACACAGCGAGTCTCAAGTATAGGGTCCCCGAATCAGAGTTCCCCTCTCTCACTGACCACCCAATCCCTCCTAGAGATGTGGTACAGATGGCGTTCAGCCGGGGCGAGCTCCCTAGTGACCCCCTCCTTGCTTCGAGGGAAGCTGGGGAATTGGATCTCTTGGGACGTAAGGTCTATTCCTCCTCGGCCTTCCAACTATGGATTGCAAGTAATCAGGCCCTAATCAGCTGGTATATGCTGGATGTGTGGGAATCAGTCACAAAATTAAGACATTTGCTCCCACCAGAGCAGAGGTGTCGCTGGCACTGGGCACCTGGGGCATGTGCCCTGAATCCCAGTGCCAATGCCCCAAGTCTGGGGCCCCCTCCCCGGTCTCCGGCTCAGCTGGGGCCCAGCCACCTGCAGTCGCAGCAGCCCCATCTTCAGCTGGGGATCCATTGCTCGACGCAGAGGCCACTCCTGGCCCGGTCCCCAGCCAGGGAGCTGGGGCTCAGCCACCCATGGCCATGGCTGCGGCAGCCCCATCCCCAGTGGGGGATCCGGGGTTCAGCCACCCGCAGCCATGGCAGCTACGGCCCCAGCTGGGGATCCGGGGCTCAGCCTCCCACAGCAGTGGCAGCCGCTCTGGCCCTGTCCCTGGCCGGGGATGCAGGGCCCAGCCGCCCACGGTGGCACACAGCGGCTTCCGGCCCTGTCCCCAGACACGGGGCAGGGCCTGCAGCCAGTGGGCTGGGCCTGTGGGCCAGGGGCAGGGCCTGGGGCCGTGTGCCGGATCCCTCCCTGGGGCAACAACACTCCTGCACCAGAGGCCAAAGAGGAGTATGATGCATTTCTGGAGGAGGGAAAAATAATTTCCCAAGATCTCCTCCTCTCAGCCGGGGATGCAGTAGATACAGCAGCCCGCACCATGGCCTTGGCTGTAACCATCCGCCGAGCTGCCTGGCTTAGGGAAGGCAAGGTGTCCCCCACTATGCAGCAGGTGGCACTTGATCTACCCTTCCGGGGTGACGCTTTGTCCCCCCCCGAGACCCTAACTGTAGTGTGTACCGCACGGGACCCTAGGCGAGAGGTAAAATACCTGTGTTCTCCCATCAGGGCCCTACCCTCACCCCACATAAACCATGTGGGGCGGAAAACCACCCCTCCCACTCTCCTCCTGGATGAGATCGGGCAGGGACCCAGCCCCTTCCTAGCGCCCCCTCAGTTCTATTCTGGGGGCCTCTTGGAGCCCTTCCCCCTTCATTCCCCTGCAAGGAAGGGAGCCTATCCCAATTTACTGCCTACTGGGATTCCCATAACATCTGGGATATGGCCATGGCTTCAGTTCACCATGAAAGAAGGTGACAGACACCCGTCTCCCTCCCTTCCCTTAGTGACAGAATGGGGAGCTCACTATGGCTGTTGCCCCCCACCCACCCTGCATCAATATCGCAAACAGGGGTGAGTCAGTCTTTGGCCTTGCCTCCCCAATTTTATAAGAGGTGCAGCCCGTGTAACCAAGGGCCTCTCTCAGTTACCACGACCTATCCAAACTGCGGCCGATTGTCCAGAAAATTCTTAGCCATTGCTACCCTTGGGGCTTTTATTTGAGGAAACAGAACAGGAAAGCTTCCCCCCTACCCAGCCCTTCAGGTACTTTTTGACCAACGATTCCTTCTGTCCTTGTAAACGTTAAGGGAGGCCTTCGTTAAAACCAAAGGATGCATCACTTAGTAGCTCTAGCCATGACTACAGATACTCCTGGTATGCACAGATGGATGTGCCCATCCAGATGTGTGGAACCCCTTCACCGCCTGCCCACCACCTGTCCTACATCACGTAGGATCTCCTTCACACTCGTGATGGGGAGGGATGACTTGGGCATCTTCCCACCCCAATAAAACCAGTTGGCACGCGCGGTTAAGTTGATTCTGGTAGGTCCTCAGCCACCTCTACAGTCTGGGAACCCGCTCTTTATCCCACCCGTTAAATGGGAATACAATACTTGGTACACTCTACTGCATGCGGCTCGATGTCCGAAGGGAGGCCGGGGCAGAGCTGTTTGCAATCCCTATTTTGCTAACCGCCCCCCCCCCCAACAACAACCAATGGTAAACAACAGCTTCTCCTGCCTCTTTGGGGTGGCCTCATATCTGATCTCGACATCCCTGACTGGGAGTCCTTAGCTAGGCCACATCATACCAGGAAAGTGGAGTGATACCCTCCTTACTCTCTCTTTCTCTCTCTCCACCCCTGAAGTATCAGCTTCTATATGTCTGACCTGGAGTTAACCAGGTCAGTAAGGCCCATGGGGGAAGAGACACGGCTTCTTCCCTGACCATGTGGATAGAGGTGAAGAAACTCGCCTTCAGCATCCCAAACTAACTGCTAACTAGCCGTCAGGCTAGCTTGTTGACATAGTTCATGTGCACCGCTGGGTCCCGCACATCGCTGTCACCCAACCATGATATACATAAATAGCTCACCCTAGGTCGCCCTGGTACCATGATTACCCATATCTGGGGCCAGGACCCTACTTACCTGAGTGTCTGGGGATCATATTATGCCTTCCTTTCTGGGCCCTAAGACCAAAAACTGTTGGATAGCCTCTACGTGATACCCTCGCCATAGGCATCTACTAAGAGCTGTTGTGTTTCCTCCACTCACTTGAGGAGCTCAATTAAAAAAAAAAAAAAAAAAAACTTTTTCCGACCTGCATGGAAACTCGGTAATTTGTTTTTCCCCCATGGTGGGATGCGGTCCTGGGTAAGATCGCTAGATAGGGACAAACCACCCTTGTTGGATTTTCTGAATCCAAGGTAGTCCTACAGAGCCGTGGCTTTCACTCTGGGAATACCATATTCCCGGGTGGTCCTGGGAGGACACCATTTACTCCTCCTTCTACCATACAATTTAGAAGGTTAGTCCTTCTGTCACCGAGTCCTTAACTCCCGTGCACACATAGGTGCAGCATAGTTGGGGCGGAAATCACTCCTAGCGGTGCCCCCGGGCACGCAAGGCTTTAAATCACTGTACTTCTAACCCCATAGGCCTTTCGGTTGTCATGACTAAGTGGACAATCGGTGACATTGTTTTCCATTGCTCTCATCTTCCCAGTCCCCCCCTCCCCCCGCTCTCCAGGCAGTCTTCCTGGTCTCCACATCCTGCGGTAGGACATAGGGATCAAGAAGGAGTCCTTCTCTGTGAGTCTCCATAAATACCAAGGTATTCATAGAGACCAAGGTCAATAGCACTTCCTAAGGCCATCATACCGACTTATGGGCACCTAGTGGCCTCAAACACTCCTTCCCAATGGTAGCCTTCTGGGTTCTTATACTGTACACGGCTGGAGGCTTGCATTTCATTCTCCTAGTCCAGGGACATCTTGCCTGATATGCCTGCCATGTGGCACTCATTGCACCACCTCTGGCTCCTTTTTCTTTTCTCATTAACTAGCATGAAGTGTTTTCCCTTAGGCGCTTCTCGTCTGAACTCAGTAGTCCTTCCCCTTGCACTTAGCTGGGTACTTTCTTACACACTTTGGCCATGTGCCTTTGGGCCTTGACGCGGCCAGTTCAAGGGATAATGTTCATCCCTTCTATTGTTATCTGCATAGCCCACAGCCGTCATGGTTAACTCCGTAACCAATGGCTTCCAGTGTTCTCTCGTAAGTTCATGCTGAAGTGTCCTATGGCCAGACATTAATCCTCTGGGTCTCATACTTTGAGCTATACCGGACACGTAGAGCAACCAGACATATCTCCATGTGGTCGTGTTGCATTGATTCAGCTCTGGTTAAGGTGACCTTAGTCTGCCCAGCCCACGCACGCTTTGCCTCAGCTGGATTAGACCTACCCCCTTCCTTTGGTTGGGCCCACAGTTGTCAGTTCTCCATTGCCAGGCCAAGAGGCCTATTGGTCCCTTGGGTCCTGCTAGAGCCTTGTTCACTGGGCTTTTTCCCATCTGGGATGGGTTTGCTGTGCTGAAGGTGGAAGGGCCAACTCCACCCGCCATCCATCAGCATGGCTAGTAGTCACCTATTACTGAATGCATCTGAGCAGCGCTCGAAGAAGAACAGTGGGTTACTCACCACTAACCGTCCTTCTTTGAGATGGGCTGCTCGGATCCATTCAGGTCCCTCCCCTCCATCCCCGCATCTGGAGTTGGCAACTCCTAGGAACTGGGGAGGGGTCGGGAGGTGGCCATATATGTAGCCACTGGGTGGCGTGGGGGGCGGTGGCTGCCTACCCTCTCCTGACAGGCTAGGACAAAAGCTTTTCCAACCAATCCGGCACTCTGGCACGGAGACACCTATTACCGAATGGATCCAAGCAGTCCATCTCGAAGAAGGATGGTTACTGGTGAGTAACCCACCAATCAGCCTTCATTAGAGAGCATTGAGACAAACGCGGGTTGTTAGGATTAACAATGAGGTGCTAATTGTTACTCAAACAATCTCTGTGTCTCCTCTTTGAGGCAGTATCTCTTTGGGCTTCTCTCATTCATATGAAAAGGATTGAGACCACTGGCAAGCAACCTTTGTGTTTTTTATCAACAGACCCAATGAAGAAAAGAAAAAACTTTGAACACCACCTTATTCTACCATTTCTGAGATCTGGGGAATGCATTTATTTTTGCAAATTAGGACTTGCCTCTTTTTTTCAGTGGGTTGAGAATTCCCTTGCTTGCAACAAAAGTTATAACTTGTAGATTTTAATAAAAACTCTTTCCAGAGATTTTATGACTAATAATTAATAAGAGAAGAGAAAAGCAAACAGTTCTAGTAGGAGACTGTGTTAGAAAGTATGGTATTTTTTCTACAATTAGAAAGCCTAAGTAACAGAATAAAATCCAACTCAGGGATGTATCTGCAGATTCATTGAGCAGTTGAAGAGCAGAGGTGAAAGTGGAACCCAGAGGGGCTGCTTCAGTTCCTGGGACTTGGCAGTGGAGAAAGGAGCAGGATCTGGAGGGACTTGGACAGGCTCAACAGCAGACAGGATCTTCCAGGACCTTTCTTTGCAGCCTGGCATTGACCCTCTTCTCCTTCCTCTATCTCAGCATTTCCATCTCATTTTTCCACCCAGGTCACCCTGCCACCCTCCATTTGCAAGGAGCACCTTCACACATACTCCAGGGTATGAGATGCAATTTTAGAGACTTGGCATACTTCCTGATTTGAGACAGGAGTGTGGCATGTGGGATAACCCTCTATATGTTCCATGTAGGTGATATCAAATTAGATGTGTAGGTTTCAGAGATGCAATAGAAGCTTCAAGAGAAAGGATGAAAGCCATGAGGGATTCCCCTCCCTCCCCCAGGCATGGTCATTGTTCAGTTTTCTGGCGGCAACTGGTTTTTTTCAGTGGAGAATCACTGCATGGCAGAGGGGTCTGAAGCTGGGTCCCAAGGAAAAAAGTTTGAGAACCACTGCTATAGGACTCTCAACTCTCCATATTTGGATGAATTTCAGTGAATGTGCCCAAGGCTTCTTGTGCTTGATTTTATAGCTGATTCTATGATCTTTTCCCATTCTCAAACAACCTCAGCAATTTAGGATATAGTTGTGCATCAGTTACGATTGTATATGTAGAGCAGTGGTTCTCAACTGTGGGCCATTTGTGGCCCAGTCAGCCCACAGGTGAGGTCCATGTGACAGCCTCAGAGCCATAACTCAGGCATAGAGCCTGCCAGCAGTGTTTGAGTACAAAAATGAGGTGATGCAGGATTGGGCCCAGCGGCATCAGCCATTTCCCCTGACAGGATTGGGTCCAGCAGCATTGGCAGGAGGCCAAGGTGCTCAGGACCACTTTCCCCCATGGGATCAGACATCCAGTGACCCAAGCTACTCAGTACTAGGACTGAAGCAGCAGTGGGAAGAGCAGGCTATGCAGCTGAGCTATGTGCAGCTGAGACAGGATAGCATAGTGTGCAGGGAAGCTCAAAGGGCCAGGGCTTCGGGGAGGGGTCTGCAGGTGGGGATAGATTGTAGGTGGGGGGACTATTGGCTAGGACAGTCCCTGACAGGATGGCGCTCCCCATCTTTGTAGATAGGCTCCACAGCCACGCTTTCTGGGTGCTTAGCCCATCCATGCATCCAGCAGCACCGCAGAACAGAAGGTGGCAATATGCCCTGCCATGCCACCCTTACAGTAAATTGATTAATTTTAACAGTGTAAAGTTTTGACTTATTTTGCTAATTTGAAATGCTTTTTGTCAACATTGACCAGTGTTAACATGAAAGGTACTGTATCAGTTTAAATTGTAATGCTGTCACATGACAAATACTAGAGCTCTTGGCTTTGTAGATATATATATATACAGTATAGATCCATTGTGAGAAAACAGCCCACACAAAATAAAGAGAGCTGCATATGAGGCCCACATTGGTAAATAGCTTGAGAAACACTGGTTTAGAATAAAGCTAGATAAGACCAAAACTTTAGATAACATACCCTTAAGTTGGAGAAATTTCAATGGGAAGTGGAAAGATGGGACCAGAATTACCTTGATTGGTCCACACACCCCCTCCTTAATGTCATCTGTTACCTTATTTTGTCCATACACCACTAAAAGTCTTCACCCATCAAGATGTCATGGTTTGGCTGAAACCTCCTTTCTCATCTCTTTGGCACTGGGTGACCTGACTTCTACCTTTCAGGTACTTTTCCACTCTTCATGCCAGTTTCTGTGAGGTCAGACTTTTACAACCTGACCCCTGACAACTTGACCATTCTTGCAGCTCAGGCCTACTGTTTCAGCTTGTTTTGCAAGGCCTTGGGCCTCATTCCTGACCATTTTCACTAGTCTTTTTATTCTAAACTTTTAATTTCTCCTAAGTCGGTAGGCAAATCTTGGTTCACTTCCCTGCCAGATTGTCACCTAGTGCTTTAATTCCCAAACTCTAAAAATTAGGATAATAACTCCCTACATCAAAAGGATGTCATTGGGATAAAATCTACATATAATTGTCAGGCACTGAGATATTGGCATGATGAAGGCCGTATTCATTGTTAGATAGAGCTGCACTTGTAGCTGGGACTTTGCCTCACTAAAGTCTGAGATCTGAACATTCTTGAACTTTGGGGAACATAGATTTGGGTCCAAAGTTTATGGCCTCAGCCTATCTTTAGTTCACCATTATCATTATGAAACATATGATCCTGACCCAGAGAAGACTAATTTGTCAGTAGGACAATTACAATAAGTCTCTGAAGCCAGGAGCCATTCATCCAAGAGTCTATAGGGAATTTAAGAATGAAGTGGTTGAGTTGCTGAGAACAATATGCATTTCCAATTAAAATCATCTCTGCTATGATGCAGAACTGAAATGATATGTCAGAATTGTACCTATTTTTTGAAAAGTGTATGTGGTTATCCTGGATGTTACACCTAAGACTCATTTCAGTCCCAAATTAAGTGGTCAAAAAATTGCTTAACTTACAGAACCTCTAGATGTCTGCATCTTGTGATGCTGACAAACAAATACAGCCCCTATAAAGGCCACTAAAGTATTGAAACTCTCAGAGAGTAAACAACAACTAAATGAGGTACAATAAATAGAATTTATTTGGACTTTTGAAATAATTTTGATAAAGTCCCTCATGAGAGGATAAACAATCAAATTAAGTAGTTATAGAGTGAGCTGTAAAGTTTAGTTGTAGATCAAAACTTGGTTGAGAAACGGGGAACAGGAATAGTCAGTTTTCAACATGGAAGTAGGCTAAGAACAGCAAACTTTGAAAGGACTTAGCAAAGCTAACAATTAGGCAACGCAGTGGCAGACAAAACTCAGCATAGACCAGTGCAAAATACAGTGATAAGTATCAAGAAGTAATTTAAACTAACACACGTTGATCAACTGTACTTCTCTCTAATATGTCCACACAGGCTTCTTATTTCGAAACAACAGAGGTTGTTTCGAAATAAGAAGTGGCATGTCCACATGACGCACTGTTATTTTGAAACAATGGGACCCATTGTTTCGAAATAAGTCATTATTTCAAAACCGTTAAACCTCGCATCTAATCAAAATAGCCGTTGTTTCAAAATGGTTGTTTCGAAACAACGGCGTTCAGACACATTGTTTCGAAACAACACCATTGTTTCAAAACAACATGTCTGAACAGCCTCGTTTCGAAATAACCATTTCGAAACAACAGCTATTTCGAAAGCAGGCTTTTCCTTAATTCTAATTAACAAACTGTTAATTCGAATTAACTTATTTCGAAATAAGGACTTTATTTCGAAATAACTCATTTCGAAATGAGTTATTTTGAAATAATGATGTATGTGTGGACATAGCCTAAATGTTTTGTTACAACCAACCATGTAAGTTCAAGTATGCCTCAGATTGGAGGTGGAACACAGTCTCCTTTGAGATATCCTGCATGTTTTCATTGAAGGCATTTTGATGGTTATGCTGTGAGTATGAAGCACATGCTGTGTTCACTGAGGCGTAGGCCAGGAGCACTCTATCCATTCAAAGGCAGAGCTGCCTGTGTTAGCCAAGAGAATTTAGCATATCCCATTGTTTATAAATTCGGCAGTTGGGCAAGAAGTTCTTACTCAGTCTTTGACTTGAGTTCTTGAGGACAGTGAAGACAAGCACCTGGTTAATGACTGCAGTAACTAAATGACTGAGTAGTGACTACAGGATTTGGCCCAAAATCTGGTGATAGGTGCCAGAAAACAAATGAATTATTATTCTGTGATTGTTCATCATTTCTGTGCTTTCCTTGTGGTGGCTGTGTTTTGGCACAGATTATATGAGTAGTTTATAAAATAAGCTTCTCTCTTTGTTTTATTTGCCACAAACAGAATGTATAAGCAAAATACTTGTTAAATGTTTTCCTTATTTCTTCTGTAGAGGTGCTGAACTTTTCCAGGCAACAATTGTAAAGGCTGTAAAGGCAAGAATTGAAGAAGAGAAGAAATCAATGGACCAATTGAAGAGACAGTATGAATTTTATTATTTGTTATTATTATTGCACTGATTATTTCTATTCTAAAGTATATTAACACCTCTCTGTGAGCCAAAAGAGGTATTTCTTTTGCATTTCTTCTAGCCTTGTAAAGCACCCTTTCCTACTTCTCTATCTATAGTTGTACACAACTAAACAAGCATTTGTATGCCAGTTTATTTTTTGACATATATAATTTCTTGATTATAGAAATTGCATTCTTTATTTTCAGAGCCCCATGTGTTCCGGTATTTTGTGCCTGCACAACCCACCCTTTGCTACATAATTGAGCTAATGAGGCTAAGTTTTCATTTAAAAATAAAATTACTTTCTATAACTAATGGTTGTGCAGATAAGCTTAAAATGTGAACAAAGTGAAAACTGATGTAATATTGACTTCCTTAGTCTATAGAAAGCCTGAAAATATACTATAAATAACCCTTTACTATAAACAAACACAGAAAGTGTGACCCTCCCTAGTAGTTTCAAGGGTTTGAGTTTTTTGCTTTTGTTTGTTTGTTTTTCTTTTGAAACATAAGGATAACTTAAATTCCAAATTTGGTAACTATTCTATTGCTCATCATTTTAGCAATGTGGCAGCATGATTTCTCTCTTAAGAGACTTTCTCTATTTATATAATTTGTTTTGAGAATACAGATAATGAGGAGAGCCAAATTAGTCTAGTGCTGCTGGAGGCCCAGGGTACCAAATGGTACCTTGAAACACATGAAATAGGATGAAAAACAAAAATTGCAGCAGTAATGGAGCTAATCCACAAAACTTTGGTTCTAAGCTAGCTAAAGATGGCAGAATCCCCACTTACTTCACTATGGCCAAGATTTTACCTTTTGTATCTTTATTCTTGGTAACCTTTATTGCATGCAGGTTCTTTTGTTTTGGGTCATGATTTGTTTGCCCAGGATGAGATCTATTTTCTTTTATCTTAATAAAAAATATTTTCTTTCATTCTGACTAGTCTGGAGAACCATTTCCTTTATAAAGCCAACCCAGTCAGCCAACTTCTATCACATCTAGCTAATTGTTCTTTAGCTCATAATCCAGAGGTGGGAAAAATATGGACTGCAGGCCAGATTCAGTTCACAAGAGGTCACCATCTGGTCCTCCGTCCTAGCCCACTCTCTTTCCCCTGCACCCCCAGGCTGTGCTGCCCCCTTCCACTCTTCCTCCCCTGCCACAGCCTGGCTGGCACTGTGCTGCTCAATGACCAGGGCCAGGGCTGCCCTCTTCCCCCTCCCCCAGCCAGTACAGTGCTGCTCCTGGGCTGGGGCTGGCCAGGGCCAGGGCTGTGATGCCCCCTTCCACCTCCTCTGGATGTTGCAGCGCTGCTCCAGGTCTGGGACCGCCCGGTCCTATTCTGCCTGGCCTCTGGCCAACACTGTCCCTCCCCCTTCGACCCATCTGGCTGACTCTGACCACCTTCTCCCTCCCCCACCAGCTTGCAGCCTCTCCCCGCCTCTGCCACCACCACCTCTTGCTCTTGGCCAGACTCTCCACCACTCGCACCAGCCGACCTGGGGATTTTATGGCATGCCCCCTGCATAATCCCAGAAACTCTCTAGTTCCTCCCTAAGTGCTGGAAATCCTATCTGTCTCCTACTCATGTGTCAAAGCATCCAATTATTCTCCCACGATCCACTGTCAACAGTCAATGCCACACCTGCCCATATAAAATCATTACGAAGATTTTCTGTGTAGCCATTCTGTTCAGATAAATCTTTTCTTAAACAAATTCTGCTGCCCTGCATTTTGGTGAATTTTATCCTAGCTGTCAAGAAAAATATGACTGTGTGGGGAAATTGCCATTGTTTGTTAATTCTGCATAGATGTGTCTGAGGTGAAGGTGCTCATAATACTTAAAGAAACAAATTTTGAAGAATTTCAGTAGATAGTATTCAAAAATCACTGCCTGGGGTTTGCAGTAAGCCTGATTTTATTCAGTAATACATGTCAGTAACTAATATAGTGGTTCCCAACCTGTGTTCTGGAGACCAAATGTGGCCCTCAAGGGCTTTCAAAGTAGCCCTCAATTCCCCTCCTGCTGGCTGCAGAATGGAGTCACTGCATAAGAGCCCAGGTGGAGCATGTTTCCCCAGGGCCAAAAGATGGATGCATACTCCTTGCTGCAGCCAAAGGGATAAGAGATCAGTGCTCCTATCTCCCTGTCTGTAGCAGGGAGCACTGAAAAGTGCTCTTCCTAGGTCCATAGGTGCTGGGGTCCTTGCCAGAGGCAGAGGAAGGGGAGGGGAGCACTGGTCTTCTGTCCCCCTACCTGCAGAAGGGCACTTCCACCTTGGGATCCAGATAGAGTGCACAGAGCTGCAGAATGCATGTAGTTTCCCTGCTGCAGCCAGGGAGATGGGAGATCTACAAGCAAGGAGGCAAACTGCTTTTCTGGGAGAAAAGGCCTGCTGGTGGAAGCTGGTGGCCCTTCAGGGCTGTAAAAATTATATCTATGGTCCTTGAGCCAAAAAGGTTGGGAACCACTGACTTTAATACATTACAGTCTGGATGGAATGTAGGGAATGCCTACACAGCAGGAGATCAAAATACAACTATACTAGTTTGATTTAGAGAAAGTGCAGCAGTGGCTGAACACAAAGAGAAAATAATCTGATCTTCCATTGGACTATAGTACAAATGTATAACTGAATACATACTGTATTGCAGTTAGAGAGTTAGAATATAATTTTTTTCTAATGTTGTCAGATCCATCCAATGAAAAGTGTGTAAATGCTTTTTGGTCACTAGAATTTTTTGGCCTGTTGATTTTAAAGAAGTTGTTAAAAGTTGGATGGATGGATGGATGGATTTGCAGAATGTGAGTACTTAAGGGTCTGATCCAAAACCCTATTGATGTAAATAAAAAAAAATTAGCTGCTGACTTCAGCAGCCTTTGGATCAGGTCCATACTGAGGATGACACTGTTGAGACTGCTCCATAAGTTCAGAGGTAGAAGGGTGTAAGAAACCCCCAGCACAACCACTTGCTTGTTTCTGCTCCCCATGATACATCTGAACAAAGCTGAACTCCCAGCATGCCTAGAGGAGTGCATAAAAGCAGGTTCAGTATCAAGCATCCTCCTAAGTGGTGGGAGTCTTCAAGAGAAATTCTGTATGAGGTAATTTACTCCCCAGAGCTTGTTTTGGAGCCAGATAGCTGACGCTGTCCCAAATGCCAGCCTGGGCCTGATCTGCATGACTGACTGACCGACAGCCTGAATTTTTCTACTATAAACATAAAGTAAAGAGGCCATTTGCTTGAAATAAGGAAAAATTGAGTATCAACATTCTATGTTAAAACTTATTTTTTAGTATTTCCTCCATCCGCCTAAAATTGGTTGACCACTTTGAGTGAATCAGCTAGGGCAGTCACCACAGTATATGGCAGTGATCATCAAACTCAGGGTCAGGACCCAGTACTGGGTCACAGACCCTCAAGCACTGTGTCACGGCACCCCTTGCTGCCACTGCCAAAATGTTGGAGTGCATTGTTCAAAGATGTAATTGCTGGGTCGTGGGAATAAATTATTTTCTTCAACTAAGATCCAGAGTAACAAAGTTTGAAAACCACTGTATATGGCACTCTCAGTCTCCATGGCAAGTGCTGTCTCTGTACAGTACACTCAAATGTTGCCAACTCAGGAGTAGGACTCTGGGCCATGGAATCAGTTCTGGTTTGTCTCACTGGGCAATGCAGAACTCATCTCCGGAGCTCCTAAGCTACTTTTTTAAATGAGAGATTAAAGGATATCTTATTTGAAAATGGTAGAGTCATTTGAGACTCTGTTAAAATCCCATCCAGAATTTCTTATGTATGTGCATGTGCATATGATTGTGTGTAACATATAACTAATATGTGTTTAACAGCCATGTTGCTTTGTGGGTCCAGTGGGGTCAAGGACTGAACATGATATCCTATTTGCTAGGATGGACCGCATCAAAGCCAGGCAACAAAAATACAAAAAGGGTAAAGAACGAATGCTGAGCATGAACCAAGAATCAATAGAAGGGCAAGAAATTCAAAAGGCTTCCGAATATGATGATGAAGGTACCTCAAGCATGTTACCACATCATAAATGTATCAGAAGGTGGAGCTCAATGTTATGCACTCAGTAAACTTAACATTTATCCTGCACATGTAGATGCATGTGTGTGTGTTAGAAAGCATTCATCTGGGGGGGGCAGTTTTAGTGGAATATCATTTTAAAGCTTAATTCACCCAGATAAAAGTCTTTTTTAATATCCATTTTGGGGAAATGATTGACTTTGAGGTAAACAAATATACCTTTGATTAAGTCTGTCTTTAACAAGGAGCAAAATAACAGAAGTTGTTTGAGCAATGGCTGTATTTTTGCAACCCGTGAAATAAACAAACATCTTCTATTGTGTTTGAAATACTATAGGTGAACATATCATGAAGTATCATTATTTCCAATCATACCTAACTGGGATTGAAATTTTTTTGGATTAAAATTTGTTAGGAGTCTTGAACTATGCTTTTACATCTTTGTTTTTTATGAATTTATTTTCTTTTTCAGGGGATTATCAGATGGAATTTTTTTTCTTTAGATCTTAAGTTCATCAGTGATTAATAGAAACTGTGCTTCCAAATCATATTGATAGCATATACTAGCAAGTTTTTGGCCTCTAACACAATAAAATTTTAACAAATGAAATGTCACTGGGCATGTATATGAATGCTTTCTGTTTATTTTCCATTAGTTTTATGGGAAGTCCATGAAATCCGTCAGTGTGTAATACATGTCTGCACAGTAATCATTTCTTTTTAAAAAGATGCACAGTTTCAAAGAAAACACACACACTCCCACTCTTAAAATGCAAGCTCTTCTGTTGCACTTGGTGTGAGATACAGTTGTTTTTTTTTTTTAAATGACTATGTAAGAGATATCATTAGCATTCTGGGCTACTGTTAAACCATGAATATCGTTCTTTTACTGAGTATATTTAGTAGAGCTGACATCTAGTGTGCTCATGCAGTTTAGATCTATTGAGAGAAATAAGTAATTAAACAAAGTGTAAACAATGTGTTTCTCATTTTGTAAAATTAATATTTGGCCATATTTTATTTTAGGAGAAGCAGACAAAGAGAAAATCAAGGGCAAAAAAAAGCTGTGGTGGCGGCCTTGGGTTGATCATGCTTCCAGTAGGTTTTCTCAATCATCTTACCAATACATGGATTTACCCCTTATATCCTTGACCAGAATTAAGGCATTCCCACAACTCGTTTGTTTTATGCATGGATTTATGATTGTGACTTGATAGAGCATTTGATTGTATAAACTGACCTTTGTCATCAAGGTGCCAAATTAACAGGGTTCTGCCTTTGCACATAACGCGGCTCTAGGTATTTCTGATTGCTTGCAGTGATATCAAGTGAACGAAAAACATGAACCCAAAGAATCTATCTCACACTTACAGAGGGGTAAGCCTTCAAAAAATGATAAAATGGTTTTAAATTAGAGAGTGGAAACTTTGGCAGTGCTAATACTCACGTGCATTCAGGGCCTGAGTTTAGTCTTTCCTTGTTTTATTTCGGAAACACCAGTGATTCACCAGTTGTCATCTGAGGCATACATCACCATGGACTTCACTGAGAACTGGATCAAGCTGTGTGCACAGAAAATATTCTTTTTAAAAGCACTCTAATTAGGTATATTAATGAGAAGTTAGCTTGAATAAGTATTGTAGGACAGATCCCTCAGTAACTGTGAGAACCTTGATTTATGTGACATTTTCAAAAGGGTTCAGAATTTGCCTCTCTTTGTTCCTACTTAGTCAACTAGAGATCTACTGTTAGATTCAGTGGCATAGAATAAGGCTAAAGATGCCAGAAAATCCCACCTTGTGTAAATACTATTTAAATGTGAAGTGTAGAAATGTATTCATACTTCTGAAATGTGAGCAGATGGTGTAAGTGAAGCTCTTCCAAATCTGACCTTGCCTGTGAGAGAGCCATTCTAGCAAAAAAAGTTTATAATATGAATGCTGGCAAGAATTTCTTGTCTTTCAACTTCTTCCTCTAGTCAAATCCTTCCACAGGTCTTTTCCAGCCAAAAAAATTATCCTCATTACTTCATTGCAGTTGGCACAAAAAATGTTCTACCCTGTGCAGCTGGTATTCACTCAGTGGTGCTCATTTTCACTAAATTAAGAACAGGAAATATTGTTTTTCTGGGAAAACTTTTGGTGACAGCTCTTCAGAATGTAGAAACTCTCCTGTTTAAATATTATTTTTTAAATGGCAGAACTGTTTATTGAGTTGTCTGACAAATTCACACATATTCTGTCTGACCCAAAGCCCTCTGAAACCAGTGGAAAGAGACTTATTAACTTAAATGGTGTTGGGATTGAGCATGTCATGAAGTCTGTTTTCAGTGGTGTGTCTTTCACATCAGCACATTGATATGATAGATTTTGACAGATAAATCACATCTGGTCATCTGAGCAGGTTAAAAAAAAAAGTTATCTGGTGCCTAAATGAGAATTAACATCCTATTAAGGTTTCCATGTATGTAAATTGAGCTCAAATTATTAAAAAATTTGATTGGCCAAAATCTACTTTCATTTTCACTAGGATTAACATGGAGTACTCTGATAACAGTTTACTCTATTATTTTCACGTTTACACAGATTTAATTGAGAGGAGAACTTGGCTCAGTCTTATACATAATCCACCGTTAATGTAATATATTATAATATTTTATAGATGTTTACAAACACTAATATTTTATGTTATGTTTACAGACTTTGAACTCAATATAACTAGCTTAATATCTAATTTACACTCTAAATCAGAAGAGAACAGAGCATGAGACCTAATTATCTAAACTCATATGTCCAAATACTAGCTCTTATTTTGCAGAAGTCACCTATTACATGATAATTTCAGCTATTTAATAACTATTAGAAAATTATACATTTTATACAAGTATATGGCACTGATCAAAGTACAAAATTAAATTGAAATATTTATGAACAATCACTTTCTTGAACCTCAGGAGTTTTGTTTTCCTTATACACATATTTCTATGCACTAATTTGGCTATTTCTGTATTTTTGTGTATGTGTGTTCTTGCTAGCAGTATTTTATAGTATATTACATGCATATTTCTGTCAAGTCACAAGTAAACTGCTGTCTTTCTGTTTCTGAAGAGCATAATATTACTTTAGAGAGACCTATCCTTTTTCAAAATCTATGAAAACAAACTCATTGTCATTTCAATTTCGTTTAAAAGAACAATAAAAAATTAAACACAAAGTACAATTAGCAACTAGTTTTCTTACAGTTTTTAACTACGGTATTTTTAAAGGAATTGGATATGGTCTGTCTTCATCCTCACACTGGTTTTGTAGTCAACAAAAGAAACTGCCTAAATGGAGTCTTTGATTTCAGCAATTTCTGATTCATTTCACCCTCATTATATCACATTCTTAGAAACACCATGCATTGGTGTTTAGTCAGCATTATTTAAATTGTTTATTGCAGTAATGCAGAAACTGGTGGAAAGCATCGTAATAACTAGCTTTATCCTGCAAACGTTGCCTGCCGTACAGACTCACTACTATGCCTATTGAAATAAATCATAAAGTCTTAACTTCCCAGAGCATGAAAAAAATGCTCTGTATTGTACTAAGTGTTTTCAGGATAGTTTGGAAATGAATACAGATCAAAATGAAGATCTTCTCAAAGGAAGAGCCACCATTTATAAATGTTTTGCAGTCTATCTGTGACCTCTTTCCATTCATGACTAATGACATTTCTTTTATAATGTATCAGCTTGTGCTTATAACTATGTTTACTGCTGTTGAGGAGCTGGACTACTGGAGTTAAATGTTTTAGGCCAGTTCTGATGCTGGCTAATTGGCATATGTTCTGTTTTCATTTAGCTTTATACCGTTATACTCTTACACATTCAGGCTGTGTCCATACATAGATGCTTATTTCAAAATAAGTTAATTCAAAATAAGCCAATTCAAAATAAAATTTTTATTTCGAATTAACTTAGATCGAAATAAGCAAAAACATCAAATCAAAACAGCAAGTCCAGACACAGGACTTGCTATTTCGAGTTAGGAGAGGGGCGCCGTTGGAGGTATGGCAACATGGCCCCCTCCCTGGGCCATGCCCCCACCCAATATATAGAAAAAGGAAAGCATCCTGGGAAGGAGAAGGGCAAAAGTGTTAATTCAAAATGATGGTTATTTCAAAATAACATGTCTGAATGGCATTATTTCGAAACAACCATTTCGAAATAACAGCTATTTCAATTTCAGCCTAGGTTTTACTGTTTCAAAATAAGGTTCGTTATTCCGAAATGACTGGGTTCATCATTTCAAAATAACGAAACATCGTTCGGACATGACAACTTTAAATCGAAACTACAACTGTTGTTTCGATTTAAAAGCTACACGTGGACATAGCCTCAGATGCTTTCTGATCACTCTCAGAGAAGGGGATGGGAAGCATCTGTTAATATTCTCCTGATTCATTTCTCCCAGCTTGTTCCAGGGAGGTAAGCAGGGCTCCTCCAGTCCCTGTGAAATAGGCCTCTGAGCCCTACAAGTATCAGCAGTAGCAAGAGTCATCTGTATAGAGTTCCCTTGCTTCTCTGTTGGCTCTCTCTCCCCAATCTTAACAGTTCTGCTCTAATGGAGTGATTCAGACATAGCTCCCAGCTGCACTAATAGCTCCCAAATGGGGATTCCCACTGTGGAATATGGAGGGTGAATGCTGCCACAGAATACCTTCCTCAGTGGGAAGGGGGGGGATCTGTGTGTGGTTCCTGGGGCATGATTCTGGCCATTATTTTACTTCTTAAATATTGTTTTTACTAATCCCATTAGGGAGCTAATGTGCTCTCTGCTCCATACTGAGCTGTGTTCCATGCCAAAGAGTGGCTGCATCATTGCTGGTGTTTAGTCTTAGCTTCCTTTTCAACTAAAACAGTTGTTAGATGAATGTTTTGTTACATTAGTGTTGTTTCAGAAACACTTCAGTGCACAGGTGAGAGAGAAAACTTACATGAGTTTTGGTACAGCACTGAAGCACAGTGGGGCTACAGGCTTAATTTTCAGACAGATCATACCAAGCAATATTCTGGGTATTAACTTGTAAGCATCACAGATGCTGTAGATCTCATTCTGCTAAAATGTCTGTGGAGACAATTTTCACTATCAGCAATTGGAATTTTTTTTCTGAAAAATAACTCCACATGAGGAACATCTCTATAACATTTCTTTTTCAAGGTCTCTTCGGGGGCATGCTTAGAGGCCTGTGAGAAACATTTTTAGCTTGTTTCCACATTTAATGATTTTGACCCCAGTTCTGCAATAAGATCCATTGAGGTGGACTCTTGAGCCCACACAGAATCTCACAGATATAAATGGATATCTGCACAGGCCCAGAAGTCCACCTGAACAGACATGTCTGCCTCTGTTTTTAATGGCAACTTATAACATGTCGCTGTTTGGATAGAGTACTGGCAACTTTCTTTTCAGGTTTAAGATTTAATATGATTTATTAGCATACATCTAAGCACGAAAGAGATGTGTAGACTACAAGGTATGGTTGAGCAGGTTTGGTATTTTTGTACGCATCTATAATGAGGGTTAAATGTATACTTTATATATAAATACATATTGTTTCATATGTTATGAGTGACAATGTGATACTTAGCTTAAGTAAGTATTCCTTTAAATCCTTCAGTTCATTTAGAGGTTTTACTTTATCATTCTTCACTGCCAAACTTAATATGATGACTTTGTTTTTAATCTTGCTCATTATTTTATTTTTCATTTCCTTTGTTTCCCTTGTTCATTCCTGTAGGCCTGTTATCTTATTACATACCAAAATAATGCTTCTGTTCAAGGATATAAGGCCCAGTTCATTCACTTGGCATCTTTAATGTATGGACGTTTCAGATCCTTCCTGAATCCGTGGGCAAAACATCCTTTGTGATCACGTTTAATAATATTAAAGTGATTCATTTCAAACAAGCCAAGGTTTTCCCTTACCTTACCAATGCTTAAGAGTTTGAAGAGAATAACTAATGCCATCCCACTGTGTAGTTTAAAGGATGCCTAACATTTTAAGACAGCAGTTCTGTGCTCTTTGTCCCGTCATACTATTTATGTAACATTATTAGTTTACCTGCTGAGATTATTTTACTCTCTAACAAAATGAAAGCAGCCATCAATCCTGGATACACTTAAGTTACATTATTTATCAAGTTCCTAACAAATAAATTTTAACATAATAACTTGTTCTACTTCACTTTATTTATTTGTCTGTTTATTTTTACATTTTGCGAGCCCTGTTCCTTTGTGTGGCAATGTTTTCTTAGTTTATTCTTCTCTGTCATGCCCAAAGTATCTCATTCTCTAACACCAAATAACTTGTCCAACAGTGAGTCCTATTCTTCTCCATTTCTGCTTCTCCTGCTTTTGAGTCCATTAATGACTGGCTGATTGATTGTGCATCTTTGCGTCAGCTCAGAATAGAGTACCTTTCTTTACACAAAATAAGCAAATATTTTGTTTCATTTAGTGGTCAGAAGTGGAGATTATTATTTATTTGAGACGGATAGTGAAGAAGAGGAGGAGGATGACAAAAAGGAAGAAGAAGAACCTCGGAGAAGGTCAGCATTCCAGGTACTGTACAGTAATGTTTGTCAGCTCAAGTTCTTACCAAGAGGAGAGCTTGAGTTGAGATCTGAGAATCTCATAAGCATCATTTCACACATTAAAGCTCTCCATAGCTTACATGTCTAAAGAAGACGTGAGATATATTGAATATGAAAGGTTTTGCCAACTTAAAATGCAATGTTGCCTGCTGTTAGGATTGCCAAATTCCTATAATTTCAGAAAGAGCTGTACCGGAGTCAGATATTTGTTCATTTGTATGTGAACGGTATGTGGTGAGAGTGTGAGTCTGGATTGCAGGGAAAAATTTGCACCTATTTTTTTATTGCATTTTTAAACTTAAATTCTTGGGAAAAAATTGTGTTAATATTATGGGTGCCAAATGTTTAGCTTTTAAACAAAATCTGAATTGAGTTCTCAACTAGTTGACATTGTCCTTTACGGTTGTTTATCATCTTGTTAAAACATTACCATTTAAGACTGAAATCATTACTTTCTAAGACTAGAGGATCCTACCCTTACCTAGGAGATGTGACCATAGAAGGCCCTTGACCCGTGCATGCATCTCCAGTTGTATACTTGAGAACTAAGTATAATATGGCTTTTAATACTTTGAATTTTTGCCTGTTGGTTGGGTTGTAGCAAAAAAAGTACTTTTGCTTGTGAATGGTTTATCAATTGTTTGGTTAGTTTTTCCATGTTCCTTAGAATTTCTGTCACTATATATGCATATGGCTTTAGCAAAGTACTAACATTTAACTTGACATTTGTTATAGACCCTACTAAATATTTACTTTTAACTACTGTATTTTACTTTTACTTGTAAATTGTCTCTAACAATCATCTGTTATGGGATTATAATGATATCCTTATCAGTTTGACCATTCAGTAGGGTATACATTTAGGGATTTAGAGATAAGCATATTATTTATTAGTATCATACAAGAACTCAAAAGTTATCTAATTAAAAATTTATAGCAAATTGTACATGTATTAACACGTTGTTTTCAATGAATGTTAGCCCTTTATTAACAGTTATCTATTTACAATCATACAAAAGATAACTTTAACTAACAGTTTTCCTTTTTTCTACTAATTTCTCTTCCATTGTCCTCCTTTGTAGAGAGCTATTGGGAAATTTGCTTCAGCCATTTTAGCCCTGCCAAAGTCTATCATTAAACTGCCCAAAACTATTCTTCAGTATTTAATCAGAGCAGCAAAGGTATTTGCCATTTCACTAGTGTGCAATATATGCTGTTATTACATAAAATTTTGGCATAATGTAATTTACTGCCCTTGTCTGCATTTTCCCTCTTGTATGAATTATCTGTGGGTGTGTGAAAGTCCAAAGCTTTTTACACATTAAATGCCATAAATTTAACGATTCAAAGTACAAAAACTACAATTAGTTGTCTGTCTTAATGCCTCTGGAGAGAAAATGCAGATACAAATTTTTGTTTTCTTTTGATATTGCTATCTAAGGCATTGTAAGAGGGTCACATGAAGTTGCATGCATCTGTAGACAGCGTGGTAATTCCTCTCTCAGAAAGCTGGTAAAACCTTAAACTAAACTAACAAAACACACATTCTGTCCCAAACTCTTTGTCCTAGCATTTTATTTTCCTCATCTAGACCATCAGAAATCTGCTCTGTGTACAGCCTTAGCATTTTCTTTTATCTTCCTCTCAGAAATTTAGCACACTCCAGCCTTTAACAGCACACATGGTTTTGCACTCCATACATACGACATGAAACTAACTTCAGAGTAAGCACTAAGTGCATTATTGATTAACCACACCAGACCCTTCACTTACAAAGTCTTGCTTGTCAAGTTCTAAAACAAGATATATATTTTACTTGGCAGAAGCTGAAATACCCTTTCATTTAGCATAAGTAGAGTTATAATTAATGTATCAAATGCATTTCTTTTCTTCCTTCCTTCCTTTACCCCATTATCTCAATTTGTTCCATCATCATCCCAGTCTGTAAATTCCCCATCTTCAAGCATCTGACGAAGTGGGATTTTCTCCAATGAAAGCTCATTCAATAAATAAAATTTTTAATCTTTAAAAGTGCCACAGGATTCCTTGTTTGTTTTGCTGAACTAGACTAACACGGCTACCCCATGGAAATTAAACCCATCATCTCTAGGCTCTCCTCCTTCTAGATACACTATAGCTCAGTGGTTCCTAACCTTTACTCAAGGGCCACAGATAGCATTTTCACCAATTTCTGCCAACGTGCCCACTGCCCCTGCAGCCAGATGGAGGGAATTTAGCGAAGAGGCTGCCTCCTCTCTGATTTCCCATCTCTTGGGCTGCAGCCGGAAAACTGCATGGATCCTCTAGCCCTCTGCACTCCACCTGGGTCCCTAGGCATGGCTCCCTTCTGCAGTTAGGGGGAGGAAAGGTCAGTTCTCCCCTCTCTCTCCAGCAGGGACCTCAGTGGCAATAGACCTAGGCAGAGTGCTTTGTCATGCTCCCAGGAAGGAGATCTGTTTCTCAGCTGTACCAGATCATTTTCACCTCACAACTATTGAGCACACATTCACAAATCAGAGCCAATTTGAAGACTTTTTTTTTCTGTAAATTCAATTAAAAGCCAGTTTCTGAAAATTTTTAAGATTGGGTTTGGAAAGCCTCAGAGTGACTTCTGGTCATAAAATAGTAAAAACAAATTTAAGAAATGGAACATTTACAATGTCATTGCCTGTAATAGACAATCCCAGCTTCCCTGAGACACAGGTGTGTTCATGTTGTAGTATGCATGCTTATATTAGTTTGCTTTGTTTTTCCCCTCATGCATGACATTGTGCACTCCCTGCTTAACAGCTGTTGTTGAATAGAAATGAAGAATGATGAAATACTGGTTGCAAATGAATTTTATTTTTGAATAAAAATTATGAAAAGAATAAAAGTGCATCTTTTGTTTCAAACAGCAGTAGTATTTAATACCTTTAGTTCCTGTTTCATGTTATGCTCTGCTGGGAGAACAAAAATTAAATATTATTGCCTTTTTTTTTTTTTTAGAAACCTTTCCCCACACCTTCATCAGAGCTATCCAAACTGCTACTGTTTGGTAGCAATACTTAGCATTGCTATAGCACTTAATAAAAATTGGACAAACTCCTGCTTACTCAGTCATAGAAATCAGTAGGGTGATTAATGTGAATATGGAGAGCATGATTTGGCCTGTTAGCTAATTTATCCCCATGAAATCTCACTAATGCAGGTAAGTAGTGTTATCTCCATTTTTCCAGGTAGAGAAAATGAAGCAGAAAGGTTGACTGACTCCCCCAAAGCAACAAAGGAAGTTATTGTCAAAACAAGGATGAAAACTCTGATGCTCCTGGCTAATAGTAGTAGACTGTTCATAGACTGTTAGATCTCTGTCTGTAATCTTCAGAGGGGAAAAAAGATCACATAAAGCATAAGAAATTTGCAGATGCAAGTACTAGCACTGAAATAATAATAGCAACTTTTGATATTCTAGATTACTGGTTTTAAACTTTCTATTACCATTTCCATTTTGCTGAACCTTTTTTGTCTTGCTGATAAAGTAGAAATGTAAATTCAAGAGATTTGGGAGAAGTGAGCGATATGTTCAGGTGTATTAATTCACAAATTTAATTCCCAGAGTATTAATCTTCATGGGTCTTATGAAACTTGGTTCACTTGCAGTTGTTTTCACGTTTGGTTTCATGTTAAGAAAAATAGTACAAGAAAACTCAGCAGATCTGCAGGGTAGGTGTTTGGATTGGGATGTGCTATGTCTACTTACCCTTGAAGCTCTAAACGTGTTTACCCTAAATATATATTCCTGTTGGTGGTTTACTTTACTGTTTACTTTCAAAACATGAAGATCCTTGAAATAAATGAGCTTGTTCCCTTCAGTTTGTTTATCAGGCCTGGATTACGGATCCAAAAACTGCACTTCGACAGAGGCGCAAAGAGAAGAAAAAGTTTGGGAAGGAAGACAAGCGAAGGCTAAAAGGATCTGGGGATGGTGTGTATGCTTTTGTATGCTCTTTCAAAGTCCCCTTTAAACAAGCAAACAAAAACTCACTCTTCTTTCAATCCCTGGCATAGTATCACAAAGAAAATGCTCTCAATTCCATCATGGGACTGGGAAGAATGTTTTTTGCTGTTACCAGGGCAGTTTCTAGTAATTTATCCCATCTTCAAAGTGTCTGACAAAGTGGCTATGTCAACACATAGGGCCTTGTTTCGAAAGGTTATTTTGAAACAAATCATTTCGAAATAAAGCCCTTATTTCGAAACGACTTAATTTGAAATAACTAAAAGTCAGTTCGAAATAAGAGAAAAGCCCCAATTGAAATAGCATGTTCAAACAGTGGACTTGCTATTTCGCTTTAGGGGAAGGGCATGATGGGTGGTGTGGCAACATGGCCCCCCAGTGGGGCCATGTTGCCAACCAATCTCCTACCACTGGCTCTCCAGAGCCAGTGGCAGGGGAAAAACTGCAGGGGAGGGGGGCAGATGAGGAAGCCCCTCTTCCCCCTGGCTTCCCCTGCTGCCCCTCTGCCCCACCACCCTAAGCAGGGGCATGGGTCACCTAGGCCCCGGCTACCCCCTTTCCCCACCCCAGCCTCAAGGCAGGAGCAGGGGGCTAGGAGCCCAATGGGGCTGGGAGCTGCTTGCTGCAGACTGCACCTAGCTCCCAGCCTGGTCAGTTTCACAGTGAAATTGCTTGCAGTCTGCCCGGCAAGCAGCTCCCAGCCTAGCCCCCTGCTCCTGCCCTGAGGCTGGTGGGGGAAGGTGGTAGCAGGGGGCTAGGCGACAGTGTTGTTTTGAAATAAAAGCCTCGTGTGGATATACCCAGTGGGATTTTCTCCCATGTAAGCTCATGCAATAAATAAATCTGTTAGTCTTTAAGTGCCACAGGACTCTCCTTGCTTCTTTTGGTCAGAGAGAGAATCTTTGACCTAAAATGAGTTTGCTGTGGGTCTTTACCTGAAAGACACTGTATATGATGCTGACCTCTTACAAAGGACAGAGGTAGAGGAGGTCAACTGATGTGTCTTGTCAGAACAAGTGATACAAATTAGAAGAGATTACAGAAGAGAGGGAAAATGTGACTGCCATGGAGCTGCAAAATCAAAGCCTGGGATTTAAACTCAGAGAACTGGTAGGTAGGGTCCTGTGAGAAGAAAATCTAAGGTCAGAAGGAAAGCTGTCTGTTTCTAAAGGCACAATTGCAAGCTGTCTGATGTGAAGGAAAGATAGGAAGAATAGTAAGCATGGGCATTGCTGGAGCTGGGCACCCATGGGGACCATGCTCTGAATGTTTTGCCCATTGCAGCTCTGCAGCAGTGCTCTGTGAGTACTCACATGTTGGGGGTGGGGTGTTTTTAAACACCCTGCAGGCTGTCAGCAGGAGATATGGATCTCCCTGCCCCCCCCCCCCCGACAGGGCAGCAGTTTCCAGCAGCTGTGGTTTGGATCCCCCTTTGGCTCCAAGAATGATTGGGGGGATCTGGGCCAAACAAGGGGCTGCTGGGAGTGGCTTGGGGAAGGAAAGTCCATGGGGAGGCTGCTGGGAAGAGAGTAGGGGATCAGTAGCTTCTGAAGGTCGGGGGGACTGGGGCGTAATCAGGGGTTGCCAGCCACAGGGACAGTCAGTAAAAGAAAGAAAGAAAGAAAGAGAGACATTTTTGCTGCTGTCATTAAAAACATTTTTAAAAAAAGGTTCCTAAAAATGGTCTGTGGGACTTTGACAGCAACAGGAAAGAGCAGCAGCTCCCCTCCTCCACTGAAGCTATCAGATCCTTTGGCTCCCACCTCAGGCCTCACATCCAGGCTGTTATGCCTCATGTCTCAGGCTCTCTCACCTTGTGCTGTGATACCTTTTAAATGAATTTATATAAACATTCAAATCAGCAGTCCCACAGTGCTTTTTGCCAATTTGCCAATTTTTAATGACCAGTTTCACATGTTGGCATAAAGGGATGAAAAAGCAAGAAATATTTTTCAGTTTTCATGTAGAATGCTTTCAGTATAGTAGATTCACCCATTTTCCAGCTGCAGTTATTTGCAATGTGTTTGGCAGGCAGCAAAGAAAAAATATTGAAATTTAACATTTGTTTCTTAGCATCACAAAACTGTTTATATACTGCAAAATGTTTAGTTTATTGGTGATTTGCCACTCTCGACATTTTTGCTGCATTAATAAAAAAGAAATACTCATCAGAAATATTTTTGCCAATACATATTACATGAAAACATTCATTCTGAAGCAGTTACAGAGAAGTACCTTCCTCTAATACCTATTCAAGAGAGGAGGTGTTTTTGTCTTTTCTCTGTCACTGAAGCTACAACAGACATGTTAATATATTAAATACTATTAGATCACTTATTTGATCCCCTTAATTATGTCTGCGATTTTTTAAATGGCAAACATCTGCGTTAAAACTACTGTTTCACTTAGGCTTACATAAAACAGCACATGATGGATTCAAAATAACCCTTTGTTTCAGGTAGTCAGCTCCATCTTCAGGCTGTTGCCAATTCAGATAATCTTAATCAGCATGAAAGTATGGAAGCTGAATGAGTTAAAGGCATGAGTAAGTGTTTAAAAAGTATGCTAGCCGATTAAAGTTTCTAGAGAGTTAACCAGCAAACTTTTAGAGCTAGATCTTCAGCAGCTGTAAACAAGCATAACTCATTTGAAATCTATGCAACTGCACTGTTTTATTCCAGATGAGGATCTGGCTTTTAGGATTAACCAATAAACAAAACGTCTTTACAAAAATTAGAAGAGCATCATTCATGGGTCATCTCCAAGCTATGTTGTTAGAAGGTTTTCCCACACTTGGATCCTGGGGGGATCAAGAGAAACCTATTCTACTAAGAAAAGATGTCCTGAAGTGCTTTTTAATAACCATGAAGTCTCCTTTCGATTCTAGCAGGATTTACATGTAAACCTGTGTGGGAAAAGGCTCATTGCTTTTATTTTCATTTGGCAGGTGCTATTGATGTAGAATATGAAGAGAGAGAGGAAGAAGCTGTCAAAAAGAAATCAGATGGACCAGGTATGCAGGCAGAAGGAAGGCTGCAGTAGCATTGCGTTGCAATTGTGATTGTGGGGATAAATGACACTACGGTCAATGTGTAAATAACCCAAAGGCAACATACAAGCAATGTGATTCTCTCTAGCTTTCCTCTCTTTAGTCAGAATCACAGTTAACTCTAGTCTAAAAGGTGCGGGCATTCATGGAATCACAAAGACTAAAGAAAGAAAGGACTTGCATATCATCCAGGCCACTTCCTTTACAGTATAGACGTATTCCCACTTTTAGGGGCTTCATTCATCCAATAGTTTTTAAAATTCTAAGAAAGGTGTCTTCCACTGTAGAACAAATACTCTCAAACCCTTCCCCAAAAGGGTACACAAATACACCGACATTTGTGTAGCCTACCAGCCAACTGACGTAGACATATGATACATTTGTGTGCTGTGTTATGCCTGTTTTAGGATTTAGTCCTGCTTCCATTCAAATCAGTGCCAAAACTGCTGTTGACTTCAGCTGTGCAGGATAAGGCCTTAAAATCTGACGGTCAGTAGAGCTGGCACCTTGTATTTTTTGTGGATTATGCACTGCTGAGCACACCATCAGCGTTCAGTTAGGGACTAAGGCTGTGTTCTCACACAGCCAGTTATTTCGATATGGTTGTTTCGCAACAACTGTATATCGAAATAACCCTTATTGCAAAACAACTTATTTCGAATTAACAAAATGTTAATTCGAAATAAGGAAAAACCCAGGAATCAAAATAGCAAGTTCACACTGTGAACTTGCTATTTCGGTACCCGGTCCAGGGGGCTGCAGCCCCCGGCAGGGGAGGGGACCAGTGGCTGCGGGGGCGCTGGAGCCCGCCGCCGGAGCTGGGGCGCGGAGCCCAGCTGGCAGCCCGGGCTTCTCCCCCGACCCCACCAGCGGGTCGGGGGCACCGAGCCTAGCCGGCAGCCCGGGCTGCTCCCCCGACCCCGCCAGCG
>ML682005.1:24486444-24517452 GCA_007922195.1 Podocnemis expansa | reverse complement strand
GAACAACGGGAACCGTTGTTCCGATACAACCGTGCGTCGTGTGAACAGCTGAAACCTTGTTCCGGAACAACCTCCGTTGTTCCGGAACAAGGGGTCTGTGTGAACACAGCCTAATACCGCAAGATGCTGAATGTCTCTTTCAAGGTAACCAATGACTTTAAATCCCATTGGTTCTAACTTACAGTGGGACTTGAGAAGGCTAATCACCTCACAAGAGGCAGTCAACAACTTGGAAGATTCTGCCCAATTACAATAAGTTGGTAAAGGTTTTCCCGTTTAGGAAATTGGTACAGATATGATGAATCCTGAAACTAACAATGTGGATCAGATCTTCAGGACTGACTCTTTGGCTTCAGGTGGTATGAATAGGAGAAAGGTGGCTTCCCTTTCCATGTCGCCTTGACCAGTTTTCACTGATACAGTGTGATCTTCTCTTCTAGAGCTATTGATCTCCTCTATTTAAAATTGAAAGGGCACTCTACTCTCCAGCAAAACTTGTATCAAAGAGTAAACCAGAAGGTCACAAAAGTCAGAAGATATCTTACCCCTTTCCCACAAGATCAGCACTTCTCCGAAGAAGAAAGGGTTTGTTCTTCAGGCTTTCCCTATCTCATGGCACAGCTTGATTTACTAACGTACCAAGATCAATTTCAGTTACTGTGGATGATCTGAGAAGGGTTGAGGAAAGGAAAGGATGATGTTAATTGCACTGTTATCCCTCAAAACACATGTAATACCAAAAAGCACTGGAAGTGTAAACATCAACTGGATAATGATATTGCAAAAAAAGGGAGAGAGAGGTAAAGGACAATGGAATCCTTCAGTGACAGAGTAGCAGCTCCTTCAATGAAAAGCTCCTATTTTTTACATTTCAGGATATCTACTGCATATTACTTTGTTGGTGTACACCTTTTGCATACCTTTTAAAAAACAAATGACTTCCTCCTCCCCCCAAGTGTTGAGAGACATCATCTGGTGACATTGGGTACTGACCCAGTTAAAAAGCTGCTCAGCAGCAGAGCTGTAATGTTCATATAGGTCCACACCTTAGTAGATGCTGGAAATGTTTTAGCTGCATACTATATATTCTTTCACTAGGCCACTTACTCCAAAAGTAGATCCATACATTTGTTTCTTTCAGATTGGAAATCACAGCATTGGACTAGATTTTGGTTTGGAGAGAGGATTTCAGCACTTTTCTGCAACACACAAAGCACTGTCAACCATGAGTGGGAGGGATGGCAATGTGTTGCAAATAGTGGCCTGATTTTATAAATCCCTAAATACTCAGAGGAGCACTTAGTCATCTGAGAAGTGAAAGTGGCACTGTCCAAGTGAAAAAGTACACCTCAGTCTGAATTTCATAAATTGATCCCATAAAAAGAAATCTAACTAAAACTACTGTTGTATTTAGGTGCAAGTCTTGTCAAACACTATTCATTGCAAAATGTACTTCTTACTGTGGAAGAGGAACATGTATGTAAGCTCTCATTTAATGAAGAAATTTGAGGGAGTCAACTGACTATAACATGCAGCATGTGTGAGCAAGAAAGGGTTTGTGAGATGAGACAACATAGACCAGATGGAAAAATGATAAACTATAGGAAGGTCAAAGCTAGTAAGGTCTAGGCATGAAAGGAGCACTGGCTAGAAGAAATTCCACTGACCAGAGGAAAATGCATGTGTGGAATGGACAAATACACTGTCCAGTTCTACAAGGTGCCATGCACCAAAAATTTCCATTGAGTTACTGGAGCAGAGGTAGCTCTGCACCTTTTAGTGGATGCTTAGCCCTGCAAAACCATTACATGTGTGAGAAGTTTCTCTGAAGCTGACTACTCATGTGACTAGCCTGGTCAGCCTTCTGGGGGGGAAAAGGGCATTCCAAGATTATGAATGCTACCCAGACCATATCTACACAACACCACTCAGGAAATTTCAGGTGAATTGACCAAAGATATGAAGTCAGTGCACGTAAACTTCAGTGTTAAACCCCTAGTCATAAGTGGTAGTAACTAAGGCCATTTTACCTCTGAGTGGGTATGTCTACACTATGTGTTTAAGTTGACTTAAGGGCCCTTAAGTCAACTTAAACAGAGTCCTGTCTACACTGCAGGGCAATAAAGTTGACTTTAGGGTCCAGTAAAGTCAACTTTATAAGGTCTACTTATAAAGTTGACTTTACCATTAAGTCGACTTTATTAAGTTGACTTAAGGCAATGTGGACTCACTAAGTCAACTTAATAAAGTTGACTTAGTGCAGTGTGGCCATTAAGTCGACTTTATAAAGTTGACTTAAGCCAAGGCACCCATTTAAAGTCGACTTTATAAAGTCAACTTAATGTAGCGTGGACTCACTAAGTTGACTTAATATGGTCTACTTAAAGTCGACTTTAAGTAGACTTTATTAAGTCGACTTAATAAAGTCGACTTAGCTTTTACAATGTAGACATAGCCAATGAGAGCAACCATACTAGGTGGGTTGGGGAGATAGGTAAAGTTATTAATATGTATTAATTTATGCACAATGATGTCATGCCTTTAATTGATTCACTTTGACTTTTCCGAGTGTCTCTATGTAGTGAATGCCACAGAATGGTAGGAAACTGGCCCCAACAAACCAGATGACTTCCAGCCACTTCCAGATATTCCTGTTGCTGACACAGACAGGTCTTGCTCTCTGGATTATTGCGTCTAATAAAGTAAAAATTGAACAAGCTCTTGTGAAATGTCAGAATAGGATTAGAATGTGAATGAAGGAAATTTATGTTAATTAACTCTGTCATTCCACCCCCCAGATAATATCATCAAAAGAATATTTAATATTTTGAAGTTCACCTGGGTCCTTTTCCTGGCAACACTAGACAGCTTCACAGCTTGGCTCAATTCTATTTCAAGAGAGCACATTGATATCTCTACTGTGCTGAGAATCGAGAGATGTATGCTGACCAGAGAAATTAAAAAGGTAATACACTTTGTGCTTTACTTTTGCTCATGGCATTTGTGTTGCAGGAATCCATGAGGTGTTTATCTTTTCAGCTCAGTTTAAGGCAATATACTAGAGATGGAAGTTTGTAAGTCTCACATCAATTTTTTAGAAAGAGTATGACTTCTGTAATCCACTGTTGCTTTCTGCTTTAAGTAGAGATATCAAACTCACTCAGTGTGGGGGTCCACACTGGAGGGCGGGACACCTGCCATGGGCCATGTGGCCTCATGGGCTCCTCAGCCCTTTCCCTGGCCCTGCCACATTCAGAGCAGCATGTGCTCCTCCTTTCCCTCCCCAACCCTGCAGGCTCTCAAACACCTTCAACTCCCCCCCCCTTTCCCCTTCCCTTTCCACTTCCCCTATTGTGTGGTGGAAGGCAATCAGCCTCAGTCACAGCCACAGGCAGGCTGAGCTCCTGAGTCCACTGCCCCCGCCCACTCACTGCCCCAGCATGCTGGCCTTTCGTTGGCTCAGTCCCAAATGGCCTTTGATTGGTTCATTCCCACGTGGGTCCCAGGCTATTTTTCCTTTCTTATTTGTGATTCGTGCAATGTGCTGTCAATCAAATTAGCATGCTGACTGACTCACAGTGAACAGGTGGGATGGGGGGCAGTGCAGTGACTCTCCGGAAGCCCAGCCTAGCATGCTGTGACTGGGGCTCCGATTGATTGGCAGACCACAGCAGAGCTGGGCCAGGATTGGCTGGAGAACTTCCTTTGTTTTCCCTGTGCTGTCAGTCAAATCATGTGAGTCAGTCAAAAGCATGCCTGGCTTTCCTCTGGTCCTCCTCTACTGGCAGCCTGGCTTTGCTGTTTGCTGCTGCAGAAAGCTCCCAGGCACAGACCGGGAAGCAGCTCCATGGGCCAAATCAGTGCCTTTGGTGGGCCGCATCCAGCCCCCAAGCTGTGAATTTGACATCCTTAACTTAGAGAGGTCCAGAAAAGTGGCTCTGAGCCCCAAAGCAGCTGATCACAGAAACAAATGTGCTGAGGGATTTAATGCTGAAACTCTAATTGAAGAGTGGGGTTTTTAGTAGACATTCAGAAATCAAGTCAGGGGAGAAGGCGGCACAGCTTTTTTCATAATTGTTCAAGAATTCAGCTCAGTCGGTATCTGCTCAGGCTCCTAGAAATGCAGCTCATACTGGGCATGTGTGGCTTATCATATGAATTAACATGGTCACTCCTCTGGTATGAACATTTAAAACATAGAGTGCATTTGTTCTCGCAGCCAATGTTGTTTATTATGGTTCTGAAAAAAAAGCTATAATGCTGAATTTGTGCTTTATAAATATTTAAAGTACAAAAAGTTATGATGTCACAGACACTTGAGTGTAATTTCACTGCAGAAGCAACAGGTAAAGATTATTTTAAAAAAATACCAAAACTTTTGGTGAACGTTTTTGTCAAAATTTCAAATTTAGAAATTTTTCAATCCTATTTAACTTAGAGGAAGAGAATTGAAAATCAAACAAATACCAATATTAGCAAAGGAACAGACAAAATTTTTTCTTGTAATTTATAATTGATCAATTTGCTTACTAAGAAAATCTGTACATAAAGTTTCAATAAAACTCAGAAAAATGACCAAGGAAAATAGCGAACGTCTTTGTGTGTGTTCCAAAGTCAATACAGCCAGTTGTGGCATGAGCTAGATACTGTTCTACCTTAGGAACCATCAGTAAAGTTGTCATAGCCAGAAAGAGTTCAGCTTAGCTCCCATGCCCAGGGATGTGCTGACAGTTAATGAAAGCATCCTTTTGCTAAGATCCAAAGGGGCAGCCGTCTTAGTCTAGTTCAGTAAAACAAACAAGGGGTCCTGTGGCACTTAAAGCCTAACAATTATATTTAGTGCATGAGCTTTTGTGGGAGAAAATCCTACTTCATCAGATGCTTTGAAGACGGGGGAACTTACAGAATGGGAGGAAATACATGCTGATAAATTTGACCAGGAAGTCATTTAGAGATAATAGATAGTGACACCTACAATGTTTTTTTCTACACAAGAAAAACCAAGGAGTCCTGTGGCACTTAAAGACTAACAGATTTATTTTTCACATGAGCTTTCGTGAGAGAAAATCCCACTTCATCAGATGCTTCAAAGATGGGGGAACTTACAGAATGGGAGGAAATAAATGTAGGAGAGTGTAAACCATGGGATCAGGTCATATAGTAACAACAAATCAGAGCAGGTGTTAAGGTTCAAACCCTGAAGTCAAATTACCTGTTGTAATGGGAAAAGAAGCCATAGTCTGCTTTCACACAATCTAATTTGCATTTTAATTCCAATTCAGCTGTTTCTCTTTGAAATCTTCATGTCCCACTGACGTCCCTGAGTACCATTGTTTACAAATCAAATCATCTGATGAAGTGGGATTTTCTTCCATGAAAGTTCATGCAAAAAATAAATCTGTTAGTCTTTAAGGGCCACAGGACTCCTTGGGGGTTTTTTTTGTTTTGTTTTTTTTTGGTTTTTTTTGCTAGACTAGACTAACACAGCTGCCCCTTTGGAACTTTTTCTACATGGACAGTTTTCTGACTATAACCAGACTTTATGAAGAAATTCTTATCTCAGTTACATCTTTGTAAATCTGGAGTAACCTCCAGTGGAGTTACCCATGTTTATGCCTTTGTAAATGAGATTGTTAACTGCTTCTATCTGAAATGGACTTGAGGAAATTTGGCTTTTGTTGATTTGTTCTTTACAAAGATTCAATTGATGCAAATGACTGACAAAACCAAAATTTCTCCCAATACAGTTCCTTACTGTAGCTGTTTCCTCTTTCTCAGGGGAATGTTCCAACTCGGGAGAGCATCCATATGTATTACCAGAACCATATGATGAAGCTCTCTAGGGAATCAGGACTGGACACAATTAATGAAAATCCCGGTCAAGCTTCTAGTTTAAAGGCGTCTGAGAGGATGGATAGTCTGGATTCAGCAGTTTCTCATGACAGTATTTCCAGGTATTTTGTTTTAGAAACAAAACATAACACTTTTTTTTTTGGATGGACAGAAAAATCATGTGGTAGACTTTATTTTAGGAAATCGTTGCATAATGTTGGACTTCACATCTGAAGTTGATGAGCCTTTTGATTTGTCTGCCACTGTACAGTAGATAAAACATGATCAGTTTTATAGACCCCTATGTTTCCCACTATTCTGAAGTGCACAAAGGGAGCAAAATAATTCTCATTCTTTATACCCTGTCACCAACACACCCTACCCCTCCCCACTGGTCTACAGGGCCTGGCTGTAGTGCAAAGTAGGCAGGAAGCATGGGGCAGAGCCCCCCATAGCCAGGAATCTGACAAAGCCAGGAATCTGAAGGGATCCTAGTCCCTAACCTCATGACTACTGGGCAGCAGCATGGAAGATTCACGTCTGCACTCCATTACAGCCATGGGAACACAGAAGTAGCATTTACTAGTCCGTCATGGCTTCAGCTCTCTTAGTTGTGATCTGTGACTCTGTCACTGAATGCCACCCATGGTAGTGCTGCCAAAAGCACCATTATCTCTCAATTAGTCTGCAGTTTGGAGGGGGATGCTTACTACTTAGTGATGCTCCTCTCTGACCCTTGACTTTAGTCCTTTTTGCTGAACAACTGAGGGACTCTACAGATATTTTGCAGAGACAACCAGGTTTGAAAGCTCTGGAAGGGACATCTGGCTGAACTAATTTTCCTCTGTGTGATTACCTCACTGCTTTCTGTTTCTTTTAATAATTGTATCAAATGATCAGTTTATAGAGGATTTTTGAACTTTCTCAGAGAAATAAAGAGGTTGTAGACATTCTTGTGGTATTTCACTTTCTCCAAAGCCACTTTCTCTCTAAACCATGAAGCCCTATTCAAAATCCTGTCCAGAACTGGTGGTTGCCCAAACAAGTTCATCAGTGCTCTGAGACTTCTCTATGACAACACGCCAGCAAAGGTTATCAGCAATGGAAATCAAGGCAGAACCATTTGAGGTGAAAAATGGAGTGAAGCAAACTTGTGTCATCTTTCCAACATTGTTTTCCATCTTCATCTCCATCTGACACACCTCATCAACAGAAAACTCCCTTTTGGAATTGAAATTTTATATAGGATGGATGGAAGACACTTTAATATCAACAGACTTAAGTCCAAAACAAAGTGTACAGCATCCCTAATGAAGCTCCAGTATATAGATGACAATGTGATTATTGCTCAATCTGAAATGGATCTCTAGACCATTCTTAATTCATTTTCAGACACCTATGTGAGTATTGGCTTAAACATAAACATCAGGTTTAGGAAATGGTGGTTCTTTATCAACCTGCTCCAAATGGAGAAATAAAGTGCCCCCCCACACACACACACACCAGTTCAAATCAATGGAAAAGTGTTTGAGAATATAGATTATTTTGCCTGTCTTGGAAGCCATCTTTCATCAAAGGTAGATATTGATGTAGAAATACAATAACACTTGAAATGTGTGAGCACAGCCTTTAGATGTCTGAGTAAAAGCTTCTTAAATCATGCCATACTTGATGTAACAAAGCACCTGCTATGCCATGCCATTGTTATTCAAACTCTTCCGTATGGCTCGGAAACCTGGACCACATACAGAAGACATATCAAGAGCTTGGAAGAGTATAACCAATGGTGCCTTGCAAAGTCCTTCATATTAGCTGGGAGGATAGATATACAAACATCAGCGTCCTGGCTGAAACAAATTCTAACAGCATTGAAGCCATGGTTATCCAAATACAACTTTGATGGATAAGTCATGTTGTTCCCTAATCTGACTCCTGCCTCTCTGAGTATCCTTTTTTAACAGCTGAAAGAAAGTCAGCAATGTTGCAGGGCGAGGAAGGGAGGGCAAAGAAAGCACTTCAAAGACACCTTGAAGCCAATCTGATGAGGCACAACAATGACACCAATACTTGAGAGACCCTTGCTGAGGGCCATCCAAAATGGAGAAAGGCTCTGTAAGAAAGATCTCAACACTTTGAAATAGTTTGTCAAAAGATAAAAGAGGAACAAGTAGAAGGATCATCAGAACATTTAACATAACAACACTGCCTATCCCTCCTGGAAACCCCTTTTCTTATTGCAACAAGAAATGTGGATATAGGGTTGGGCTATGGAGCGACCTGTGGACCCACTACTCAGATCCCTGGAAGACAATCTTATTCATTTGCAAGTGAGCACCAACATTTCATTTTGATTGAATAGAATCAAATAGGCACTGAGTCAAGAAGTTCCATCATTTATTATAATGTTTTATTTCATGGAAGATTAAATTCTGTGTCCTGCATTTAGCCTCAATCAAAGATCTTTGTACTGGGAATGAGTTTAAGGGAATATAATTTTCCCTCCAGACACAAAGGCAGGGAGCAGATCCTGGAAGTGCCTCCCTGTTGTTATCCTCCTTTCTTCTTGGAATGGTCCACTAGATAAGAGCAGTTTGTCGACCCGTACCTATGCCCCCACCATTTACCTGGCTAATCCACCTTCCCTTTCCATATTTCCTTAGAGTGAGAAGCTGCAGAGTTCAGTTCAGTGGCAAAGACTTGGCACTTCCTTGTTGTTTCACACAGGCACAGACTCACTCATTCACTTCACCGTGTTGGAGGACCATCCTATTTCCACTGTGACCAAAACATTCTTGTCCTTTGAGACCCTGCAAAAAGTTGTTCAGTGGTGTTCTATGGGGAAGGAAGGCCTCTGAGAATTTGATAGTTGCTTTTTGCAGTTTCTTCTTCCCGGAAGCGTGGCAGTAGCCTTTCACACTTTATATTCCCCTGCAAACTCAGTTGCTTTTATGTACAGAAACTTTGCTCAGCTTTTACAAATGACATATGGTAAGAGGTTAACAGAGTAAAAATAATGGAGGGCTTGTCTTCCTTTCTGAGTTTATTCAAAAGTAAATGTAACTGAGTCTCTGAAAACGTATCTGAAATAAATGTGTGTAAGCAATGTGCATAAACAAAATACCCACAAATTAGCGCTGCGTTATTTCACAGACTGGACAAAAAAAAGCAAACAAACAACCTCCCCCCTAACCTATCAGGATCAGTGCTGGCACTCATAAGACATTAAATAGCTTACTGTAGTTTAACCATCAAAATTCCTTATTTCATGAAGTAATAAAGCCAGCACGTTTCCTGATGGCTAACCACCAGGAGAAATAGCACCTGTGTGTTTTGTCTAAAAATTCACTTGGGTCAGACTATAGAGGGAAAAAAAAACATTTAGCCAGATTCTGCTTTCAACTGAATATGAGACCCATTTATTTCTCTTTGGGTCTTCTTGCATATCTTAGGGATAGAATTTGGCTCTCAGGGTTTATTCATCTGCTCATTTAAAGAGATAATACTAAAAAAGCTGGGCAAGAAAATGAGTTATCCCTTTAGGGCAGTTGCTATATACTCACTAACATAATCTGAAAAAACTGTTACTCAGAAATAAGATGTCAGAAAGGCACATTAACAAATGAACAACAAAACTATTGTTGCACCTTATTCCCTATTCTCAAACTCTTTTCCTGGAAATAGATTGTTAAGCAATTGATACCTAAACATTTTTGTGGTCTATGTATGTCTGTTGCAACACTGATGACCTCTGTATGGAGACCATGATACCCAGTCACTTGGATCTAATGATAGTTCTTCTGTCTCTTTAGAAGAGCACCCTTGCCTGTCACTTTCTTGTACAGGTAGTCCTCACTTAGTGACCGGGTTCCGTTCCTGAAACCCGGCTGATAAACGAATTGGTCACTAAACGAGGAGCAGCCCTTACCGGTATTTCAGGCATAATGTACTTTACTGGTAGTGGGTTTTTCAACCATCGGTTGTCACCTTTGCATCATTTAATAACATTTTTCATATATATTTTAAATGTTTTAAGCTCTAATGTACTGAACTTAGTTTGCATAGTGTACTGTAAATATAGGTAATCTGAGAGAGTTGATGCGAGTTCTCGTACATCGCCATAATACCAACTCATCAGAGAGCCGGTCATAACTCTGAGGGGTCACTAAACGAGTAGGTCACTAAGTGAGGACTAGCTGTATTAAAAGCGTTCTCATGAGTTCTTTTAGCAATACAAAGCACTGCAGACCACAAGTGAGTGAACAATGGGGAGAGAACTTCACCATCTTGAAGCAAGGAGTCCTGTGGCACTTAGACTGTGTCCACACACAGACAGCTAAATCAGTTTATCTTAAATCAATTTAATAAAATAGCTATAAAAATCATTAAATTGATTTAAGCTAAATCAGCTTAAAAGGGCCACATTAGAAAGTCAAATCAAACTAGCATGTCCAAGGACAGGATTTGCTGGTTCAATTTAGGAGAAGGGCACCATGGGAGGTGTGGCAAGATGGGCCCCTAGAAGGGCCATGCCCCCACCCAATATTTGAATAGAAAAAGGCACACTGGAAAGGAGAAGGGGAAAAGTGTTAAACTGAAACAACCATTAAATCAAAATAACACATCCACACTGTGTTATTTCAATATAATGGTTGCGATCCAGGTGTTTTTTTTTTAATTTTAAATGAGGTTTTATTGAGTCAATCTAACTTTCCTTGTTTCAGTATGATGGGGCTCATCATTTTGAAACAAGAAAACATTGTGTGGACCAAACCTTTTTTAAATCGAAATAACCAGTGTTATTTCGATTTAAAACCTGCGTGTGGACATACCCTTAAAGACTAACAAATTTATTTATTGCTGAGCTTTCATGGGAGAAAATGCCACTTTGTCAGACACTTTGAAGATGATCTGATTTGCTCTTACAATGTGACCTGATCCCATGTCACCTTGCTTCTTTGCTGAACTAGACTAACACGGCTGCCCCTTTGGAACTCACTATCTTGAAAACCTCCCTCAAAAGCTTATCAGATTCTGCACTAGTTCATTTGCTGTGTTTTTTCCCTCCCTAAATAGAAAGCCAGTCCTGGCAACAAGAAGATCAGTTTTTTAAAAATGTTCCAATGTTCCTTAATTGTAAGGACAGTTTGGTTCCAGCTGAACTCAGTGGCAAAACACCAGTTGTCTCTATCAAGAGTTACTCTGGGCATTATACATAACATGGCTCTCATAATCAAGGCTATTATTTTTTGTGAAATCCACTTTTACTTATGTTACTTCCATGTTAGCCAAAGAATTTTCTTTCCTACTGGTGTTTTTCACTTATGGAGACTCTGATTCAAATGATAATTTTTTAAATCATTATTTACCAATTCATTTCCAAGCCTTAGATGTTAATCCATATTTTGTCACTTGAAGATTAAGCAGTTATGCAGATGCTCTGAGGGACAGTTTCATTAAAGTTGTTTTGCACATTAGTTTGTCCCAGTGCAGTTTTAATTCTAGGTAGTTAGTGGACCACATGTTCATAGATTTTATTAAGCATATGCATGCTTGGTCTTAATAAGGTGTCTTGCAATGGAAAGAAAACTGTATCTTTATAGTGGAATTAAGATAATTAAATCTTAACTCAGTTTTTATTCATGCAAATGATAATTGAAGTCCATGGGAATATGCCTGAGTATTTTCTAAAAACCAAACTAGGCAGTTGTACAATAAAATTTATACAAGCCAGAAGAGTTGACTGGCTTGTATAAATATCCTGTCAGTAAAATTATTACATTAATTTTAATTTTTAAAGGAACGATTGCAAAGGAATAGAGGGTGAAACCTTGACCCCTTATGTTAAACCCTTTACATTAAAGTCAAATGGAAAGCACCAACTGTCTTCAACAGTCAGGATTTCACCTTGAATGTCTTAAATGTCAAATAAAAAATCAAATCCAGAATGGTGCTCAGCACTTTCTGAGCTGTCAGATCTTCCTTTGACTTTAGTGTGAACTGTATGATGCTTAGAGCTCTCAACAAAGCTTTTCTTCAGCCCACTCTCCCACAATACTGTTTCCCTCCCCTCTGCAGTTCTGTAGGCAATTTATTGTTGTAACACAGCCTGTGCTGGCCACACTCCCCCTTGTCCTGTTTGCCCCTAGGCAATTTATTCCAAAGCTTTGTGAAAACTCTTAGAATATGATTAGCAATAATAACTTCAATGCCCACCTGTGGTCTTTGTACAGTAGGTTAACTGGCCCACACATTATGGATATAAAGTTCGCCTAATAAGCTATCCAGTGAGGGTAGAATTGTTGGAAATGGAGCTACTAGAAAGGAAATTATTGAGTAAGAAATTTCCCACTCATTCAGAATAAAAATATCTATGCATATAAATCCCCATTTGTAATGGATAGCTGCTTAAGTTTATTTACAAATACTTGGACTTTTAATGCACATTTCAGTGTAAAATACTTATTCTTTGAATAGTTTCAAAGAAGTTAATGCTTTTCACAGTCTCTAGGGATGCCAGTTTGAAAAGTGACCTGGAAGGATATGCCTGGATTAAATTACCATGCTGGTTAGTGGCTGAGTAAACAGAAGTGTTGCCAGTTGTAAATTGCAGTATATGTCATATCCTCCTTGCCAGCTTATTGGTGTTCTAGATTTTTGCACATTCTGAAGTACTTCTATTGTGCTATGAATGTAATGTTGTACAGCTTTCCAAACCTTATTGTTCTGATCAGCTGCTCAGTAGATGTAGATTTTCCTTCTGGTCACTAAGTGGTTCTTCTGTCAAAACTGTATGCAATCAAAATTATTGCAAGGACTAACTCAGGGCTTAATCTTGCATCTCAATAAATCAGTAGATATTTTTCCATAACTTCAGTAGTAGCTGGATCAGTTCCTACAGGTGAGGAACAGTTGAGGGAAACTAGAATACTTTTTTTTCAATGAAAATTTACTAGCAGAGGCTAGTCTTATAGTATGAGTCTTACTTTGTTCATGACACAGGAACCACAGTTACTTAGTTTCCCTTCTTTGCATTTCCCCATTGTTATTTAGAAGAAAACTTCCTTATATAGATATAGATATTAAGAGAGTAACTTGTAACTTTGTTGCTTAAATAAACCCCAAAGTGAAAAAAAAGGAATGGGCCATATTTTCAAAAGTTTGTGATTTTAATGGTAGTGAGATGCCTATACTGCTCTGAAAAAAATCCCACAAGGTCCTTATTGTATCTTTAGATACCTAAGTACCGTGGAAAATCTGGCCATAGGTGCATAAAGAAAATAAACCCAGCTCTCAACATACATGCTACAATGGAGTTAGGGTTTTAAAAAGACACTAAAAGATCATAAAAAGCTACACATCTCCTGACTGCTCCCTATAATTCAATACCAAAAGCTCAGTAGAATAATTAGAGCTAAACTGTGCCTTATAGATTCACTCATGGTGTGGACTTTCATAGTGCTCTATCCTACATTCACTGAAGCCAATGGAAAAAGCTCTATTGACTTCAGTGGTACAGGATCAGACCCTAAGTGTGGATATGCTTATTGTTTAGATGCCTTCTTTTTTTCACTTACGTATTTTAGAGACTCAGAGAGGTGAATGCATGAATTAAAACACCAGACAGTTCCCTGCACTTCTGTGTACTTCATTGGTAATTATATCAGTAACTCTATTGACCTACCATATGTCATTAATGTATTTGCTTCCTTCCCATTGCTAATGTTTGTATTTACATTAGTGTTGTCTTCCTCATAACTCATCCACTTCTCCTTTTATCCAATAGTATCCTGAATGTATAGTGTATACCTGTGTTGTCCCATTATAGTGACAAGCGAAAGGAGATAAGGGTTTAACTGAAAATATCCTTTCTTTTATACCATGTGCTTTATAACATTTGAAATAATGGAAAAAACATTTTAAATGACTTAATAAATAAAATTCTCTTAAAATTAATTCTCAGTGTCACCACCGCATTATATTACATACAAAATCAAACATAATCTCATACAGTGGTAGTTATACTTGACGCACACATCAAGTACTGATTTGGTTCTTTTGTGTTGAAAAAAGATTGGCTAATACATGAAAGCTGTCTTTTCTATAAGCAGAACATGAGCTTTTTAAATTTTGAAAACTCTGTTAGAAAATTGGCCCATCCCTATATAAAAGAATTCAACAGAACCTATTTTTCATTAAAGCTGTACAGAGGAAATCAGCTTCCAAAATGTTTTGCTTGAATTTTGGAAATTTCCATTCACAGCAAACAAAAGTAAAACCCTCACTTGTACAAAGTTGTTCTATCAAGGAAGTATGGGAACTTTGAGATTATATTGATTCCCGTATCTATATGAAAAGCAATTGCATTTTATGCTGAGTAGTTATGGCTCCCATATTTTTATAATCACAAACCAGCTGTCCATAACAATTTGGTTTTGTGGTGACTAATCAGGTCCTTATCTTCTCTCTGAACCTTTTGTCTTTGTGTCTGTGTTTTGCTGCATGGCGAGCACATTCATTTACTGAACTACGTATAAAGTAATGTCATTGGTATTTAACATTGTCTTTATAACTGTTTGCGCTGCTAGCTGCTACACTGAAGCAACCATGCTGTTCTCAAGGCAGTCAACCCTTGATGATTTAGATGGACCAGACACTGTTCCTAAAACAAGTGAGCGCGCTCGACCTAGGCTTCGTAAAATGTACAGCATGGATATGTCCTCCTCATCAGCTGACAGTGGCAGTATAGTGTCAAGGTGCTTAACTCATGCATGCTTTGTTCACTCAATTACCCTGGCCATTCTACATGTGGCATTGTATATGTGTGCAGGTGTTGTGTTTAAAGCAATTTGCATGCTTATTGGAAGCTTTAGTCCCTTATATTATGACAAGATTTTGAGGTGCAAGACAGTATTATAAACCAGTGCATTTGTTACTTTGCTTTTTAAATGGATTCATTCTTATTTTATTCATTATCATTTGATCCATAATTTTGCACTTAGGCTCCTATATCCATAAATAGCAACCTAAATAAAAGGGACCTGGTTTTCAAAGGTACCTGAGCCTCCCAGTGGAATTTATGGGCACTTAGCTCTTCAAATAAGGAAGCACCTAAATGTGGATTTAGGAATCTAATTTTAGGCACCTCGGTATGAAAATTTTGGCCATGCTCCTTTAATGTTTAGTCACTGTCTTCATAGGAAAGAATTGTTAAATATGTTTTGAATTCTCTTCCCACTGATTTACTGACTCTGAAGTTTTGGAATTAAGACAGGGAAAATTGTTAAGAAAAGATAGCAAGCAATATAAACAAACAGTGATAGAAAGAATACATCAGAGCAGTTGTTTTCAAACTTTCTTTCTAGGGACTTAGTTGATAAAAAATCATTTATGCCCACAGTCCAACGATTGACTCTTTCAGCAATGCATTTCAGTCTTTCGGAAGCAGCAGCAGGGGGCACCACAGCCCACTACCTGAAAGTCTGTGACCCATTACTGGGTCCCAACCCATGGTTTGAAAACCACTGCTTTAGAGAACTGTGCCAGAGCTGTTCACTCAGTTTTGCAATTCAAGACTAAAATTTATAAAAAATTTTATATTAAGTGTTTTATATGGCTACAGGCTATAAAAGTAGTGTTCAGTATATAATTTCCAAAATAAAATTTATGGCATACTAGACTATTCTACTTCCGTATTACAGTTTTACCAACTTTTTAGTGTTAATGTATTTTGAAATTCAGCATTCTACAGTCACACTCATTAATCATCTTTAAAGGAATTATTACTATTAAGAATCACAAAAATGTGCATTCAAGCAACCTCCACCATCGCTTTACTTCTGAAAACTAAGCATTAAAAAGTAACCTAGAATATCTACAGTAAGCTTTAAAGTGGTGTCAAAGGAAATCTATGCTGAATTTTGGCAGGAGATAGTCTTATCAACTAGCATTTACAGTAACAAGCCTATTAGAGAGAGAGAAATTAAAATCTTAGTGAAATCAAAAGGCACTCTCCCAGTACCATCAGTGTGGCCAGTATGTCAAACTTTATCTCTTTATTGAGCTGTACAAGATGTGATGCATGCAAAATCCATATTCTTCCTTTTTATTACTTAACCATTGGTGCTTGTGTGGGAGAGACTAGTAGGAGAGGGACGTATGGAAGCAAAGAAGAAGAAACTAGGGCACAGGAAAAGAATGGGATCTAACCAAAAGGAAAGAAGCAAAACAAGAACCAGAAAGTAGGAAGAGGAATGGCCAGATTCTCACTTAATACAGCTGTATTGATTTATGCCAGCTGAGAAGCTGATGCAGAGAGAAGTGAACACAGCATAGTGGTAGCAGTGATGAAAGGCACATAAAGTATGCTAGAGTTTTGTCAAGCAAGGTGGAGAAACAGAGGGGCAGGTGAGCAGATAACTGACTGAATAAGAACAATGTGAAGAGGAAGTACCCATAGAAGAGGATTGAGGCAGGTAAGCTAAAGAAGTGAAAAAGAAGAAAGTAGAGTGATTTGAAGGTAAGAAACCATAATACCCTGCTACCCAAACAATTATTTACTTTGGATGGCACTATTCCATGTTTGCAGTTGGCCTATACTTTTGTGTAGATATATCATGAAACATGTGGAGATGGATTATGCGTATCTAACTGAAGTTTGCTTGCAAGCTGCAGTTTTGAAATGCCAAAGCTCTGGTGGTTAAAAGATATAGTTACAATGAGTATATTCATTCCTGTATAGTAGCATCATGCAGCACATTTGAAACCGAAGTAGAAAAGTGCTCCAGTTGTGTTTGGAATTTGTTGTGTTTTAAGAAAGCTGTGTGCACATTCCCTCTGTGTCAGCATTAATTTGTCCTGCCTTGTTTTGGAACCATACTGAATCTCACTGCAAGCTCCACAAGCAGCCACGCAGGGTGCAAATGGATCAGAATGTTTTGTATGTGTAAGGAAAAGGTAACAGTGGTACATTTTCTGCCAACTGCAGTACATTTTCCAAGTTTGGGAGCAGACTGGGTTTGCCAATATGTCAACCTCAGAACAGAGTTGGCAGAGTTGTTGAGAGAAATTCTTTCCTGTTCCTGACAGTGAACCTACCCAGGTCACCATGCTGTATTCTCGTCAGGGGACAACAGAAACCATTGAAGAAGTAGACGGAGAACATGAAGAAGAAGGGTCAAGTTCTACACCAAAACGAGAAGATGAAGTGGAAGACTACGGCTTGGATTCAGAAGGAGCGGCATACACGCCTGATACTGATGTGCCGTCATACTCTGTTGGGGATGGCAATGCTGAAGCCCCACCTTCATACAGCAAAGCTGTCAGCTTTGAACGTCTTTCCTTTAGTTCCCAAGATGACTCAGCCAGCAAGAGCCTCATGATGGTGAGCCCAGATGATAGTCGAACTGACAAGCTAAATGATACTATCCTCCCTCCATTAACACATGACCTGACCGCCAGTGAGCTGCTTCTAAACAAGTAAGGAATTTAGACATGAAAAAAGCTTTGTCTTTTCCTGAATACTTTTAATTTCTGTTTTGGGTGATGTTTTTTCTCTAAGTACTGCTGGGGGAGATCCCCTCCCTCACATACACTTTAAACTATCTTAACTGTTATTAGTGAGGATTTTTCTATTATTGGTTTAATTGTTGAAGGTGGGGCTATTTCTCTATAATTTAATATTAATTATATTTAATTTTTTAAAACCTCCTGTCTAAAATTATCCCAATTTATTCCTGAAGAATTCTGTGCTAAAAATTAAAAATTCTGGGCACAAAATATTAAAATTCTTCATATTTTATTTATCAAAATAGCAGAATCTAATCACATCACTTTATATTATTTTGATAATTTATTTCAAAATACCTGTCGAGTATGTCTGACAACACATATAACAAAAATTTAGGAACTGTTTTTTCACAAATAGATTCCTTAATAGATATATTAATACAGAATTTTGACTAATAAGTCACTTAAAATAAAATACAGGAAGCTATTTCCTGCACCCCTCAGAAGCATTGCAAAAGTGTGGGGCAGTCACAGGTGATGGACGAACTGAGAGTGAAGGATGCAATTGCTAGGGAGGAGATTGGAAGTATGGAGCAGTTTTTCGGCAGGGGGAGAGACTTTTAGGGATTTCATCAAATCAAATCAAATCATAGGGCTGGAAGGGACCTCATGAGATCATTGAGTCCAACCCCCTGGGAATTGAACCCAGGACCTTCTGCATGTTAAGCAGAGGTGTTAGCCACTACACTATAGGACAGCAGTTGGGGGAATCATCTCTCATGCAGCCCCTGGCAGACCCCAAGCCTCTCCCATTCAGTCAGACACATCAGCCTGATCCCCATGTGTCTCTGCATTCCCAGTAAGCCACACATATGACTCTGTCCCCATGTGACCCTGCACACCCCTCCAGTTCAGCCTCTGGCCTCAACTTGTAAGTTCTTGTGTCTCCACCCAGTCTATCACACTGGTTAACCTTACCTTTCTGAACCTCAGTCTATGTGTATCCCCCTACCCCAAGTAGCCCTTTGTGCTGCACCCTGTCCTTTCTCCTCCACCCAGTATCCTGTGCCTCCTCACTTCACCCTGCAGACAAAGCACTGTGAGGAAGTCAACTTTCTGCCCCTTTTTTACTCCCTGGCCGGCTTCCCTGGCTTGTGAAGTGGCTGCCTTCTCTTCTAGTGCCACACTAGCCCCCGGTGGACGAAATGTATAACTACACTTCTCTTCACCTCCCTATCTGAATCAATTATTCTGAAGCGAGGGGGGCGGATCTGTAAAGGATATTAATTCTGCATTTGCACAGTGGTGCAGAATTCCCACAGGAGTACCTTTTGCATGGAAAACTATCAGCTTCTCCTGCAACATGCTTCCTTCCGCTCCCACACACACACTCTTAGTTCATAGTCCATATTGTCATTGGATTTCTGTGGTTGAAATTGGTCTAATGGCCTGGGGTTAGGGGCCCTCCTAAAATTACCCCAGTTCCTTTTGGAGGGGATTTTATTTTTTTGCGATTGTTCTAGTTGCTGCTCAGCGAGGTGTTGGGGGCTCCTCCCAAAATCACTCCTGCTCTAGCTGGATAAGATTTTTTTGGTTTTGTTTTTAGTTGTCACAGGGGAGCTTTAAATTGTTCTAACCACTGGTGGAGAGGATTTCTTTTTACTCCTGTAGGAGCCCCCAAATATATAGAGGGAACATGACAGCTGCTTTGCCCCTTCATGGGATGCAGCATATTTCCTTCCCCACCAAGCAGCCAACAAGTTCTGCTGGCCAGTGCTTGGAGGCTGGAGCCATAGCTCTTCTTTCTCATCTTCCTTTGTGACATCGTTCACCCCAAGCACAGTAAGGGAGGAGCTTTCCCTGTTCTTCCTTGGCTGAAGACACTGAAGTTCTGCCCAGTCCTTATGTAGGTCACATAAGATGATAGAGGTTTTCTTATTCCTCCCTTTACCACAGAAAGCTTGCATAATGGCCAGGAGAATCTCAAATCCCAGAAATGATCCTACTAGCTCAGTTAGAACTAGATCAAATGGCATCAGGCTGCCTGGACTGGATAAATCAACCGCTTCCCCCTTGCCCCCCATATTTCTGTATCCCTTTGTTTTTCAAGTGTTCAGTCAAATCTTTCCACAGGCTAAACACTTAAGTGTTGGCAAGGCACAAAAAAAAAAAAAAAAAAAAAGTTCTTTTCTTTGCGCTGTGTTTGTGTAGTATCTAGCACAGTGGGGTCCTGGGTGATGACTAGAGCTCCTAGGTGCCACAGTAATACACATAATAATAATAAAAAAAGACACTTATGGAAAGCAGAGAGATTTAAATCTATGTGAATTCCTTTAATAATTTTATACTGTCATAATTTTATTATGTTTTTAACAGCAATTTGGTTTTTTAATCAAAAGTAGGATTTGCCCTAATGGTCAAAAGAGACAAGCACATCTGGAGGCCAAATCAGAAATCACATTTATTTTTATCTCAGTTACACTAATTTCATTCTTGAGTTCCACTATACTGACTTTTAATGCAATTATTCCTGATTCCATATGTAAGCAGAGAAGAACTGGATCCAGTGCCTCACTACCATAGCATGATTTGCAGATGAGATGCTATGATAGGTATTGATAGACAAGGTGATTGTTTTCATGTATTAAATACCAGATTAGCACCTCCTAATTATTTTCTTTAAATTGATACTGAGGTTTAAATGTTGCATGAATTTATTTATTCTCTGGAGATATTACGTATATCTGTTTGGAATACCAAATTCTATTCATGTTTTCATATTTTCCAGTGGAATCTGAAGCTATTATAGAGGAGAAAACAGTAATATTAAAAATCATATTTGATGACTTTCATCTTGATGTCATTCATGGAACTTTTCTTCTCATAGGATGTTTCATGATGAAGAGCTGGAGGAATCTGATAAATTCTACAGTGGTCAGCCTCGACTATTGCTCCTTGTTTATGCCCTGTACAATACATTGGTGGCCCGCTCAGAAATGGTGTGCTATTTTGTGATTATCCTTAACCACATGGTCTCTGCCTCCATGATTACCCTTGTGCTTCCCATCCTCATATTCCTTTGGGCTATGCTGTCTGTCCCTAGGCCTAGCAAACGCTTCTGGATGACAGCCATTGTCTACACTGAGGTATGGCATTACTCCTACGTCCTTATTTCTCAAACACATTGGGAGCAGATAACATGCTTTGTTGCAAAGAAAAGCAAATAATAAGCCACTCAGGGCAGGAATTCTCTCTTTTCTGTGTCCATACGTCTCTCCTTTGGGCATTATGATACAAATTTATTCTAAAAATTACATCCTTGGGCATTGGGCTGATAAATAAGACGCTATTTTTGATCTTCCCTTTGCTACACTTCGCTGACTCCTTTTAGTAATGAAAAGGCAACCTCTACTAAAAGATACCATCTAGTGGTATCCCATATATTGCAGTATTGTCTGTTACATTTATAGGAATGGTGATATTTATATTTGATGGTAGTGTCTCAGATACCATTGAGTGTGTCTACACTGCCAAGGCTGCAGAGATCAATGCAGCAGGATTGATTGAGCGGGCTATGTAGACCTGCTTCATCAGTCCTGGAAGTGCTCTCTGGCCAATGCAATTTAACCACCTCCCTGAAAAGAGAGAGGCTGAGTCAGCAGGAGGATGTCTCTGATCAATGCAACATGGTGAAGATGTCATGGTACAGCAATGTAAGTCATAAGGAGACATGCAAACTATTTAATGTAGCTTGTATATCTTCCATCAATCTCTAGCAGCAGGGTAAACCAGGCCTGAATAGCAACTGTTAGTAAATGCTGATGTTTTTGTGGCATGCTATTTAATTGGAATTTATGAAAGCATACTTCTTCTTACATAGCAATAAAAGCAATAATTAACTGTTAAAATAGCATATGAAATAGATACATGATATTTCATTTTACTGACATGTGGCCATTTGTTCTACCTGTCACTTGAATTGTGTTTGGATAACTGTTCTCAACACATTATGTTTTTGTACAGGTGACCATAGTTATTAAGTATTTCTTCCAGTTTGGCTTCTTTCCCTGGAATAAACATGTGGATTACACCAAAGATAAACCTTACCATCCACCCAATATTATTGGTATTGAAAAAAAAGAGGGTTATGTGCACTATGACCTTGTTCAGCTCCTTGCTTTATTCTTCCACCGATCTATTTTAAAGGTAAACTGAGATAAAATGTGTATCTTAATTTTATTCAATTTTTGTAGTCATTCCTGAGATTCCTCAGCAGAATGAATTTGTCTCACAGTATCTTCATCTGGTAGAATGTTACTGTGCCCATTGTACAGATGGGAAAGCTGAAACACATAGATTGTGTGACCAGAATCATGCAAAATGTCTGTGGCAGAGTCAGGAACAGAGTGGAAATTGTCTGATCCCAAAAGTAAGGCCATTCTCCCTTTCTGTCCCTTGTTAATCAGCACTGAATGTTTGCTTATTTGCTGAGTTAACATTAATTTTTTTTTGGTGAAGTTACTTTTTGTCTTCTAAATTTTGAAGACTCCATTTTCTAAGGCCTTGAAACTGTTATGAAAAGCATAAAGACATTTCGACAAAAAATACAAATCTTATTTCTGACTTTGCAGATAGACTGTCTCCAAAGGTAGGCAAAGTGGCCATTTCTTATGTGGTCTGTTCACAGCAATAAGTGATACATTTATTAGTCCTTTAGAATTTTTTGATTTATTAATAAAACCAAATCCTAATTGTCCAACAACAAGAAAGTAAAACAATCATATTTGAATGTGCATATGACATCTGAGATTTGACTTCAGCACAGTCTTTTTGTTCTTCTTCAGGCAGTATTATTTTCTGTCATATTGAAGTCCTTTAATGACATTTGTGTGGATGGCAATCTATCATTTATTTCCCCTGGAAATGGCATGGAAATGGCGGGGGGGGGGGAGAAATGAGGTATTGGGTTGCAGTAAACCAACAAAAATGTTATGGAAGGTGTACGTTTTGATGAAATCCCCAGTTTTATCAAAATCTGTTCATCCATAATTTTTTTCCCCCAAAAAACAAAGGAAATACTTGCCCTGCACATAATATGATGCAGAATTCCAAACTGGTACCTACTTCAACACAAATATGATATGTCTAACTTTATTTTTTTCTAAAAGGGACTTCAGCTGGGTGTGTAGGCATTTTCTTTGCCTAGTTAGTGTACAGGAATATATATTGCTTGCTGTGTAACTTTCAGATATTGATTATATCCTGTTAGTGAATTAACTCAACTAAACTTTTGTGATTTCAAATAACAAGGGGATCTGAGTCTTATAAAAATAGAAAGCTATATTTGTAATTATATAGACTATATTTGAAACTATATAGTCTGCTCTGCAGCACAACACACATCACTCAAACTGAAATACAAGAGTGACATTCTTTTCATCCTATCCCCACTAGTGCCATGGACTATGGGATGAAGATGATGAAGGTGAAAGCTGTAACAGTAAAGAAGAATCTGATGATGAACTCTCACTGACAGCAGGCAGGCGAGATTCTGCTGATTCTTTAAAATCCGTGAACCTTGCAGCTTCTGTTGAATCCATACACGTCCACTTCCCAGAACAGCAGACTGCCATCAGGAGGAAGAGTTCCAGCAGCGGGTCACAACTTTCACACAGATCCAGCTTTTCCTCACACAGGTCTAAGAGAGGTATGTGTCACAGTATGACTCGGCCTTGAAGAACAGTTGCTCAGTTGTGATGATTCTTGATGTGTGTCTGTGGAGAGCTCAGTAAATATTCAACACAACTGCTGCTTTGTGAGAATAAAGAATACATGAATCAAAATATCAGATACTTATAGAGATGGACTCAAACTAACACTCAGATGTGAATGCTGCTGAACTCTGAAGTTCAGACCCAGACATTATGACCAGCACTTTCCCTGCAGTTTGCTGCAACTGAACACTCAAAATCTTTAGAAGGTCCAAATCCAAACTTCATGGCTCAGCAGCATCCCCAGTTAGCAGAAATGCATAGTGAACTTTTTTTTTTAAGAATGTGAATTAATAGGGTACCTGATGTGAGAAAAGTTTTGATTAAAGATATTGTGACAGAATACATTCGCTATCTCTTGAAGAGGAAAACTTACTGCAGTTTGAAGCCACATATATTTTACAGTCCTGACAACTGAAGGAAGCCAATCACACATTGGTTTTGGCACCAATCTCATCTTTTTATAGTCATGTTAAATCAACTTTTGATTCAATCAGCTGTCAAGTTGTGATAAACATTCAAGATTTTAGTATACATTAAAAAAAGGTTTAAGTCTTCATTTTAAAAACATCTGAAATGAGACTTTTTTACATTGTTTATGCTGTGTTTTTTTCCCTCTTTGTATTTTTATCTAATCTTTTATTTTAATTGGATGCTTTTTCTGTTTTCTTCCCCATCCTCATTTCTAGGGAGCACCAGTACGCGAAACAGTAGTCAGAAAGGAAGCAGTGTATTAAGCATCAAGCAAAAATCTAGAAAAGAGCTTCTTATGGAAAAGTTTCGAGAACAAATGATCAAAGCAAAGGCATTTACAATTAAAAAGTGAGCAAGCTTTCTCTGGGGGATTGGGGGTAGGATAGGGAGAACTTAAAATTATAGCAAAATAGCTTTTAAAAGAATTAAAAGCTACTACTTTTAGTAAAAATCAGTTACAAAAGTGTACATATGTTAGGGGCTGGATGGATCTGTAGGTTGGTGATAGGATACAGATGCTTTCATTCTAGCTCACCAGTTCACATCTCAACAAGACAAGAGTGACTCTTGAAGTCCATTTGAAGGCTAATTGGGGTCCCATGGGAATGATTTAGTGGATGAAGCAAATTCCTACTGGGAAAGTGTTAGAGAATGTTACAAGTACAGCCCACACAACTGTAAAGCACCATGGACCAAAAATGAAGTATATAATTAAAAAAAGAAAAATCAGTCCCTTTCTTATATAAGTCTTGTGGCATGGTTCTTCAGTTCAAAGTACTGAGCTTAAATCAGATTGTGGTTTTGTTGTTTCAGGACTCTTCAAATATACGTGCCCATCAGACAGTTTTTCTACAATCTTATTCACCCCGAGTACAGTGCTGTAACTGATGTTTATGTGCTGATGTTCCTCGCAGATACTGTGGACTTCATCATCATCGTGTTTGGGTTTTGGGCTTTTGGGGTATGTCATGAGCAGCTTGTTCTGTAAATCCTCTTTCTGAATCTTGACCACAGTTGTGAAATACCATCTAAAATTGTTATCCTGATGTTATGGCACATTTTCCTTCCCAGAAACATTCTGCTGCGGCAGATATCACCTCTTCATTATCAGAGGACCAAGTACCAGAGGCATTCTTAGTGATGGTGCTCATTCAGTTTGGGACCATGGTGGTAGATCGAGCACTGTACCTCAGAAAGACTGTCATGGGAAAAGTCATCTTCCAGGTTATTCTTGTTTTCGGCATACACTTTTGGATGTTCTTTATCTTGCCTGGAGTAACTGAAAGGTAAGCCGATTAAAACTAAACCAGTAAGAGTGGGATATCATCATTTTCCAGGCTCATTCCTAATTTAATTTGAGTGTGTTACAGCTAAAGAATAATTGGCGCTGACGTGAAATTGATTGAGTGGGGAAAGCTTGAACTAGACAAAAACATACTCTAGTATTCTAAATGAGAACTACCTTTAGAATAATAATTTTGTAGTTAATTCATCATGAGATCTTGAAACAGACTACTAAATGTTGAATGTAAGGTAATCAGTCCCAATATAACGCAGACTTTTATGTCATGCCTGTTTTAAGGAATGCTTTCTACCAACCTTGTGAGTCTTGCCATACTTCTACTTTCCATTCCCCTCAATATTAAATAAACAGCCTCTTTACAGATGATATCATACAACTATTGAGCATTAGGTTATAATTCATCCAAGCAACTAATGAAAAAATACACATTTTCAAACTTCAGTTTTCAAGAGAGTTGCAGTGTACCTTGCAAATAGTGTTAGAATAGTTTGCTGAGAGGAAAAAAAAATGCCTTATTCTTGTGAAAGGTAAAAAAACAAATTAATTGGGAAAGGCAAAAATATCTCCTTTACACTTAAAAAATCTTCCTTGAATGTATTTGTTATATTTTTCCACGTACAATAGTAGTTACAGCCATGCTTGAATAAAATTTACTATTCTCTCAATGACCTCCTATCTCAAAAGTTACTGAGCATTGAAAACACAGAGAAAAATAGTTTGGGATTGCTAGTTTAATTTGGTTGCTTAAAAGAAAAAGCAACAATATCCCTCTTTATCTCTGGCCTGCCTGAAAGAAATATGTATCTCATAATCTTGAATCTGCATTTGAAAGCCATAATGGCCTATTTAAATGAAGCTGATTTTTATAAACCCATGACAGCTTCTTATCTGTGGTGTTCAAACAGATGAATACCAGATCAAGGCTTCAAAGAGAAGCTGATGAGATCAAATTTATTTGCAAATTCAGTTGCATTGCTTCAGGACTTAATAGGGACACTGCACTTTTTTCTCCTTGCAACAGGTGATTTGACTTCATCTTCCTCTATATGCTGTTCCCCAGTGTTTGAATTTTTACAACTGTTTTGATTTGTTGTTACAGTGTGACCTGTTCCCATGACTTACACTTCACTGCATTTATTTCCTCCCATTCTGTAACTTCCCCCATCTTCAAAGCATCTGATGAAGTGGGATTTTTCTCCCACGAAAGCTAATGCGAAAAATAAATGTTAGTCTTTAAGTGCCACCAGATTCCTTGTTTGTTCTATCTGCAACAATTTTGCAAAACAACTCATTGAAAACATTGCTGTGTCCACACACAGACAGTTAAATTGATTTAACTTAAATCAATTTCATACAATCACCACAAAAATCATTAAATCGATTTAAGCTAAATCAGTTTAACAGGTCCACACTGGACAGTCAAATCAAACTAGCATGTCCAGGGACAGGGCTTGCTAGTTCGATTTAGAAGAGGGATACTATGAGAGGTGTGGCAAGATGGCCCCCTGGAAGGGCCATGCCCCACCCGATAAATAGAAAGAGGGAGACACCTTGGAAAGGAAAAGGGTGAAACTGTTAAATCAAAACAACCATTAAATCAAAATAACACATCTGCATGGCGTTATTTCAATATAACAGTTGTGATTCAAGCATTGTTTTGATTTAAACCTAGGTTTTATAGAATCAATCTAACTTTCCTTGTTTTGAAATGATGGATCTTGTCATTTCGAAACAAGAAAATGTTGTGTGGACCTACACTTTTTAAAATAGAAATAACCAGCACTATTTCAATTTAAAAGCTGCTTGTGGACATCCCCATTGAGTTTTATCTGGCTCCTCAAACACTGTCCTTGGTGAGGCATTCATAGCATACTGCTGAGCTGCAATCCTGCATAAAAAGATTCCATGAAGAACCACTCCACTTCTGAGATGTCCACATAGATAGGTCCTTCCCAGTTGACTAAACAGTTATATAGTCTAAACGAGCATCTATGGTGATTGGCAGGTGGAAATGGATCCTAGCATTCTGTGATTCTCATATTCTGGGGACCATGGTTCTTGCCTCTGACTCCTGTCATCACTGGAGGTACAGTAATGCCTGCAGATGCTACTTGGAGAGAAGCAAGACAAAAATCCAGAGTGTTGGTTGTGGAAGAGTGAGTTACTCATTGCATGTGTACCCCATCCATCCTGCTTTGCAGGTCTTCTCTGCTCTCCATTAGCATCTGTGCCAGCCACCAATAGATACAGAACAGTGAACAGCAATTTAAACAGCTATACAACACTACTCTCACTTACAGCCCTGCAAATATGAGTCAGGATTTAGCCCAATTGTATAGATTTTTGTTATTAAATATTTACACTTTCTGCTGTAATTTTTCTACAGAGTTGGGTCCACCACAAAGTGACCTGAAACCAGTGATTGATGGCAGTTTCTCTTAAAAGAGAAGCTGAGAGATGAGCTGAATATTTTGGAATAATTCTGTAGGACATTGATATATAGCTCATCAATTTCTTTATCCTACTTTTTCATTCCAGGAAATTTAGCCAAAACACAGTTGCCCAGCTCTGGTATTTCGTGAAATGTGTTTATTTTGGGTTATCAGCATACCAGATACGGTGTGGTTACCCAACCCGTGTTCTTGGCAACTTCCTCACCAAAAGTTACAACTATGTAAACCTCTTCTTATTTCAAGGGTAAGTATGCACCCACTCTCTCTCATCCTCCCTTGCACAGATGTAGTTTGGTGGCTTAATTGCAATTCACATGGTCCCGTGATTTAGTTCTGCAGTCGTAAATGAGTGCCAGTAAAAGCTTTATTGCATGGCATATCCTCATACCACCACAATATACACTTTACATATTATGTAGAAAAACTATTTTAGAAATGCTATTGCCCTTTTAAATCCATGAATATTACTTGTCATGAGCTCAGAACATCTGACAATTACCTTACATATTTTACATAAAAATCACTTTGATGTCCTACATCTTTAGGTCTTCCAGGTACAGAAACAAGTATTGTGCATCCTATCAGGAAGTTTGGAATCTCAGATTTTCCAAAGATTTAAAATTTTGTTCCTAACCTGCAAAGTAGTAATATATCTGACTTTAAACCTGTCTCTGGAGTCGCACCTCTCACAAAGAGTCTTGAATGAGAAATAACACATGGGCAGATTAAGGAAATGTTCGTTGTAGTAGAAGGGATCTTTTAAAAAAAAACAAAACACTATGTGTTTAAAAATGCTCAGAAGTTTGGAATATTAGTAGTTATCTTTGGACAGATGAATTAGGGGGCAGAGTACAGGTGAGACAAGAAAAGTACAAGATACTCTAAATGCAGTGCATAAATAGGATTTTGTCACATATATACTATGCTATTTAGCTATAATGTGAACTGCCTATGATTTCCATGCAAAATTAATGATCACTCTTTTAAATGTCAAAAAAACAGAGAGGTGACTCATACATTTTAAGGTTATATACAGACTCCTCAGCCTGTTTCATGATGGAGAGATTCAGATTTAAACTTGCCCAAATTGTTCACATTTTAGTTGTCTTTCATATTTGTTTACCATTATTGCTAATCATTCCTGACTGGGTGTCTGGAAAGTTTTGGGATTCTGTGCTTGCCAGCTAAATAGTCCATAGTATAATCAAATTTATCACAATCCCTTTGTTCTAATAATCCAGGCTTTATTCCAAGATTCCTAGTATGTACTGCTTACAGTTCAGCTAGGAAAATTGCAGAAATAGCTTTCCTCATGCTTTAACAGTGTTTCTGGTTTGACTGAGAGTAGGAAGAAGGAAGTGGAAAGGTGGATAAATGTTAAATAAATCAGTTAACTTAAAAATATTTTTAAAAAGATAGCCAAACAATTTCTGAACCTCAGAAAGTATTCAAGTTTGCAATAGCTACATTGCATACTCACAACCCAGCTTCTCATTCTGTTTGATCCTGCAGTAAAGTCATAAGGCCAAGTTTTCAACATGGTTACGGTCCCTGCATGATCTGGTAGTGCAAAAATAGCAAAAAGCAAATGTCCAGAAGAGGACTCCCTTCCAAATGAACTGCAGTCTGGCTTTTTGTCCATTTCTGCCTTCCCTTTTCAGTTTAGGAGATGTGGCAAAAGGGAAGAATGTGGGGCTTTGGCCCTGGAGAGAACCTGTCCCATAAAGTTGCATCTGTGAGGCTTCCATGATTATTAAAATAAACAAGGAGTCCTGTGACACTTAAAGACTAACAAATTTATTTATTGCATGAGATTTCATGGCAGAAAAAACCACTTGGTCAGATGCTTCCCACAAAAGCTCATGCAATAAATAAATTTGTTAGTCTTTAAGTGCCACAGAACTCCTTGGTTGTTTTGCTGAACTAGACTAACACGGCTGCCCCTTTGGAACTTCCATGATTATTTATTACAAATGATATAATTACATGTTTGACCTCACTGCAGGATCATTGAAATATGTGAAAGCAGGATTAAATTGAAAATATGGATTCTTTTCCCATTCCAACAGGTAATTTGACTTCAGCCTTCCCAGGATTTGAACTTTAACAACTGCTCTGATTTGCTGTTACTGTATGACCTGACTCCATGTTTTACACTCCCTTGCATTTATTTTCATTCCATTCTGTAAGTTCCCCCATGTTCAAAGCATCTGATGAAGTGGGATTTTCTCCCAAAAAAGCTAATGCGAAAAATAAATCTGTTAGTCTTTAAAGTGCCACAGGGCTCCTTTTTTTTTCTTTCTGAAATATGATTAACATCAACAATCCCAAGCAAATCCAGAAAATGACTAAGTGCAGTTGTTTTCACATTCATGTTTTTTGTTTCAAGTCTGAATCCCCCCATTAAACTTTTTTATACTTACCATTTGTGCAATTTTCCAACACATGATGTAATTATAAGACTCACTAAAAATTACCTATGTTCCTGAATTAGATATATTGCTATACCTCACTGTAGGATTATTCACATACTTCACTGTGTCTCCTTTTAGATTCCGTCTGGTTCCGTTTTTGACTGAATTGAGAGCAGTGATGGACTGGGTTTGGACTGATACCACTCTGAGCCTTTCCAGCTGGATCTGTGTTGAGGATATTTATGCACATATATTTATTTTGAAGTGTTGGCGAGAGTCTGAAAAAGTAAGAAATTATGCAAGTGATTTAAGCCTTTTTTTAAAATGCAGAAGTTAGTTGTTGCAATTATGAAGAAAAGCTGCCAACTTCTGAATTCCCAAATAAAGAAAAATATATCAGAGGGCATAATTTCTGTCAAAGAGGCCTACGGACTGTGTGTAATAATGTTTGTACAATTGTGTGCTTCTGTCTGCATGCAATTATTGCAAATGCAAATTTGAATAACTTTCCAGCATCTTTCTTCTTGGTTGTGCCTATCTAATTTTTCCTTTCATTCATCCCAGTTCTATATAAAATCATGGTAATTTGTGTCTGCAAATATAAATACTCAGTTGTAGACATAGGGTATGTTCACACACAGTTCTTATTTCGAAACAACAGGAGTTGTTTTGAAATAAGAACTGCCATGGCCACACGAATGCACCCGTTCTCTTGAAACAGCTTGAACCCGCTTTTGTTTCGAAAGGGAGTTGTTTCGAAACAACGCCACTGGGACATGCTGTTTCAAAACAACAGTTGTTTCAAAACAGCATTTGACTCTTCCTCCCAGGGTGCTTAGCACCCTGGGAGGAAAGGCCACCCTCCCTCAGCACCCTGGCCAGGGAATCCTCAGCACTCTGGCGAGGGTGCTGAGGGGTAACCCCTGGCCAGCAGAGGGGGACTGCAGGCACCCCTACCTGAAGCAGCCCAGCTCTTCAGGCAGGGGTGCTTGCAGAGAACTGCAGACACCGGTGGGGTAAAGTGCGGCTGGGCGCTTTACCCTGCTGGTGCCTGCAGAGGGCTGCAGGCACCGGCGGAGTCAGGCGCGGGGCTGTGCCTCACTCCACCAGTGCCTGCAGGGGACTGCAGGCACTGCACCTCACCTGGAGGGTGAATGCAGCCCCCTGCAGGCACCCGCCAGGAGAGGCGCCGCGGGGCGCCTCACCCCAGGGGCTTTAAAGCCCCAGCTGCCTCCAAACCCGGTGGCGCGGGCCCC
>ML682005.1:24452005-24486344 GCA_007922195.1 Podocnemis expansa | reverse complement strand
GTGTTCCGAAACAACATGTGACCTTCCTCCCAGGGTGCTAAGCAGGAGCGTCGCGCCGGGGATTCCGGAGGCGTGGCTGGGGCATCCCCCGGCCACGCCTCCCACAGGAGCAGGGACGCCGGGGATTCCGGGCTGGCGCTCACTCCGGCCCCAGCAGCAGCGGGCTCCAGCCACGCGCCGGGGCCCGCGCCGCCAGGTTTGGGGGCAGCCGGGGCTTTAAAGCCCCTGGGGTGAGGCGCCCCCCCGCCCCTCTACTGGCGGGTGCCTGCAGGGGACTGCATTCACCCTCCAGGTGAGGCGTGGTGCCTGCAGTCCCCTGCAGGGACCGGCGGAGTGAGGCGCAGCCCCGCGCCTGACTCCGCCGGTGCCTGCAGCCCTCTGCAGGCACCCATGGGGTGCAGCGCCCCTCTGCACTGCACCCTGTGAGTGCCTGCAGTTCCCTTCCCAAGCGAAATAGCAGGTCCACACTGTGGACCTGCTATTTCGATCCCTTATTTCGAAACGTCTTGTTTTGAAACAAGCCTGCCCTGTGTGAACATAGCCATAGATTTTAGGGGGTGGATTTAAAAATTATTTTAAAAGGTAAGAAAATGAACTCATGTTGCCAGAGTTGGTGGAGGAACAGCCAAATAACAGGGGCCATGTCTACACTACAAACTTCGGTCAACACAAATAATGTTTACACCACAGTTAGTGTGTAATTTGTGGACATGCATGTTTGGTTACTTGCTTAGCACTGTACACACTCACCAAGGGTGATTATGTCAGTTCACAGTATACCAAAAGTATCACAGTGTGTCATGTACCACTATGTGGTACAGTGCCTTCTGGGAAGCTTTTAAAATGTATTGTGGGATGGAAATAACTGCCTCTGTCTCATAATACTGTTCATAACTCATAATTTCCACTTTTTTCCAAAAGTCTACAAACCTTCATGGCGCTGTTTTGTGTTTGACATTTCTGAAAAAAAGCATGGAGCTCACATAGTTCTGTACTAGTCTCATGTATATTGAAATTGCAGGGTGCATGAGTGTCAAGCATTATCAGAACCACAGGAAGAAATTCAACAATAGGGGACCTGAATTTTCCTTAAGGCAAGTTTCCTCAGGGAAACAGAAAAAAAAAATTTTCAGGTTGTTGATGGAGCAGTTGCAGGTGGAGAAGTGCTGCTTCTTCTGAGCTCAGGAATCAAGCACTGACTGCTGGGGTTGCCTCATAAGGTGGGTTTAGGAGGACCAACTAACTGCAGAATTTTTGGATGCAAAAGGCAACCTGCCTGTGTCTTTGTGCTGAGCAAACCCCAGCCCTTCAGTATGGACACGGAGGAACAAGAGCTCCCCTGACATTTGAGCAGGTGACAGTCATACACGGGGAGTTTGCACCATTAGATTAGTATGGGTCAGTGGGAAATTATTTTCAAGTTGGAAAATCTACAGTGGAAGCTTTTGTCATGGAAGTGTGTAAAGCCGTTAGTCATCTTCCTCTACACAGGATTGTGACACCTGGCAGTGTGCAGAACATAATGGCTGGATTGGTAGCAAAGGGATTCCCAAACTGCAGATGGGTGATAGATCGCATGCATATCCCTATTTTGGCACCAGCTTGCTTTGCCACACAGTACATCAACAAGAAGTTCTACTTTTCTGTGGTTATGCAAGATTTGGTGGATCACCCAGGATTGCTCACTGTTATCAATATGGGCTAGTCAAGGAAGATGCGTGATGCTCACCTCTTTAAGTACACAGGACTGTTCAGAAAACTACAAGCAGGGAAATTCTTTCCTGACAAGCAGATTATCCTGGGTGATATTGAAATGCTAATAGTGATCCAGAAAGACTCAGTGTATGCCTTTCTGCCCTTGCTTATGAACACATATAGTAGCCACCTTGACAGCACCAAGAAAAGATTCAACTTCCAGCTCAGTGGATCCAGAACAATGATAGACTGTGCTTTTAGTAGATGAACGGATGCTAGTGATGTTTACTTAACAAGACTGGATCTCAGAAACAAAAATATCCCAATGGCTATCATTGCATCATGTGTCCTACGTAATAGCTGTGCAACTGAGAGGGCAAAGTTGTCTCTGGGGGTGGAGGGTAAAGGTGGAGTAGATGTCTGTTGAGTTTGCACAGCCCAAAGAGTCCATGCTGTGTGGTTGCAAGAGACCTTGAGAGAGCCCTTTAAATAGTCAGCCTGATTAATATGCTATGCTAAACTTAAATTTGGCCCTGAAGGTTTGTGAGCTGTTGGGAACTGTGTGTAGTTCTTGGAATCTGAACTTCTTGGTGCTACATGCTTACAAGTACTAGGTGCTTGGAGTGCTGCTATACCCGCTCCCTGTGTGCGGTGAACTAATTAAGATTTATTTTTTTTAAATAGAATATTATTGACTGACAAGCAGTCAGAAAAAAAAATGAAATAAAAAAGAAAAATACAATAACATAAATTAACAGAATTTAGGAAAGCAGTGAACATCTTTATCCATTTCAGTCCACAAATGCAGTCCATTCTGGCTATAGATATACAAATTGTATCTCTTCTAGGTAAGCATATGTGAAGCTGTGGTTGCCATTCTCCGCCAGCATAGAGTGGTAGGGGTAGGAATGTTGCAGGGTGTATGGAGTTCCCACCAAAGAGTTGTCCAGGGAATGCAAAGGGCGGCAAATATGTGATTGTTGGACAGCAAGGTCAGCTAGAGTCTGCATCATCTGTTTTTGCAGTTTGAGATGCCCGGTACTATCCTGAACTAAACTAACATGGCTACCCATCTGGAACATAGTATTCTGGTGCTTTTCATTCTCCTTTTCTTGCTTTGATTCCTGGGTCTTTCTCCATTTTCTTGTGTCCTTTCTGTGCCTCATCATGCAGACTGCCATGTTGACCTTTCAGGCCATTTGTTTGCAGTCCAGTGCAGCACTGGCTTGCTGGATGTTGTTGAACATCTCCTCCTTCATCTTGTCTTTCTCTTCCTCAGGGTCAAGTGTTTTGCAAGTGCAGCAGGTGGAGCACTGCTTCACGTTCCAGTGGCAGCAAATAAAATAGATGCATGTATAATTGGATTTACAGCACAATGGAAAGTGAAAGTTGTTTCAAAACTTCCTTCTTTTATTCCCATGAAACTTTTTAACAAGACTTGTTTGTTGACACCTAATTTTTGTGGTGCATCTGCACAGAACTGCTCTACATCCCCAGCCATGGTGAAAATGACCCATCAAGCGCAAGTGGAGCAGGGCGTTAAGATTTTCACTTGCAAGGAACAACAGCATTTTAGCAACTGTTTCCATTTGTATGAGCATAGAGCAATGGCACTGAATATTGGCATCATTTTCTACCACAGTGGTGGTCTTTTTCTGACATTTTATTCCTAAGGGTAACAAATGCATAAAAAGTATAGCTACTGCTGGCATCCTGGAGCTGCCAAGGTCCATATTCTGTTAGTTTGTTCACTGCAGTGGTACCAGCTGAACTTATTGTGGAATGTCATGCTAGAAGTAAGGTTGCCATCCCTAGAAACCTTCAAGAGAAGATTGCAGGGTATCTCCAGAGATCTCTCATGAAGATACAAGGAACGTCCATATGTACATAAATGCCTCACCCTACAGCAGACTGAAAAGCAGATACCAGCTCTGCCTCTGTTTATTATACCACTACTTCTCATAAAATAATGAAAAGCAGACACCTGTTTCTTGGTAACTGGAAGTAATCTGGGGGCACCCTCTTCCCTTTTAAACACTATAAGGGAGAATGCATGCACACACATACCTGAGGGTCCTTCCCTTTCATTGCATTCATCGGTGCTTGAGTGGCAGGATAGGCTTGACCAGGCACAGCTAAACGGTGGCTTGTGAGCCACATGCGGCTCTTGAAAAGCAAACTGAGGCTCATGTGGCATTCCCTCCTGCAAGCCCCAAAAGAGCTGGAATTCAGGGGGTTCCTTATCCTTTTCCAGCTTCTGAAGCAGCTCGCCATGCCCTCTTCATGGATCCTGCTGTGTGTGAGAGTGGTGCTGTCACAGGGGCGTCCCTTGAGGGGGAGGGCCTAGGTGGGGCCTCCACACACCCCCTGTGCTGGAGGGGAGAGCGGCAGGCTGGCCTGCTCCATCTCCCAGGGACCCTGGTTGCAGGGCCATAACTACAAGGCCCCAGGTGAAAGATTTCACTGGCTACCAGAAAACCCTGCCTAGCCCTGAAGAGGAATGTGCCTTGGGGAAGGCACATTCCTCCCAGAGTCAGACTGCCACTGGAGAAGGTCCTCTTCTGCCCAACCCCCAGCATGCAAGGTCTGGTCAGGTGCATGCTTGGGGTCGGGGGAGAGAAGTTTAATGATTAGCAGTGTGCTGGGTGGGGTTAGCAGTGTGCTGGTACAAAAGCTGCAGGTTTGTGGCTCAGCACCAGATGAGTTGTCAGCTGATATGCCTACTCCAGTTCCTTGGCTTTCACACAGCACAGAGGCTGATACCTGTTTGTACTCCTTTGTCTGCATTCCCTGTGAAGTCTTTTCATAGATGTCCGTGTTTCTCCAACTGGTTCGTAGCTGTGCCTGCACAGTCTCTCCTCATCACATGCCCTGGAAAGCCAATATCTCCTGTCTACTCCAGGCAGAAAGATGTCTAGTATGTGGAGCTGGCGTGGTCAGTTGGGCAATTGCACACCTCAGGGGAGAGCTGTCATGTGCTTGCAAAGCTGGGCAATCAGGAGAAGGCATTTAAAATTTATGGAAGATGTCTTAAGAAGATTTTGATCTCTGTGTCCCCTACGCAATAGAATTCACAATTGCAACCAGAACTTACTTTCAGGCATTGTGGGACAGCTCCTGAAGGACTGTTCAGGTAGACACAGGTCAGGCAGTGTCTATACTCCCACTATGTTGATCTGAAGAGGTTGGCAGATGGTTTTACTGCATCACCTTAACAGAACACTTGCATGGATCGGAGACATTTGCCTATAGACAAGTGCACAAATGCATCCACGCAAGGCACCTTCTCGTAACTTAACTTTCTAGTGTAGACAAGGCTTGGTTGAGTAACCAGTAGTAGAACAGTCTTAGCAGTTTGCCAGAGAGGTCAATGCAGATGAGAATTCATAGTGTCCACCTTCCCTTAAACCATGCTGGAATTCCAAAGAATTTCTCCTCCACTTACTTGTAGAAGGAACTCATCTGGTTCCCTCCTTCTCGGAGGACTCTCCACAAGTTTAGGATTGACCTATTGGATGTAGGAAGCTCAGACAATATCTTTGAGCAGCCCACACCACATCAGACATTCAACAATCACTAAGCTTATTGTATCAAAATCATCTGTATTTGTATTATGTCAACACAAAGTGGTAAACTGAGTGGAGTTAGGCTTGAATTTTGTGGATTGCATCCAAGATCCAATCTTTATTTAAAAAATTAATCTATGTATTTTAATTTACTGTAATATCCTGCTATTTAAATTTTAATATTCTACTCAGTCTTCATATCTTTTGTTTTTTTTCCTCATTATCCATTCCCTTTTCTTTTCTTCATAGAATTTGGAGCTATTATTTTATTTACTCTTTGTCCATATTCAGTTCTATATTCAGTTCAATTTCTCCTTCTCTTCCTCTTTCTACTTTCTCCTTTTCCTCTGGGAGTTTCATCTCTCCTCTGCCATGCTTTTTCAATGCTCATTCATATGAAGTGCTACTTTCCATCGATAATGACTTTCTTCTTTTTTATATTCCCTTTCTTCTGTTCCCCCTTCTTTCCCATCCCTGGTTTGTCTTTCATTCTCCTTTCTGCACTGATACCCTGTGTTTCCATACTCATTGCTTTCTGTCTCTTCGATATAACTTCTCTTTCTGCACTGCCCCATCTGTATGAGACTTTCCCCACTAAAACACCTATGCATTCAGTCACCTATCTCAACCTCTTTTTGACTTCCCCTCTACACACTAATACAGACTTACACAGGCATCTATATATTGGTGATCTTTTTTCTATATTGATTATCTTTTCTCCCTACACCACTGTACAGTCAACACATCATCTTCTCTCTCACACACTCGAATGCAACTGCATGCACCCTACCTCACTTCCTCCACACTGTCTGAAACCCACCAACACACATGCACCTAAAGCATAGAACCATGTTCCCTCTTTCTACTTCACATACTCAAAGACCCATTTACCCACCATTCACCAGGCAATCCTCTTCTGAATCCCAAAGAGAGCACTTACCTACTGTAAGCTTCTCAAATCTGCAAATCCCCAACACTTTTTCCATGACTTTATGGCCATCCCTTTTTAAAAATTGGATACAACCTTAAATTAGTTAAGGTTCGAGGTCTAATAAAAATCAGGAATCCTGTATTCAATGTTACCTTTGAGGAAACAGGATCCAGATGCTTGGTTGTTTTGCCAATTTTAAAAAAGAAGTATTATTTTAGGAATGGGAAATAACCCAACCATTTAGAAAATACTGAAATGGTGATGTATTTGAGTGTTACTGACATATTACTAGTTTTCTCATAATCCTACCCCTTAATTGCATTTGATTTCAAGGTACATTACTTAGGTACATGGAAATTAACCTGATATCCCCACAAACCTAGCATTTAGTTGACTATGCTAGTTGCATTCCTACCATGAACTGAACTGTATCACAGATTTCAGAACTAAATAAAGATAAGGAAGTAATCCAATTCTAATTTGCTCTCTGTTATTTTTTTTTATAATGGTAACATTCTATACTGTGCGGTGGTTTAATTCTAGAATATACAAATTTTCAAGTCTAAGTCACAATGTGTTTTCATTAATGATCTGGATGATGAGGTAGATTGCACACTCAGTGAGTTTGCAGATGACACCAAGCTGGGGGGAACAGCAGACACGCTGGAGGGCAGGGAGAAGATTCAGGAAGACCTTGACAAACTGGAGCAGTGGGCCAAGAGGAATCTCATGAGGTTCAACAAGGATAAGTGTAAAATCCTGCACTTGGGACGAAAAAACCCCATGTACTGCTACAGGCTGGGGAGTGATCAGCTAAATAGCAGCACTGGAGAAAAGGACCTGGGAGTCATGGTGGATGGGAAGCTGGATATGAGTCAGCAGTGTGCTCTTGCTGCCAAAAAGGCCAATGGCATACTGGGCTGCATCAGAAGAAGTGTTACCAGCAGATCAAGGGATGTGATCATTCCCCTCTATTCAGCACGGGTGAGGCTGCATCTGGAATACTGTGTCCAGTTTTGGGCTCCCCACTACAAAAAGGACATGGACAAATTAGAATCCAGTGGAGGGCAACAAAAATGATCAAGGGGCTGGAGCACAAGACCTATGAAGAGAGCCTGAAGAAAGTAGGCTTACTTAGCCTGCAGAAGAGAAGACTGAGGGGGGATTTGATAGCAACCTTCAACTACCCGAAGGGATGCTCCAAGGAGGATGGAGCTTGGCTGTTCTCAGTAGTAACAGAGGATAGAACAAGGAGCAATGGTTTCAAGTTGCAGCTGGGGAGGTCAAGGCTGGATATTAGGAAAAGCTTTCTTACTAGGAGGGTGGTAAACCATTTGCATGGGCTACCTGGGGAGGTGGTGGAATCTCTGTCTTTGGAGATGTTTAAGGCCCATCTGGATAAAACTCTGGCTGGGATAATTTAGTGGGAGTGGTCCTGCTTTTTTTGGCAGGGGATTGGACTAGATGACCTCATGAGGTCCCTTCCAGCCCTATGGTTCTACGATTCTGCAACTTATGTGTCATTGCTTTATAACATGAATTGACACCTCTTGCCACATTTGCTAATATGTTTTTGCATTCATATCTCAAAAATTTGTATGTTCAGAACAAACTTATTAATAACTTAAAGTAATTTGAGTTACCTCTCTCTCTCTCTCTCTGAGTGGTACTCCTAGGTATTTTGGCTGTTAGTGTGTTTCTGAGCTAACTTTTAGTAGCATTAAAGGAACGTGAAATAACATTGCACAGATAAATTATATGCCTCTTGTGAGTTCAGTATGGCTATGTCTACACTTAGAGTGTTAATTTGAATTGACTGAATTTGAACTAGTCAATTCAAACTAATAATTGTTAGTTTGAATTCAGTCAATTCGAATTGACATGGCCACACTAGAAACTGCAATTCGAACTAGTGTGTCAGTGGACTGGACTTGCTAATTTGAATTGGAGGAGGGGCACCATGGGAGGTGTGGCAACATGGCCCCCCCAAAAATGACCATGCCACCACCCCATCCCCTGCCGGGCTCCAGCACCATGGCTAGAGCCGGGCAGAGGATGCTTTTCCCCATGCCAGGCTCAGAAGGCTAGAGCTTGGAAGGAGAAGTTTTCCCCTGGCAAGGCGGGGAGCGAAGGGATCCCCCCTGCCCAGCTCCAGCAGGGCTGCCCCTGCATGGGGCTGGAGCCTGCCTTGCCAGTGCAAGGAAGGAATCCCTGTGCTGGGCTGCAGCCGCGCTCCCTGGGCTGCGGACACAGACCCCCCACGTGCGGCTGGAGCCCTGCCGGCCACACATGGGGATGGGACCCCCCGCATGGCTGCAGCGCGCTCTCTAAGGAGTTCATCGGTTCGAATTGAGGAAAGCAAATGTGGCCATGCACTTAATTGAATTTGAATTGATTGTCATCAATTCAAGTTCAATTCTAAGTGTAGACATACCCTATGATATGAAGTGAAAACTGTCGTACAGTGTGAGACAAATGGTTGGACACAATGCTTTTAAAATGTAACTCGTTTGTTTTAAATATAGAATCATATTACAAATATAATATTTTACGACTTTATGAATTCATGTTATAAAGCAAGAACAATTTCCTGAAAGGCAGTTTTCTAGAAAGCATATGTATGCAGTGCAATTTTATTTTATATATGCCATCTTTCATATACATTTTATTTCAAAATGGTTTCAGAGTTAATGTTTGCATTGTTGTATCTGTGTTGGCCGCAAGATAATCTGTAACCCACTAATGAAGTCCCTCTTTTTTTGTCCTGTGACTGCAGAGATGTTAGCTGTCCATTTCACCTTGAATGGTGTTTTTAGACTATGTGTTAACCAGTTATGCTAAATAGTCTCTTCCACATTCTGTTTAGCTGTGATGCTCTGTGTACCTTCCCCAGATCGGAAGAAGAACTCTGTGTAAGCTTGATAGCCTGTCTCTTTCACCAACAGAAGCTGGTCAAATAAAAGATGTTACCTGACCCACCTTCTCTCTTTACATGTAGAATAAATCATAGGGATTTAAAGACCTTGTACAGGCTTGTGACTCCATTAAAGCATTCATGAGGCATTAACAGAGGGAGAAGAAGACTTGTAGATAGGGGAGATGTATTTTCTGATGTGATGGGAAAACAGAAAAATTGATGCAGGAAGGATTATTCTAGATCCCAGGAACTGCAGAGGAGAAGTCTATCACTTCAATAGTGGACACACTGTGGAAAGGAAGAGCAAAGATCCTAGTGCTAGGCAAGATTAAGGAGCAAAGCTGGGGATCAGAAGCAGGGACATTGCCCAAAAAATGGACTGGGGCAAGGCTGGAGAGATTTTAAGAACAAGGTCAGTTTTGAGTAGATTTGAAGCATATGAGGGGTTAATGCAGTTTAAGGCACTCCTGTTACATTGTATATGTGTATTGCTGAAAAATAAACACAGCCTTTCTCTGCAGTTAAAATTACAGTATTTTCAGGATCAAAAAGGTACAGTTCTGTCTCAAAGAGATCTGAGATTAAGTAGTGTTTGAAGTACAGCTTGATGAAAGTTGATGACTTCAATCAGTAGGTGGTTGAGCAAACTTTTTTTTTTTATAATATGGTTTCATGCCTTCTCTTTGAGAACATTGAAATGAACTTTCCCATTGTTGTCCTCTTTCAGAATGGGAATATGCAGGATGACAGAGTTCTGCAAGATTTTCACTCCAAGCCACGTTCTCTTGATACTTGCCTCCATGTTCATCTGAAGTTCAATCCCATGACAATTAAATCCCAACTCAGTTTTGACTAAAAAGTCATGAAATGTATCCCTAACAGGGTTTGTCATGAGTCATGAACAAAGTTGTTATTTATTTATAAGAGGTTCATGCTACAAATGTCCCAGCGATGAGCATGCAGTATATTTTACCTTGTGACTGGTTTTTGTTACAGAGATACCCCCAGCCAAGAGGCCAGAAGAAAAAGAAAGTTGTGAAGTATGGAATGGGTGGCATGATTGTCGTCTTGCTGATCTGCATTGTCTGGTTCCCTCTGCTCTTCATGTCTTTAATCAAATCTGTTGCAGGAGTCACCAACAGGCCTCTTGATGTATCGATCACAATAACCCTAGGAGGTTACCAGGTAAAAAATGACCAAAACAAAGGTCAATTATTGCCCTGTATTTCTTTGTGTTGTATTTTTTTTTTTTTGCATTGGACTTACGGGCCAACCCTTACAACTGAGTTGTATAGAAACTCAGACTAGGTGAGGCTAATGATCACTCTTGGTTTTTAAAAAGTCTGGAATTCTAATAAAGTGTAAAATAGCCTTACTTTCTTGACAAAGTGGCATTTTCTCCCACAAAAGCTGATGTGATAAATAAATCTGTTAGTCTCTAAAAGTGCCACAGGTATCCTTTGTTTTGTATCTTAAGCACTGAATTTTTAACAGAATCCAGAAATGGGGAAAGGGGCAAAGAGAGGAATGTTCAGAGAGGCCATTTGGGCTTTACCTTTCTCCTTGGTCCTTTGTGCCATTTTTAAAAAATGTTTTCATCTAATTAAAATCTGCCATGTGACAGGTGTGGCTTTTGAAGAAGTGGAACACAAGATTTCCAAAGGGAAAATTAACTTGGGAAATTCATAAACAGCCCCTAGAAGTCACTTCTCTGAAGGAGTGAATCTAAAATAACATTTGTAGAAATGTGATTGGCCCATGCTGAAAAGTGTTCATTTGTTCTCTCGTTCACATCTGCTCAGACCAATGCAAATAGCTGTTTGCCTGAAAGCAATTTCAAATGATGGAATTTTTCCTGGTGAAGCTGCTTAAAATTAGCACCATTTTGAAACAAAACTTGATGAACTGTTTTGGTTCAGCATGGGTTGTTTTCTCATAGAATTGGACCATTTAAGAACATTTGACAAGAAATTCAGAGTTTTTGTTCTGGAGTATTTCAGGTCTCATGAGTGGGCATTTCTTCCACCCATAAGAATCTCTCCCTACTACACTAAAGCCTGATATTGCCATGGACAGAAATACACAGTGGTTGAAGTAAGCCGGAATGTGGTGGAATGCCATTCTGGGCCCTCTATTTTTATGGGCTCAGCATTCCAGGTCCCCTAAAAATAGAAAATGGAGCCAGAACGGTGCATTCCAGGGCCCACCATTTAAAAATAGCAGGCCCCAGAACACAGCATTCCAGTTCCATTTTCTATTTTTAGGGCACCCCCCAAACATGGAGCCCCAAAAATAGCAGGTCCCAGAACAGCGTTCCACCACATTCCAGCCCGCAGGGAGCTCGGAGATTTTAAATCTCCCTCCCTGAGCCGACTCTCACTGAGCATGGTCAGAACCTCTGTGGGAGCTAGCTCAGGGCTGGAGGCTCAGGCCAGTCTGGAGTCAGGGCCACAGCCGTTCTGCCCTGCAGCCAGGTAAGGGAGCCCTGAGGGGTGGATTTGGGGGCAGGCAAGCTAGCCTGGCGGGGAAAGGACGCAGGGGAAGGGATTGGCCTCACGCAGCTTGGGAAGAGGGTGAGACACAGCGGGGGGCTTGGGGCCCAGCAGCCAGATGGGGGCAGAGGGCAGTAGCTGGTGTGGAGACAGGAGCTGGGGTGGGAGCTGGCATTGGGGGGCAGGAGCTGGGGTGTGGGAGCTGGGGTGCAGGGTAGGTGGGTTGGGGGCTGGTGTTTGGGGGCAGGAGTTGGGATGAGAGGCCTGGCATTTGGGAAGAAGGAGCTGGGATGCGAGGCGGGGGGTCCACCCGTGCGGGAAGGGAACCTGCCTGATTAGGAGGGTTCCGGGGCCCACCAAATTATACTTTAACCCCTGGAAATACACAGAATGTTTGTTTATTTTTAACGTCAAAACAGAATGAAGTAAAGTTCACAGGGATGTGTTCTTTTCTTTTCCAGCCTATATTTACAATGAGTGCTCAGCAGAGCCAGCTCAAGGATTTGAATCAAACTGAGTTCGATTCATTTCAAAGAGAATATTTGGGTAATACTGTAAGTAAAACATGGAGTGTTTCATCATTTAAGAATTTGTGCGCATGCTTCCATTATGTCCAGATTGGCCAGTCATTCTGTTAATTTCCTTTGATGGCAATAAGGAATTAATAGTGTTGGCTTCACAAAGATGGGTAGTTCCATTGAATTTGTCTGATGACAGACTACTTGCTTGAATAAGAACGTAAAGAGTGAGACAGGAAAAGGATATGTTTTCACTGCTATAAAATACCTGCAGCTGATCTGGTTCAGCCAAGTTGAGTTCCTGGGGTTTGGGCTGCAAGGCTAAAAAATTTCAATGTAAATGTTCAGGCTTTGGGCCCTCCCTAAGATGAATGTTTTTCAGACCACGTGTACACCGGTGGCAAAATTTGGCAGCAGTGAACAGGAGTTATGCAAGAGTAGCTTGCAATAACTCCCATCAACTTCTTAACTCCTTTTCAGCATGCCATTTTCACTGCGCTACACCCATGAGAAGTGCCTCACCGTCAACATAGTACTGCACCACTTGAAGGCATGGTTTTATTAAGCCAATCTCTAGGTCAACAGGTCTCAACTGACTGCTAAGTCAGCCTGGAAAGATCAGCCTGACAGCAGCGAATTTGCTGCTATCAGTGTATATGTACCCTAAATAACTGTGTAATTGAATCCTATCTGCAAAGCTACTTTAGATTGCCTTTGTAAGAGAGAAGCATTCAGAATTAGATCTTAAACTTATTCAGTAAACAGTTTTGCAGTAAGACACTATTTCAAATATGTGAAAGATACTTTGCATGATATAATTAGCATTTCTAAAACTATAAACCCCATCAATATTCTTTACTCCCCCTTAAAAAAAAAAAAAGCATGTGTGGCATCTTATGCCATGTTATATTACAGCTGTGGATCAAATACTTGTCCTATTCTCACCACTTCCTTTACTAACAAGATTCTGCAGGCCCCATTCTTCTATGCAGAATTCCCTGTTTTCACTTTATTACAATTTTACTTATCCAAACAAAAGGGATTTTGGGGTAGACATGTAAAATTCATTAATTCAGACTCTCCCTGACCCATCTCTGGCACAGTAACAGGGGAAACATGCCAAGATCAAAAGAAAATACCTGGCCTGTGGTATCATGGACATTCTGAATTCTACCTTGCACTTCAGAAAGCCTCCAGTTACCATGTGGGCCAATGAAATGCTGGGGAATCTATCTAGCACAGAATTTGTCAGACAAATTATATATAATGACATCATTTGTGCTTTGTAGAGCCACCATGAACTTGCTTAAGGTAAATTTGAAGTAAACATAAAACAGGTGGGGACTAGAACATATTTCCTCAAATTAAAATGTATTTTATGTAGCTCATGAGTTCAACTAGCTTAAATGTATGTTGAGGACCTAAGAAATAAAAGCATAGATCCATGCTTGATTAATTTATTCAGTCCCATTTTTGTAAATGTTTTCCACCTGGTTAGGTGTGTTTTGTTTTTTAAATCAATTTCACTCACAATGCAATTTTTTTTCACATCACTACTTTCTGGACTGGGTTGTATTTCAGTGTAACCTCTTTCCTCTTGTGCATGACATGATGCCTGAGAAAAACAATCAGTGCAAATCACTGCACTCATAACTGGCTGTACACCTAGCTCTAACTGATCTGAAGAACGATTGTGTGTTTATTGTAAGTTAAAATTTCCTTTCTCTTTTTTCACTTACAGGGTGCTTTGCAGTTTCTAGAGAGCTATGGAAAAGAAGATATAATTATAGCTGAACTAGAAGGAAATTCAAATTCATTGTGGACCATCAGCCCTCCAAGTAGAAACAAAATGATTCAAGGTCTCGAGGATTTTTCTGCTGAATTCACTGTAGTTGTTTCATGGAGTATTCAGAGGTAATTAGTATGATGACATTGACAGATTGATCATTGGGTTAGACCTATTGGTTTAGTGGACGTGTTTTGCATTGGCAGTGTATGGGTGACATGTTTAAAAAAGAAAATCATGGATGTTAAATGGAGGCTTGCTCTGGAACTCCTCAGCAAGAATGTCCCTAACCATGCAGTCTTCAGTGACCAACAAGACTCTTTTAAAACAAGGTGCAAAGAATTTAGGCATGACAGTCAAAAGTGACTAAGTGATGCCTGATCTTGGGTCCTCAGGTTTTGAGTGCCCAATTTGTTACACTTTGGGGGAGCCAGATTTTCAGACAGTGTAGTTCATTTGTCCTATGAAAATCCAATGGGTTTAGGGTGCCTCAGGTTGGGCATCCAGAAGCTGAAAATCCCAACCTAAGTCTTCAAAACCAGTCATTTATTCAGGATGCCCCAAAAGGGAATATGAGGAAAAGAAAATGAAAATCCTGATCTTAGGTTTAAAAAAAAACAGAGATGTACAATGAATAGACTAATGGCAAATCTACTTCAGACAACAGGCTTTAATATTTATATAAATTAAAGACTTTTAAGGACCAGCTCTTCCAAAAAACATTTGCTATAAATCAATAACTAATAAGGTGATGCAATCAAAATGCAAAAGAGAAGCAGTCAGTCTTCTTACTGAGGTTATCCAGTCTCAACAGCTATTCACCATACCCTCTGTGCTGTAAAAACAAAATAGCAAGGCTCGAGATAAGTTATTTGTTAACTACCTGTACATCTAGAGACACCCTGAAGTAAGTAAACTCAAAAGCCCATTCCCACATCAGGACCTGCTCCCATTTACTGCCAGGCTCAACTTGCCTCTGGTGTACAGTCTTCCCTTCAGTATTTGCTACTCACTGTGGGTCTTCTGTAAAAGTCATGCTGGGGCATGCAGGGACTGCACATGACTAGGGCATTGCAGCCAAATACCCACCTGTCACTTTGAGGATATACACCCAGCTGTGAGAGCTAGAGATTACCAGGAGTTGTGGCATCAATCCAAAACAAGCATAGGGCTCATAATAAATGAGCCCCTTTATTTAAGAGTAAGGATTATTTAATTAGACCCTTTTTATTACTGTGGAAGGTTATTCTGTTGTCTAGTGGAATTATAACACCCTCATTTGTTTAGATCCACAGTTCATTTTTAATACGCCTGTGCTAATCTATCAGTTATGTTTGTTTAATTGAAAACAGTAATAGATTGGAGCACAGATTGGAGCAAGGCAATGGCACAGAGGAGCAGGGGCTGGACTAGAGTTCCAGAACTCGTGCAGGGCTCCCAAACTGGCCATGACCCCCAGGCACAGGCCATATCGACTCATGCAATAATCCACCACTGTTTAGGCACCCCAAGCACACTAATGCCCCTAGGCATGTGCCAAACTGGAAATCTGACCCTGGGTGTAGGGGGGAGAAAAAACACGTGTAAGCCTACTATTGGGGATTCTGGCAGCAGGCCGAGGGGCTGATACAGTCAGCTCCTACTCCCTCCCTGCAGCCCTTGGCACCAAGGGGATGTGGAGGCAAAGGGAAGGGGCTGTGGCTGGTGCACATTGCATACCAGCTGTCTGTAGAGCTGGCATATGGCCTAAGGGGACTGTTACCAGTTGGGAGAGGGTAGATCCATAACCACAATGTTCTATCTTCAAAGTATCTGACAAAGTGGAGTTTTACTTTTCTCCCATGAAAGCTCATGCAGTAAATAAGTGTATTAGTCTTTAAGTGCCACAGGCCTCCTTGCTTGTTTTACTGAACTAGACTAACACAGCTATCCTTTTGGAACTAATTTAGGCAGGGACCAAGAATCTGGGAACTGGCTGTTGAAATTAGTCATTGATTTTCAGCTTCTCCTTCCCCACTCTCCTGGACTACACTGAGTGCCTATGTGGGGAGGGTGGCAGGTGACCATTCTTATCCTCCATTACAGTGGTTTTCAAACCACAGGTTGGGACCCAGTATTGGGTCATAGACCCTCAGGTACTGGGTTGTGACTCCCCCTGCCTCTGCCAGAAAAAGACTGGAATTTATTGCTTAAAGATATAACTGTTGGGTCATGGGCATGCATTTTTTTTTCAGCTGGGTACCAGGAAAAAAGTTCAAAAACCACTACTTTACTAGGTGCTCTCTTGGACTCAGTAGAAACTGTTAAGCTCCCCTGCTACTCTCCTGGGACTCCCATAGCACAGCAGAGGAGCAAGCAGCAGAGCAGCCAGAGCTGCTGTGTTGCTGCAGTAAAGAGGAAACAGCCGCTGGACAGAACCTTACTGGCTCATCTTACAGATACTCTGAGTAGACTGAGGCTGGGAAAGCAGTGCACCCGGCCAGCTCTCTGTGCTGACAAGGCTGTTTCAGGTGCTTCAGTTTAAAAATCACCAGAGAGAACACATGCTTTGAAACCTCCCTAGCCTCTGTTTGCCAGAAGCTTGAAATGGGTGATAAGATGGATCACTTGAGGATTTCCTGGTTTGTTCATTCCCTCAGAAGCACCTGGCATCAGCCACTGTCAGAAGATGGGATACTGGGCTAACGCACTATGACCATTCTTCAGTTTTCTGTTCATTGTCAACTATATGTTTTCATTTTGTCTTGAGGGGCCAGGAACCCTCAGCCGAGACAGCGATTTGTAAGTGGTGTGTCAGGACTAGATGAATAACATGTTCTTACTTCATTTGTATACGAGCCCAGTGATAATGATAGGCTTTAGAATCACTGAGTGGTTGTAGCTCTGGTTAGTCAGGCAATAAGGTGCCATGCGCCATCTGCCAAGGCCAATGTCTGGCCCCTCACTGTTCAGAAGCAATTTGTCATGCAAGTTATTGTGCCAGGCTTCTATTTTGACTTTGCTACAGTAAGTAAAATTTTAGTCACACCATACTGTAATCCAGTGGTTTTCAAACCATGGGTCAAAACCCTGTACTGGGTTGCAAACTCCCAGGCACTGGGTTGCAGTGCCCCCTGTTGCCACCACCGAAAGACTGGAATGCATTGCTTAAAGATGTAATTGTTGATTTGCAGGCATTTTTTTTCAACTGGGTCCTGAGAAAAAACTTTGAAAACTACTGTTCAAATCAATCAGAAATTCCATCTAAAACATACAAAGCCCTCATCAATCATCAGTCATGAGGGTGGTTTCAGACACTAGACATCCACTGGTGGGAGAAAGGGGATTTGGCAAGCCATAGTGGTAGCCTGGTGCTTGACAGGATTGTGGAAGGGTAAAGCATTCTGATTAGCAAACGCACATCAGCTACACATAGCTCAAAGGACTGCCTGCTGCATGGTACTGAGCTTCACTGCCCATCTTCTTTTTCATTTATTGTTCTAGGAACCTCTCTCTTGGTGCCAAAGCAGAAATAGCATCGGATAAGCTTTCCTTTAACCTACCAAACAAAACTAGAAAAGAGATTGCTTTAATGATGTCTGGGAATCACTCGGAAAAGAATGTGTAAGTTACGTTCTTGACTTGTCCACACAGCTATTTTTCTTAAAGCAGATTATGCAAAGAACCAGCTGGTGTACAGTTGTTATCTATAATGTAATAGTACAGCAGGTACTGTAAAACTGAAACGTGGAGCATACTTCACTGAGTGTATAGCAAACTGGACTGTCAGAGCTCTGAGTCAGGGCCATACCCTGCACCACCACCAGGGCAGCTGTGAGAGGAGTGGTCTGTTCTGGCACACAGGCAAAGCATGTATGAATGGTGCAGAATACTGTGTGTGCATCACCTCCACTTCCCTGGCAACAACGATTGATAGACAGAACCCCTGGCCTTTGCACAGAGCTGCAAAAGGGTGAAAACTCCTAGCGCCTAAACAAAGACCAAGGACATTCTAGCCTTATGTTACTTGGAAGGTAATATTCAGTATTGTAGCCATGTCAGTTCCAAGATATTAAATGAACTTTTGAGGTGAGGGTGAGGTAATGTCTTTTATTGGACTAACTTCTGTTGCTGGGTGAGACAGGGTTTCAAGACACACAGACTTCTTCAGGTCTGGGAAACAACCAGAGCGTCACAACTAAACGCAAGGTGGACCAGACTGTTTAACATAAGTAGTTAGCGTATCTTTCAAGGGACTATTCGCGGTGAAGTAGCCCTTTAACACCCCTTAAGTCACAGGGAGCAAAGGATGGGTTGGGAATTGTTAATGAGTTCTAGACTGTTCTAATAAGTCAAAAATCCAATGTCTCTGTTCAGTCCATGATTTTTAGTATCTAGCAAAGTTATGCATTTAAATTCCTATGCTCATCTTCTGAAAATGTTGTGCAGGTTTCCTCTGAGGATGAGGACTAAGGACTAAGATATAGAATGATCACTAAATGTCTCAAAAGCAACCTCATCTTCCTCTGTGTGCTGTTCCCCAGTGTCTGACTTTTAACAACAGCTTTGATTTGCTGTTACAGTGTGACCTGATCCCATGAGTTACACTTCCCTGCATTTATTTCCTCCCATTCTGCAAGTTCCCCCATCTTCAAAGCATCTAATGAAGTGGGATTTGCTCTCATAAAAGCTCATGCAATAAATAAATTTGTAAGTCTTTAAGTGCCACCAGACTCTGAATTTGTTTTACGGAAAGCAACTACTTGGATGAATCGGGACAATGGCTGAGCTCTAAAATGAACTCACACAGAAAAATGATGAGACAAAAAGAGCCAATCACCAGTGAGTGAACACTTTTTGCAAATTCCCACACGCTTCCCTGGGTTCAAAAATACCTAACATTGAGGGTTAATGACAGGAATAGGGAAATTTTGGATGGGACATCATGCTAAAATATTGGCAGAACATAACTGGTGAGTCCATCAAAGTCAATGGAGTGACACTGGTTTGAAACAGATGTCAGATCAGAATCCAGACCAAGAATTACGGTAAGGTACTCTCCTTCTTCCAAGTGAAATAATATTCTGTGGTGGCCCAGGAGGGATGTCTAAGTGAATTTATAAAGATACAAAAATAAGGAATTATTCTTGCATGTTTTTCTTGCAGGTTACTAGAAATGATATTTCCATACTACATCAAGGCACCTAGTGATTCTCTGGCAAAACCAATAAAGCAGCTATGGAAAGGTATGTACTGTAGGCTATGAATATCTCTCAGCATATTCTTGTTTTTACTGTGAAACCACAAAGCTGTTTAGTCGATAATGGGACTATGTCAAGAGAGGCTGAACTGCTGCTCTGTGCTGTTGTACCTGTTCTGTGGGTAAAAAGCAGGTATTGAGTTTTAGGACTGACAACCAAGCACCTCTCACAAGGAGGAAAAACAGCCTCTCGCATACAAGACAAACTCTGAAAAGCTTTATTTAAACACTGAGTACTAATATTGACTGTTTTACTGAGGGTGTGAAAGCACTTTGCAAAAGACACAGGAGCATTGTTTGCCCTTATTTTTTCAAATGGGGAAAATGGAGGCACAGAGTTTAATAGCAACATTTTTAAACTTTGATACCTGAAGTCAGTCATCAAAATTCATATTAAGATATCTGCATGATGTTTCGTTTATTATTATAATAGTAATTAGTATTAACGTTAGGGTAGTTCGTAAGTGGCCACCAAGGATCAAAGCCCCATAGTATTAGTCATTGAATTATTTCTTTCTACAGGATTTAACAACTTTACTAATGCAGTGGGTTGGTTGGCAGTGTTTCATACCTTTTCAGTGCACCTGTACAGAAACCTCTGAAACTCATGAAATATACAGTTAAGGTACACACTAGCCCCAGCCTCTTTCCTTCATTCTCTCTGAGTAATGCCCCGATGCACTGCTGACAGACATTTTAGCACTCTGTCCTTCCAGCTGATACGGAACAATCTGGGGACACAGCATGTGCAGGGGTTAAAGTATAATTTAGGGGGCCCCAGAACCCTCCTAACTTGGCAGGCCTCCCTCATGCTGGTGCAGGCCCCCTTCACCCACCCCAGCTACTGCCCCCAATATCCAGGGGTCAAAGTATAGTTTTGGGGGGCCTGGAACCCTCCTAATTTTCCAGGGCCCCCTCAAGCATGTCCAGGCCCCACTTGTGCAGGTCCAGGCCCCTTCATACACCCCAGCTACTGCCCCCCCAAATGCCTGGCCCCCCAGTTACTGCCTCCAACACCTGCCTCATTTATTTAGGTCCCTAAATATGGCAATCGCCTGACATTTGCACGCAAGTTTTAAAATGTTGGCCATATTTTATAACTGTATATAGATGACCAGTAGCTATCTGATTATGTGGGAAAAAAATTAAAAAGACAATCCAAAAAAAAAAAAAGGGAAAACACAAACTGTAAAAGGCAAGAAAACTACTCTATGAACTATTTTAAAATGGGTTCTAAAAAGTGTATGAATTGATTTATTTTTAGGTTGCACTGTCCCTTTTCATATTAATAAGCAACTGATCCTAACAAGTTTGACTTATCGACAACATGCTTATTTTTCTGTTAATGTTTTCTCTGTTAATAGATGGGAAGATGGAAAACATCACTGTTTCTCTAATTAAAAATGAATCTGCAGATGAGGTTCATGAATGGTGGGTTCTCAATCAGCTTGGGAAAAGATACAGACAGGAAGAAAGTCTTGAACTCTTTGTATTCAGTGACAAAGTTAGCCCTCCAAGTCTTGGATTCTTGGCTGGCTATGGGTAAGAGAGAATCTTCTATGTAAAAATCAGTTTTACCAGAAATAATTAAAGTTGAACTGAAAAATTTGTCTCCTGTGGTCAGGGTTTTATAGTTTTATTGTAACAGTTAAGAATATTACACATACCTCAAATAAATCAAAGAGGAGCAGGGCTGGCAGTAGCCCCACAACAAGGGAGTAAATTTCCTGATTCTGTGAGGATTAAGGTCTTTTGGGCCAGGATTTCCAGTAGTTTTGATAGGTAGAGCATCAGGTTATCCTGGGCATATCCTGTAATCACATGGAGCTTCTTTTCCTCCCCTCCCACAAGATACATGTGTAGAGGGTCCTGCACCACGATTAATATTTGTTTCTGTATTACCATCTTGTCACTTACCTTGCAAAAGAACCTTCTGTGGTCAGGAACCCACAGCTGGTATGAAGAGAGGGACAAGGCCGAAGAGAGGACATACTTGGTCTTCTCCCATAACCGAATAAGAAAATTAACACAGTCTGAGGCTTTTCTGCTGATCTCCTTCATGTTGTGGAATATGCCTTCATGGGGCATTCCTAAGGGAGCAGCCAACAAAGAAAGCGTTGTCAGCATAGCTGCCTGGTCCCAGAGGGAAGGCAAGCGGCCCCTGACCTGGTACAGAGTTATGGTTAATCCTAGTCTACACAGCATATCTCAGGGATCTGCAAGATCTGGTAGAGAAATCTTAGCAGAAAGGCGAAAGTGCTGGAGGCTTTCCTATCAGAAATGATTTGGGGGAACCTGCAATAGAGGGTCCCCAGGAAGATTCCTCTTATCAGCCCATTTTCCACATCGTGTGGGACTTTAGTCCCTTTATGATTTTAATTGCATACAGTTTTAAAAACATCTTTAGAAATGATTTTGAGACATCTTTAGATTTCAACTTCTGTAGATTAACTATATTTACCTTGTTATTCCTACCATGTAACATAGACTATTTGGTAGAACTGGTCAGGTTTCATAAACCCATCAGCACTTTAGTTTTATCATCAGTCACCTATATGTGGATATATAATCATCTGAGGGGAAAAAAGATCTCTGAACTCTTTTGTCTCTTGTTTTGCAGCATCATGGGACTTTATGCCTCAGTTGTCCTGGTGATAGGGAAGTTTGTCCGTGAGTTCTTCAGTGGAATCTCTCACTCCATCATGTTTGAAGAACTACCAAATGTGGACCGTATCTTGAAGCTATGTACTGACATTTTCTTAGTAAGAGAGACTGGAGAACTGGAACTAGAGGAAGACCTATACGCCAAATTAATATTCCTGTACCGTTCACCAGAGACTATGATCAAATGGACTAGGGAAAAAACTAATTGAGCTCTTTGGCATCACACTGCAAATCAAGTTGACTTCATTTGAATTTTTAAAAAAGCACAATATTCTCCTAAAGAGCTAAGCCTTTTATAGCTAGGTAGCAATGATTTTTCATGGATTGAATCCTGGAAGCTACTTCCTTCAGAATCCTTGCTGCCTTTCAAATTAAGGATTAATGGTGAAGAACATTGGTTGGTTTGACTTTTTTTCTCCCTAAATGTCCACTCCTCTAAAATCAGGGGACCCTGCTTTGTAATTTAATCAACCAAATGTTATGGATCCTTGTCTGAGTAAGTTAATCTTCCAGATGTTAATTCCTATCCTTAAAGAAAAAGGAAGGATCCCTCAGACAACTTCACTGGACCTTTTCTGGAGTGATACAGTTTGTGCAATATGCTATTGTACGTCACTGACTTTTGAGATACACTAATGAGTATCTGACTAGCCTGCAGCACAACAAACCCAAAAGGCCGTGGTGGGAGTTGACGAAATGTTAGCCATATCTGATTTTAGAAATGAAGAGGTTTAGATATACCGAAGATTCTATGGACAACCTTCAGTAAGCAAAAAGAAAACAAGTGACACACTTTAATTGCCTTATTTTATTTGTACAGTCCCAGGAGACATTTCCATGAAACATCAATGACTTTTCTCAGGAAAACAAAACACAACTTGGTTTTAGCCCTTAGTTAAACCTTAATAAATGTTGGTGAAATACTGGTTTCTGCTGGGTTATCTTCCCACAATTATTGCTTGCCAACACACAGACACAAAAGCCAACTGAATGACTAAGGAGCTGTTTCATTTCTTATATCCCTTTGAAGACTGAACAGTGTGTTCTTTTCTCTGCTTCCCACAACATGCTTTTCTCCCATTTTGATGATTTAAGGCAATGGTTTTGCTGTTATCTGATATTCTTCTTCCAGTGTTTCAGGAATACAAAAATGTTTACATATTCCAATTTACATTTTTACATCCAAGACGGGTTTTTTAAGTTCCCAAATCTAGAAGTACATATGAGCTTGAAAAATGGCCTTTTCTTAAATCACTATTGTTGGTGACATAAACAGTTCATTAGAGAACATTGTAGCATGAAAAGTTATGATTGCAATGTAGGTTTAATTCCATGTTAAAAAATCAATTTCTGAGAAAAAAATCATTGACTGGGTAGGGTATGTTAAAAGGTTATACTGTGTAGTTTTGATTCAGTAATGACTTAAAATAAAGCACATGTTGCAAAGTCATTTTAAAAGTTTTTTTTCCTTCTTCCTCTTTACACAAAATGGGAAAAGTTTTTATAATAAAGATAGCCACAGGAGAGGTAAGATCAACGGATCATATTCATTCCTGTAGTTAGTGGCTATTTATTATATATAGTCAGTCACCAGAGGACACAAAATACAAGATAACTTTCAGCTGACAAGAGAATTGTAACTTTATTGGCATATTTTAATGCAGAGCTTTATAAAAACAGCATTATTGAAATTACAGCACATTTGCCCTCTATTCAGTGCTTCCAGGAAAATGTTGTCGGTTCCATTCTATACACTAGCAGCACATATTGGACACCAAAGTGCACAACAAAAACTGCTTCATTATATTGTAACAATAAAATCAGTTGGTGACTGGAACACACTGGAAGACTATTTGATTTTTTCATATCCCATAAAGAAAAGGTGGGTGTTGTTCTAGAAGGCTGGCAAGATTTTTGGTTGTGCTAAAAAGACTGGTGTGGAGCAATTTACTCTTCAGCTTATGTCTAGTTCTTCCTCACGCCATGTGACTCAATAATACAAACAGCATAGGGACTGGCTGACATAATAGGAGATACATCTAACCTTCATGTATTCATTGGTCCATTGAGTGTGTTTCCCTTTTCTAAAGTAAAGAATAAGGTGCTGGGGTGTGAAATATAGCTGGTGTGTAATATTTCCAAAATATACCAGCCAATCAGCTTATTTTGACCGCTGCTGTCCCTTTTCCTCCTTAACAAGCACTTATTTACAGGTGAAAAACTTAGCTGCAAAATGAACTTGACAGCCTTTTTAGACTTGCTAAACAGCTGCTACTTTTTTCATAGATGGACTAAATAATCTTTAACATGAAATGATTACAGGGCCTTTACCACAACAGCTGTATACAAATACAGGGTCCAGTTTATCTTCGTTAGTAGCAAACCTAGCCAGATAAGACAGAAGAGATCAGTTTTTCTCCTCTTCTAGGTTTAAGGCTCATTTCTGTGTGCTGTAGTCAATACAGAGAAACTTCCCTGCATTTATTTCCTCCCATTCTATAAGTTCCCCCATCCTCAAAGCATCTGACAGTGGGATTTTCTCCAAGAAAAGCTCATGCAATAAATAAATTGTTAGTCTTTAAGTGCCATAGGGCTCCTTGTGTGTTTTACTGAACTAAACTAACATGGCTGCCCCTTTGGATCAAGTCCTGAGGGGTATGTCCACACATCTCTTTTCTTTTGAAATAACACTGGTTATTTTGAAATAAAAGAGATTAGATCCACATGGCGTATTCTTATTTTGAAATGATGGACTCTGTCATTTCAAAATAAGAGCTGTCATTTCAAAACAGCTTTAACTTACTTTAAATCTAAACAACTGTTATTTCAAAATGGTTATTTTGAAATAACAATGTTTGGACATGTTATTTTGAAATAAATAACACTTTTGCCCTTCTCCTTCCCAGGGTGCCTTCTTTTTAGCCTGTATTGGGTGGGAGCATGGCCTCAGGAGGGGGCCATGTTGCCACACCTCCCATGGTCCCCCTCTCCCAAAGTGAAATAGCAAGTCCTATGTTTGGACGTGCTATTTCACTTTGAGCTTGTCCCTTTATTCGAATTAATTTATTTCAAAATAAGGGCTTTATTTTGAAATAACACAGTTCGAAAGAACTTATTTCAAAATAACGATGTACGTGTGGACATAGCCAAGCAAATTTATGTGAGATAAATAAGAGAAACTGACAGAAATTGCATCTATTAGTTTCCTTGTGGAACTCCAGAAGTTACCGATTGATCCATCAGTAATCAGCATCACTACTTACAAAATGTTTGTGGTGTTAATTTGGGGGGTTTGCAGACCCACTCTTGGCATACAGCTACTTTTTGTGGGTGGCTTTCTTGCCATGCTCCCTATGCAGTCATTTGACCCTGGCATAGGGAGTGAGAGATGCATCTGAGCAGACAGTGCTGATCAGGGAGCACATTACTTGCACACGTATAAGTGATTAAACAAAAATCAGGCCCTTTCGCTTGGATTCAGTAGTACCAATGAGTTAAATAGTCAGAGGGTTGCTTTTTTGTCTAAGTGGAAATTGGTAAGTCAATCCAGAATAGTCTTGTACTGAAGTGCAGGGTTTTGAGGCCACATGGCCAGGGGAATATAAATGGATTCAAATTGGTGTGTTGTGAGCAACCAGTCACTGGGCTCACCTGTCCCAGTGACTAAATAGTGCTAGCTTCTACAATGATGGGACTGTACGCATGCCCTCACTCCACACTGACCAGTGAAGCAAGCCAGCCGCAGCAGGGAGCATAGCCTGTACTCCCACTCAGGGGTGGCTGGCTTTCCTTCCATAGCAGCCTAGTGACCATGCTATTTGTGCCTGTCCATCCTTGTAGCTAGAAGTCATTCTCACAGTCAAAGCATTTGAGGTTATTAGTTATTATAACTCTTCCTTTCAAAGGTGTGCAGTGAAATTCAGGCTCCAGCAGCAGGGATGCTGGCTGCAGTACACTCCAACGCTACAAAGCTATCGTTGGTCTGCTGCCTGAGAATGGGCAGCTATGTGGAGGGACGTTGGCTGGTGCACATGATAAAGTGAAACTCCACGCACCGGCCTGTATGGGGACCAATTAGGGAGGAACCAGCGATTTGGCCTGTGAGTCTAAACTCCAGCCTTGAGCTGGAGTAAGAGCTATGCAGCTACTCCACATCCTGCTCCCAGTCTAAATGTACTTCACCTGTACAAAGCTTGTTTGCTCATCCTGTGCACAGGTGGGATGAGTCGTATGATGGAAGGTGAGGCCTGTGTGAGGAAAGCCAACCTGGTGCTTCTATAGGCTACTAGCAATAGTTACTGAGCCATGGAAGCGTTTCTCTTTGTCTTCCCCCTATGGAAAGACATGTGGAAAGTTACTGACACTGGTGCTGAAAGTCCTGCCTGGATTTGTCTGAATTATAGCCATTGAATGAAATGTCAGCATAAAGAGCAACAGGCCTTACGAACGAGAGAATCGTTCAGAGATGCACTTTTTGAATAAAGTAGCTTGAAGGAGCTGAAGTTCCAATTTTGTAACCACTAAGGGAGAAAAGTCTAAAGGCATGGTTCTTGTTTTCGTGATTAAATTACTTTCTCGTTTAGCAAAATATATCTCTAATTGCCGATCTTGCAAACAGTCTTAGAAACTTACCAGTGCAACAACAAGGAGGCTGGTTGAGCTTTTAATTGCTGCTGTTAAGTGTCTTCTACCATATGTGAAACAAACAACAATGAAAGGAACAGGCAACATGTGGTGCCTTGGAATTAACTTTTTATTACAGGAAAAGGCCACTGGGCTCAAACTTCTGCTTTGGCACGTTTCCTCGTCATCCTCTCTTTCAATAAAAACATCTGGCTCTCCAGTATCTTACGCTCAGTTGTTTGAGGACTTGTGCTGGGAATGTATTCCATACATGTGTTGTCCTTTGAATGAAATACCTGTAATAGCTCTAGCTTATTTTCATGTACAAAAGGTTGTATTCATGTTGGGGTTTTTTTCCATTTCTCACACTATCCACGCACATTCACTTGGACATAACAGGCCAAACCCTTGGTTCTGTTATAGCAATTTTAAGCTATTCTGGTCACATGCAATATCAGTGAAGCCCAAATAAAAGTTTAAGTTACCACACCAGAAAGGAAGTTGAGGATGGTAGTTCTGCTGCAGCAACTTTCATCTTACCTAGTCTTCCAAGTCCAGATGGGCATCCTAGGCCCTGGTGAGCCCTCACTGCTGGCATAGCACCTAAGGTCCATGCATAGCCTCTTAGCTGGCCCTGACATATACCATCTACAGAAGTTTGTGAAAAATATTTTATAAACTGAGCCATCATTATTCTTTAAAAGTGCACATTCTAGGTGATGGTGATTTTTCTTACGTAAAAAGTGGCCAAAACTAAGCCTTTTATTAGGAGGAGTTCACCCACTACCTTAGACCTAGGCTTCACAGCAGGGCTAAGTCAACAAGAGCTATGCATTATTTCATATCTTCTGTCAACTTAGTTACTTTGACTTCCCACACTGACTTCACTTGGGTGCGTTGGCTGGCAGTATTCTCCCACTGATGCAGCGTTACTCCACTTGGAGGGATGAAGTTACTGCATCAACAGGAAAGCAGCTCCCAGGACTGATTGAGTGGGTCTACGCTGGATGCTGAATTGATTCCACTGCATCAATCCATGGCAATCGATGCTGCATTTTTCAGTATAGACATGTATTTATATAGTCATGTGAACTGAACAGGGGCTACTGTGGCCAAAGGACAATTGTAACAGGTCACAAACACATTAACGCAATTGGCACTAATTGGTAACTTTAGCACTCTCAGCTGAGATGCCAGGGTTGAAATGATGTGGAAAGTAAACTAATCCCTTGCCTACAAAATGTCACTTTAGGTGGACTGAGCACTGTAGCAAGGCTCAGACACTGCTGTCTAGGTAGTTCCTGTTCCAGAATTAAATAGAAGACCTGAAGACAAAAGGTTGAGTCTAGCAACTTTTAGCTACCCTTAATGCACTATGGTTTAGTCACTCAGTGCTGTATGAACAATATAGCATGATGATTCTATTCTATTGTCTTAGTATAGCTCATTATTTAGTTTGGCATTTTTATTATATCCATAGACTGAACTGATGGTTTCAACTGTTCTCCTAGACCTGCTTGCATGTTCTGATCTATATGTAGCAATGACATTAGGATTAACCTTTATCAGTCAAAAATAAGTTGGGGGATACAGGTGATGAATCAAAACATTAATCTCACCTCTGCAGCATCTAGCTCACATCTTCATTAAGTCTTTGATGTAGCATGGTCCTCAGAGGTGAACATATGTGATCTACCTTTTGCCAGTGGCTGCTCAGGAGCATCCCAACACTGAAAATAACAGGCTAATTGGCAGTTAAGATCATTGCATGTAGGGAAAGCTTGCACAATGCAAGCCATGATGTCCATAAATCAGGCCAGTCCATTTGTGGGCAAATATTATTGGCAAACCACAGACACTGATTTTTTCTAGAGCCTAGATCACCAAAGTTTATATATAAATTCTATGCAGATTATTCAGGAAATCACTATGTGCGGCTTTTTAACCTCCCAACCAATATATTTAAAGCTACAGAGACAAACATAGAGTGAGAGCGAGCATGGTTAAACATCAGGTTTAGTGAGCCTAATTCTGGCTTCACAAAGCTGAGCAGAAATTTCATGCACGGTGGAGTGAGGGTTGAAACATTCTTTTACCCAATGTTTCACACTATCCTGTATTTTCAAAAAAAAAGTCTTATTTTAGTTAAAAACCACATGAGTGTGCTAAAGATAGGCCCCATTTCACAGGTACACACTCCATTCTCCTAAAAGTTATCTAAATTGGCGTCAAATAATAATGTATCTTACAGCTGCTTAGCATAGCGCACAATACCAAAAAAAAAAAAAAACCAAAACCAAACCCGCAGCCATTTGTACTTATAATAGAGTCAAGTACTAAAGTGTGAGCTCTGCCTCCCAACCCCCCACCTTGGATAGTCTCACTAGTGTCTTTGCAGCAGTCATGTGACTTTGCCCCACGTTGCCTGTCTGTCTCCTGGTTCATTCTCTCAGAACCTCATTTTTCTCCTCCTTGTGTTGTACAGTGGTGCCCATTAAAAGACCAGTATTTGCTATCTGGTACCACATCAATGTAGCTGAGATTACCGTTTTCCATTATGCTTAAAAATAAGGTTTCGATAACTGATTTTTTTTTTAGTGGTTTATGCTCATCTTCCTTTCTTACATGCTAAAAGAGTGCCTCAGCGACTAGCAGAGACGTCAAGATAAAATCATGATATGCTGCCAGTAAATAATCTCAGAATACTTTTCTGCTCTCTCAGAATTTACATTTCCTGGCTATATTATTATTATTGAGGGACTGTTGTACTGGATGATCACCTTCAGCTCTGTGTTTGCTTTCTCTTCCTAATGCTGTTTCACCAAGAGCTATAGCAAGAACTGCCAACTGAGTTAATAGCAAAGCCGTTTTTAGATTCCATACATGAGACACTTTCTCACTGTCTATGCATTGCATTATTTTATCCTTTATCACCCTGGCCATTAAAGACCAACATTTTCAAAGTGGGTACTGATTTTGGAAGGCCAGCTTGAGACATCTTGGGCCTAAGTTTTCAGGTGCGCCAAGTATGTCAGCTACAAGCAGAGCAGGTCCCTTTGCAGGTGACCACCACGTCTGCAAATTGAGCCCTAGGTATCACAAACTGATTTCCCAAAATCAGCAGCCATTATTAAAAAGGTTGCTTAGAGTATTTTAGTCGCATGCAGCGTCTTTTGGTCAATGTGTGCAAGACTGCAGCAACAGAAAAATCATTCCATAAGGCCTGTTTAGGGTATGTCTACAGGGCAGCTGAGACCCCCCATGCAGACAGACTCAAGCTGGCATGCTACAAAGAGTTGTATGCACACTGCTGCCCCGGTGGCGGCTCAAGCTAGCCCCTGAGCTCGGATGCACCTGTGCAGCAATAGGCCCAGTGCTCTTTTTTTTTAGCATGCTACCTCAACACCTGCCAGTGCACGTCTCTCTACGTTGGCTGGATGGCCTCTATCCCAGCTGTGGCAGAGACATAACCTTAATGTCAATGGCCCCTTTAACCACTGACTCTGACCCACACCAGAATTTGACCATAAGTTAAATATAGATTACCTATTATTTCAGAGACATTTTAGAGGGGGGGGGGGAAACATGACTAGGAGGCATACTGCCACCTTCCCATACTACTTCGGTCATTTATCTGGTTACATATGTGTCTAAAAGGCACCCATTTAGATTAAGGTTCCATAGAGTGACTGAGAACACTTATTTAGAGCGTAAACTCAGAGGGGCATTAACGCTGCATAACAGTCCAACCACTGCTAGGCTCCCCCTAGGGGCCAGTTATGGTGTAGCAGCTCTCTTTAGGCTTCTACACTCCTCACCCCGACGATGCTCATACCAATGGGTTTCTCTTCCAGGCATTCAGCCCCCCCCCCCCCCCCCCGGGTCAGCTCACGCCCTTACAGCCACCTCTTGCAGCATCACTATTGTTCAAACTAAAAGATCCAAAAAACATTTTTTAACACAAAAATCCTTACCTGGGAATCTGCCTCAGCCTGTAGTCCCATGGCTGAGCTAGCTAAGGCTCATGTTGGGCTTGTACATCCCTTTCCTGTGGACCATTAAAGGACTCCTGGCTCACACATGACACCTGGTTTGGGCTCAAGGCCCTGTGCTGACCAGCTAGATCTGCTCATTTAGTGTGCTGCAGTCTTCTGTGGATTGCTTAGATTTTAACTCTGGGTCCTTCTGTGTCTCCCAGGTCCCAGCCTGGAGTTTTAACTTTCTTGCTCAGCTTTCTGCTTGGCTTGTGCCAGCCTTTTGCCTAGCTGGACTCTCATTTCCTTTTCTGTAGCCATCTGAAGTGCTTTGTAGGGAATTTGCCTGTCCCTCCCACCAGTGAGACACAACCAAGCTGGCTCAGTCCATGGCTGTCCAAGCCCCCAGGGCATGCCCGCCTCTTACAAAAGAGCTGTGATGCCAGCTGAGGCCCTTTAAATGCCTTAGTTATGATACATACCATACAACAGGAAGCATGGCCTGTTGAGCTCTGTCTCTTTGGTACTCATGTCTTCTAACTGGGGGGTAGGGAGCGGTGTAAGTGGAGGCAGGCTGCGTGAGCGAAGCAACAAACATTAAAGTGAATTAAATTTCATGCCATGTTACTGTAATACGCCTTGGGGAGGAAGGGGTTAACACACTGGTCAGAGTGCCAGGACAGCCAATAGGAACAAAGTACAGGTTTTTGAATTGGCGCAGCAGCCTTACCTGTTCCTCTCTGGATGCAGCAGAGCTCCTGGACGGCTCAGGAGGCGGACAGGTAGAAAGGCCTGAAGAAGGACCCAGCAACCAAAGCCAAGCTAAGTTTGTTACTAACCAGGTATGAGTAGAACAGGGTTTGTTTACTTAGCCGTGGTCAGGGTATTTCTTACTTTTTGGTTTGTTTATGGATTGCTCTGTGCTGAGCACATGTAGCCCCTCCCACTATCCTGTAACTACTTAAGTTAAATCCCAGGGAAGCAACTTGCTGTGTTTCTTATGTGGTCTTTTTAATTAAAGATTTTACCTTTTAAGTAAGCACTGGATCTGTGTCCTGAAGGGCAAGAGGTGTGTGTGCACGTGCCGCAGCCTGAACAGCCAGCTACTAAAGGGGATTCTGTTCCATTTCCAGCTGATAGCCCAGCTGGGGTTCAGTCACTCTCCTGAGCAAGGAATAAAAGTGATTGAGGACACCTCACAGGAAGGAATTCCCATGTGTGCCGTCCTTGGTTTCAAGAGGGCTTTGCATTTGGGTGGTGGCAGTGATACCACTCCCAGGCCAGGAATTGGTGGCATTGGAGAGTTTTAAGACCAGGCTTTAAGACCAGTGGGTTTTAAGGCCTGTTGCAGGCTCCCACTTTCTGTACTCAGTGTGCCAGAGTGGGGAAACAGCCTTGACAGTTACGTTCAAGTTTTAAATAAAACAAGAACTGTCCTTGATTTGTTACAGTTTTTAAACAAAAGCCCAGGTGTAAGTGCCAGCTTGGGTTGGGTGCATGAATCAGCCGCCTAAGGACAGCATTTAACCTAACGCAGTGAGTGGAAAACAATTTAGTGTGCATAGGAATTAGCACTATGGAGGCTCGTCTGTGTTCAGCCTTAAACAAAAACCTCATCTCCAGCTTTGATCTTTTTTTAAACATCTATAAAAGATATGATGCCTTTCGCGTCTGCTTGGGTTATTACCTGCTTGTCAATGGCTATATATTTTTGTCCCAATGTACTATCAATGCAGTTACACCTATCCCCAAACAGCTTTGTCATAGCATTTTACATATGTGAAAAGCAGCAAAACTCTGTCGTTCTCCATTCCTTTGCATGACCTACAGGCCAGCTTTTGCTGCCGTAGTGATTGTGCAGGTCTCAGGTTTATGGACCTGGGGCACTGTTAATTCCTGAAGGCTGTGGCAGGAGTTATGCTTTGCTATATCCTACTAGGAAAACCATATACTTGTGAACAGACTGCTATGGCCAGCGTCTCCTCTCACCTGTGCCAGTGTAAGGCAGCAGTACCTCCACTATGGGCGTTAAAACCTGCATAAAGGGAGAATTCATGCTGCCTCTCTTGGCAGGGATAGCCTTGCTCTTCACAAACAAATCATGGTCTAGGATCAGATGTGGTGAGGAGAGGAAAAGTTTAAAGTTTAGGTTTCAGTTATTTCCTGTGCCGCTCACAGGAGGAATGAGTTTAAAGGGAGGGGTGTGACTCCGAGGAAGTGAGTGGCATTGCATATTGGGATTGAACGAGCCATTACAGAAAGCTATGCTTTATAGGAACTTTTAGCTAATATCACATTTATGTACCAAACTTATGTATTGAAACCTGTGATCAAATAACTGCTTGGTAGGACATAGGCATGCATCTGAACATGACCGATGTAGATATGTGAAGCAACAGGGAGTGTTTTCTTGTGATTTAAGCTAAATCCTGGTGTAATCCTGACAGACAAACCTTAGTCTGAGGTAGGAAGAATTTGTGTAAGATGAATGTGTATAGGGTCTGTACCATTTAAAAGGTTTTCAAATTTACAGGAAGATTGTCCTCATCCCCCTTGCTCCCTACCCCCTGCCTCCAGGAAGAGTAAGATTGGGTTTCTCGAGCATCGGCAGAAATTAAGCACCCAGTTCTCAGTGAATTTCCTAATCAGCTAATTAAGAAGGTGATTACAAAGTTAGAGAAAATAATTGCCAGCCAATGGCTTGATTTTTTTTGTAGGGTAGGTATTTTATACCATCATTTTGTTGTTTGTAATTGAGTTGGGTTTTTGGTCATGCAATCCTAGATGTCAGGAGCTGTAAAATAGCCACATACTTCATCAGTTTTCTTTGTTGTTTTGATCGCTTTCTAATGGAGAAAGGAGCTGGGGCTCTTTATAGAAATGAGGGAAGGTTAACCTTGACTTTTAATGAATAAGGGACTCTGTGAAACACAAGTGAGTCACTGGTTAGCTCTACTCTAGCAATCAGAGTTAAGATAAGGTATGGTTGGGTAAGGTATGTGACTTTACTAAGGGAATTTTTGTTTTCTTATGGTTATGCCAAGAGACTCCATTCAACATAAGGGTCTCATGTGTGTGCGAGGTAGTATACAAACATAGAACTAGCTCTCTGTTCTGAAGTGCTTACCCCCCCCAGTCAACAGAGGTGACAAAGCAAAAATCCAAGGGGCACATTTTCATATAAGAGGGTAAGCCTGTGCAGGGATTTCAGATGACTTTTGCTCCTCTTATTTTCTGTTTGAAAGGGGAACAAAACTGAAAGGCAGTAACTAATATTTTAAGAAGAGTGAACTGGCAATCTAGAAATATAAAGGCATTAGGGACGAGGCCGTCCACCAGGAGAGAAGCCTAGTCACCAAGGGTTTAGGAAGGACAGGTGAAGAAAAGAATTGCTCCACCAGAGACTTGGGTGAAGAGACAGAATCCCCCAAGATGAGAGTGAAAACAGATTTTCATAGGAAGAGAACATGTTTGTTACATAAGAAAAGGAATGAGAATTTGGATAGCTGTTTTGAACTGCCATTAAAAACGAGAAGGCTACATGAAAAGGCACCTTCAAAACTATATAAAAGGAGCATTACTTTAGTTTAGCTGTGGGCCTACATTGGATTATTATGCTAGCTCTGGCTGGAAGAACTCAGCTACTGCTACAGGTAACGGGCCTAGTGGGTTGCAGTTTGTCAACTAACTTTTTTGGTTAAAAAAATAAATATGAAGTTCCATCAAAATGTTTCATGAAGCCAGGTCAGCTTCATCAAAAGATTGCATACGTTCATTTAGTTTCAAACTAACATTCTTGTTGCCCATTGGGTTTTAAAATGCCAAAAAACATGAAGGGCTTCCAGACTATGGCTGTGTTCACACACAGGGGCTTATTTTGATATAAGTTGTTTCAAAACAACTTATATTGAAATAACATCTTATTTCAAAATAA
>ML682005.1:24361035-24451605 GCA_007922195.1 Podocnemis expansa | reverse complement strand
AACAACTGTGCATCGTGTGAACATGGTTTTTTTGGTTTCGAAACAACCTCGTTGTTTCGAAACAAAAATGCTGTGTGAACACAGCCTATTTTTTTTTTGTTCAAGTTGTCCCATTTTGATTCTTTTTTTTAAATTTTTCTCATGCCTTTCTAAAAGAAAGAGGAGGAAAAGGGGGAAGAATAGACTAGACAATGAGACTGTGAAAGGTGGAAGACTTTTTTCCCCCTTGTTTCACTCCGCACACCCTTTTTGAGTGGGGAAAGATAAAATACACACACAATTCTTTTTTCATCATATGTATTATTTCAGTGTCCTTTCCTGGTTATTGAGTGAAGCATTTCATCATCTCACAAGTGCCTTTCATCCAGGAACCATGTAGAAGCTTTAAAAACCATTAAGTTAGCCTCACAACCATACTGTTTGCTAGATGAGCAAGGTCATCTGTATTTTACAGTGGGCAATGTTAAATGATTTGTAGGGGGACTGGAAATAAGGTGAGAGGAGTAGTACAAGCCAGGATTTTTTTTAAAGAGTTAGATAAGAAGGTTAAGGCTATAACTAGGTCTGCAATGTGTTTGAAATTAATATTTTTAACAGTGTGAGAGGTAATTTGAAATAAATGTTTTGGCAAGTTACCTTTCTGGATGTGCAAACTGCATGAATTGGATTCAGCCAGTCAATCAGAGGCACTCCAAATATCGCCATTCTTCTTGCATGTCTTCACAGACACTTTTAATCTTTGCAGGTTATAAGGCTACAGCTTTTATCACTTAATTAACAAGTGGGCAGCTGGGTTCAAAGCACCTGAACAAAAAAATGCTTCCATATACAAAAACATTCACATTTCCCAGGCTACAGTTAAAGCACCCAAATTCTCGCCTATTAAGAGGCACTGGAAAGAGAAATTTGTGTGTCCACATCTTGAATTCATGAAAAGATCATAGAGAATCTGAGTCAGCCAGTCCATTTGCAAAGGCTGCCCTAAACTAAATTTAGGGAGGAGACCCAGCATTCAAAGCTTTAGCCTGGCTTTTGTTTCTCACCAACTCTTATTTTCTTCCTTCTTGCCAGCAATGCCAGACTTGATGCACCCTTTCTCCTAGTCCCGTCTCAGCATCTTGCTCCTTGCCAACCCAGATGTATTGGAAATGTCCCAGCAACCTTAGTCTACCACCACCTTCTCCAGTCAAAACCTTTTGAAAGGACCCATGGACATATACACTAGATTGTGAGATGTTATCCTAACCAAATTCTTCCTCTGGGTCTCCCATTGCATCTTGCCTTCTTCCAGCTGTCTTCTACCCTGTAGGCTGATCCTCAGACAGCTGATTCTTGACTGGCTTCACCTGATGTAATTCACGGATGCCTCTAAGTTATGCAGTTTCCCTTTGGAGCCATTATACAAGCTGGGGATCAGCAGAGTGCAGTGTATGTCAGATGTGTTAGTGTGTAAAATTTTGTTTGCATTGTATGACTTCTGCAGAAGAGGATTTGTCTTTTGCGTGATGCATCAGTCTTCTGGACCGTGAAAACCAGAAGCATTATGTAATGTAATACACTCTTTCTATGAATGTGATGCTGCCATCTCGTGGCAGACAGAGACGTTAAGGTAAAACAAACAAGTTCTGCAGCACTTTGACAGATTTATTTATTGCATGAGCTTTTGTGGGGAAAAAAAATCCCACAGACTCTGTAAGTTCCCATCTTCAAAGTAGCTGATGAAGTGAGATTTTTTTTCTCCCACAAAAGCACACTGAATAAATAAATTTGTTAGTCTCTGAAAGTGTCATAGGGCTCCTTGTTTGTTTTGCTGGACTAACACAGCTAGCCCTTTGGAGCTAGACATTAAGGTACTGGGGTCTCGAACATTTTGCACTGAAGACTCCCTTCATGCACAAGCTCTGAGCGTGACTGTCACCCCCTTGCTCCTGTGGACTCCCCAATGTCCCTGGCTCCAGAGGCTCACCATACCTTTTTTCCTCTAAACCCTGCCCTAATACCTGCACCAGCACCACCCCATGCCCACCCAGGGAAACTGACCTGTATGCACTGAGTTACTGATGCTCAAACGCACCCACCCCATTGAATGCTGCTCCGCTGCACATCCAGTGAGGACTGAAGAGGGGCAATGACGTAAGAAACAATATCGGAGCTCCTTGCACCCAAGTCACTCTCCATATCACCTGGGCTGTATTTGGGAGGGCAGGAGAGTTACAGCTCCTGATGCTGGCCTCATGGTGGAGCTCAGGTGAGGAAAGTGCCCCAGATGTAAGGAGCCCTGGCCTTTCTGCACTATCCCCTATATACAGCCCCCCCCCCCCAGGGGTGCAGGGGGAGATGGAGGAGTGTTGGTGTGGATATGTAGCATCTGTGTCACCGCTTACTTGCCCCCCACACACACACACACACAGGAAGCAGGGAGCTTCAAAAGCTCTGAGAACCATGTTGTGCCCCCAAGACTGAGAACCAAGGTGTTACGTTAACCCACTGTTGCTGCCAGCTAGAAGAATGACCCTTTGGCTGAAGTGGCAGCAGCCAATGTTTTGGAAGACTAAGGGCCTCGGCCTGCCCCTGCTCTGTGTGTATTTTGTAGGTTAATTGTCTCATTTGCAGCATGTGAGTTCATTACAACACCCAAGGGTTCTATCCAGCTTCATACTTCTGTTGCCTCATTTATTTTTCAGACAGCTACCTCATGTTCAGAGGGGACCGCTCAATAACCTGACCTAGGAAGCTGCCAGAACACATGCTGAGCATTCACAGCGATAGGGTGATCAAACTCTTGTAACAATACATTTGGGGAACGCGCACGCATCATATCAAATTATGAAGTATGCTGCTTTGTGGCAACAAGAGTGAGGTAACTCAGTAAATAATTAATGAACCGTTTCGGATGACTTTGTTTCTAAATATGTAGCAGATGCTGTACTTTGGAGGCCAGTGCAGTGTATTGTCAAGAGCACACCAATCCACAACAAGGCTCTTTCAACCACTGCTATTTAAAAACCGACATGTTCAGCTTGAAAACTGGGCAGACTTTAGCCTGAAGTGCTCAGAGTAAAATCAGGAGAAAGGTGACCTTCAACACCATCCTTCTGTCCAGCCACAGAGAAGTCCTACTGTACCAGAACAACTATCCATCACAACAGATGCCTTTCCATTTACATTCTTTTGAAAAGGATGCCTTTCCCTAAAAAGATGGACTTGGAAAGGCTACAGCTAGTGACAGTATCAAACCATAACTGTGGTCGTCCACAAGCCAGCTGGCTGCTGATGCACTTTTTATTCCAAGGTCAGTAGAGGCTAAACGTGAACCACAAAGCAAAAAAATGAAATGAGGCACAGACTTTACTGCTAAAATATCACCCCCACCCTGGTATTTTCTGTATTACTGAGGATATATCTCACCACAAAATACACTACTGAAATTTCACTGTAAAACATACAATCTGTGACTTGACAATGACGGATGCTGATGTTGTCAATGGCCCAGATAGAACAGTGGTCACCATTAAGATTTCAACTTCTACCAACAGATGTTACAGTAGCTAGAGTTCAGTTTTTATTAAGTATATCAGAAAGCCTGATAATCCAAATATCACTGGGGTAAGTGAAGGCAAAGACTTAATGGTGACCAATGTACATATAGGATTTCAAAGAGAGGGGGGTTTTTTGTTTGTTTGTTTTAGCTATCTATTCAGGGCCTAACAATGCTTCCATTTTTTTAAGCCATAGTCCCCAATACTGCCATTTTCAAAGCTAGGTATTATCCTCACTTAATACACAGACACTTGATTGCTCCTTCATACTGTGAGTGTGACGTGCTAAAGGTACATTATGGAATAAATACTTGAACTAGAGGTGATGTTGGCAAAAACAATAGAAGACTCAATATTGTGCTTATGCAAACTCACAGAGAAGTGCAACATTTATAACTGTTTCACTTTACTGCAACGGATGAGAAGATATTAAAGAAAACACATTGCTTAAACCAGCTTCACGAACGCATTAACATGACAAACTCCTTATATACACTATGTAATGTAAAGCACTGTGTGATTCCCACTTTCTCCACCCCTGCTTGACTACAGTTACTGTATATTTGTACCAGTAAGATTCTTCTCTTCCCCTTGCAGCAGTGACTGCCTCGCTGAGACGGCATGAACTAATCTTGTACGTGCCTCAGCCTACCAAATCCTGACCGAGAATGTTGGTGCTATCATAGGCTGTGGACTGGTTTTTAACTACACTACTTCAGCATTCACAGCCAGTAGGCACAGATCGTTCTGCCTCAGTGCTCTGACACTGCACCATCTCCACAACCCACCCAATCCTAGTGTGGTCACAGATATTGCTGTAGCTGCAGCTGAGAAAGTGGATTAATGTCACAAATTATGTTACCGAAAGGGATGCAATTGTGTGCCAATCTTCAGAAGGCAACGTTAAATTTAAAAGCATCAGTCAAAGAGAGACTGCAGTAATAATTTTTGGCAACTGTAACAGAGCAAATAGGCTGCAGGCACATGAAACTGAAATGACAAAGCCATTAGTTGTTCCCTGGGAGGTGAAATTCATTTCAGACAGTTTATGTTGCCCTGGTTATTCCATATATTTTTCTTTGTAGGGCTCTGCCTGACTCACAATTAGCTAATTCTGATTAAAAACACATTCTTAGTACTTTAAAGTCATATTTCTCCTGCTTATTTTAGGCAAGCTCCATAGTCATTCCTGTGGATTTCTGTAGCTAGTTCTACTTCTCCCACCTGAAAAAGCCGAGTTACTGGTCTGATTCCAACTGATGGGAGGTCAACACTTTCATTCCCTCAGTCTGGCTGACCTGTAGTGGGGCTTATTTACTGTAGAAAGAGGAAAGGGCATTCATCACAGGGGACAGCAAGGCCAGATTAAGGCCTGGGGGGAGGGTAACGCTCTTGGGGTGCCCACTCCCACCTGACTGCAGCAATGCCCACCTGAGGGGGGGCATGGCCCACAGGCCAAACAGCTGTGGTGGAGGGAGGGCAGGGCGCGAGGACCTGGGGCCAGAGGCTGCAGTCCAGGGCACATCTGCCCCACGCCTTGGCTAACTGGCTTGACTGGATCTGGATTTTTGCAGCCCAGCATGGTCCCACCCTTTAGCTCAGTTCCCGAAGCGGCACCATTGATCCAGACCAGGCAGTCAGTAACAGACCAATAGCAGAGGAGAGCGAGAGAGAGAAACATGTTTTTCTTTTCTAAGATGGTAGTTTCTGCAACCCGGAGCTCCATTCATGAAGTTTGGCTCAGGTTAAGAGCTAAAGTTCAGAGCCAAAATATTAGTTCCAAGCCAGCTCTACTGAGAAAAACACAGTGTACCACTGTATCAGCATTTAGGGTGACTTTGGGTCAGGGAAAAAAAAAAATCCCACAACACAGAATATATTTTTTCAAAAGTTCAGCTGGCTGCAGTGAAGCCTGACATTATTGGCCTGTTTAGCGCAACAGTGAGTGTATGGCGAGTAAATCTGCAGCACACCAGTGGGCCGTGCACTTTCAGGTGACTAACTAGCAAGCATGAAAAAAATCAAGCCAGCAGATGGCGGCGGTAAATAGGTGTCTATATAATACAAAGCCTTGACTGCCAGGACTCCACCTATAAAATTGGGACAGCTTGTCAGCCTAGTCTGGCTGGCCCCCTACGCCTATGCCTTAGAGGTTCTCAAGGCACTTGGGGGGGGGGGGGCTAAAATGCTTGAGACCTTCTGGTTCACTGTCACAGGATCCATGCAGATGTCATGAAACAATTTACCACACTGTACATTTACATCCTTGTTTGCCATGTAATGTGTAGCTAGCCAAGTTGTAAATAAACACTGCACTCACTGACATCTGCTTGCTGTTCACAAACATCAAGGTCAATAAAAAGCAGCAAAATTCACAAAATAGTGCACTGGCCGCCATTCAACAAACTTATTTTTCAACAAGTTTTGCTTATGGATTTTGAGTCCTTTGGACTGCAAAACAAAGCAAAGAGGTGCTGGTTTGAATTGCAGTAAACAAAGTCACACCTGATGCATACAACTGCTGGCTGTCTCGCTGCTCTAATTGGCTACACTGGAAAGAAAAGGACCGCTGGCCTGACCACTGCCAAAATGTAACAGTGGCCTGCATCAGAGCCATAACTACGGTGGTGCCAATGGGGCAAAGCCCCGTGCGGCCCCCCCGATCAGCTCAATGGAGCCACACTATTAAAGGGGCAGCTTTGCAGTGCTGGCTCTAAGCGCTGCTAATGCGAAAGGGCGCGTTCTGATCGGCACACACCCTGGGCAGCAAAACAGAGTTTTATGGTTCTGGCCTGCATAATTATTATGGCCGTACAGGCCTATGGTACAGCAACCCACTTAAATTCCAAAGGGACAGCCACTTTAGTCTAGTTCAGCAAAAGATGCAAGGAGTCCTGTGACACTTAAAGACTAACATTTATCATGGGCTTTTTCTGGGAGACAAATCCCACTTGCACACTTCATTTACCATGCATTGGAGGCAAACACTGAAGAAATTTAAGCTGCTAGGCCCGGGGGGGGTGGGGGGAATTTAGCCTGGATGGGGGTTGATAAACAATCAGCTATGTGGCTAAAGTAAAGGGTGAGTTTATTCATTCGGGGTGTTCTCTACTACAGCTGCCTCGAGTGCTGACAGCTGCTCTTACCCCTGTCATAACTAGGCTGTGCAGCCCCCTGCCTTCCCCAGCCACCACACACAGTCCCTGGCTGCAAGCAGGGCTTTCTTACAAGGGCAGTAGCCTTTCTCTTGGGTCAGGGTGAACTGACCCCCCATCCTAGCCAGATTAATCCACAGGGTCTAAAGCACTTTAGCTGCACTAGCTTTCTTCAGGCCCCCCCTGTCGCTTTAAGCGTCTGGGCTAGTCATTGTGCCCCTGGTGGTCACCTCTGTCTCATGCTCTGAGCAGTCGCTTTTGGTGCTGCTTCACTCAAGGCTTTTCTATGATCTGCACCTTAAGCCAGCCCCACGCTGCGCTGCCTGAGAGTCTCTTGCTCTATTACAGCTTTCTCCAATGGCTGGCATCCGGTTTGCCTGCTTTGCTCCTACAGCCACAGTTTACAGAGGAAAGGTTGCTTCCTAGACCAGGGTTCCCTGGAGTTTGGTTTCTCTCCCGCTTGGCTTTGGAAGAACAAGGGGCAGTTCAGTACTGTGTGACAAGTCTGGTGTGTCCCAGGAGTGATGGGCATGATGATTTTTCTGCTTATTTGCTTCAGTTACAACTGTTTGGGAGCTAGTGTAACCTCCCACACTGACACTTAGCACCTACTGCTACAGTTCCAGGTTCTGTTATACTGGATAACTTCCTTGGTATCTGCCACCCACCTGCCCCGTCACATTGTGATTCCTACAGTTCCAGCATCTGTCACACTAGGTAGCGTCTACGGTGTTGCCCATCACATTGTGATTCCTTTCACCTCTTGCATCCCCCTGTCCAAAGAATGCAAATTCTGATGGGTGGTGGTCCTCCAACCTTGTCCAAAAACATGCTAAGTCTCAGTTTGTGAGGCAACACCTCAACCCTAGGCCTCTGCCCCCTGAATCTCACACTTAGGACTACTAGAAACAAGAACAGGAGTTGGAGGGGGAGGCTGCAGGGGACTGTTGGGCATGAACTGTCTTTTTAGCAACCTGCTGGGACAATGAATGCTTGCAGTAAATGGCAGCCAATACTGATGGCAAGCACCACAAGATGTCGGGAGCCAGAGAGCCACCCACAGAGAGGCTAGACAAACAACCTTCCCAGGCACCAGGGGTTAAAGAACAACTTGGGGGGGCCCCAGAACCCTCCTAAATTGGAGGGACCCCCTCATGCCGGGGCTGCCCCCCCATGCACCCCAGCTACTGCCCCTCCAAATGCCTGCCTCCCCAGCTACTGCCCCCAACAACTGCCCCCGACCCCAGCTACTGCCCCGCCAACCTGAGCTACTGCCCCCAAAACATCTACTCCCATCAGACCCCTTTCCCCACGTCCTTTTTAGCCCCAATCCCCACTCGCTAAGCTCTCTGGCCCCATTCCAGCCCTCCTATTCTCCCAGCCCACCATCCAAACCCCTTCTCACGCCCCCTCCCTGCCCCCCATGCTTTCCCTGCTGGCTGCCTGACTACCCCAACCCCCCCCACAGGCCCTCTACCTGGCCAAAGAGATGGGGGGGCAGGAAGTTGCGGTGCTGGCCAGCCGGCCAGCCAGCAAAAAGGAGCCTGGAGCAGAGGTTGGGGCCTGGCCATGTGCATAGCTAGTCCCCAGCTGGAAGACACACGGGCAATGAGGAAAGGTGGGAGGGGAGGTTGGGCTGGCCCCAGCCCGCAGTCCCTCCCGTCCTCTGGCCTAGAGGGGCTGTGTTGGAACGCTGGTCCCAGGGCACCCTTCTATTTTTTCGGGGAGCCTGGAACTCAGTGTTCTGGCACTTTCCCCCTATTTTGGGGGGCCCTGGAAGGCAGCATTCTGGGGAATCTCCCTATTTTTAGGGGGCCCAGAATCCTTGCTCCCTAAAACCAGGGGGCCCCAGAATGGCATTCTGGGTGTTCCCCCTTACTTTAACCCCTGCCGGGTACAGTGGGAATGCCACTGAAGTGACTGCTCCCACTGACGTTAAATGATGCTTTTCAGCTTGCATTGGCTGGAAGACCTGCCAGAAGGAACTGCCACAAGAATCCAATTATGTCACATGAAGCCTGTGACCTCACCAAACCACTGTGACATCTTTATGTTCAGCCCCCACCCCTATGCTACTCCAGTAGTGGAGCTGCAACAGCTGTCAGGCCTCCCTACCACCCATGAGCAGTAGCCCCTGGAGCCAGCTCAGAGGCAGCTGGAGCAATCAGGTCAGCTCCAGGATCACTGGAGCTGCAGCTAGGGCTGTGTCAGCTCCCAGGCCCTAGGGCATTTTCAAGTACAGGTCATGGGCTTCTGGGAGTTTTTGGTCAGTGACCACAGCCTCTTTGTGACTTTCACTAAAAAGATCCATGATAAAACACCCAACCTGCTGCGGGTAACCCTCCTTGTTAGGAATCTGAGTCAAAAACAGAATGGAAGGAAGAGGAAAGGAGGGGGTATATCTACACTGGAGGGTCTGTTAAGTCAGCTTAACAAGATCAACTTAAGGTCAACCTTGTTACGTCAACTCAGAGCATCCACATTGAAAACTCCTGTCAACTGCCTGCATCCACACTGGCAGGAGCGCGGTTGGCCCTTCTTGGTGGCCACAAACTCTGGGAGAGTGCCTCGAAGCCAATTAAGTCAACTTAAGGGCTATTCCCCATCCACAGTGGCTTAAGTCGACTTAAAACAGTGATGGTATTAAGTCGACTTAAAGACACAGTTAAGCCCACTTAATAAAAACCCAGTATGGCCATGGAATCAACCTAAGGCCCCAGTGTAGACACACCAGAAGGGAGGGTGACAAATCTGGTTATGGCCAAATGCCAACTTGGCCGTCTATAGAATAGCACCACTCAGTCTAAAGAAGGGCTGGGGGCAAAGTGGGCATGTGACAGAGCAGGTAGATTTCAAAGCGCTAGGTGTGGCACAAGGTAACATACCCTAAAGAGCATGCTGTGGCACTTAGCAGTGGTAGAGCAACAGCCTGCTTCTGCCTGGCGAGTGGACTTTCACAGCAACAATAATGGACAATCCCATTGTCTCGTGGCATGCACCATCTAGATCACTAGCTCCACCAGTACTTCCACTCAGTCAGACTGAAATAAAGGACAGACTAATTTCTGCCCCTGAAGTTTAGAAGCCAAATTGAGGTTCCAATACCCTCTCTTTCCCATGGCAGGGGCCCATTAGCATTCACCCCTGCACTGGCGATGAGTGGTGCTAGGCAGTAAAGAGGCCATCTTCCCAGTGAACTCACCCCACAGAACTCAAACATGGACAATTTTAATGTTAAAGCAAAGTATCCATACTGGGGCATTCTTATTTCTTCATAGCTCAGTGCATACCTGAGTCCCTCAACCTCACAAAAGGCAGTGTTGGCACTTTAACAGCACCAAAAGATGTTTTGCCTCAACAGGCTCCAGATATCACTGAGTCAGGAAATCTGTTTTTCTCTTTCATTTATGGCTATGAATAACTGCAGCATGAAACCCACAGGAACCAATTGCTTAATAGACTGTACTGTCACTTTAAGCATGACAAATATTAGCTCAGCTACAATTGTACTACGTTGCAAAGAGCTTATCACCTAACCCAAAGCTGAAGGATTTATCTTGATACTTCAAGGACATGAAGTTCAGGTGAAATGAGAACTATTGCTTATGGAAGTATCTTCTTAAGAATGCTAGCACTACAAGAAAAACTAAATTAAGATTGAGGATTGTAATAAAATTTAGCTATTAAAAAAGGGGGGGAGGGGAGAAACAACTGTATAGCTAACACTGACTCCTGAGTCGTAAAACCCGAACTACTATCCACCTTGGGGAAGTAAAGGAAACACTCCTTTTGCTCATCTTTAAGGGAGGCGAGACTCCCATTTACGTCTCCAGGGCTATGGTCACACACAGGGAGTTATTTCGATACAAGTTGTTTCAAAACAACTTGTATCGAAATAACGCCTTATTTCAAAATAAGTTAATTCGAATTAAGGAAAAAAGCTCAAAGTGAAATAGCATGTTCGCACAACAGTTATTTCAAAACGAGTCACCGTTGTTTCGAAACAACGTGTTCTGACGGGATTGCTTCGAATCAATTGTTTAGAAACAACGTTGTTTCCTCACCAAATGGGGTTTAAGTTGTTTCGAAACAACGGTACGTCGTGTGAACATGGCATGTCTTATTTTGAAACAACCTCTGTTGTTTCGAAATAAGACTGCCGTGTGAACAAACCCCAGCATTTCCTACGTCTATCAGTTGTTTGTGTTACCCTTCCGCCAGTCAGAGTTGACGGTGACAATGGCCGGTTTCCGGATGCGGGGCTGCCTTTTGACAGTACAACACAAAATTGACTTGAGCTCCCAGTGACCTGGGACACTTAGGCCTACTCTATGGTGGAAAGTTTTATCAACCAAAGTCAGCTTCAGTCAACAAAACAAAGGTGGTGTACACACTGCAATCACCGCCCCCACCCCCCCCACCCCAAACAATGCAGCTGCTTTGCTTTTATTCAACAAACCAAAACCACCTCTGTGAGGCATGTAGGGCTTATGTGGGCTTAGTTAGGGTGACACAATGTCATTGATAAGCCAGTTCCCTGGAAAACTATGCAACTGAACCCAGTCTCCTTGCTGGGAGCAGGGTGAGAAGCTCAGGTTGCTGGTTCCTGCTCTCAGCAGACGCACGATGAGAAGGCCGGCATGTGGGCCTGCTTTTTTTTGGCAGGGGGTTGGACTAGATGCCCTCATGAGGTCTCTGCTAACTCTATGATTCTACGACTCCATCCCTTTATACAGGGGGCCTTGGCCACCAGGCCAGTGTCACCGTTCAACCCCCCCACACTGTTTCTCTTAGATAAGTGGAAGTGCTTCTGATTAGGATGCACTCCACTGACCCAAGGAGGGCAGGGTGGACATCAGCCACTTCTAGACTTACAGTGGTAGCTGTAAATTGATGTAGGTTAGATCAATTTATTTTTCACTTGTAGACAAGGCTTTACATGTTATCCTTAGTTGCCTGTCAAGGCAATACTTCGCGTTTCACAAGTAGAGATACTAAGTATAGAAAAGAGACTTAACAAGAGGAATGGTAACCTAGCTGTAACTTGGGAAAAAAATACTACAGGCAGGAATCATCCCCATAAAACCATGAACAAAACATCCACCCTGGGCAGTTTTCTTTAGCTTCAGGTTCTTAAGTCCAGAAACAAAAAGTGTCACTCCCTTCACAGCAACTCACTCATACTGTTGTCCTTAGTCCAGCCAGCCCCAGGTCTAGAGAAGTGGCTGCAGAGTTCACCTCCCACATCTGGGGGTTGAGGAGAGGGAAAAGAAGGCACTTTGCTCACTCTACTGCCTTGCCACACTGGCCATTTATTTCTCCACAGTCTGCGCTGCTAACTATCCTCTGCCAGCTGCTCCACTGGTCAGTCTGCTGCACACCAGCATCAGGTGCTATCCCCTGCTTCTCTGCTATGACCTCAGTGGGTCAGTCTCTTGAGGTTCCACCCAGCTCTCTGATGAGCAACGCCCGGTGGTTTTTAGTTCTTAGTGGGGGTCTCCAGTGCTGAAGCTGAGCAGCAACACCATACCCCAGATGAGACTTTCAGTTCGAATAAGCACTTAACAAAACAAACGATGCCTAATGGAGTCTTAATTAGCTCTAGCTTTGAACATTGAGAGTGGAAGGTTAAACCATGAGGGAGGCACTTTGGGACAGCCCACACTTCCAGGCAGGAATACATGTCTCCACCCCAATCCATTTTCACAGGGCTCTGGGAGCCAAGCCCCTTGCTTAGCCGGCTGAGTTCAGATGAGAGTGACACCTCCATCAGAAAAAACAAGGAGTCGTGTGGCACTTGAAGACTAACAGATTTATTTTTTGCATGAGCCATCGTGGGAGAAGATCCCACTTCCTCAGATGCTTCGAAGATGGGTGAACTTACAGAAAGGAATGAAACGAAATGCAAGGGGGTGTAAAACAGAGGATCAGGTCATAAAGTAACAGCAAATCAGAGCAGTTTACAGGCTTAAACCATGGGAAGCCTGAAGTCAAATTACCCTTTGTAATGGGAAAAGAAACTATAGCCTCAATTAAGTCCTGCTTTCACAGAATTTAGATTGCATATTAATTCGAGTTCAGCTGTCTCTCTTTGAAGTCTTGGTGTCCCATGTCCCTCCATCAGACCAGGCTAATTTCAGTTCTGCTGCCCTTTGCTCAGACAACAAAGGGAAATGACATTTCATTATTCCTGCATTTAATATGACAGTGACACATAACCCAACACCAGCCAAAGGGATCATTTGGGCAAAGTGGCCCCATCATGCTGTGTACCTCAACAGGGCAGGTGTGCTCATGCAACTACTATCTCAGCTGGGGAAAGTCCATTCAGCTCCTGCTTACATCTATATATCATCATGTACATTACTTATAACATGCCAATGAGCAACTCATCCGTCCCATGTTTCTGAATAAAAAAGCCAATAGCAACTATGAAAGTTATCTTCTGCCTTGGTGTCAGGCCATTTTGATTCACTAGGAATTCTCAAAAGAATTCTCACTGGAAAAAGCCAAATTCCAACTATTTGTTGCAGATAAGATTTCTCTGTGGTGGAAGGCACTTTACCTTTACCCACAGAATACACCTTATCATTGCCATATCCATTGCACACCATGGGCCACATGCCACAGCCTTAATTCTGCCCTCAGGGGATAGCAGTCTCTCAGCATTTCCTTACTAAATTATCTCTTACAAACAAACCACACTAATGATGAATCTTTCCTTCTTTGCATAGCCTTCACCACTTCTCTCACTATTAGCCATTGTAGGTGTTTGGTGAGTTCACTGTTAGTGTGTTTCTTGTCTAAGCCAGGAGTTCTCATCCAGGGCCTGGAAAAGAGCTATGGGGTCCTGAAGTGTGGAGCCATGAAATCTGGCACCCCGCCCCCCCGGGGGGCGGATCCCGGGAGACAGCCAAGGGGTCCCCCCCCCCAACCCCCTGGGGGTGCTGCACCCCCCCCCCCCCCCCCGCATTCTCCACGAGGCTAAAGCTTGGCCACCTGAGCACCAGTGCCTTCCACAGGGGGATGATGCGGGAGTGGACCTGAAGCTCAGAGCCTCAGCACCCTCTGTGGGGTTGAAGCCCGTCACCTGATGCCTCAGTGCCCTACAGGGCTGAAACCCCACCATCTCCCCCCCCCGAAGCCCGGCGGGGTATAAATCCCAAGCCCCCCCTCCCCCCCACGGGCACCTGGAGCCCAAGCACCCCACAGGACAGGGGCTCTGAGCCCTCTCCCCATCCAGCGGCTGAAGTCCAGAGCCCCAAGTCCACACTTCCTCCATGGCTGAAGGCCCAAGACCCCTGTCCCCACTCCTCAAGGCTGAAGCCAGGAGCACCAAACTCCCCCCCCCCCCCCCCCCAACTCCCTCAGGGCCTGGAGTTTTTACAGCATGTTGGAGGGAGAGCCCTTGGAAATAAAAAGATGGAGACCCCCCCCCGGCCTAGGCAACACAGGTAAACACAGCAACATATGATTTTACTAATCTAAATATTTGTAGATATCGTTACGCAGACACTATGGTAAGAGATGTTATAGGGGAAAAAAATGATAACCAGGTTAAACACCACAAAGACAATCAGTACACATTTTATTTGGAAATTTGTATTCACCTACAACAGAAAAGTTTTTCAAATCATGATATATTGTGTGTTGCACCTCATTATTCATACTAGCTATCATTGTTGATTTTTTCATTCAATACTCATGAAAAGTATCATGCCAGATTGAGGGCCCTTGAAACTCACTCAGTGTATGATTCAGCTGCATTTCACTGAGATTTATCCATAATGAGTAAGAGCAACTGGAAGGTTGGCTCAGATTTTCTAATACCATGCCATCATTGCCAGAGATGAATGCCACCAACTGGTGAAGGCTAGTTAGTTTTGCTGCCAATTCCATTCTTGTTTTAGAAAGAACATTCAAAATCACAGGCTATGTCTACACACACATTGTTATTTTGAAATGAGTGTTTCAAAAGGAGTTATTTCGAAATAAAGTCCTTATTTTGAAATAAGTTAATTCAAATTAAGCAAATGTTAATTCGAATTAAGGGAAAGCCTGCAATCGAAACGGCTGTTATTTTGAAATGGTTATTTCGAAATAAGGCCATTTGGACATGTTGTTTCGAAACAGTTGTTTCAAAACAATGGTGTTGTTTCAAAACAACATGTCCAAATGGCCTTATTTCAAAATAACCATTTCAAAATAACAGCTGTTTTGAAACAACTGGGGTTTCACCTTTTTTGAAACAACGATTCTTATTTCAAAAGGACGGGATCTGTCCTTTCAAAATAAGAAAACGTCATGTGGACCAAATATCTTTTATTATGAAATAACCAGTGTTATTTCAAAATAAAAGTGCTGTGTAGACATACCCACAGAGAGCACAACTCTTGCAGATAGGTCCTGAAGACTTTCAGGCTGCCAGAGAATGCAAGGGACAGGTTATAGTGCAAGAATACGGTGTCCATTCTTTCTCCTGCTTTCTGGAGGTGAAATTTAATTTGCCTTCAGAACATGACGATCAAAACTATTCCTGGCATTCTGCTGCAGCTCATTTTTTATTTTTTGATAGTGTATTTAAATCCTATTTGTACCCAAGACTTATTGGCTATGTCTACACACACATCATTATTATTTCAAAATGAGTTATTTCAAAATAAAGTCCTTATTTCGAGATAAGTTAATTTGAATTAAGGGAAAGCTGCTATTGAAGCAGCTCTTATTTCGAAATGGTTATTTCGAAATAAGGCCATTTGGACATGTTGTTTCGAAACAATGGTGTTGTTTCAAAACAACGTCAAAACGGCCTTATTTCAAAATAACCATTTTGAAATAAGAGCCATTTCAAAACAATTGGGGTTTAACCTGTTTCGAAACGATGGTTCTTATTTCGAAAGAACAGGATCGGTCCTTTCGAAATAAGAAAACATCATGTGGACCAAATATCTTTTATTTCAAAATAACCAGTGTTATTTCGGAATAAAAGTGCTGTGTGGACATACCCATTAAGGATGTTCTTATTAGTGTGGTTGGATTGCCAGCTGTGTGGGGGAGGATTTATCTTTTATAAAAATTGTCATGTACTTCTCCATTGTATAAATAATTGTTAAAAGACATTTATCTACAACAATTTATTATTAAATTCAATGTATATGTTAAATCAGTCAATAACACACAGAAATTAATATACAAAAGGCCAGAACATCCAGAATCAGGAATTTCCAAAGCAACCATAATTCAGACCTCCTGTACATACAAAATAAAGACGGGTAATTTAGCTACCAGCAAGGATATATTGCATTATTTTATTTTTTATCTGAATGCTGACAGCCACCTGGATCTGAATTTAGATCTAGCATCTGAACCAAAATGACTGAAATTTTACCACTTCTATCTTCCGGAAGGAGCCACACTGGTTTTGTCTGAGGGCATGAGTGGAAGCATGTCAACCAGCAAAGGCATCTAGCTGTGTTAAGAAGCCTACTAACATCTGTTATATGATCTTTTTTCTCTCTCATATCAGAGTACTTCAGACCTATGTTCTGAAGAACCACCCCTTCTGGGGCTTCGTAGTTTGATACTGTAATTGCTCCCAAAGTCTTCTCTCCTTTCTGAGGATCAGCCAGACCAACAAGGGGCTCAGCTTTCTGAAAGACTGCTCTGTTAAGAGAAAAAACAACAAGGAGTTGTGTGGCACTTGAAGACTAACAGATTTATTTTTTGCATGAGCCATCGTGGGAGAAGATCCCACTTCCTCAGATGCTTCGAAGATGGGTGAACTTACAGAAAGGAATGAAACGAAATGCAAGGGGGTGTAAAACAGAGGATCAGGTCATAAAGTAACAGCAAATCAGAGCAGTTTACAGGCTTAAACCATGGGAAGCCTGAAGTCAAATTACCCTTTGTAATGGGAAAAGAAACTATAGCCTCAATTAAGTCCTGCTTTCACAGAATTTAGCTTGCATATTAATTCGAGTTCAGCTGTCTCTCTTTGAAGTCTTGATGTCCCAGGTACAGCTCTAATGACAGCTGTTAACAAATCCATCATCGAGTGATTAGGAAGATGGAAGTGCTCTGTTAAGAGTCTAGCAGACAGTGCCACATGCGGCAAACTGAGATGCCAACGCAATACTGTGGTTACCCTTGAACAATCAATATTTATCAGCAGTCGCCACAGCATTGCAAACAAGATCCACGGTGGTGATACCAGCATCACAGTGCCACCTGACATAAGTGCTGACTTTTTGAACTGGTAGCCGTTTTTTTCTTCAAACTCAGTAACTGTCATGTCTTGCTCAGGCAACACTCCTGTGAATCTCACTGAGAGTGGTACCTGTCTAAGACCAAACTCTATAATTTGCAAACCAGAACAGGGAAGGTAACCAGGGAACATCTGTGTTAGCCCTATACCAGTAACTTTCCACTGGTTGGTTCAGGCTGCTTTGTATTGTTATAGCAGCATGACAAGACAAACTCCATGTCCAGGATTAGGCCCTTAGTTTTGATAGAGAAAATGCTTTAATTAATCACTTCAACTATAACATTACAATATTAAATGTGCAATCACCTAAAAAAACCCCACACACTTAGCTTTATAATTGTGAAAGTGACTCTGGCTATCCAGTCAAGTCAATTGCATACTGTGTAAATAGATCAGTCTCGCAATGAATTTACACTTTTTACCCAAACGCGATTTCTTAATGCCATCTGTGTTATCTGTACCAATTAAAAATTTGCTCTCTCGCTTCTCACTCACACACACACACACACACACACACACACACTGTTGGTGGTGGAATCTTTTAAGCCAGATGTTTTCAAATAATTCTCCAGGCCAGAACTTCCAGTGGCTTGCAGAATCTTTTTGTTTAATCCTGAAGAAAACAATTTGAGAAACAATCAGTGAAATGAATCCCTTTCCAACTAACTGTAGGAAGAAAATTTAAAAAAAGCTAAGTCGCTAGAACTAAGAAATGCACCTCATTGTAGAGCTATTCAGCACCTAAATACTGCATTTTTCAGCAGTGCTCAATCCTGAATCATGGAAGGTTGTTTTTTTTTTGCTCTGCTGTCATAAAGGAATTGCCCCATGCAAGTAACTGATTCCATTAGCAGTGTCAACTCTAGACTTAAGAATTGAAGAAAACAGGGAAAGTGCAATTATTTGAGTCATACACAGCAAGAGTTCTATGCTTCAATTCCTACAGTAACATTCTTTAGATATTTGCCCTCTGCTTTGCTACATCATGAGCAAAGCAACCACTGTGACTAGAAGCTTTTTTAGGTATCTGTGCAGCTCTCAGTGGGAGACTGGTATAGTCTCTCCAGTACTCTCACAAAACAGCCTTTATTGCTATACTAATAGAAGATTTGTATGAGTCCAGGAAAGAATTTTCAGATCTCACTAAGTTCAAAGATTTGGAGAGCATAGTCTTAATGGAGAAATCAAGTCTGTAATTTGGCAAAAAAAACCAAGGAGTCGTATGGCACTTTATGACTAACAGATTTATTTTTTGCATGAACTTTTGTGGGCGAAAAATCCCACTTTGTCAGATGCTTTGAAGATGGGTGAACTTACAGAATGGAATTTAGGACACTTTCAAGAGAGGAAAGGGTCCTTTTCCCCGCTAGCACACAAAAACAGTGAGGGAAAGGGAAAGACAGAAAAATGGGAAGCTAATGAAAGAAGAAAGATACTTGCCCTGAGTAACAGTAATTTTGTTGGCTTACACATATAAAATTCCTCATTCAAAAAAAATAGACTAGTAGAGGGTTTTGTTGCTGTTGTTTTGGTTCCTTTAATTGAAGGCAGCGATCACATAAATACCATCTCGCTGAGTTGGAATCCACAACTGAGATTTCTAAGAGATTTCCAGGAAAAAACAGCACCATTCAGAGAAAAGAGACCAAATCTTGCACCTCCCCCCCAAAGAGTTTTTCCGAAGGCTTGAAAGGGAGACACTCATGCTCCTGGCCCAGAAAGCTACATGTGGAAATTCATATTTCCAGGGCTGATATAATGTTTCTGTGACTCAGCTTCTTTGTATTCATCACTGGCATATACTTAATTTATTTAGGGACCATACATTCAGAGCAAGTAAGATGAACGCCTCACTAATCTGGTTTACGTGAACATAGACCATTAGCACTGCTAGCTAGAGCCAAAGCCAACTAAACAAATCACCCACATGGACTTCATGCAGTTGGCTGACAGCATTCAATAATAAACAGGGAGCAGAGGGATAAGCAGCTGCAGTATGTGACTATCAGAGGAGTATGGATGGTTTGTCTATTTAATTTCTTCTACAATACCCATCACTAAAGTAGCTGAGCATACATATTCGTGGTGGAGGGTACCAGGAAGTCTGATGTGTGAGGAAGAGGAATGGGAAACCATCAACTTATTGTGTGCAGCTGAATATTTGAAGCAACTAGGGGAGTGTGATGTGTGGCAGGATAGACATTTGACATGGTTAAGCCAAAAATGGATGAGGTACAGTAGCCAATACACAGGGCTTCAGAAAAAGACAAACTCTTTCAAAATGCAGCAGAGAAGTCACACCTGCTATATATTGGGGTGAGAGTATAGCCTTGACTATACCTCTATTTAGCTTGCATGCATATATTAGTCTCTATCCCATTTCATATGTGTATATCTTTCTTTACAAGTTTAAGAAATCCTGGTTTTATAGTAGCATACTTTGCATAAGTAGGTAAGTTAGCAGGCCTTTTGGACCACATATGTAAGGGACCTACAGTCCTTGTTATAGAAATGACAAGTCTGTGTGCAATAACTTTGCAATAGGATGTAGGAGTAGGGGTGAAGAAGAAAATATTAGCCAAAGGTGAATCTTTGTTCCACGGTCTCTGATGAAAACTCTCAGATAAACTATTTTTGGATTATAATATATAGGTCAACAGGAAAAATAACAACTTGACGTGAGCCTTTGACATTTGTGTAAAACACTACAAAACCCACAAAATTTGTAAATTAAAAAAAAAAAGGAAAGGTGAGGAAAAATATTCTAGTAGAGGAAAAATATGTCAATTATACGTATGAACCCATTAACCAATGACCTAAAGGTACTCCAACAATTTTGAGGGCAGGACCCATATTTGGATGAGGAAGAATGAGATAATGTAGTTTATTTTTAGAGTTGTTTAAAGGTATAGAGCTTGTTATGTGTGAGAAGTATTTAAGGCCCTAGGATTTGGGAGAGAAATGGAAGCCTTCATTTCCTCACATCTGAGCTCAACCTTCTCAAGAGATCTTCACAGACTCACCTGCTTGCTTTCTCTTAGCTAGTCCTTATGATTTTATCTTAGTTAAGTATATCAGGGCTCCTAGGCTCTGCACGCCAATTGAAGCATCAACGTTCTTACTCCAGTGAAGTGTAAGTATAAGCAACTGTAACCCATGAGCTACTTTATAGGAAGCATAACTTGTTATAGCCTGTTATCAACAGTACAGAATGTTCTGGGTGCATTAATGTATTCACTGTTATTTCATTGGATGTTTAGCCATTAGTATTCTTATCAATTATATGCTTTATGCTATTAGCAATAAAGAATTGTTATAAAATATCTTAAAATCTGTGTACCTCTGATCCCTAGTAAGTCCATAGTAAATTGGTTTCAGTCGTGATTTATCTGTGGTCAGGTTCAGACTAGAACCCTCATCCTTCAAACCAGCTTGATAAAAGCCATATAAACTATTCAAAATTCCAAAGTACGTATAATATTTGGCTACAAGGAGCAGAGTTTCTTTCTAGCTACCATGAGTGGTTAATTGAAAATTTGGAGGACGAGACTGGAAGTTTCACTTCTCTTTCAGAAATGCTTTTTTAATTAAAGTAGTGATTGACTGTCTTTCCTCTCCCACCACATTAAACAGTATCTCTTACAGAATATCTCATTCTCAAGAAGACTCGTCTATGCTCTACACCAGGGAGGCGCCCTCTAAGGACTGGGATGTCATGAGCAAAAATTTTAGTTTGTGAGCAGAAATTTTGCCTTATGGTAAGTTGTGAGTCCAACTTTACAGTTATTCATTCTTATCCATTTTTACCAAAACTACAATTGTGTACTGTACAAAATAGTTCTAAAGGGGCAGCCATGTTTGTCTAGTTCAGCAAAAAAAGCAAGGAGTCCTGGTGCACTTAAAGACTAGCAGATTTATTTATCACATGAGCTTTCATGGGAGAAAATCCCACTTTGTCAGAGGCTTTGAAGATGGGGGAACTTTCAGAATGGGAAGAAAATAAAATGCAAGGGAGTGTAAGACATGGGATCAGGTCATACAGTAACAGCAAATCAGAGCAGGTGTTAAGATTCAAACATGGAAAACAACAAACAGAGGAGGGTAAAGTCAAATCACCTGTTGTAATGGGAAAAGAGTCCATAGTCATAATTTAATCCTGCTTTCACATGATCACATCTGCATATCAATTCTTATTCAGCTGTTTCTGTTAGAAGTCTTGATGTCCCATTGACTTTCTTGAGCACAGTCATTAACAATTTGTCCATGGATTGATTAGGAAGATGGAAGTGCTCATCAACTGGTTTTTGCTTGTTGTGATTTCTGATGTCAGTTTTGTGCCCATTTATTCTTTTGTGCAGAGATTTCCCTGTTTCTCCTATGTATGAGGTGCAGGGGCATTTCTGGCACATGATGGCGTAAATTGCATGAGTGGATGAGCAAGTGAATGAGCCCTTGATGGAGTAGCTGGCTTGGTTGTCAATTGCCAAGCCTTGGCCCCGTGGATTACGGTATAATGTGGTGCACTGGGGCCAAAAAAGTTGTGTGCACATGTGCACACATACATCTGAGTGGGAACAGTGCAGGGAGCAGCTTTCAGGTAGAGGATAGCTCATGTTCCCAAATTTAGTGGCAAGCGATACCTTGCCCTGCGGGACTGTTTCTCTACCATCCTGCTGTGCTCTGGATTTTTGGGGATGCTGAGTGACTCCTCTACAGCCATGTCACAACCCACCTTGGTGACCCCCACTGTCCTTACCTCAGTGGCCACCCCCAGTCACTTGGGGGCCCCGTTTCCTGGCCAACAGCCTCAGCGTGCCTCCCCTCAGTCCTCTGGAACCCCCTGCCAGAAGGACCTGTGCACCGCCTCCTCCGGTCCTCCAAAGCTCCACTGTCAGTGTCTGGCTGAAGCCTGTGCCTGTGCGCAGCCTTTCGTCAGGTGCCAAAGGAGTGACAGTCCCTACCACCTGCCTTCCTGCCCTCCCCCATGCGGCCAGCAGCCCCTACCTTGGCAGAAAGTGCTCAGCGTCCTGCCCCGGGTGCTCAGGAGCACGTCCCACTCCTTGGCCATTGCATCCAGCTTGCCAGCCCTGTGCTCTCCGCAAATGCCTGCTGGGCCTGGCCAGAGGAAAGGTGCAGCTACCTCACAAGGAGTGGGGCCTGGCCCAAGGGGATCTGCGTAAGGTGGAAGAGACAAGAGCTGGGAGGGGACATGCAGTTTGAGGTGGCCCCCGGAGAGAAAAGGGGATGGACAGGCAGAGGAAGCCAAGCCAGAGAGACCCCAGCATGCGCAGGGGAGCCGGACGGCACTTTACAGAGCAGGGCGGCACACCTCCACTCAGCGCTGCCTGTCCTGCCAGAAGGCACCAGAACACAGTGTTCCACCTCCTTTTTCTATTTTTAGTGGCCCCAGAACGCTGGCCCCTAAAAATAGTGGGCCCTGGAATGGCATTCTGGTGCGTTCCAGCCTACTTTGACCCCTTAAGCCCTTGTTCTTTAGGAGACTGGAAAATGGAGGCTCATGCAGGAGACTGGATCTTTCCCTATGTGCTGTTCAGTCAAGTGTTGCAGTGGCTCTAAGCAAAAATGCAAGGAAGATCGGGGTGTAACAGGAGAATCGTGGGAATTCAGCAGATGCCTAGGGCCAAAATTACCCCAGAGATTAGAAAGCTGCAAGACTTTTCACAGCCAGTGCCATATTCTGTTCCTGATCTTTGGAGGCATTTGCCTGCTTTTTATCCAAGTCCCTCTCACCTTACAAAGTTTCAAGGTATTGAATTTATTCAAGAATGCTAACACATTCTGCTGCCCCAAAGAGACCATGGCAAGGGATCACAACTAGGATGTTAAAATGGCTACAGCTACAATAAATGCCTATAATATACCCGATATTAAAGCATGTTCCCTAAATTAATGCATATCAAACACTTAGCATAGGTTTTGGGGGTTCGCACCATATTGCTATAAAATCTCAGCTTAGTTTACCTTTAAAAGGGACACTCTCAACTTAAAAGTGACAGCTCTGTCTTAAAATCTCTCTTAAAACCTACTATTGTTAGAACAAATATCCTGAGTGCACTAAATAAAAAAGAAGCTTGTAGCCAAACAAAAACTCTCTGTTTTTCCTGTTTGTTTATTTTGCACATTCAATGGTATTTGGTGTAGAGGCACTTACATAATTCCCCTGTTTAGTGTGCTAGGACTAACTGCCAACACTTACGCACATGCTTATCTTTTTGCACTGGGACTGCTCACATGAGTAACATTTCACACGCAAGCACACTTTTAATGTTTGAAAGGAATTATTTAAGAAACAAAACCAACCACATCACAAGACATACCACTTAATGGGAGAGTCAATTTAGAAGAAATCCAGTCAACAGGACCCATTTAACATACCAAAGAAACTGAAGGTAGGGAGAGGGAGAAAACTAAAGAAATTGGCTGCTGACTTTTGCCAAAGCTTTGAACACAAAACAGACAAGCAAAAATTAATGGACTAGGCCACTTTTCTCTGACAACAGGCTTCCCAGGAGGTAACAATTACAAGAAACCTTGGTGCAATTCACTGTTATTCATCTTGCAAGGAAAACAAGCCATTGAGATTGAAGTTTTCATAGGCATTGATAGTCTAATTTACTATGGCACAGTTCATATACAGAATACAGGGTGTGGGGGGCAGGGGGGAATATAAATCCTAATAGAATATATGGTGTAGACAGAAATACAAATGCAACATTAACTACAACTAGCATGGTAGCCAGACAAACTAGATATACAATGTGCACAGCAGTTACCGAATGCTCCAAAACTCCAAAAGCAGTGAAGTGGAATGAAGCAGCTCTGGCTCAGGGTAGAGAGAAGTCCTGCTGTGTTCCCCAGGACTGCCAGCAACAAGGAAATAAAAAGCTGGTCATGTACATTCCATGTGCATATCCTACGTGCATGCATGGCCTCCTGTGGCCCTGTTTCCCCTTTGTAAATCTGTGGCACTGAATTATATAGAATCATGAAGGGCTCAGGTCTGGGCTTGCTGAAATCAGGGACTCTTTGCTTTTGGCCGCCACAAAGTCAAGATCAGACCCAAATTCTTCAATTTATTTGATTCAACACCAGACTTTAAGTGCATGGCTATAAATTCAATTAGAACCCACAGGATATTTTAAAGTTCTCTATTTTAATACTTCAGGTAGTTCTGAAGTTAATATCTTCTTTCTAAATCACTATTCTAATTACCCTCTCAACAGCCCCCAAATCCACTCATTTGGAGAAAGGGGATAAATAACATTTAGAGTTTCTAGATCAAGTTATTACACCAAGACAGGACATTCCAAAAGAAACTTTCAAAAGACTTCTCAAAGATGTTTGTCATTTGTCAAGTTCACATGTCTAGACTTGTGGTTCATATTAGTGTGTCATCACACAGCAGTAATTGTGTCCTGGAGCATCACAAAGATGGCTTGTTTTGGCCCGGAGGGAGTGGGCTTGTGTGTAGAGTCACAATATGCTGCCAAGTGAGTCACAACTCACAAAAGGTTGAGAACCACTGGTCTAGACCATTTCACTGCAAGATCACAGTTACAAAAAAATTTCTCTGTAGAAGAAAGGATTTTGAACAGAAATTAAAGAAAGAAGTAAATTAGATTATATAAATAGGAAATAAGGTACAAGCACAAATCAAGTCTTGTGTACAGTGAATAATACTTAGCACCTATATAGGAAAATTCCAATTGACTGTAATAAGAGCAGAGCTGTGTCTTTAAATATGGAGTCACTGCTACAACTCTAGAACAAGTGTTAGCGCTAAATGCCAGAATCTTGACTGGATCTTTGGTTACATTCCCATCCAAGGGAATGAAGAAGATTGTGCAAACATGAGCCTGTGCACCACAACCCATCCCTTCATGGGCTCCCCAAACCTTCAGGCTAAATCAGACTTGCTCAGCAAAAAAAAAAAAACCAAGGAGTTGTGTGGCACTTAAAGACTAAGGCTGTGTTCAGACGAGAGTTTTATTTTGAAACACACGACATTCTGTTATTTTGAAACAACAGGACCCGTTGTTTCAAAATAATGGCTGTTATTTTGAAACAGTAAAACCTCACTTGAAATCGAAATGACCGTTGTTTTGAAACGGCTGTTTTGAAACAATGGCATTTGAACATGTTGTTTCAAAACAACATGGCTGAATGGCCTTATTTCGAAATAACCATTTTGAAATAATAGCCATTTTGATAGCAGGCTTTCCCTTAAATCGAAATAACATTTTCTTCATTCGAATTAATTTATTTTGAAATAAGGACTTTCGAAATAACTCATTTCAAAATAACTTATTTTGAAATAACAGTTTACGTGTGAACAAAGCCTAACAGATTTATTTTTCGCATGAGCTTTTGTGGGAGAAAATCCCACTCTGTCATGGGCTGAACTCTGGGCTTTCATCTGCAGGAGACTGGGAGCTGGGGCCTGTCGGAGCCCTTTTAAATTTCATGGCCTGTGCACGGCGACAGTGGGAGTGGCCTGGCCAGAGAGGTACGTTCACGGTCTGGATTCAGCCCATTTCAGGTAGGATGGGGACCAGGTAAGGGGTCGGGAAGCTCCTTTGGCACCAGGTAGTGAAAGAGCCCATGCGGGTTAAGGGAAGGAGGGGACCTGTCCTACAGGGAAAGACAGGGAAGAGCGGGGGGAAGGAGAGGAGCCCTCATGTGGAGAAAGACAGGGAAAGTAAGAGGAGGGAGAGAAAGGAGCTGTCATGCGGGGAAAGCCAGGAAGGGAGAAGGGAGGGAGAGGAGCCGTGGAGAGGAGAAAGACAGAAGAGAGGATGGACAGGACCCCTCATACAGGGAAAGGCAGGAAGGCGAGAGAGAGAAGCCCGCGTGGGGAAGGGGAAGACAAGAGAGGGAGCAGAGCTGAGCTGATGCATGGAAAGTGTAGGGAGGGAAAGGAAAGGAGAGGCGCAGAGCCCACAGGGAAAGGAGTCAGCAAGTCCACAGAGCGGCATGGCACAGCAAGGGCGAGGGAAGGGGTCAGGAAGTTGATGGGGTCAGGGAAGGGGAGTGTGACGGGAAGTGGTCAGAGAGCCCACACAGCACAGGGGCAGGGAAGGGGTCAGGTAGCCAACAGGGAGGGGAGCCCATGCTGCACTGACTTGGGAAGGGGTTGTGGAGTCTGAGTGGTGTAGGGCAGGAGGAAGGGGTCAGGGAGTCAGCAATGGGTGTAAGTAGTGGGGGTCTCACCACCTGACCACATGGCTCCCTTCTCCTATTCCTGCCCAGCTCCCTTGCCACCCCCTTCACACCTACCCTCCCTTGCCTTGCTCCCCAAATTCCCCCTTGCCACCCCACACAACCATCCCTCCCTTGCCCTACCACCCCCACCCTCCTTGTCACCTCTCCCCTGCTTCCCACTCTCCCTATGCTTTCCCCGACACCCCACTTGGCCACCCTTGCCATGCAATGTTCCCTTGCCACCCCCTACCATCCCTTCCATCTCCTGCTCTGCTCTGCCCTGCCATGTTCCCCCTTGCCACCCTACCCTAGCCTCCCTTGCCAGCCCTGCTGCTCCTTACACTTCTCCTGCCACACCACATACCCCTAGCCTTCCTTACCCTGCCATGCTCTCCTGCCACCTGTACAAACTGGCACATCCTGGGGGGGGAAAAAAGTGAGCCTTTTTCAAGTTTTCACAACATGTGGTTTAATTAACAACTGAAAAATTGTTGTATGCAGTTGTGAAAGTAACATTTATACATAGGCTGCTGTAGGAAGGATGGATATTATTTAAGAATTGTGTTTAGGTATGAAATGCAAATTTCTGCTTTTACAGGCCTAAGCTGAGTTTTTAAACCAGTGTTTATTTTTTGGCTACTTAAATTTTATTAATAGTAAGGTCAATTGCTTCTATTCTTATCTATTCAAAATTTCCTCACCAGCTCTTCAGGTGAGAAAAGATTTGCAATGTGGACCCTCACTCAAAAAGGTTGGATGCCCCTGGTCTAAATGAACAGAGAAAAACATACTCCTGGGTGCCCACCAAAGCAGGAAACAAGTAGAGCACAAGGATGCACGGAGGCATGGCATGTGGGGATGGTCATAATTTGCTGTTGGTACAGTCTCATAAGAAGTTACTTAATCCCCTTCCAGAGCCGAGGAAAGCAGGGTAGGAGCTATGCAACAAAGAAAGAGACATATTTGTACCACTTGTTCATTACAGAGGTGTCTAAGGGGTCACTGTCCAGAGCTAGGTGAATGGGGCCTATAGAGAGCAAAGATGATTTTAAACAATCAGACATGCTTATTAACTGGTTTTGTATCTGTTCCCCATGCAAGGAAGCAGAGCTAACTGTAATGTCTGCTTTGAGAGCAAAGCTGCCATACATAGCCCAATCTGCCAAAAAGCAGATGAACCCAAGCATCTGCATTTGTAATCTCCACTATCCTATAAAAAATACAATGGTCAGACAGAAGACCATGTGTTTCATATTTGTAAATCTAAATGATTTACACTAAGGGAACAGAACTGGAACAACTGCTGCCACTAGGCTGTTAAACTTTAATTGGCTTATTAATTACTATCGCATACTAGACTTCTTTAGTTAGTTCCATAGCTTGCTTGCAATGATGGCCTGTACTGGTTTCAGTGCTGGCCCTCCTTGATGGGTGAAGTGGGGAGGGACAACACTAATACAATGAGGCAGTGAAAAAGGGCCCGCCAGTCGTTATATCATTCAATCAAAAATCCCAGCATCAACAAAGACTGGAGTCCCCAAACCCATTAGTCATTCTATTAATTTGATACCCGCATTATACACCCTGCATTATGCACACAAATATCGGTAGCCTGACTGACTTCAGAGGGACATGGAAGGATTCTTCAGGTGAATAACTCTGAGTCTCTCTTGCCTAAACTAACCTGATAAAACGATGCACAAAGGCCTGTGGACTATAGGTCCTTATGGCACCTAGATACCATAGCGATATGTATTACAAATGCATACACAAAAAAATTATTTTATCGAGCTCTACAAGCAACTGGCTTAAGCAGTTAGCTGATCTTGCCGTTTGTCTGGATGCAAAGAGAAGCTACTCCAAAAACAATGTGAGGATTCAATGCCAGATATTCCAACAATGCTATTTTTATGACCTGGTATACCTAACTCTTCTTCCAAGTGCTGTTCCCAGCAGTAACACCACAGAATCTTCCATTAGGGAGTAACAGTAGCCTTGAACAGAGTCTTTGCCATTTGGGATGCACTCCTCACACAAGGCCAGAGCCTTTTTCTCCAGCCAAATTCGCATTTGTGTTCAATAATGGTGACTGTCAAAGATTCCATCCCAGTCCTCTGTCCCATTCTGGTCAATGATCTGGCCTTGGTTATTTACTCTGTCACTTCACAGCTGGATTACAGCAATGTGATATATTGAGGCTTCATGCCCATGTATTTAGGAAATTCAGACTAGTGCAGAATACTGCAGTGCATCTCCTGAGCAACATGGGATACTGTGAGCACATCAAATCTGTCTTCTGCTCTTTCCATGGGCTTCCTATAGATAGAATATCAAATCGAGTTCAAGTCAGCCCCTGTCTTTATGATACACCATAGCCTGAGCCTAGGATATCTAAAAGGCCACCTAAAAATCTGGGCTGACAGTGGTTGACTATTACACCAAATATTTCTGGCTGCCACAGAAAGTTACCGCAATTATTCTGTAAGGAATCAGAAATCGCTCGAGTGCAATACATTGGGAAGGGGTAATGGAACAACTAATTCTGCTTCCAGCAATATTAATTCATCTGATTCAAAGAAATCAGGAAGAAATCTATTTGTGACTATGTGTACAGTGGAGGATGGGGACTAAAATTGTTTTGTAGGGTTCTGCAACCGCCATATATCTTTTTACCCAATTCTTCCATATAACCTTTTATAATGGTTCTTCCAGCCTATGACTGTGTGTATTGGCTGGGGCCTGACTTGTCTAAAACCAGGTCCAGCACCTCATTCAAGTATCCTGCTATGATGACTGATTAATTTTTTGGTGGTGGTGGGGTGGCTTAGTAAAGATGATGCAAGATTTTTTAAACAAGTCCAGATACTCTTATATGAGAGAACTTAGCCTTTACCAGGAAAAATCTAACTTCCTTATCTTTATTCACATCTAGAATTTGTAAATTGTAGCAATATTGTTTCACAAAAGACACCTCTTTGCTGCAGAGGAAGATTCTCAAACATCTTATTTCCTCAACACTCCTTCCTAAATTTATTTGCCTTTAAGTCATTAAGGTGGATTTCCTGTAGGAAGATTAAATCTGCTTTCAATGTTTTTAGACAAGTAATTCTTTTTCTTTTAATTGACTGCTTCACCCTTCTGCTGCCCCAGGAAATATAATTTATTATGTTAGCCATAAGGAGTGTTTATGACATATTTTTTTCAGCAACTGCCTGAATAGCGTCAGTGTGTGGGTCCTTATTAGCTCCAGATCAGAAAAGGTGTAACTGGGTACTCCCTCACTGCCTGGAGGACATGAAGTGGAGAGGGAAAGGAAGCAGGTCAAGCAGATCATGAAAGGGAAAAGATAGATGTGTAAGACAGCTAGAAGGGCAGAGAAAAATGAAGAGATGAAAAATGATCAAAAATGTCTTGAAAGTTACAGGAATCTTATCCAAAATGAAATAGAGTCTAAGTATGTGAAGTATGCAAGGGGTAAACAAAACAAGGAGTCGTGTGGCACTTTAAGACTAACAGATTTATTTTTCGCATGAGCTTTTGTGGGAGAAAGTCCCACTTCATCAGATGCATCAAAGATGGGTGAACTTACAGAATGGAATGAAAATAAATGCAAGGGGGTGTAAAACATAGGACCAAGTCATACAGTAACAGCAAATCAGAGCAGTTGTTAGGTTCAAACCCTGGGAAGCCTGAAGTCAAATTATGGCTATCCCTATGGAAAATGCAAGGGTTAGCCTCTTCAACTCTCTTCACCCTACCCCCCCAAACCCACAACTATCCCTTTGGAGTATAACTCCATTAGCTTTACAGGGACATAATAGTACCACATCAAGGGAGCGTATGGTTTCTGCATCATTCACAAGGAAAGTGGAAGGGGGGAGGGAAAATTAATGTCTAAATTTAAAAACAAGCATATGGCGTATATATGAGAAACTTGTTTAAATGATCTTATTCTAACTTAACTAGATTTGCAGAACAGTTCTGCCTAAATTTTATCCTCTAGAGCCTTGTCCATGCTGAGTTATAGTGTGAACAGTGGTGTGAACCAACACACCATTTATTTTAACTCATTAAAAAAATAAAAATGAAAAAGGAGTGAACCTGAACTAATATTATTGAAAAAACAACTGAGTCTCTTAACACATTTTCAGTAATTTGGCGACTTGTAACAAGCAACAATTATTCTTAGATAGGATTTTTAGGAGACCAGATTTCTTTACAGTTGAGGAATTGAATGGATTCCTCACTGAACTGAAATCCTCATTCCACTGTTTAGATCTGGTATCTCTTATAAGTTTACATTTAATGGCCAGCAAGTTAAAAATTTCCAGGAATACTATTAACCAAAATTAAATGGGAATGAAACAAAGTAAAGTTGGAGGGGGACATGAGAGAGGAAGTAGATCTGGAGGAGTGAAAAAAGCACCTGGAGGGAATGTGCCTCAGATACAAAAGCCTAGCCAAACTACAAGTGTAATGAAACACCAGGTCCAACTTGCTTGGAGGCAGGATCTCAAAGGTGGACGCCCTCTGTTGGAGGAGTGGAGCCACAGAGGGATGAGTAAGGTAGATGCTCCCTATGCACTGGAGTCATGGGGACGTGAGGAAGGGTAGATGTAAGGAAAGCAGCTATGTCAATACTGTAACACTCCAACTTGCTAATACCTCCAGCAATTCATAACTGTTTTCCAAGTCCAGATGGAGGGCCAAACTTCAATAAGTGATGAGATCCAGTTCCCCCACTCCTTCACTGTCTCCCTCTGTTGGTGAATCCAGGCAAGCTCCGAGACAGGAAACAAAATAGTGCATTGGCCCCATCTTGTTGTTGCTAAACAGAGAACCAAATTCCAACATTGTGGTGAATGATCTGGTAAAGCGCTTTTAATGCATCCCATCTGCATCTTCTGCAGGGGTCTTTTGATGTAGTGAGATCAGATACCTTTCAGCTTCCTCTGCTGTCATAAAACTAGACATCTTGGCTTCCTTTTTCACTTTGAAAGTAGCAGGGAAGGAAATAAATTAGTCTAAGCCAAACCCTTTGGCTTGGGCACTTGATCGGCTGAATTTAGTCGTCTTTTCCACCACATCCTTGGTATAATCCAGGAAAATCAGCCTGTGTTCCTTCCATGTTAGCTGTTTAAGTTCACAGGCTTTTTAAAGAATGAGCTCCCTTAATACGGTATTTTAAAAAATCTTGCAGTTATAGACTGGGGCTTTTGTAGTCAGAGGGGGTTTGTACAAAGGCAGCATGGTGAGCTCCCTCAATATTTAAGCCAGTGTTTCTCAAACAGCATTCTGTGGCACACCGTTGCTCTGCAGACACAGTGAAGGTGTTTTGCAACTCCTCCCTGTTGGGGGCTGGGGGCTGAGCGAGGAGAAGGGAAGGGAAGCTGGCAGGCTTCTGGGAGGTTTAAAATGCCCCAGCTACAGCAAACCTTCCAGGTGCATGTTGGCATCTGCCACCACTTTGCTCCTTTGCTTTACCCAAATCATTTTAAATTTCTCACTACTGTTACTGTCAGGAACAGTGGCAGGAAATGTAAAATGCCCCATCTGCAGCAAGGCTTCCATGCCTCAGTTATTTTTAGTTCTAAGCTGTGGGCATAATCATTATGGATGTATCTATTTTTTTTTAAGAAATAACTGTGTGTTATATTTGTAAAACTGTATTTAGTTTAGTTTCCCAAATCACTCTTGCAGGATATTATGAACATTACAGGCTGTACATATCTGCTTTTTCAAGAAAGTTTTCATCAGATGTTCCTCATAAAGTAATTAATGCTGTTCGGTGTTCCTCAGTCTACTCAAGGTTGAGAAACACTGATCTAAGCTGTAATCAGAGAAGAGGGACAAAAGGACTGGCAGCATGGTGGCTAAAAATTCCATAAGCCTCCCTTTTTCCAGCCCTGCAGGGTTGGAAAATTCTCAGATTGCTTATTCTTGATCTTCCTTCAAGATCATTAACTTTCTCCTGCAGTGCTTTAATAGCACTTCCCTGTTGCTCTGAGGTAATATTTACGGTATTCACTGTGACTTCTAGCAAGGAGATTCTATTCTCAGCTTCCTTGGGTATGTCTACACAGCACTTTTATTTCAAAATAATGCTGGTTATTTTGAAATAAAAGATATTTGGTCCACATGACGTTTTCTTATTTCAAAAGGACAGATCCTGTCCTTTCAAAATAAGAACTGCTGTTCCGAAACAGGTTAAACCCCAATTGTTTTGAAACGGCTGTTATTTCAAAATAAGGCCATTTGGACATGTTGTTTTGAAACAACATGTCCAAACGGCTTTATTTCAAAATAACCATTTTGAAATAACAGCTGTTTCAATAGCCAGCTTTCCCTTAATTTGAATTAACATTTTGTTAATTCGAATTAACTTATTTCGAATAAGGACTTTATTTCAAAATAACTCATTTTGAAATCCTTATTTCAAAATAACGATGTGTGTGTAGACATAGCCCTTTAGTCCTGATGCCAAGCCTCACAAATTAGCTTGATGCATACTAGTAATTTGTTTGATCTTAGGCTTTATCTTCAGATATTTTACCTCATAATAGTCTGCTTTCCTGAGATTTGTTTTAACCATATTATTTTCATCTACTCTCAGAGGGACAAATGCCCCCTGATCAGCCATCTTGGCTGAAGAAGGCCTGTCTGACAGTGTTTCTCTCCTAGGATTTTGCAGGAAGTCTGGTGATGAAGGAACATCCATAATGACTTCAAAGAGTTGTAGAATAATGTCTGAGTATTAGACAGAAGAAGAGTGATCCAATAGCTGATGGTTGTAGATTTAAGAGATAGGGAAGGAAGCTGTAAAACTATGCAGCCACCATTTTCCTAGTGGCTCCTGGAAGTCTAACAAAAAATGTACCACACACGGACCACATCCAAGCTCCCCAAGATGTCATTCCAAATATTTCCTATGCACTTGTCCACATTCAAGAATCTGTCAAAAATTATGACTTTGGTTAAAAGCAACCAAGAAGGCTAGATGGTTTAGATTACATATATGTAAATCAAAATAGATTGTGGCGTATCATTTTGCTACATAGTCTGGTGAAGCCTGCACCCAAAGTAACTGTGGGAACACCAAGTTCCCATGGAACAACCTCCGATTGTACATGCCATGATTTCAACAGCCTTTCAAGGGCCTGAGCTCTGAGGTGGTATACTAGTGAACCAGGCTCTATGTAGCTGCTCTTAGCTTTCACACTGTGTAAGAGTGGGCTAGAAGCCAGGGCTCTAGGTAAGAGAGAGATCCATTAACACTGGATCTGTGGAGGACAGCTACCTTGTAAGGACAGCTGTCCCAAGACCTAGAGTAAGAGGCATCTCATAGTGGGGCTGAGGATAAATGTGACATTTCAGGAACGATGATGTAGTACAGTAGAGATTCTGGTCACTACTGCATTCCAAAAGGAAAGGAGGGCTGTATTTGGTTGCAGAAGGAGTGCAAAGGTAGCTTTAAGCCACCATAGACCCCCGCCGTCCCTCTTGGCCAAGAATGCTGTTCTTAGAGGCACCGCACATGCACCACAAGCTCTTGAAATATGATCTATCCAACTTAGGCCTTATACCATCCCCACCAAAGTATCTAAGCACATCAAACATTAATAAATTTGTCCTCACAACAAAGCCTGTGAAGCAGAGAAGTAACATCTCTGTTTTATAGATGGGGAACAGAAAGGCACAGATGGATTAATTGACTTGCCCAAAGTCATACTAAAAAGATTTTAATGGAGTCAGGAACTGAACCAGAGTCTTCAGAGTCCCCATCTAGTTCACTAATGATACAACTAACATTCCAGAATTTAATGTCAACACTAGTGTTAAGTTCAAAAGGGATAGCCGTGTTAGTCTAGTCCAGTAAAAAAACAACAAGGAGTTGTGTGGCACTTTAAGACTAACAGATTATTTTTTGCATGAGTTTTTGTGGGAGAAGATCCCACTTCCTCAGATGCTTCAAAGATGGGTGAACTAGTGTTGGTCGAATGATTTGTTATCATTTGCTATTAACTTAGCCACATTTTTGGTTAGAAAAATCATCCATTCTGATTTCCTGGAGCATTTCTGTTTTTCAGAAATATGTTAATTTTCATGTCTTCTGTGACCAGGATGCAGAAGACAAAACGGATGCTAAGATGCCAAAGAAAATAATACAAACACAACCAATGTCAGTCTAAACTAAAGGAGCCCCACAAACAAGCTGGCAGGACATTGTATACAGGGAGATGACCATTTTGGGCTTAATGGAGGAACAAGCAATGAGCAGGAATGCATGATGACACTGTACTGGTCCTCAAGTCTGCAAAGATGCTTTGGGATGAAGACTACAAAGATGTTTTTGAACAATGGGCTGTTTGCCAACTGTTCACTTAAACCCTCCTCTATATCTGTTGTGTGACCAGCACCTTAGATTAGATTGCTATTGCTACTTTCTGAATGGAAGATGGAAATATTTTAAATTTGGGAATAACAAATATGATTAATATTTCTAAACAGAGTTTTCATGTAGAACTGTTCATAAGATTCACAAAACTTTCAGGATTCATGAATTTTTTCCACTAATACTCAAAATACTCACTTGTTTAAATGTTCATGATTAATAAACATAATATAAGTCATAATAACCAAATTTGACTCTTGCTTTTTTCAAAGATATTCATGGATTAGACTCTTGATTAAAAAAAAGACAACACAAAAAAAAAAAAAACACCTGTTAAACTAGCTTTGATAAACACATTGTGACAAGATGTTCTTGTCAGTTTGCCAAAACATGAACCCATGATGTTCAAAGTTATGAGTCTGAATGCTTCACGTAGAGTTTAATTTTTCAGAAGAGTTTGCTCAGTGCTAATTTTAACATAGATCCAAGAGGACAAATCCTATTAACTAGTGTTCCCTTTTAACAAACATTGTGTAAATCCAGCAATACTGCCATCTAGTGGATTTAATCTTGTCTTCAGTTAGTACACTACAAAAAGTTATTGTCCCTGTTCACACATTCTCTCTTTGTAATCTACTGGTGTGAGTCGGCTTCATCTACCCTAACTGAACTGACTTTGTTAGCACTTGCCCTCCCCATTGCATTGCTTCTCCTTCATCCTGGCATGTGTATACACGTCTCAACTGTAGCTTCCACTTCATGCATCTGACAAAGTCAGTTGGAGTTCACGGAAGTTTATGCCCAAAGAAATTTGTTAGGCTTTAAGGTGCCACAGGACTCTCATTGTTTTTGCTCTACACAGACTAACATTGGTACCTCTCTCGAATACTGGATGTGAGTCAAGCTAATAGAACAATATTCAATGGATGCACATTAACACCCCAAAAAGCATTACCCACGTTTGTAAAGTCACCATCCCACACAGCAATCTTTGCAAACCATTGGTGCTTGGACCCATATCTCTATGGTTTAATATGTGTGAGGTGAAAGAAAGCCATCCCCACTGAGTGAATTGAGCTGTTACAAACTGATCAGTCCCTCAGCTACGCTAAATTATGTCAATTTCCTGCCTCAAATCCCCCCTGTAGTGTCACTTGGATAAATATTTTTCACACTCTACATCTATTAGTTGTTGATTTTTCCTCCTTTTGCCATAGTGAATGCATGACTTGAGAAACTGCCAGATCACAGCACTGACTCATCAACCAGATTTACATGTTGGCCTGCTGTATCCTCTCCTGCCAACTGAACAGGTTTCCCAGTCTCCTGATCTTTTGACTCATGAGTAATTCTGGGGAGCTGCTTCCATGCCCTTTTTCCAGGCTTGCCTTCCTTTCCCAGTGGTGTTTCTGATCAGTTGTAACTCTGCAGTGACAGACATTTTCCAATTCCTTGATGAGGAGAAGCCTTGATTTAAATCTCAGAGACAGTCCCTGGTCCATGATTATTAGTATTTTTAAACAGGTAGTCATTCCATTTTGATCCACAATGTATCTCGAGGTATTATCAGCTAGCTCAGTTGTTAGGGTTCTAGATTACAGAAGAAGACTCCTTAAAAGGGAATCCATTCTGACCTGTGCTGTAGCATAGAATGAAAATTATTAGTTTGCTAAGTAGAGGACAATGTTTTTAAGAATTCTTTTTCAAGCATCCAGGAAGGCTATACTATAAATGATGAGCTGTTAATATGCAGGTGCCATTGTTGTTTAAAAGGCAGATCCTGAGCCCAATGCCTGGCCAGGGTATAAAGGAGCCAAGGACCAGATTAGCCTCACAAACCCTTACGTTGCCACTTTTTCTAACATAAACAAGTGGGAAGGTCCATGTAGGAACAGATCCACCAATCCTCACTCTATCCTTCCATTAGAGAGCCTATGCACCATGCCCTCTGGCCTTTGAACCCAGAGCCAGATTAAGGCCCATAGGGGTTCAGGGCTGCCCACTCTTGTGGTGCCAACCCCAATGAAGTGCCATCCAGCCTGGGGGTAGTACAGCACTTGGTGGGCCCAACTGGAATTGGGGCACCTGGTGACTTGGGGCAGATGCCATGACACTCTTGCCCTATTCCCAGGCTGGTGATTTGACACAGCAAGTCTGGGACACTCCAGGGGCAGAGGCACAGCCAGCTGGTACATGGAGTTGCCTCAGGCAGCGACTACAAGGCCAGAAGTGTCAGAAAAACTGTTGGACTGCTGTGCTGGGGCATGGCAAAGAAAACTGGCCAGGCCGTCCTGAGCCACAGGGACCCTGGTGCAGCAGCCCAACAGCACTCCTGACCCTGGAGCTGCAGTCAGAGGCCATGCTGTGCGCCAGCCAGCCCTGTCCCCAGGGTGCAGCTGCCATGTGTGGTGGGGTGGGAGCACCACAGCTTTTGGTCCCCCAGCACTGGGCACATGCCTACTGTCCCCACCAGCACTGTGCTAGCCTGAGCAGAGACAGATTTTTGCAGGATAGTGGACAGGACTGGATCAATACAGGGGTTTTAGGGGCTGCAGCTGCAAGCCCCCCCCTCCTTTAGCTCAGGGCCCTGAGGCTGCAGCTCCTAAAGTTCCTGTGTTGATCTGGTCCTGTTTGAACTTTCCCGTGTGAGCAATTCCTGTGGAGCTGGATTCTATGCCATACAAGCTACGCCCATTGCATACAGATGCTACCTTCCCAGTGAAATATCTGAGTTCCCTATAGCTGCCTGGGGTTAGAGTGTCTTGAAGGGTGGGGAGCTATGGTCCCTTCATCCAGTAAAGACCAGCAGTAGTCACAGATCTACTAAAGAGTGTTTCCTACCTCTCCTTCCAGGCTCTAGCACTGAAAGGGCCTCCAAGGGGTGGGCTCCGCAGTGCTTGATACCTTCTCACTCCCTTGGCAACTGGTGCTGAGCCCTGCAAACAACCATATAGGGATTTAACCAGCCTTGAGCCCAAACCCACCAACCCTGCTGCTCCATGGGGTTCAGACTAAATTACTCTTAGAATATCAAAATGGTCTATTCCAGAACAAGACTAGCTCAACTTGACGCCTCCCACACAATATACCCTTAACACTGTCCCTTGGGGAACCAGCAAGCATGCCATGCTCTGAGTCTAGGGAACCTGCTGCGCCACAAACTTGCCCCTCCAAACTGCCAGTTCAGCTCCCATCCTACAGTCACATAATACAGGTCATGACAGGAAGAAAATGAGGCACTAACCAGATCCTGAAAATAAAAAAAAGAACATAAATGAGGAATGGAATGTAAATACAACAAGTAGCCATCAAAATAGACCAGTTTTAGGACATCAACTTCATGCTGTTCAATTCATGGTCAACAGTCAACAAACTGAACACAGAAGCAATACAGAGCACCAACCCAATTTTATTTTTCCTTTACTGGTCATCTTTAACTATAGTGGGCACTAGCAGGTTGCCTAGCAGACCCACTTTACAGAAGAGATTCAGAGCAGCTAAATTACCTGTATAAGCAAGTACAACAAACAAGACCAACTTTAGAATGACTCCAAGATTTCTGCTGACCACAGTGTGGTAATGATATTTTGGCAGAGCACTGACTGCTCTTGAAAACATTTGAATGCATGATAATTTTGAGATTTGTTTTATTATTCTAGTTTACAGCTGACATCCAGGAGAACATCTTTTATACTAAATAAGATACAGGCGTTGAAGAATAGAGGAGTGATGGAACTGGAAGAAAATATTAGAGTTGTCTAACAGTAAATTAAAAACTGGCTTGAAAAGACAATCCCTGACTGGAGCTATTAGACAGTGCAGTTGGATACTAGAGAATAGCTGTATTCTTTTCCAAATACTGGTCATAGAAAGGATAATTAATAGTTGAAAGAGATGCAAAAATGTGTTTTATATTAGAGTGTAGAACAAAAATGACTACATTCAAATAAAGTTAAGGGACTGAGGGATGCCATTCATATTTAAAGTAATTAGTTCTCCTTTAACCCAGCCTCACTAACCTAGGCATTGTAGAGGTCTCAGACTGCAAAACATACACTGTGTACATATCATAGTAAATTATGAATAGCATGAATGCCTCACTCAGTAAAATCAGAGGTTATTGGTGTGACCGAGACCGCCTGGAGTAACCTTCTGAATGTGCCAAAATCAGGGCAAGCTGCAAAACCAGGGGCCAAACCCTCAAACCACCGACTGGTGGTACTTAAACCAGTCTCCCCGTCAGTAACAAACAGTGGGTTACTTACCAGTAACTGTCCTTCTTTGAGATGGGCTCCTCACATACATTCAGTTACAGGTGACTGCTAGCCATACCCAAGGATGGTGGGAGGAGTTACAGTCTGCCCACACTGAGTACAGCTCTGCCCAACGCTGCATCTTCTCCATCCTGTAGGATGATAGTGTAGTGTGTCATGAAAGTATGTACCAATGACCACATAGCTGCCCTGCAGATTTCTTGGATTGGAACCTTGGTGAGGAAGGCCATTGACGATGCTTGAGCCCTAGTAGAATGGTCTCTAACAGTCTCAGGCAGGGACGTATTCAACCTTCCATAGCAGTCTTTGATGAAGTTTACTATCCATTTGGAAATGCACTGTTCTGACACTGGAACACCTCTTTTGCATTCAGTGACCACCACAAAGAGTTGGGAGGTCTTGTGGAATGGACGCGTACGCTCAATGCATGTTAGGAGCGCGCTCTTCACATCCAAGGTATGCTACCTCCTCTGGTTCTCCATAACCTGAGGGTCTGGCTAAAAAACTGGCAAGCAAATCTCCTGGTTGAGGTGGAAGGGAATAGCTACCTTAGGGAGGAAGGAGGGTTTGTGTCACAGGACCACTTTTTGTTGGGGAAGAACCTTGTATATGGGGGTTCTAAAGAAAAAGCCTTTAACACTGAAACCTTTCTAGCAGAGGTGATTGCTACTAAGAAGGCCACCTTCCAAGAGAGGACCAGTAGGGTGCACAAGTCTAAGGGTTCATTGGGAGGCTCCGTTAATGCTCACAGCACCACATTATGGTCCCAAGGAGGGATGGGCTCACATGGTTGTGGGAAAAGCCTTTTGAACCTTTTCAGGAACCTAGTGGATGTAGGATGGGAGAAAACAGGGGCCCCATCTACCTTTTCATGGAGAGCTGAGATCGCTGCTAGGTGGACTCTCAGCGAAGAAAGAGAGAGGCCTTTGTCTTTAAGGTCTAGGAGATAGTCAAGGACTAGGTGTAAAGGGGCCAGAGCAGGGTCTACTCCTTTACCCCAAGCCCAGATGGAAAACTGTTTCCATTTGTCTGTATAGATGGAGCTGGTGGATGGTCTTCTACTACCGAGCAGGACCTTCCTAACCCTGTCCAAGCAGAGCCTTTCCTGCTCGTTGAGCCAAAGAGTCTCCAGGCTTTCAAGTGCAAGTGACCTGGGTTTGGGTGCTGCAGGTGCCCCGAGTCCCGTGTCAAGAGGTCCGCCCACAGAGGGAAGCAGAGTGGGATCTCTATGGACAGGTCCTGTAGGAGCAAAAACCGGTGTTATCTAGGCCAATCCGGAGCTACCAATATTATGTTTGCTTCATCCATCCTGATCTTCAGGGGAACTCTGTGTATTAACGGGACCAGTGGGAAGGCATACATCAGAGGGCCTGACCAGCTGATGAGGAAGGCATCATTGAGAGACCTCTCCTCCCGACCCCTGAGAGAGCAAAATTGCTGACATTTGCAGTTCTGCCATGTCACAAACAAGTCTATCTGGGGTATACCCCATTTGTGTACCAGGTGAGCGAACACTGTGTTGTGGAGCGACCACTCGTGATTCGCTAGGGGCTTTCTGTTGAGTGAGTCAGCCAGCCTGTTGTCCACTCATGGTAGGTGCACAGCCACCGGGATGAAATTGTATCTCAGAGCTAACTTCCAAAGTTTGCAAGCTTCCTTGCAAAGAGTTGGGGAGTGGACCCCCTCTCTGCCGGTTCGTGTAGAGCATCGCTGCAGTATTGTCAATTAGAATCTGAACCAACCTGCCCTGTATGTTGTCCAGGAAGGTCATGCAAGCCAATCTGATGGCCCACAGTTCCTTCACATTTATGTGAAGAAGACTGTCTTTGTGGGACCAACGCCTCTTGGTGGAAAGTTCCCCTGAGATGTAGGCCCCCCCACCCTGAGTCCGAGGCATCAGTTAGCCATGTTACAGTGGGCATTAGTGTTTCGAAGAGAACTCTCCCCATTGCACACCAAGGGTCCCTCCAAATCTGTTGTGTGCCCAGGCTATCTCAGGGAACTGACAGTACCTTGCATAGGGAGTCCCTCCGTGGGTGAAACACCGTGGAGAACCAGGCCTGGAAGGGCCTCATTCTCAGGCATGCCGTCCAAATCATGGAGGTAGAAGCTGCCATGTGTCCGAGCGGCTGTAGGCAGCAATGGGCTGTCATCACTTGAGACTCCTGCGGCTCCATAATGATGATGCAGATGGACTGAAATCTTGAAGGGGGCAGAGAAGCCGTCCCTTTGCAAGCGTCTAGGAGCGCTCCTATGAACTCTATGCTTTGGGACGGGCAGAGTTTTGACTTTTCTCGATTTATGCAGAGGCCCAGGTATACACACAGTTGGGTTACCGCTCTGACATGGAGCTTTACCTGAGCTCGATTCCACATCTAGGTAGGGATAAATCCTTATGCCCCACCAGCGCAAGAATGCCGCTACTGGCGCCATGCATTTTGTGAATACCCTGGAGGCCAGAGAGAGCCCGAAGGGGAGTGATGTAAATTGGAAGTGATTTCCCCCCAAGATGAATCTTAGGTGCTTTCTGTGGTAGGGACGTATTGCTATGGGAAAATAAGCATCTTTGAGGTCGAGGGCTGTGAAGCAATCCCCAGGAGACAGAGATGGGACAATCTGTGACAGGGAAACCATGAGGAACTTTATTTTCCTTATGTGTTTGTTTAAAGCTCTGAGATCTAAAATGGGTCTGAGATCCCTGTTGGGTTTGGGGACCAGAAAGTATTGAGAATTGAACCCTTTTCCCCACTCCCGCTTTGGGACCCTTTCTGTGGCCTCGAGGAAGAGGAGCTTCTTGCATTCCATCTTGAGCAGGTGATCTAGTTCCCAGTTCCTGAGGCTTGGACGAGGGCACGGTTTTCTGGCCTGGGGAGTTGAATAAAACTGTCTGTGATACCTTTCCGCTACCATCTCACGGACCCACTGGTCGGTTGTGATGTTGGTCCAGTGGTCCACAAAGTGGTGCAGGTGGTTGGTGAAGGTTGCGGCAATGCTCTGGGTTTGCTGCCCTCGGGGTAACCATCAAAAGCGCTGCTTCCTTCCTGACGAGCGGGCAGTACCCTGCCCACACCTACTAGACTGTGAGGTGTGGAGCTTCCCATCCTTGCTCAAGGGGGTCTTGTCTGTATCAAAGTCCCCAAGATGTCATTGGGGAAATTGGTAGGACTGAGGAAGAGCACTCTGCATCTGGATTTGCTGCAGCTGCTGTTGCAACAGCTGATGAGGTTTAAGGGAACACCAGGTAGATTGTGAAGTGTACATTCCCAGTGATCTGAGGGTAGCTCTTGAGTCTTTCATGCCATGTAGCTTGGCATCTGTGGACTTGGCAACTAGGTCAGGGCCCTCAAATGGCAGGTCTTGAATGATGAGCTGCATCTGCGGAGACAGGCCAGAGCCCTAAAGACAGGCAGAGTGACGCATCACCATGGAGGGGGCAATAGTACATGAGGCTGTGTTTGACGCGTCCCAAGTAGCCATGAAGGTGTCTTTAGAGACCAGTGCCCCTTCTTCAATCATCACCTCATAATCTCTGAGGTGATCTTTGGGCATAAGGTTGCAGAACCCTTCCATGGCTCACCAGAGGTTGAAAGCATATCTCATCATAAGGGTTAGATGGTTGGAGATACTCAGCTGTAGAGTTGCCATGGCATAAACCTTCCTGCCCAACAAGTTGAGCTTTCTAGCTTCCTTGTTCTTAGGAGTGGATCTCAGATGGCCCTGTCTTTTTTTCTGATTTACTGAGTTGACTACCAATGAACCTGGCATAGGGTGCTGGAAGAGGAATGCAAACTTGTTCTGGGGGACATGATATTTGTGATCTGCTGCCTTTGACACCAGCAGAATTGAAGATGGGTTCTGCCATCATGCCTTGGCAATTCTGTATACTCCTTCATGGAGAGGAACAGATACCTTGGCTGGTGGGACATTTTCCTCCACATCAAAGAGGGGGGTCGGTTTCCTCCTGGACCACTCCAAGTTCTGTATTTAGATTCACTACCTTGTGGCAGAGTATAGCCAGATGGGTGTGGGAATTGTCCATATAGGCCACAGGCCTTTAGAAAGTGTACTCGTCTGGAGAGGAGGACAAAGGGGCTCGGGATCTACTGCACTGTATAGAGTCAGGATCAGGCTCATCATCGGATATATCCAAGGAGTTTGGAGTCTGAGGTGGAGATGGTGCCAAATGGTGCTGCGATGTTGACCAGTCATCGGCCGTCATGTCTAGCCACTCGTGAGATCAGTCATTAAAAGAATTTCTGGTTGCAGCATGGCGCAGGGAAAAACGGCCCCTGCCTGAGGTCTTAGTGGTACCGGAGGAACTGGGCCGTGGTGCCTATACTGGGGCTGACAGGGTCATCTTCCTCCATGGCATAGGCATCAGGGAGTGCTTCTGACAACACTCACCTGCCCATTCTCCAGCTCCCGAAGCAATTTTGGGAGAATCAGAGGAACAGGCAGAAGCTGGTGACGAGGAGGAGGATGAGCTGGACCTCCATCCTCTGGAGCCTCGAGAACATGATACCAAGGGTTCATGGGATGAGTGCTGAGAGGAGCAGTTGTTGGCCCTGTTTTGCGGGGCCGGTGGAGGGCTTGACAGTACCAGGCTTGAGGGCGGTGCTGATCCTTGCATCAACTGCTCTCTGGGTACAAAGCCAGCATAGTCTTCGACCTGCCTTCTTAACCAGTACCAGAGCTGGCTCTTGGCACAGAGACCATGTCTTTCCTGGGGCTCAAGGTGTCGATGGTACTGAAGATAGCCTGAATGCCAGTTCACCAGAGAGGGAACTCAGCAACTGAGGCAAACGGTGCCTTGGCAGTACTGAAGAGGAAGCTGACCAGGGCTTTGAACTCTGCACCGTGGGTCAGTGCCGAGACTCCAGTGCAGGAGTTGCTAGGGGTGCCGGTGGAGCACTAGTGGCTCGGGCGGCAGCAGAGGCGGGTGTGCAGTCCTCAGCAAGAGTGCATAAGTGCTGCTCTCTGTCCTTGCAACTCCTGCGTTTAAAGGACTGGCAAATGGAGTTCACTGTGAGGTAAGACTCACGCAGGCATGTGAGGCATTTCTCGTGAGGCTAGTTGAGTGGGAAAGCCTTGGAACACACCGGACATGGTTTAAAGCCTGGCATTTTAATTTTTATGCAAAGAAGACAGGCACTTGCTTCCGCAAGTTTTGGCTAATCTGAAACTGTCGCTGAGGGTGGAAAAGGGAACTGCGAGGGTCAGGGTCATGGTCACCTATATAGCCATGGTCGCAGCACAGAGGGGGTGTTGGCCATGTGCCCTGACCTGACAGGCTAAGGCTAAAGACTGTCCCAGCTACCATGAGCTGCAGTACATAAACACCTGTAACTGAATGATGTGAACAGCGCTCAAAGAAGACATGGGCTTCTGATTCCCCAGCCTGGTCATCACCAAGCATAACAAAAGAAAAACAGCTCCCTTACTGCACATCAGTTCCTATGGTCCCCTGTAGCCACTGGGTCTTTTAAAGAAATAGGTTCTCCTGACCCCAAAAGGCCAGCCACATCACCCAGAGCAATATAGACTTGGATCGTACCCATAATACCACACTGCCAGCTAATCCCTTAGTAACTACAACTAAAGGTTTAATATAAAAAGAAAACAAACAAAATATGAGACATGTTAAAGGGTCAAAGTGAATCACATACATACAAATGATTTAAGAGCCCATAGAAAACAAATCCTTGAAGATCCTGTAGTTTGCAAGTTAGTCTCACTCCTCTGGCATGCACCCAGAAGCAGCAGCAGCTGGGTGGGTCTCAGTCCTTTGTTCAGTCCCAGGTGAATAGTACCAGAGGCGGGTGTTGGTTGCAGACAGACTGAAGACAAAATGGAGATGGGTTCCCCTGCCTTTTATCTCAGAGTCCTTGCCAGCTCAAAATGGTGTTGGGCCACATGGTCAGGCTGGGTAACTAGTCAAACAGGTTTCTTCTTAGGACCATTCCAGGTGGGACCCCACCCAATGAGCAATTAATATGACAATAGTTTGCAAATGCTCAGTCTGGGATTGCCTCAGCTCAAACAACTTGGAACACACATAAAACAAATAAGATTCCTAGTTTCTAATACCAGTATGATACCTACATATAAATCATATAATCATTCCTAGCAGATTACAGCCTTTCTATTGATACCAAACATGGCATATCACATATGGATTGTTGCAAATATGAAAGATTAATATGAAAAATAATCATAAACAGTCCCCTAGACCCAGACAGCGTCACAGTTGGAATTTATTTATCCTTACAGGTCCTCATTTCAGATGCAATTCTTACAGAATAATGCTAGTTGATAACAAAGGTTGGAAGTTTGTGCAGAACTAGTTATTACAAAGCATGCTAATTTTAGAGCTATCTGGCACCTGCCCTTTCCCTCTCTAATTCCCTTTAACAGTTACCAAAAAAGTCTGTTTTTAAATGGATAAAATAAAGGGTCTTTCATTAACACCCTAGCAGATCTATCACTTAGAGACCAATCATACTTAAACAAAACGAACTTGTTTTAAACCAGAGGTCTCAAACATGCAGCCTGTGGGCCACATGCATCCCCTAAAGCTATTGCCTGCAGCCCGCAATAACACAATTGTTACCAATATTTGCAATATCATTGTATGGAAAGGTTTCAGTGGTGCAGCCCTTGGGCTACAGTTGTAATCCTCATGTGTAGAGCCCTGCGTGGATACAAATAAGTGGATCCGTATCCGACCTGCATCCGCAAGAAATGGTCTGCGGATATCCGTGTTGTATCTGCGAATGCAGATATAATGCAGATATCCGCATATTTGCGGGGCTCTAGCTCTGTGCAGATAAAAATATGTGGATCCGTAGCCGATCCGCATCCACAAGAAATGGTCTGCGTATATCTCTGTTGTATCCACGGATGCGGATATAAGGCAGATATCTGTGGATATCCACGGATTTGTGGGGCTCTACTCATGTGGCCTTCTCCTAGTCCACATGCGGCCCTCGTGGTAATTTGAGTTTGAGACCCCTGTTTTAAACAAACAAGGAGTCTGTTTGTTTTGCTAAACTAGACTAACACGGCTACTCCTTTGAAAGTTGTTTTAAGATACTGTACACCAGAATGGGGTAACAAGAATTATGACGGAGATCATTAGCTTTTGTAAGCTGCATCCAGATAATTGCCTTCATGCTTCAATGACTAGGAATCAAAGCTGGAAAATCTGCAGCTAAAGAACAATGATTTTAACAAAAACAGCAAAATCAACTCAAGAAAATTATAGAAAAAGACTTGCTGCCATATCACCTTTTCCAACAAAATGAGGGTTTCTTTTCCACTACAAAGAAAATGCCTAAACTGATTGCACTTTACAGCATATACTTAAGAGAATTTTTTTTAAAAAAATGCCTTAAACAAAACCATTCAGAGGTAAATAGCCTTTTTTGCTGCAGCAAGAAGAAATACTGATAGGAAAGAGAGAATGTCCTTAAGTTTAAAAAGAAAAATCACTCCTGCTAGCCTCCCCCTCCCCAATAATCAGAAATCAGGAACAAAATAGTCTTCATAGTCTGTTTTTACTTGCAGTCCAACTTACATGTAGCCTGTTTGTAGGCACTATAGATAATTCCAGATTTGACAAAACATTTAATGAATGCTGCTGAAGTATAAATCAGAGGTCTCAAACTAAAATCACCACAAGGGCCACATGAGGACTAGTACGTTAGCCCAAGGGCCACACCACTGAAACCTTTTCATACAATGATATTACAAATATTGGTAACAATAGCGTTGCTGAGGGCTGCAGGAATAGCTTCGGGGGGGGGGGGGCTGCATGTGACCCATGGGCCATGTGTTTGACACCCCTAGTATAAATACATGAAAAACTACATCTCTTTTGCTAAAATAGCTTGCAAAATATAGCTTTCAGGTGCAAGTTACGACAAGTGACAGTGGCTCTTGAAGATTTGATCTCTGACCAGCAGGGCCATAACTACAGCAGGGCAAATGGGGCAAAGCCCCAGGCGTGAATTTGAAAGGGCACCAGAGTAAACCCTTCCTGGCCCTGAAGAGGAATGTGTCTTAAAGGCACATTCCTTTGGGAGCCGGGGAAGCAGCTTCCAGCCTGGTTTTGTTGTGGTGGGGAAGCGACCCCTACTGCTGGCTCTGGCCACGGCAGGGAACGGTCACAGCCCTTCCCTCCTCACCCCCTGCTGCTGGATGGCTGGGACGCGGATTGGCGCTGTTTGCCCCGGGTGCCGGAAGCCCTATTTACAGCCCTGCTGACCGGGATAACAGCAAATGTGACACTTAAAAAAATGCATGACAGGATTTGTCGGAAGCGATACTAGTTCCCATTTCAGATCCCTTGCCTCTCCTCTGTCAAATTGCATCCATGCTACAATCTGTTTTCTGATAGAGTAGTTCCCCTATCAGCCAAACTATAAGGCCTTCCCCCACTTTCAAGAAAAAGAATATGTAACAGATATCGCTCCATTACCCTTTCTCAGGGCTAAACAGTCCTCTGTCCTGTTAAGAAGGAAGGGTAAAGGGGCAGTCCTTCTCAGCCTCACCAGAATCCTAAGGCTCAGGTCTGCACCAATACACAGGTGCAGGGCTGTAACTCGGAGTTCCACCACCCAGGGCAGGCAGCCCCAAAAGCACCCCCACAGGCCCTGATCCAGGGCCCATCTGTACAGCAGCGGGGGTGGGGGGGTGACCTGCTGCTGCTACGGCCAGAGCCAGCAATGGAGGTCCCTACCCCACCACAATGGGGAAATGGGACACCCCTGCTGTCAGCTTTGGCTGTGGCAGGGAAGCGATCCCCCCTGCTGCTTCTGGCCACAGCAGGGACGTGATCTCCCCCTGCCGGCTCTGGCCGCAGCGGGGAATTGCTTCCTCCTGCCATGGCCAGAGGCAGCAGGGGCAATCGCTTCCCTGCAGCGCCCTTTTAAATTCACACCAGGGGCAAAGCCCATTCACCCTGCCATAGTTACAGTCCTGCACAAGTGCTAGCTCTGAGCTTAATTGCACACCACTCCTGTTTGAACTCAGTCTTTGTGCTTCTCCTAAATAACCCCACCCTAGCACAAGTTCCACAGTAATGAGCCTTTCTTTCTGCCCTTCTGTTCTGAGGTTTCTCTAGTTTGTTTAATGAGACCTCACAACAGCTCTGGGCTTTCCTAGACCTTCTTGTTCCCTACAGTAGTGGTTCTCAGCCAGGGCCATAACTAGGGCAGGGCAACCAGGCTTTGCTCAAGGCGCTATATTGAGTGGCTCCATTTCACCCCTCAATGGGTATGGCTATAATGTGTGTTTAAGTCAATTTAAGGGCCCTTAAGTCAACTTAAACAAAGCTCTGTCTACATTGCAGGGCAATAAAGTCAACTTTAGCATCAGTTAAGTCGACTTTATTAAGTCGACTTAAGAGAAGGAGAAGGGGAAGTTGCCTTAAGTCAACTTAATTGGCCTCCCAACCACAGAAAACATGGGGATGGAGGCTGGCTAGAAGGCACAACACAGCTGGGGGTGTTCCCAGCTGTGTGGACCACAGCCAAATTCCCCACATTCCCTGACTGATCTCCCCCCTTCTGAGCCGGACTGGGAATCACAGCCCAACCCGACCTTTCCCCCGTTCTCAGCCCGCTCTGCATGTCTCCCCTGTGCTTAGCCCAGCCCCTCATGTCTCCCCCATTCTCAGCCCGACCCTGCCTGTCTCACTCCTTCTCTGCCCAAACCTGTGTGTTTCCCCCTGACCTTCTCTGTCTGACCCTGGGTGTCTCCCCCTTCTCTACCCAAACCCCTGTCTCCCCCTTGCCCTTTTCAGCCTGACCCTGCCTGTCTCTCCCCCTCTCCAACCAACCCTGTGTGTCTCCCCTTCTCAAAGGATTCCCCTGATATTGTTGGAAAACAAACTAGGAGTCCAGAGGGACTGTTTAAAACTAACAAATTTATTTATTGGATGAGCTTTCGTGGGAGAAAAAATCCCACTTCACCAAACAGTGTGAAGAGGGGGAATTTACAGAATGGTAGGAAATAAATGCAAGGGAGTGTAAGAGATAGGATCAGGTCACAGTCTAACAGCAAATCAAAGCAGTTGTTAAGATTCAAACACTGGGAAATAGCACATGGAAAGAAAGAAATTTGCTATTTCTTTTAGATTAGATTGTGTGAGAGCAGGATTAAATCCTGACTATGGATTTTTTTCCCCCCATTATAACAGGTGATTTGACTTCACCTTCCTCTATGTGCTGTTTTCTGGTGTTTAAGTCTTAACTACTGCTGCGCCCTGCCCCTGTGCTGGCAGTTGCCCTGCAGCACCTGGTCCAGAGCCAGCGGAGTCAGGGCAACACAGGGAAGGTGTAGAGTGCTGTGCTGGCACATCGCTGAGCTACATCAGGCTCCCTGGCCTCCATGGGCTCCCTGTTGCCACACACAGTATGGAGGGTGGTGTGGTCACTCATTTCCTGTAATAAAGGTGGGGCCGGGAGAGAGGGGCACCTCTGCTGTGTGGTGCACTGTGGGCCAGATCCCCACAATGCATGACTCCTTGAGCGACCTAGCAGCTGCCAGTGTGGACATGGGCAGTCTCCTGGCATTTTGAGTGTGGACGTGCTAAGCCAGCTTAATAAAGTCTACATTAAGCAAACTTTATTAAGCTGGCTGAACTGAGCCCTGTAAAGTGTAGACATAGCCAATGTGAGGGTGCGTTTTGCACTGCTTGCTCCGGGAGCATCCCAGGTGCCAAAATACTTCTGGCACTGTTCTCAGCCACTGTGTCAGGACACATTACTGTACCACCACACTATAGTAAGTGTGTCGTGAAGAGTCAAGATAATGGCTGGATTTGGCTGAGGCAGGTGGACTGGTGTGTCCCATAGGGTTGTGACACAGCACCAAGTGTTTTGTGACCTGCAAAAGGTTGAAAACTAGTTCTCCTACAGGCCCATCCTTTATAAGCCACAGACTATTTCTGCATATAGTCTTGCCACTCTAGTTATATGGCTGTTTTGATCATATGTTGCGCTTTTTGCTGCGGCAAAGGGGACTGAGCCCCAGTAACAGGCAGCCAAGCAGAATTTGCTCTTATAGGGGATAACACTCTGAGTTACAACCAGACAGTTCTGACAAACCATTAAGCTGCATACAATCGTCAGTAGAATGATTCGTAATGCAAACCTTGCTATACACAATCCTGCTGAAATCAATAGGATTCTGTGGGCTGTGCATGTTATGCTGCATAAGAAAAGGCCAAAATCTGCCCTTGAAAAGATGTGATAATGCAGGCAATCATGAATAATAATTGTAAGGAATTATAATTACAATACTGACTTCTGCATTTACTGACTAAACTATGAAGCATTAACATTGTGTTTTGGATTTCTACGGTATTTAACAGTCACCAGTGATGACACAATTTCAATAAGCTGTAGCATAATCACACACACACTAAAGCACATCTGATATTCTATCCATTGTGAGATGAGAAGCACAAAATGTGTATCAAATTATAGGGTACATCTACACAGTATGTTTAAGTTGATTTAAGGGTCCTTAAGTCGACTTAAACAAAGCTCTGTCTACAGTGCATGGCAATAAAGTCAACTTTAGCATCAGGTAAAGTCAATTTTATTACTTTCACTTATAAAGTAGGCTTTACAGTTAAGTCGACTTTATTAAGTCGACTTAAGGCAATATGGAGTTACTAAGTCGACTTAATAAAGTCAACTTAGTGCAGTGGGGCCACTAAGTTGACTTTATAAAGTCAAATTAAGCCAGGGCACCCATTTAATGTCAACTTTATAAAGTCGACAATGTAGTGTAGCCTTACTAAGTTGACTTAATAAGGTCTACTTAAAGTCGACTTAATAAAGTTGACTTTGTTTTTATAGTGCAGATATATCCATTGTTTGACATATGGAGGCGCAGGCCCTTGACTCCATGAAGTCTGGCTGAATTTGAGGTGTTGGCTTCTAAAGGAAAAGTAATCTCTGTTGGCAGTATTCTCCCCAACACATGAAATTAGGGGATACGGGGGAGATCTGAGGAGTGTAGGGGGTGCTCGCTGATTTGGTATAACACTGTTACTAGCTGACAACTCGGGGGGGGCAGGAGGGGTGTAGGGAAATCCCCATCTAGCCTCAGTTTTGAGCCTCACTGTGCAGTATTTAAAAACATAAAATAAAATCTCAGACAAGCTGTTTAAGTTTTACAGCCACAGGCAAGGAGAAATCAGAAGTGAGAGCTGCGGGTTTTTATGTGCAGACCTGTCTGAAACAAACTTTTACATAAAATGCAAATTTCTAGACATCATATCCTACTATGTCCACCATAAACCACAGATAGAGATATATTTCTTTTAAGACAGTTGACATTTTCTGTTTGCTTTTATGTGAAATACATGTCAAATGGGGGGGAGTAGAATTAGATGTTTTTGACTATTAAATGCTCCACACAAGACAACAACACCTATTCTTAGATGCTGTGATCAGTTTTTTCCTAAATATACCAAAAGAAACACTCTCCCAGAAGTAAAATAAAAATAAGAATAGAATATATAAGCAAAAGGCAAAAGCAAGCTGCTCGTTTTCTGATTTGATAAACTACTAACAAAGGGACAAATATTGAAATCCTTGCTCAGTCAAATTTCTCACTGACTTCATTTAAACTACTGGATCTAGCCCAGCTCGGCACCTACTTTAGCATGTATAATACTTGCACTTCGGTGCATCTTAATAAAATTTAAGGATTCATCTATAGTGGACTAATCTTATCTTGGAAAGGAGAAGCAAACTGAGAAAAGGAAAATCATATGCATTCAAGCCTCCTCACAATCCAAAGTGAACTTTCCCTGACTTATAAACAAAATGGCAGAGGATGAGGGAAAAGCTGAAGTGCTCAATGCTTTTTTTGCTTCAGTTTTCACAGGCAGGGTCAGCTCCCAGCCCACTAAAATGGGTATGGCAGATGGGAGAGAAGAAGAGAGGCCCTTGGTAACAGAAGGTCAGGTTAGGGACTGCTTAAAGAAGCTGGATGTGCACAAGTCCATGGGGCCGGACGAACTGCATCCGAGGGTGCTAAGGGAATTGGCCGATGAGATAGCAGCACCGCTGTCCATTATCTTTCAAAACTCATGGAGAACGGGGGAGGTGCCAGAGGACTGGAAAAAAGCAAATGTAGTGCCTATTTTCAAGAAAGGGAAAAAGGAGGATCCGGGGAATTATAGACCAGTCAGCCTCACCTCAATCCCTGGAAAAATTATGGAGCAGGTTCTCAAAGAATCCATCCTCAAACACTTAGAGGAAAATAAAGTGATCAGGAACAGTCAGCATGGATTTACCAAGGGTAAATCATGCCTGACCAATCTTATTTCCTTCTATGATCAGATGGCTGGTTTTCTGGATGCAGGAAGATCCGTTGCTGTGATATACCTTGATTTTAGCAAGGCTTTTGATACAGTTTCCCACAGCATTCTCATTGGCAAATTAAGGAAGTATGGGTTGGATAGGTGGACTATAAGGTGGATAGAAAACTGGCTAGATCAATGGTTTCAGCGTGTAGGAATCAATGGTTCCATGTCTAGCTGGCAACCAGTAACGAGTGGTGTGCCCCAGGGGTTGGTCTTGGGGCCAGTTCTGTTTAACATTTTCATCAATGATCTAGATGATGGAATAGACTGCACTCTCAGTAAGTTTGCAGATGTTCACTGGGGGAAACAGTAGACACGCTGGAGGGCAAGGACAGGATTCAGGGAGACCTAGATAAATTGGAACAGTGGGCCAATAGAAATCTTATGAGGTTCAATAAGGACAAGTATAAAATCCTGCATGTGGGATGGAAAAACCCCATGCACTGCTACAGGCTGGGAAACATTCAGCTAAGTAGCAGCAGTGTAGAAAAGGACCTGGGGGTCATGGTGGATGGGAAACTAGATATGAGTCAGCAGTGTGCTCTTGCTGCCAAAAAGGCCAATGGCATACTGGGCTGCATCAGAAGAAGCGTTGCCAGCAGATCAAGGGATGTGATCATTCCCCTCTATTCTGCACTGGTGAGGCCACATCTAGAATACTGTGTTCAGTTTTGGGCTCCCCACTACAAAAAGGACAGGGACATGCTAGAGAGAGTCCAGCGGAGGGCAACAAAAATGATTAAAGGGCTGGAGCACAAGCCCTATGAGGAAAGACTGAAAGCATTAGGCTTTTTTAGTCTGCAGAAGGGAAGATTGAGGGGGGATTTGATAGCAACTTTCAACTACTTGAAGGGATGCTCTAAGGAAGATGGAGCTCGACTGTTCTCGGTAATAACAGAGGACAGAACGAGGAGCAATGGTCTCAAGTTGCGGTTAGGAAGGTCAAAGCTGGATATTAGAAAAAACTTTTTTACTAAGAGAGTGGTGAAGCCTTGGAATGAGCTGCCGAAGGAGGTGGTGAAATCTCCATCTTTGGAGGTGTTTAAGGCCCGGCTGGACAAAACCATGACTGGGATGGTTTAATGGGAGTGGTCCTGCCTCTGGCAGGGGGTTGGACTAGATGACCTATGAGGTCACTTCCAACCCTATGATTCTATGATTTGTTACAAAAAGCCAGTCCCCATTAGAAGGAATAAAGATCTGGCTTAGCTGAGCCATTAGAGAAAGAAACCTCCCCAGAAACTTTCAGCCAAGCAGGGTAGCAAAGCTGAAAGTGAAGAAGCAGCCACAGGGCACCACAGAGACCCCATCAAGCTCTAGAAAAGCCCCAGCCCCTCCAAAAAATAAGATCAAGCCTTCCCCAAAATCCAGGGGATGGGAGGTGAGTAGACCTGAGCTGGAGCCTGGAAAGAAGCCGGGGGTGAGGAGCAGAAGCAAGGAGGCAAAACGAAGCCAGATCCCTGGCTGCAGCCATCCCCACCCCTGGCCAGCCAGCCCTCTTCACTGCCTATTGACATGCAGGGGCCAGCAAGGGAGCATCTCCAAATTCCTAACCCCACCAGGCACTGCACTGCTGGGCTGAGCAGCAGGGGAACACATTTGGCAGCTGCGGGCTGGTATGCCCTTGTAGTTTTACAGTGCTGCCCCAGGCATCCAGCAAAAAGCTGGACAAATAGCACTTTTTCTGAAATGCCTGGAGGACAGCAGGGCAAAAAGGAGGACATGTCCTCCTTTTGCCGGACGTCTGGTAACCCTACCCAAGCGTCACTGTCTCCCTTCCTTCTTCAGCTAGGGGATTGCCTTTGCCTCCTTCTCAGGGCTTCACCAACTCCTTCCCTCTCAAACTCCCCAGTTTTCAGTCCCCCTGGTCACAAGCTCCCCCTGGTCACTCAGCCACCACCTTGACAGAGTGGAGGGGGTCTCAGTGACCTCTCACCCTACTTCTGTTAGTTGCTGGAAGAGTATAGGGAGACTCTACTCACAGCCCAGAGACCTGTCACCTAATGGGATCTAGATGTGGTGCTACAGTTGACCAGGATCACTTTATGAACCCTGGACTTAAGCACGTAGCTAGTCCTGTCAGGAAACCCTCAGCCTCCGAGAAGGGGTATGGGACCCCTACAGACTAGAGAGGCTTAGTGTTACTATTGGTAGCAGAGCTGTGATGCTTTTCCCCAATACTCCTCACTCTGTTCCTCCACGAGACACAATGGAACAGTCTCTTTCTTGCACCTTTCTTTTAGCAAGGATTACCTTACATGTCTGTTTTCCCCTGCGTTCTTTCCTCTCAATCCAGGATTAACCTCAATTCCATCCTAATTTGACTATATAGTAGAGCTCGTCAGTAATAACCCTGTTTCCCTGGAACAAGAGATACACACCTGCTCCTAAGCATCCCAGGCTAACCCTCCAATACCCAAAAGGGCAGTAATGGTCATCACACTGTTGACCTCTCTCTGCCAAGGAACTGACAACAGTAACTCACTACCCTGACACAAGGCAGCCTGCTGAACTCACAAGTGGCTGGCTGCCTTACTATATACATAGTATACATGGAGAATAAATAACTATCACATGGGGGTTACATGACTTCTGAGCACTATGCTGCCAGGGATAGTGGGCACATATTGAGGTTAGAACAGCCTTCCCTGGAAGAGGTAGCAGAATAGCCTTTTTTTCATTTTGCTCATTCCCTTGCTTGGGTTCTGAAGACCTGAGAAGGTAGAGAGTGAGGGATACGCGCACTTTGCCATCCAGTTTTGCGTGAATTCCTGCTGGGACCTCAAGATAGGGATTCCTCTATCTCCCCATTTGTCATGAATCAGTTCCCCCTATGGACCTAGGGACAACTGATCATGGGGTCTTTCTACTTCCACACCATTTTTCCCCATTTAGTTGTTATATGTCATTCTACTATCCTACCCCCTCTTTCTTCCCATAAAGGGTTCTGAAAAGATTCTCCCAAAGCTTAGAGTAGGAGTTCCCCAAGAAAAGGCACTGCAACCTGTTGCTATCACTTGTTGGAGGGTCACCTCCTCTGGATGGGACCCTCTGAAATGCCCCCCCCTTCCAACTACCCCTTCTCCTCCAGGTACCCATGTCTAACCGAGTTGTTACTTGGTAGCTCTGTGTTCTTGGAGAATCAGGGCATAGTATCCAGCCACTGAGACTCCCCCCTCCCCCCATCACCTTCAGCCTCTGTTTGAACCAGAAACAATGAAAGGCAGTAGGAGACACACCTAAAACCCCTTTGAACAAGGGTGCTGGAATTAGGGCAACTCCTCTAGCCTCATCCACATGGAAGATGTGAGCCATTAGCACACTGAATGGGCAGCAGAAACTTGATTTGCATCAAGGATGGAACCAGAATTAGCATACTGAATTGAGTACCAAGCTTCAAGGCAGGAGTTGCACTGAACTCTGGGACTGGCAAAGCAGAGAAGCACAGCATGAACGCATGTCTGCACACACCCAGCTCAGCAGTTAGCAGACCAATTCTAGTCAATAGATCTTCAATTGATATACAACATAGTGAATCTGCCTGATTGCATTGTAAGCTCCCTCAGAGGACTGCTGCCCATCACCAGGAATGATCAGCTCCTATTGTCCACCTAAACAAAACACCTCTGGTATACTCTCAAGTCATTATTTACCCCAAAGACAACCCCAGTGTTCTGCCTTAAATCATTGTTTCTTCCCTACAAAAATCCCAACCCAAGTTCCACATGAGAGTTAGTTAGTTCTGAATCTGTTCTGAAGCCTAATCTGTTGCCTAGTCCTACAAGCTGCATCAGGTCCACTGGGCCTTCACCTTCTTCTTGCTGATTGTGGTGGAGGCTCTGCCTGTCTCCAGCACTCCAGACCCTAAGCTAAACAGCTTGGTTGCTGGGTACGTTTGAGTTGCACTGAGTGGTGAGACAACACCCCTCCCCGCTTCCCCCCTTTTTTTTTTCCTCTTAGAGCAACTATAAGTCTCTAAACCTGAGCTTTTGTAATCCACTTGGGCTAGCTTTCCCTAATACTATAATTGAAACTGGGTAATATTGTAACTGTTTGGGCATTTTTCTTTCCTTTTATAATTATTCATAGGTTTTATGTACCTGGCAATAAAGTAACTTTCCTAAGCAAGCTGGTTGCCAGACTTCCTCTGTGTTCTTGGCTTCCCTATATTGCTCTGCAGCAACATTCCTTTTACCTAGCCAAAGATCCTGTGATGCCCAATTCCTTGTAAGGTTAGCTCATTAAGGGGTTATCAGCGTGCTGAACCTGTGACATATAAGGGTGGCAGCTGAAAGTGCCATTTTAACCCAGCCTGCTCAGATGCATACTCAAGCCTAGTCTGGTGAAGTACAGGGGCACATAAAGGTGCCAGCAGAGAAGTGCTGTGTAACCCAGCCTGCCGAATTCAGGGACATACAAGGGGTCAGCTCAGAGTGCTGATAGACCTGGTCCGCTCAGTTGCACTTAGAAACCCAGTCTTGGGAAATTTAGGTCCTGCAAGAGTGGCTCAAGGGGGAGGGACTTGCAGAAGGGAGGAGTAAGCTCCACATAGAAACGTAAGTGACACAAGCAGTACACTAACAGAATTGCAACCTTCCCCCACACCAGAGGAAGTAACTCTAATAAATGAGCATACCCTGAACTGATGGGCAAAGTTGGTAACAGAGTCCCTTTACAGGCCCAAGGATCTTCCTAAGCAGTCAGGCCTCAACCCAGGGCTCCTTTCTCCTCCTTTTCAATACTGACGGGTCAGGGGAGTAGGCCCCTGTATCCTCCTTTCCTTGGTTGTTTTCCCACATTTTCCTACCACACTGCTGTGGGACACCCATCCCATGGTGTGTCCTTCCACAGTCTTGGCCACGGCATTCTGGGCCAGTACATCATAGGCAAAGGTGACAAAACCCATCCCACTGAGGTTGGAGAGACAATGTTTTTCCCTACCCTCTGGCTAGGGGTATAGCACCCATTCATTTTTTTTATGGGATGGAGAAACACCACTAGGGACAGCGATTTCCTTTGCTTATCACCTACTGACATAAGGGCTATCTATACTGGAGTAAGATCACCCTTTTTTCTGGATGGAGTGGTAGATAACCTCTTCGGCACCCATTGTGTGGGTCTTCTCAGAAGAATCTAGAAGTTGGTAATGTGTTTGTCAGCGTCACCTTGACAACCCACTCCTTTGTCCATCCTTGTGGTTGGGATGTCATTTGAGTATAGCCATGCTGATGGCATGAAAACAAACTCCGCCCACCATCTGAGGTACAGCTAGTAGTCACCTAAAACTGAATGATGTGAGTAGCACTTGAAGAACAGTGGATTACTTACATACATTCAGGTCCCTCCCACCAACCCCACTACTTGGAGTTAGCGATAAGAAGGGACAGGCCAGGAGAGGCAGGTGCTGCCACAGGAGGCCCAGCCTGAATTCCCAGCTGGGGCTGGGCTGGGAGTGGCAGCCAATGCCAATGGTGGCTGGGCTAGGAGAGGCAGGGGCTGCCATGGACATTCGGGGCACTGGCACTGGGACTCATGGCACGTGCCCTTTGTGCCAAGTGCCAGCGATGCCCCTGTCCCTAGTTACACTAACACACACTCCCTGCCCCACACAACCCCCAGCAGCATTCCTTGTTCCCTAGAAGCTCCATGCCCCCCTCAATACCAGAGGTCAGTGCCCCGATCCCCCAAAGCCCTTCCTCTACCCCCACCGCAGCACTGCCCCAGTCCCAGCTGAGGCCTTACCTTGGCTGTTTGCATGCTGGCTGACTGGCTGGGAGTTGCTTCTGGCCACAAGCTGCTCCCACCCTCCAGGGGAAAGATTCACAAACTCCCAGCCTGCTGCAGCTCTCTGCTAGCTGGGCTTAAGGAGAAACAGGGCTTAAGGTGGAGCCACCAGAACTCTGCATTCCAACTGGTCATGCTATTTTTAGGGGGGGGGGGGTGTCCCAGAACTCTGCATTCCAGTGCATTCCTCTATTTTAAGGGGGGCCCAGAATGCTGCCCACCTAAAAATAGGGGGCCCTAGAACTGCATTCCAGTGTGTTCCCGCTTGCTTTAGCCCCCATCGGAGAAGACTTCCTTTCTAAAAGACAGAGGAGACTGCGCAACATTCTCCGTCTGATATTGGACAACATCACATCTAGGTTAGTTCCAGTACTGGAGGGGGAACAAACTCTCAGAAAAAGGACCATCCAATTTAATCCTGGACAAGCATCCTAGTTATGCATAAGGGGACACTGAAGCTCACAAGATGACAGCCTCTGAGAAGACAGCTCTTTTGGCATCAAATTCAGGAGCTCCTTAGCTGAAGAAGGAATTTTTTCCTTAAAAGGAGGTTCCCTTCTGCTCTCTGTGTACAATCCCTGACTTCCTCTGAGGCTAGCAACTTGAGCTCAAATTGCCCAATGAGGAAAGGGAGGTTAAATGATGAAGGTTGCAATGTGGGCTGTAGGAAGTTTAACAGTCACCCTTTGCTCCACCTGGAGAAACTCCTGAGGAGTTGGGTTGTAAAAACAAAAGTGGGAGGGGAGGGCAAAGTGCATCCTTACCAGAATGTGGAAACTGAATGGTATAAATCTCTTCTTCAGCACGCTCTGGTAAAGGATACAGAGCAGAAGGAGCAAAGCCTTGCACCCCTCTTTTTGGGGCCCTTTTCTGTCACACCTCTTAGCAGCTGGGCTGGAGACAATCTGTGATAACCTCAGGCAGGAGACAACCTGCCTCTTCAATATTTTTTCCTTTTCTTCCTTGTAGTAGTTCCTGGGCTCCACTGCCCTGCCACTAGCTACTGAAGACAGGACAAAACTGAGGAGGTCTTTGCAATGTGAGGGTATGCCCTTGTCAGCTACCCAATCAGCTTTTATTTTGCATCATACCAGTACAGACAGGCAATGATGTTCACCGAAGATCTGTGGACCTAGCCCAGAGACAGAAATACAAATTTAAGACCAGTCTGGACCCAGAAACAATAAGCTCATCTGAGTATAAGTACCATATACCCTGGCCTACACTATGCTTGGAGGTTTTAGATACTCAAACATTTTTATATGTCCATTATCAGGGCCTCAAAACATTCTGCTCTGCTTACTGTTCCTGCACATCTGCCTTAAGAATGCACCTTTGGATTCCACAAAGGCTAATAACTCTATCCTTACATGCCAAAAATGTGTGCTCTGGGCTCAAGGGTAGCATGAGAGAATCATAATTCATTCTAGCTGTTCACCTTGGAAATTCATTTATGTTCAGAAGTCTGGTGCCAAAGAAATACTGGACAGTTATTGTCAGTAAAATAAGACACTTGGCATGTACAGGACACATGGAGCACTGTCTGTCTTTACACTTTATGAGTTTTCTGCTGCACTGTTACTAACACAATTGCCCTGAGACAGTTGTTGAGAAATGCTGCAAAGAAATCCCTGGTTAGAAAGTGATCACTTGCACAAAAATCTCTCTGAATGTTGCTGTAGGATTTTCATCTTTAAATTCCTGAATTGTGGTTTGTTGGTGACAGAAGAGTGACATGATTCTTGAAATACCACAGCCTTGGACTTCTTGTTTGTGAGGCTGTGTACATGTATTGTGCATGCAATAGCCACAGACTTCTCCCTATTGTGGAGACATGGCTGCTACCTCTTTTTCCCACTCCTTCCTGAGCTGAAAGCATGACCACATTTGGAGTTCAGCCATCTACCCAAATCAAAATAAAAGTCCTTTATTTTGGAGATAAATGTCACACAGCGTTCCCCTATTTATTTGCGGTGATGCTGCAACCCTTCGGGACTTCCAGAGGATTGCAAAAAATGAACAACTTCCCATCCATCATACAGTGACAACATTCCTCATCACCACTTAAAGTTGCATAAACCCTGTGACCCACATGTTAACCTTTAGTGATGCAACTTCAACCCTGACGAAATGTGGAAAGCCAAATGGATTCATGAGAAGTTACAAATAAATGCCTCATAGAAGACCTGATGAAGAAGATGATCCCTGGCTTCAATCACCCACAAAGCTCATGGACAACTCTAAACCACAACCACAGAAACCATGGCAGATGCAGATCCTTGCTGCTCAAATGGAAAATTAAAAACTCTCCTATGTTCAACTGTGGCCACCCTGGGCTATGGAATATACAACTCCTCAATGTTTGGTTCATATATACCAGGGGTACTCAAACAGCGGCCCGCGGTCCACAATCCGGACCGCGAAGACGTTTCTGGTGGACCGCAGCAATGTTCCCTCAAAGGGGAGAGGGCAGCTGAGCAATTCCAGTTGCTCACTGCGCTGCCCCCCGCTCCCAGAACACGCTCCCGGAACAAGCCCCCCTGCTCCCGGAGCACGCCCCCCGCTCCCACTAGCCCCCCCACTCGCGGCATCACCCCCCCTGCTCCCACTAGCCCCCCTGCTCGCGGCATCACCCCCCCGCTCCTGGAACACACACCCCTGCCCCCAGCATCACCCCCCCCGCTCCCGCTAGCCCCCCCCGCCCCCGGAAAATGCCCCCCCGCTCGCAGCATCACCCCTCCCCCCCGCTCCCAGCAGTAGGCCTACCCTAGTTGGTTGTGGACCCCGATGAATGGTGGAAGGCTGAATGTGGACCGGCTCGCAAAAAGTTTGAGTACCCCTGATATATACAAAGGAGGCATCACAGCTGTAAAGCCTGCTACTCTAGCAGGGGCATTGCTGCCCCAGGGAATGACCCAGGGCACCAGCCCAGGCCCTGCCCCCTGCCCACAGGTCACCCCCCGCCCCCGGCCAGTGATACAGCAGGGAACAGCAGCTGCAGCCACAGACACAGGGCCACCCAGCCTTGGAAGGGGTCGCAAGTGGCCGCCGCTGCCATGGGCGGCCAGGCCCCGGATCTCTGGCCCAATCCAGCTGGAGACTGGAAGAGGTGGGGCTCGGCCAGGACCCGGGGCACTGGCACCAGCATTGGGAGCACAGGCCCCGTGTGCCAGGTGCCAGCGACACCCCTGTACTCTACATGCATTTATCTGACAACCATTTGAGTGTAGAATTATAGTTGTGGCTCTGACAATTACATCAGCCATATGACAATGCAGAAAGTGGTGGTAAATGTAGCAACCAAACATAAAACAACCTTCAGTCCTTCCTGCTCTTAGGTCAATAGCTCTCTCTCCACTCCACTTTCTTCAGACCGTCACAAGGTTTGAAGATGTATGTGTAACCCTTCTGCCTGGGCAGGCTGGCAGAACAAGGGCCAGGTTCTATAGGGGTTTCCCGATAATGCAGCACCACCCACTGGCTCGAGCCCCCACCCAGATCTCTGCGAATCCTGCACTGTTCCCTGGGCACCCCAAAGAGTAAGGCTTCCCCACTCACAAGCATGAGTCTGAGTATAGTAAATAGAGCTTTTAATAGCAGTAAAACAAAAATGCAAAAGGCCAAATAACAGAGATCAGCATTTATCTAGGAAACTTAGTATAGAGCAAAGTTCCCAATAACCCACACTGCGTAACAGAACGTACAAACTTAATGGCAAAACTGGCACTGATCTGGAGAATCAGTGCTAACTAGGCTCTCAACCAACCCTAAGGTACATAGGGAATGTCTTTTACGCCAGCTGTCCACTGATGCCATCTACCGGTCAGTCACTCCATCCTCTAGTACCAGTTCCTCAGCTCTGCCTGCTGTCGGTGCCCTCCGGTCCCTCATGTTGCCCAGCTCACCACCAGCCGCTATCCCTGTCTGCTGGCTCTGCCCGCTGTCCACCGGCACTGCCCTCCAGATCTTCATGTTGCCCAGCTTACCACTGGCTGCTTTCACCATTCACCAGCTTCACCCCATTGCTTTTCCCAGCTCAGGGAAAAAGAGTTCTCCCCAACTCAGTGATTATCAGCTCTCTTAGATTTTAACAGCTGGTGATAGTTACTTCCATAAGAGCAAAAGAAACAACAGGGAAAGACACAAATACTATCTCAAGCATTAAAGCCATGCATATCTCCCACTTTTGTTTTTCAGTCTTTCAGGCTTAAATATGCAGAAGCTTTTCTTACAAACCTTTTTCAAAGTAAGGGTGTCTTTTACCCTTTAACTAACCCAGACAGATTTGAAACAGAGAGTAGCAGTTTACCCTAAAACAGTATTTCATATTTCCCTTTAGTAGAATTAGAGATATTGATAGATTTGTGGGAAAAGAAACCCCAAATGCTATTACCCAGTATACTTTGCCTCCGTGTATCCAGTATGCTAATCAGCTAATTGTGCTCTTTGTATCCATGCCAATACAGGACTCATGCAGATTAGTTGCTCCCCCCTGTCAGTTCAGAAGCTGTTAGGCACAGCTTCTAAGCCTGCCTTACATACAGAGGTTCTTTCTCTCTCTGAAAGCCCAAACAGGGTGTTTGTGTAAGACATCCATTACCAACATCAGGCCTTTTTTCAGCCATGACCAGTCTTGTGTTGCCTCCAAGCCCTTGCCTTCTCTTGTTAAATACTTTCCTCAGCTGGCTCCCGCTGTCCATGGCTAGGGGCTGAGAGTAAATGGGAATGTTAAGATCCTTCTCCTCCATGTGAGCAGCTTCAAACTGGATCCCTATGTTGCTCACCTGTGTGCCACTTTGGTCCCTGCAAATGATTCCTGATTGGCTCAGGAAAACGATCAGCTGGGGAGAAGGAACAGAGCCACTCTGCCAAGGAATCTGAGGCAGAGAACTGGAGAGTACCTACAGGAAAGTTTCCTAGAGATCTCACCATAGGTTTCCCATGAAATTGCAACATGCATTAATGTGCTTCTCAGCTGTACTGCCTAGCTATGTAAGGGAATGGAACAGGACCATCGCTATGGGTAGGCAGGCCCTGGTCAAATAGTCCTGTGTGAGGCCCCCCCATGTCCTGCACCAGCCCCTCACCCCAATCCCAGCCTTGCACCAGCCCCATGCCACTCCTGGAGCACCAATCCTGGCCTCACACTGCCTTCACAACCCTGTGGCATCTCCTGAGCCTGATCCCAGCCTCACACCACCTCCTGGCCCAATCCTGACCTTATGCTGCCTCCTTAACCTGATCCCAGCCTCATGCCACCCCAGAGTGCTTCCTTGCCCTGCACCACCTCCCCAAACCCACTATGGTGTCAAAGCATGGGGCCCACCACACTGCAGGGACCAATACAGTTGCCCCAACATGTCATCCCCTACCGATGACTCTGGACTGGGAAACCATATGGAAACAGCTACTCTGGTGCATTTCTAACTCTTCCAGTACCTCTACAATTTACTGAAACAAAGGACCTCCATGCCTCCTCTACACAAGCAGCATCAGCTTTGAAAAACACTTTCCAGAGCTCCCCTTGCCCACACTCCAAGCTGCAAACTTCCAGGGTTAGGAACAGATCCTAACTCCCAGCCTCACCAAATGAGCCAGTCCTTTGCTCTGGGTTGTCCTCTAACTCTACCTACTTGTGGATGACTTTGTCAGGACCAATTCTTGTGTCCGCTGACTCTGGCCATAGAAGTATCCACAGATGGGGTCTCTGCTGGGGATGTTTTCCAGGTCCCTGTAGAAGATGGAGAGGCTCTGCACCACAGCAGTAATTTGCCTCCCTACCACCGTTCCTTTAGTTTTTGTTCTGCACTACAGCATGTCCCAGTCTTGGGCTTCTGCTATAGCCTGAGAAATCTAGCCAAAGGGATTTCTGTGGATGAAGTGGAGCTGGGCCTGCATAGCTGCACTCCTCGAATGTCAGTCAGGTCCAGCTACTTTGGTGTGCTCTAAGCTGAAGACCATTTGGTACGTGGAGCTTTCATGGTCAGTTGGGAAGATAAGATGTGAGCTCTTTGGGGCCTGGGCCTCCTTCTGGGATAAACTCCTGAATGTGCAAAAATCAGGGCAAGCTGAAAAACTCGGAGCCAGACTCCCACAACACTAATAGATGGTGCTTAAACCAGTCCCCCAGTCAGTAATACACCATCCTTCTGATTCCCTCCACTGGTCACCATGAAGCATAACAAAATAGAAACAGCCCCCTTTATTGCACATCAGCTCCTCTGGTCCCTACCTAGCTATTGGGTCTCTTAAAAGATATAGGTGCACCTGACCCTGAAGGGCCAGCCACATTACCCAGGACAAGATAGTTTTAGAGCTTACCCAAAATACCATACAGTAATGGTCCCTGTAAGCTGCTGATACAGACGAGCAAGTTATGGTGTTTGCTGACTGGCAATTCACAACTCATGGCACCATGTGGGCAACAATCCCCCCTCACTGGGGCTGAGTCCTTGCCAGGCCCTAGGCTTTCCCTATCAAGTTATTGACCCCCTGCGCCAGTCCCAACCTGCCCACCAAGCACCATCCCCCATCCCGACACAACCCCTTCACTGTCTCACCTGGCCAGCCCCCATCCCTGATCCACTCCCTAACACCTTTCCGTCTGAGGCCAAGTCCCCACCAGGCCCTGAGCTTTCCCCACCGCATGAGTGGTGCTGACCCTCCCCCAATCCGACCTCGTCATTGTTCCACCTGGCCACATAGCTCCAAAGCATCCCTAACCACTCCTCCCTGGTGGCACCCCAATCCCTGGGACTTTCCCACTGACTCCCACCATCAGCTCTCCATCTGCAACCCCCCCCCCCCCCACAAGGCTGCCCCTTCCCCCTTACTTGTCTGTGGAGCTGCTCCTGCCCTAAGCTTACATCTGACCATGCTCAGGGTGGGAGACTTGAAATTCCCCAGCCCTTGCCTGGCACTGGGAGAAATGTATCCAGGGCTGGTGGCTGCATGGAAGGCACTGTTTCCTGAGCAGATGAGACATGGCCACCAAGTGACCGCCCACTTCTGCAGCCTACAGGGAACATTGTCACACTGCCAGCCAATCCTTAGTAACTAAAATTAAAGGTTTAATACAAGAAAAAAACAAACAGAATGAGTGCTATTAAAAGGGTCAAAGTTAATCACATACATACAAATGCTTTAGAGTCCAGAGCAAGCAAGTCCTTGAAGCATCTGGAGTGTGCAGTTTAGTTCAATTCCTCTGGTGGCCACCCAGGCCCTGGGTGGGCCTCAGTTCTTTGTCTAGTTGCAGAGGAATAGTTCCAGAGATGGAGGTTGGTTGTAGACTGGAGACTGAAGACAAATTGGAGATGGGGCTGCTGTTTTCTATTACCTTTGGCCTTCCCCATGCTGTGTATAGTTTTTACAAATCAAAATGGAGTTGAGTCACATGAGCAGGTCCTAGTGACTCAATAGGTTTCTTCCTGTGCCCACTATGCCTGGGAGCTTCCTTAATGGGCCATTAAGAGAAATAAAAGTTTGCAAACATCTAGTCTGGACAGTGACCCAGAATCCAATAAGTTGAAACACAAACAGAATAAACCTATTCCTAGCTTCTAATACAGATATGACACCTTCATATAAATCAGAGTCATTCCTAGCCCATTACAACCTTTCCATTGGTACCAAACATTGCATATCACATGTATTATTGCAAATAATACTTATGAAAAATAAATGATTCTCTAAAGCCAGACAGCATCACACCCTCCATGCCACTAAAGCGGTAAGTGGAGTTTCAAAAAGTCTTGGAACTTTAAAGCGAGAGTAGAGTGGCTGCAGAGTAGTGAAGTTTAAACTGATGGGCAGAGTGGTCAGGACGGCCATTGTGGGAGACTTCCTGGAGGCCATTTATCAAGCTATAACCAAATCATTGTCACTGACCTTTTAAATTTAAACTGGGCAAAAAGAAACAAAAACCCCAAACCTCTATGGCCTCTTGTCAAGATGGTTCAATTTCATCTGCCTCCCTGCCCCCACCAAAACAACACAGGGTGGGTTTGGTGGCAAGGGTATATGATTGCAGTTTGTATACCAGCACCATTTTGTTAGGGAAAAAAGCTGACTTTTTTTTTTTTTTTTTTTTTTTGACAAAACAGTCTAACGTTTAAAAAGTGTCATGTAACAGCTGAGAGAAAGTCAAAACTTTGTAGTTTACCTCATCTTACTATAGTATTGGCTATCCCTCAGATCAGGAGTGCAAAAAGTACCACATCTTTGAAATACAGGCTAGCATTCAAAACTAAAACTGGTAAATTTAATTACCCCATCTTGCTAACACAGAGCATGAAATCTAAAATCCACACTGGGAACTCATTTGTGATGTCCTGATACCAGTGGGAAGCATGCCTCAGAATGAATTGCAGTATGCTTTAACATGCAGAAAATTAGGAACTTATTTGTTACAAGACACACAGGTTAGCTCATTATATTCTTGGCACAGTATTTCAAGCCAGATCTCCTTTAAAAATGTTTAAAAGCGAGAGATTACACAGTTGTGAAAAGCTAAAAATATACGGGTTCACGAGTGTGTTTTTATATTAGGAAAAAGTAAAACTTCCCATTTTTTGGCAATCATTTGAAATAATGAAGATAGGATCCAGGCTACTCTAGTTTGGTTTATTAGTTAATTTTATAACACGACAGAAGGATAAGCAATAGAATTGTGTATGGTATTATGTAATATTACATTTAACATTAAAGTATCACCAGCATAAAATACAGCCTTGTATTCTCATTGACCTATTCATAATCCAGACAAGAGAATGTTCTAAGATGGCCATTAGTCAGGGCTTCAGAAGAGACAAATAACCAAGACAACAGAGGTTCACCTAAGCTCTCTAACTGAGAATGAGGAAATACAATAAGTTTATTAAATACGAGAGGGTTTTGCATTTGAACAATGCAATTTAAGAATCTAGGACAAATCTAAAGTAGGACCAAAGCCAGATTTATTTAGGGTCCAGTAAAGGCAGCCTTTGTGGTCATGGGAGAATAGCCAACAGATTGCTGAACAGTATGTGCTGATGAACTGATGCAGATTGTGATCTTAAAACAAAGTCCAGCTTATTCAGGTATAGAAACAGAGTAAAAACAGTTTTTACTCTTCAAACCAAAGTCTTAGCCAAAGTTTTACTATTCCATTTTGCTACAGCTGTAAGTCTATAACTTCTCTATCTCACTTGCAAATTTTTTATTTTGACTGAAATGCAAGCCATGTGTAGAGTGGATAACTGTGGCCATTAGATAGTCTCTTCATACATAAAGCAAGTCATAGTATCTCTGAAAATTATACCACAGATTTTCCAGTTTAAATAGCTCTCATTTGTGTGGCTGAGAAAAAGAATTCTGTCTCATGCAGGAATTACTGGAGGACTGTGAGACTTACAAGGTACAAACAAATAATCATAATTTGTACCTTCTGGCTTCAAAGCTTTTCTGGACACAAACCGCTAATATTTTTAGCATGTTTTTCTGTACTTTTCCAATATCCTTGAGCATTACATCACCCCTGACACCAGAAAAATCATAGGTATTACAATATAAAACTTCTAATATTTTTGAAAAAGCTTTGCTTTTACTCTGTGCTATTGCTCATTCACAGCCCTAGAGGGAAGATGATTAATATTGTGCTCATAGAATATTCAAAGTCAAAGGTTCTTCAATCCAGCAAAGTCAGTTTTTTAATCCATCACAATGCCAAATTTTCTATAAAGGCCATGGTGAAGTTTACTAGCAGCTACATACACGCCTTAGAGATTTCAAGATGTGAAACGTGCCATGAAAATATCTTTGTTTGCCTTCCATATTAAAGAGCCCTCAGGAAAAAATTTTCCATGAATTCTCATGGCAATCTTACAGTTCTGTTAGAAACACCCTATCCTCTTCAATAGTGATGTAGGGCAAATACCAGGACTTTGTATTGAGTGATTAACAAGGTAGCTGGGCACATAGTTGCCAACCATTTATCCTAAGTAGTTAATGTGACAGACATAGTATTTCTAAAAACTGCAAATGTTCAATCCTGATGGACCCTGACTATATGCTTCACACAGTAGCTCTTGTGATGGTGGCTTTGTGCCCTTCAACCTCTGGGATAAACTTGTCATAACAGGATGTTACCTTGTGTTACTATAACTCCTAGGGAATATGATCTTAGGCACTAGACAGTGGCATTATGATACTTATGCAACTGTACTACTCAGAAGAGACTTCTCAAGATTATCCAAAAAACGAATTCATGTAAATTGAAATTGAAAGTTCAGCTGATCGCAAGTGAAATAGATCACTAACATAGAAAAAGCAGCAGAAGTTTATAATTGAGTTTTATTTTTACATTGGTAAACACAAAAACTCTTCTGAAAGAGACAGCATTTGCAGAGCTGCTGCAAATATGCTTCATATTCTATTACACCTCATGTTCAGAAGAGGCACAGAAAAAGCAGCTTCACATTGCATGAATATTTTACACTGTATCTGGGCATAAAAGTTCAGTCATACTGAAGATAATTTATAATCATCTGGACTTCACACACAGTGGACTGTATTTCAGCATCTTCATGCAAACTGACTTTTTTTAAATAGTTGGCATAATTTTTATATTTTTTTTCTTGCAGGAGAACAGTACATTTTCTCTTTAACTTATTATTTAAATGATAAGTTACAAAAAACAAAAATTGTTTTGGAAAGTAGAAAAACAGTACATATGAAATATGTAGACATTGTTTACAATCACACATTTACTAGAGACAGTAACATTCCTATTACACTTTCATTAAATAAAATAGAAGAGGAATAGATTACATAAAATAGAGTTTTCAAATCACAACCATCTTTTCAGATTTTAGTCTTGAAAGCAACACCAATCAAATATTAAAGTTTATTCTCTTCAATGCATACAAGTCTCATTTTAATGGGAGCTTTGCTTGCATAATCCAAAGAATTTTTGCCCCTAACTTTCCATAAACTGAACACAAGTTTTAGTTGGAAATCCTCTAATAACATGGAATTGTCTAGTGAAAAATCTCACTTCAAAAGGTTTGGGGTTGATATCTAAAATTGTTTGAGACAACACAAAAAAAAACCCCACCAGATTGTTTCAAAAGTGAATGCCTATACCTGTAGCCTTACCTTACAGAGCATAGTATTTGATCACTCTGAGAGTTTCAAACACTACAGTACTTTTTGTCTTACTAACATACACAAGCACGCACAAGTCTCTAGTTTTAACTTATGTATGTCACACTGCTTCCTCATATATTCCGGATTATGTGCAGCTGGTAGTCTTAAATTCCCAGTGCAGTCACTAAGTTCTCCTCACATAAAAGTACTGGGAACATCATTTAAATCCTACAATAGCTCTTGTTATAAAGAATACTGTATAGGTCCCTGAGCAATCAAGAAGTCAAAAGTTATTAAGTTCACTAGTCTAAACAATTCCAAGAATTTAATGTACCAGTACTTTTCAAAGGACAAGTCACAGATCTTCAAGATCTTCCAATCTGACAGAAAAGCAACACTCTCACACTTACCAGATTTTATTTTTGCTTTCTACAGAAAAGAAGGTGTGCAAGCTTCCATTACCCATATCCCTAGTAAAATGCAACAATAAATCAACAAAAAACCCATGGGAAAAGCAAGAACACTAAAAATGCATTTTTAAACAACTTCACATATTAGAGCCAGGTTTCAGGCCATTATTACATTTTGAGCACAAAGAACTGTTATTTAAATAACATCCATCCCATAACATAGAATAAAAGACTCATCAATGGGATCGTCTATCAGCAGTGTATGTCATACTAGACCCGCCTGACCAGCAAAGTACACATTCGAAGTTTGCACAGGCGTTCACAAAGTTCTTAAATCAGATAACATCCACCTAGAGGAGTCTTTTCACACCTGAACATTTATTAGAATCATTTCAAGAATGCTATACACTTCTATAATAATTTGATGGCTTAACATGGCAGAAGACACATTATTAGCATTTATATCTTGTTTCTGATCTAACGTTCACTGCAATTTAGGAATTATGGTGCATCATGTACATACCATGAATCTCATCAGATTAAGCTCTGCAGATAAGAACTCTGTGGTCACCTACTGAGCATGGAATGGTCAAATGTGAGTAGTCAGCATTAGTTTGATCTTGAAGAATAAGCACTAGATTTTTGTTCTGCTTTATACTTAAGTTCTTCAATTACTTACTTAATGGGTTACTAATGGGAATTCTACCAAAACTACAAAATGCAGAACATTAACTAATGATATTATGCATTAAATAACTGTGAAAGAGTATTACTGAATCCAAATTCAAACAGATAGCTCAGATTTTTAAGAATGATATTTTGGTCTATTTTGAAAATGTTACTTTTCTCTTAAGAGCTGTTTTTTGCTGGGTTTCTTCTCTGCACCCCTCCCCACCCCCACTCCTGAGCAGAGGCTTTATGTTCAGCAAACTGCATATCTGTCTTCAGTGTTTTCTCTTTTAAAACTGATTATTTTGGCGTCTTTCTCCTTCATAATATGTACATTACAAACGGTATCTCATGGACTGCATGTGTCACTGATAACCTTATTTCTTTAGATGGAAGACACCTAAGGGAAAATAGGACTACCTGAAGAAACTCATAAGATGGTTTCATGCTGGTTGTCTTTTTCACACCCATTTACACTCCTTTGATAACATTTATAAAAATAAGGCATTTAAAACCAATCATTATGTGGCAAAAATGCTCTCAGAATAAATAGAATGGTCCCCATCCCAGAGGCTTAAACTTCTATAAATATCTGATCCGGCAAAGAGTCCGTCTCCTTTTATACAGATATTTAAAGTGCTAAAGACTACATAATGTTGAATGACATTTAAAAGTTGAAAAAAAAAAAAAAAAAAACCAAACCCACAAACATGTTATAGGGAACCAGAAGAGCCACTCAAATATTCTAGAATCCCATGATTTGAAACTCTCAGCTCTTCTCTCTGAATTAGTTTCAAAACATGTGCTTTCAGAGGAAAAACCACAATATTACTCAAATATTTCAGTCAGTGGAAGACTGTACACTAGGGAAGTTCTTACCATTTTTGGAATGGAATCCAGAAATGCTTCTACAAGTGGTGGGTAGTCATGCTTTTTCATAATAGTACCCAAAAGCTGTCAAGTAATAATTAGCATTCCAATACCATGACTGCGATGAAGTGCTAGTAATTCTGGTACCTTTAAATATGTTCAACATCCACAAAACAGCAAGTGTGATATTTAACAGTAAACACATTTACAACTAGCACAGTCCACCAGAATACTCATCATCTTCCTCATCAGCATGGGAGCCAACCGTGGCTGGTCCTCCTGCTTTGTCCTGTGTGGTAACTGGTGACTTCTTCTTGGTTCCCCCTCCTGGGACTGTCAAACTAAGACCAAGCTTGGCATACTGACAATGACAACATCATGACAGGTTTAGTGGCCATACTGTCACAGGGCCAAATCCTGCCTGTCTTTCAAATTAGAAAGAGTCCAGTGGAGCGCAACAAAAATGACTAGGGGGCTGGGGCATAGGAATTATAAAGGACAGAGACTGAAGGAACTAGGCTTATTGAGTCTGAAGAAGAGAAGGCTAAGGGGGGGGGGGAATCTGATAGCAACCTTCAACTACTTGAAAGGGTGCTAGACTGTTCTTTGTAGTAACAGAGGACAGAACAAGAGGCAATGGTTTCAAGTTGCAGCTGGGGAGGTCTAGGTTGGATATATCAGGAAAAGCTCTCATTAGGAAGGTGGTAAAGCACTGGAATGGGTTGCCTAGGTAGGTCGTAGAATCTCCATCTTTGGAAATTTGTAAGGCCCAGTTAGACAAAACCCTGGCCGGGATGATTTAGTAAGAATAAACCTGCTTTCAGCAGAGGGTCAGACTAGATGACCTCATGAGATCCCTTCCATCCCTGATTCTTGAAAAAAGAATCACATGGAAGTCAATAGGGCTACCCTCCTAAGTAAGGTGACTGCTATTTTGTCTGTTTAAAATGGCAACAATCCATTATTTTGGAATACTCTATTGCAATTGCATACAGGAGCCTTATGCAACTCTTATTCTCTCTATGCAAAAGTGATTGAGAGGCAAAATGATGAAACATGTATATGTATTTTGCTCCTTTAAGGAATAAATCACGTCCACCCTGTACAGTACAGTCTACCAGAAGTTTCAGATAAGCAAGTCTAGTCAATGCAGATCTTTTTAAATGTGTAGCACTACATATTTTAACCATGGCATGTGATCTTTTACAATCAAGATAGCTTCATCATGTCAGATTTTAAAAAATTAGGTGAAAATGAATAAATATATTGGTAGAAAACCTATAGTAGGACAATTAAAAGTTTCCACTACTGCCTTTCTGCTCTTGCATCTTCTACACTGAGCAAATACACAGGGGAGGGAGGGTTTTCTTGAAAGGAAAAAACACACATCTTTCTATAAAATGAGCAAATAGCCATGGTAACTAACTGCAAAATCACAGGAACACTCTTGAGAACTGAGCAGCATTTGCAACTCTTCTTGATATCAATATAAACTGAAGGTTCTCAGCATCTTTCAGTGCCAGTCAGTGACTTTTTAGCCAAAACAGACGCGTACACATAGTGCAGTATTTCTGTGCTGAAGCATTGGACAGCAGAGTTTTCAGCACCTCATGGGGACAGACAGGAACTGAACTCAGATGCTATTCAACAATATTCCAGCAAATTCCTCAGATGGACTTGAGCATCTAAGCTTTCCAGAGGATAGGAAAGATCAAAGGAATGTGAAAATTTACAGTGGTGGGCAATAAAGTGGAAAATAAGAGAAGCTGGAAGGTGAAGGTGGCAAATTTAAGACATACAATAACCTCTGTGTTTTCTGCCAAAACAGTTCTCCCCCCCCCCCCCCCTTTTTTTTTTTTTTTTTTTTACTGGGAAAAAGGTTTAAGAAAATCTATATGAAAAAAAGCTAAACTTACATCATTATCCATGTACTTGAAGAGTGGTGAATTACAGACATCTGAAACTTGATCCTGGTCCTGGTTGTCATATCCCTCTAGAAGCTTTTCTAGTGCTGCACAGTCTTCACTCCCATTGAATCCAGGTATACTAAAGGAAACACAAACTCATTTAAAATATTTAACTTGTCCATTCACAGCACCTCAACTCTGTCCACATTTACCTGTCACTGATTAGAGAAGAGGGAAAGGCACTGTAATTCTTTGGTTTATAAAGTTTAGTGTATTGCTCCAGTCAGTCTCAAAACTGAGGCTGAACAAAAAATGTCTAATGGAGTGAAAAATTGTTTTGATTATACGATCATCCAAACTATGTAATCAAATAGTATCGTTTTTTTTAAATGTTTAGTTGCCTGCATGGTCCCAAGTGGCAGAAGTGCCTTAAAGCTGACAGGTTTCTATTAACTAGAGAACTATAGTCACTATCTTTTTCTTTTACAATGCATGCCTGGAATCAGGAAGGTTAAAGACATAGTTAGTTAGAAATAGATCATTTTAACCTATCTTCAGATAGTGTGTATTTTTTAAAATTCTAGTCTCAAGATACAAAATGGCAAGAAAACAGTAAAAAAAAATCAAATCAATTTGATTGGTGACTATCACAAATTCCCTATCATATTCAATATACACTTCCAAGAGCTAATCATTCTCTGTTCATTGTATGAAAGAACAGATATTAAAATGAGGCAATACTTAGCTTATTTAAAAAAAGCTAAGAAAACAGATAAATGAACAATACTAGGTAGTTACTGTTGGAGTTTTCGCTAAAAAAAATTATCTGGGAAGGAAGAACAGAAAAGGAGAGCAGTGAACTGAATAAAAAGTTCTTCTGTTTAATTAAGCCAGGAGTACTAGTAAATCAATACAAATTTTGTCATTGCTTATTTTAAGGTTATGCATGTGTCTTGCCATTTAACCAACAGTATCTTAAAAACTGACAATCTGAAAACATTTTTCAAATGGTGGCCTTCCAACAAACACTGCTCTACTGTACCATGCAAAACCAACAAGAGTACATGCTTAAAATCTGTGGAGATACAGAACTGCCATATAACTCTTTATTAAAGATTGATCTGCATTAATATTCAACATAACCAAAAGTTAAGTTTGAAAACAGTAAGACAAGTATATACCTTACCTGTAACTTTCCCTGACGCATTTTTCTGCAGCAACATAGTCATTTCTATGAAGATGAACTAAGACTTGAGCAATAGTTTTCTAAAATAAAAAGAAACAACTCTTTAGTAACCAAATGCAAGATAATTTACTCCTATTAGGAACTGAATACCAGAAGTCCTGTACTGTGCTCAGGGTATGTGTAGAAAACACTAGAACCAAGGGCACATCTGGTCTAACACTATTTCCTCCCCAACATTTCCAACTGAAAAAAAGTTATGGACTCTGAAAATGCTAATCTACATCAGATGTGGATCGGCTCATCTTTTTAAAAAAAAGCATATAGGGAGAGATCAGAGTAGACCGATTCTGTTATAACCTTAGACTACCTGAAGTTTACAAGTTCAAATTTGAAAGCCAAAATTATTCTAATAAGAATTTTGAAACCACAAACCAATTTTTTGCTTAAGTATATCTAGCTAGAAAACCCTATTGTTTGTCCAAAAAGATACACATTAAAGATATCTAACTTCAGTCCCCTTCTCCCACACACATTTAGAAAATAAATTAACATTTTGCCCACCACACAAAGCCCAAAGAATAAATTAATTTAGTTGGATTTACAGGTTCAACAGAGATAGTTTATCTTTTAGCTTTTTCATTAAGTTTGTTTTTAGAACTTCTTGATATTTATCTTTAGCATTTTCAAGATTATTGATCTGACACAAGTTAAGGGATTGGGTGAAAGGAGGGGCTAGCCATTCAGAAGGTGCTAACCTAGCAAGTTTATTCTTGACTGGAAAGCAGACAGTGCCATTCAGAAAGGGGTGCTGCTGACACACAGACCAAACAAATCTCCCTTTGTGCATTAAGAAAAATTCACTCAGGTCTTTACCTTATAACATGTTGGATAATTTTCAACTTCCTTATACATATTTTTTTCCTTCTGAATGGACAATGCAGCTTCATCTAACCTAAAGAACAGAAACAGAAGTGTGAGAAACCACTATAATGCAGAGCCCTGTGCTGTGCACATTTTAATTTTTGTAGAAGGCAAAGATGGCAGACCAGCTGTAAAGATATTTAAGTAATGCACATGCAGCCTATTAAGAGAGTTCATATTTGCTTCTTCTATTCCATTTTTTCCCCCCCACACTGAAAGAAGCCACCTTTTTTATTTAATCCACTGGTATTAAGAATCAAAGTATTCTAAACACTAAATCATAAAGTCTCTAAAGCTTCAGTCTTGCAGGCATCAGGGTAACATTGCCAAGGTTAAACAGTTTTTTCAGAAATCCTTAGTTATTGTTGAGTCACCAAGTAAAAATACTAGAATGAAATCAGAAATCTTGTTTCAGTATGAGAGCAACCAGTGCCACACACTAGTAAAATTTAGTTTTATATTAATCAAAACACGAATACATTTATGTATTGTACTTTATAGCATTTTTTAACCGTCATTTCCAGGTCCCAGAGTTATGCATAAACAAAAGCTGTAATCTTTTAAGTCAGCCCACATCATTCAAGGAAACCACAATCCAATTCACTTTATTTTTGTATTTATTTAAGATAACAATAAAGTGCTGTCACAGTAATGAATTGTGAATACCCAGCTAAGAAGCAGATGGGACTCACTCCTGTGAAGTGATGAGCTCGGGTCTAATACAAGATTTAAATTCTTACTAGATCGCCACCAGAATGTTCAGTACCATACAGATGCAAGCCCATATAATGCAAAATAAAAAAGAAATGGAACATTTATTTGCAAATATCTTAGTCAGTTATGTTGAGCAAGGTTTGTATCAAGTAGTAGAACTGCTCCAGGAGGTAGTACTTCCAGCCAAAAAGTTGCACATGCATGTGTCATTGAAATTTGCTACTATTTCACAAGTCACAGCAACACTACGTTAGAGCTTTTGGACAGAAAATAAAACACCATAACCAATTGAAACTGCTGAGTAAGCTTCGGAAGAAAGTACAACAAGACTAATGACCCAACAGTCCACACTGAATCTCTCAGGAGAATGGCGTGGTCAGGAGCTCCATGACACATCATCCAAAAGGGTGAACAGGCGACACCTTTATCTGCATGGTATCAGCACGAAGCTGGAGCACTGATTTGAAACTGACTGGAAGGGACAAATGTCAACCACTGAAACATCAGTTTATCTATGAATATTTAATACTACCCTGATATTTTTGGGTGGGGGAACATGGGTGGGAAGAAGGAAGACTGTTGCTCCCTATACATTTTAAACTACATATGAAAACGACAAGTCTACTGTTTGTTACAGCCATGCTCATCAAACTATACCTTAAAAATAGTGAAACAAACTGTAGCAGGACTGTACAGGTTTTCCATCCTTTTTATGCCTGAGGAACAAATATACTTGCAAAGTGAATCACAAATGTTTTAGTTTACAGGAGGTTATTTCAGGTTACAAAAATGACAATGACCCTGCCTAATGCCCTAGAGAAGCAATTAAAAAGTTTTGCACACATTTAAACAAATGTTTATCAAAAACACTTGTTAATATTTTATAACTGATGTAAAAACCATGCCTTTTAAGGGAACTTAGAACTTCTCCTTCTGGCATACTATTTTATATTTCTAAGCATTATAAAGAAGATTGCACAGTTAAAAGAATAAAAAAAATCACAGAATTTAAAATTTTGTTAGCCACTCTAGAAGGAGGTACAGATTGTAGTTACCAGATATAAATCACTAATTTCATATTCCAATTAATCATTTTGGATCAAAAAGTTACCAGCTTCTATAACTAAAACTACAAGTTGGTCACAGATTCCATTACTTTAATTGGCCACTATGATTTTTTTCATCCCCATCTGTGTGCAATTCTTGTTTCCTTTAGATACCATTGTTGCCTGCAATTACAGAACACTTGAGGCTTGTTAAATTTTAGTTAGAAATACAGCCTCACTGATAGTCTTATGCAAGAACAATTTATATGTTTATGCTAAATCATTGTAAAGTTTAGCACTAGTAATCAATTCTATTAGAAAAATCATTCACCATAAGGATCCAAAGTTAAACTCTTCACTTGCTTATTTGGTGCTTCGGTTGGGTAAGCCGCTCCATTCTGCCCTAAAATGCTCAGAGCATTAAGCGCTACTACACAGTGTGAGGCATAATTCATTTTAATGCAGAAATTTTAAAAACTGAGTCAACCACGTTCTCAATAATTCATAATTTCCCTTCGTCACTGAATTATTAGAGCAGTTGTTTTCAAACTATGGGTCGGGACCCAGTAACAAGTCACAGACCCTCAAGTACTTGGTCACAACACCTCCTCTTTCTGCCACCAAAAACTGGAATGCATTGTTCAAAGATGTAATTACTGGGTCGCAGACAAATTTTACTGTGGGACAAAGTTAAAAAAAAAAAAAGGATTAAAAACCACTGTAATAGATCAAGCAAGGAGTCCTGTCACACTTAGAGACTAACAAATTTATATCACATGAGCTTTTGTGGGAGAAAATCCCACTTCGTCAGACACTTTGAAGAACTGTAATAGAGGAACACTAGAAATGTTATAGCACACAGAAAAACAGATCAAGTTTATGAGTTTTTCAGCACTCAGGACTAGCTCACAGAAACAGGATCAGTGGCATCAGCGTAATTTGCTGTTACTACCTATTACAGCATGTGGATTCAGTGAAATTCAACAGTAAGGATTTCAATTACATTTTGAGGACAGAACAGGCGATTCAAAACATGAAAAGTCATACCTGCGTCCTCTGACTAAAAGTCTTGAGGCCTTCCCTAGCAATTCTACAGCCTGCTGTAAACGCTCTTCATTCTAAAGGAGCACAATTAAAAAAAAAAAGTTGTGTGTTTTGGGTTTTTTTTTTTTGTTACTTACACACACACACACACACATATAGCTTTAATCCTCTGCACCTTCCTTTTAAATCAGTTACAAACATAAAAACTCATAAGCTCAGACCAAAGCAGGGCTCTTTTGGTCTGCATTCTGCTGTTTAATATCTTCCCGCTCTTGCGGGAGTGCTACATAGCACTCTCTTCCTGAGCTGTCCAAGAAGCTGGAGGAACCTGGTTAGAAGATGAAATTCAGATCCTATACAGCAAAGGATGGAGTATAGGTAGTGAAGGAACAAAGGGCTCTGCACCTTTACACCAAATATCTCAATAAGAGCTAAGTGACTTCCTGTGCAACATTACTCATCCACTGCTGTGACAGAATAAGATAAAGCTTGGAATTCAATTTCAGGTTACAACAGGGGTTCTCACTTTTTTATTAGGACACCCTTTGAAGTTATTTCAGGCTATGATGTCCGCCACCAAAGACTGATGACCCACTTCTGCATGCCATGCCACCCTTACCAGCATGCATGGGGGCTGAGAGCTTGCAAGCCATCCCTCTCCAATAACCTCATGACACCCTGAGGGGTCACAAACCCCAGCTTGAGAACTCCTGGGTTACAGCTAGCAGTATACAGAGTGATTATTAGACCAACTGACTGAACACTTCCTTCCTTCTACTCAGTCTAAATTTCCCTTTGTTTTTTCAAATTAAAATAGTAGTACTTACTTCAAACACTGAAGCTGTCTGCTGATAGAGCTGTACTGCCTTTTCCGGGTTCACAGTTTCTATTAGCCTGAAATAAATGCAAGTAAATGCAATTATTATTATTCAGCTCAAATAGTAAAAAGTTTTCACCTACTACAGGATTCCAGTTAAAGCCTACCAAACAAAAAACAAAAAAAACAAAAACAAAACACCAATGTCTTGTGATTTGTTTGAGCAGCCAATACTGCAGACTTACTTTCCAGCCCGTTCCAATGCAATAGCTGCTGTGTCAGGTGTTCCATTCTCCAGGTACATCATACTGGCCTTCTCAATCAGCTGGACTGCTTCAGGAAGTTTCTGCATCTCCTGTAAGAAAAAAGGTGAGAGGAATAACTTGGTCAGGAACTATGCTAACATATGAAACTATTCTCTATTGCACAGCATTACATTTTTAGAGTGCAGTTCCCAGCAAAACTAACTATTGCAACATCCACAGCCAAAACCAAACAAGCATACAAGAGACCTCTCCTACATTTATCTAGGAGAAATCAAAAAACTTTGCTGATTTCATTTTTTTTTTTGAATTAGCCACATGATGAAATAACTAAGCGAGTTATTTCACACTGGCCCTACAAAACCAGAGCAGTCAGCTTTGTTATCCTGTTATGTTTCAACTTTGGAATAAATAAATCAGCTTTATGGTAGGCCCAATTTACAATTTATTTAGGGAGCAAATCATCAGAAGTGGACACATTCTCTTTTTTATAATTTCTGAGTTCAAATCAAGTATTATTATTCTCTGAAATCTTGTTTAACTGATCCACATTTGGATTATAACAAGTTGACTCTGAACTCTCTAAAAACTGGTTTATGGTAGTTAGTTAACTTATTTACAACACTTCAATTTTCTATCCCTTAATAGATGCGCTCAATTATTGGTTAAACTCATTACTAAGCTGCCCAGCTAGCAAATCATTATTACATGCTAGATCAGTATCACAATTCTGACAAATGAGACTAGAAAACCAATTGCTGTTGACCACAAGACTTACTTTGAGCTAAAAGGAGGGCTATGAGGTACAAGAGATGTCACCAGGAATGGTAACATGCAAGCTTACTGAAGGATCACAAGGTTGATAATGGTGGTCTATTAAGAGTGCCATAGTACATTTACTGCAAGATAGTTCTACCTTATGGCACTTCCTGAATGGTACAAAATAAATATTATGTCTCAGTTAGACTGTCCCTGACCAAAGCTAGTAAAAGCTAATGAATTTGCCCTATAACACCACACACAAAGAAAAGAACAAACAAAAAGTTCTACTGCACTTGTAAGACTAACAAATTTATTTAATGCATAAGCTTTCATGGGCAAAACCCCACTTCTCCAATGCCTATAAAAGCTTATGTGTTAGATAAATGTTAGTTTTTAAAGAGCCCCAGGACTCCTTGTTCTTGTTTTGCTGAAAAAGACTAACATAGCTACCACTCTGGAGCCAAGAAAAGGATATTCTTTATTGCATCTGCCTTGAAATGAGTACTCTAGACACTTTGATAAATTGAGTATGATGTTGTCTTGTTGCAGTACACAGCCAAAAATTTCAATTTTTTTTTTTTTTTTTAACTGAAATGTTATTTTGCAGATTCTTAGAGAAATAATGAATTAATCCCAACATATGCCTATGCAAGCTAAAGCTGTGGCTCTCAACACACTTGGTGGCATATCACAACCCTGCAGGACACACCAGCCCACCCATCCCAGGCCAAATCCAGACATTTCTCTGGCTCTTTGCAACACACTTCCCACTGTGTGATGACAGCGGTTGAGAACCAGCGAGCTAAAGAAACCATTTTTCCTTTCTCTCAAACATTTAGAAGGACTGCTTGATTTCTTATACCTTCTACCCTGTATACAACAGGCCATAAATCTATGGAATTGGAGCAGAGCTATGAAACGGGCAGTGACTTTTCCCATCTCCAACTAAATCACCCCACCCAAAGCTTTGTCCAGCCACACCTCAAAAACCTCTAAGGATGGAGATTCCACCACCTCCCCTGATAACTCATTCCAGTGCTTCATCCACCACTTTCTTAGTGAACCCCCCCCCCCCCAATATTCAACTTAGATCTACCCCACTGAAACTTAAAATTATTGTTCCTTGTTCTACCATCTACTACTACTAAGAATAGCCTAGTTCCATCCCCCTAGAATCCCATTCAGTTAGTTAAAGGCTGCTATCAAATGCCCCCTCATTCTTATCTTCCACAGACTAAACAAGCCTAATTTCTCAGCATCTACTCACAAATTATGTGCTCCAGCTCCCTAATAATTTTTGTTGCCCTCCGCTGGATTCTTTGCGATCTGTCCACATCCTTTCTGTAAGGAGGGGCCCAAAACTGGGCACAGCACTACAAATGAGGCCTCACCAGTGCTAAATAAAGGCCAACAATCACTTCCCCCAATCTGCTAGCAGTGCTCCTAGTAATGCAACCCAATAAACCACTAGCTCTCTTGGCAATAAGGGCACATTGTTGACTCACACCTAGCTTCTTGTCCACTGTAACTCCCAGGTCCTTTTCTGCACCACTGCTGCCTAGCCAGTCGGTCCCCAGTCTATAGCATTGCAAGAGATTCTTTTGTTCTACATGCAGAACTTAGCACTTTTTCCTTTTGAACCTCGTCAGATTTCTTTTTGCCCAATCCTTCAATTTATGTATCTCACTCCATATCCTATCCTTAATCTACAGTATATCTACCACTCACCCACAGCTTAGTGCATCTGCATGTTTTAAAAACAAAGTGACCAGTAAATACCTTTAACATCATGCCAGCTTGTTCATAAGCTCTACAAAGAAAAAGAAAGTTAAGTTTACTCACAGTATTATTTCAATGAGTTGAAGTGACATCTTGCTATACATCAAATAGTAAATCAGTCACTTCATTGATAGTACTTAATTACACATAGTTCAAGAATTGTACACAGCTCTTGATTAAAGAGAGAGTTTCTCACGTGGGTTCAATTCCCAGGGGGTTGGACTCGATGATCTCATGAGGTCCCTTCCAGCCCTATGATTGATTGATTGATTGATTGATTGTGCACTAGTAACAGGTATTGTAGCCTTTTTAGGGACCACTGTAATAAGTCTATGAATGCGTGTGGTAGACTCCATAGAGAACTTCAGGAACTAAGAACAGTGGATGACGATTAAGGTCAGTCACTGACATTATAAACAACTCTAAAGACATATCATCCCCAGTGGTAGTTTGCATATATTGATTCAAACTGGATTTTCCAGAGACTTAGAGACAAAGAAAGGACTCTGATATAGAAGGCTGTGTTTAAACAGACTCAGGGCCTTCCTTCTGATTCACAAAAGAGACACATTTGCCAAGTGGGATTCCAATCTGCAGAAAGGTTGAAAGAATGATAGCGTACTCAGGCTCCACAGAACTGATATGTGATTTCTGATACGTTTAGTGTGTATGTAAGGCCTTTTACTGTTTTTATATGTTGTTTTCTCTGTACACCTTCTGTCCAAAAAATAAACGTATTCTACCGAGAAAGCTGCGTGGCAGCTTTTAACTGCTAGCGTGGACTGGTCATAGCCTTTGGAGAGAAAGCACAGAACAGGTGCTGGCCTTTAGGCAAACTGGCTTACTAGGGACAGCACAGTATACACTGAGGTTTGTTCAGGCTAAACAAAAGGTAACAAGGCATGGGTCCACCAAGAGACAGATGACAGCTGAAGGCCTGAGATATGAGTGGGTATTCCTGGGGGATGGGGTGGGGAACGACATAGGTGCAGTAACCCTGAAACAATGACAGTACTGTCTTCCATGGGTACAGTGCTTTTGACCACACTTGGAGCATGGAAAAAGCACTGTCTTCCAGCCAAAACCAAAAGCACTTCCTCATTCTACATCTACCATGTGTTGTAAATTTAACACTTGTGTTTTAAACTAATCTGACAATTTTTTCACTATTTGCCATGACTTGCTAGAATGGAGGACGGGAAAGATTTGATTATGTTCAATACAGAGACTAAAGCACAGTGGATTGAAAGGGACATACTTAAAAAACACATTAATAAAATCATTACTAAAAGAATAGCTAATATTCACCATTCTGGTCACTAGACACGCTGAAGAAATTTCAAGAGCATGAAGAAAAATAAAGTAGTAAATAATTTGATCATACATGCCATAAATAAAACCTCATATGAAATAAGCAGATACAAATAATATTCTGTTCATGATCAAGCCAAGAGATATTACATTTGGAACTAGTCCTGAGAGGTACTGAAAAGTCATAATTTCCATTTATTTCAATGGGATTTCCAGCATCTCAAAAACTCTCAAGGATGAAGCCACTATTAAGTCTGACCATGAACCAGTGAAAACAACAAACTCTGACATTTGTTTCAGTGGAAGCAGACTTAGCCCAATATAGGCATCTTTTAAATGGTCCCATCATTAGCTATACATAGCTTACCAGGAAAAGTGGCAAATTAACTGAGTAATTTACACTTACTTGGCAGCATGGAAGAGACTGGATATAACAGAGCCAAAGTTAAGGATACAGACCATAAAAATCTGACAGGTAATTTTATATCAAAAACAATTTACTGAGTGATTAAGCAAACTAAGCTCTTACTTGTAGAGGCAAGATGAGTCTGGTAAATGTGCATACTAGTTTTTTGTTTGTTTATTTTAAAATAAGGGCAAAGTAAAATTCAACATATCTATGAAAATGCTGGTGAAACTATATTACATCTATTTAGAGTTTTAGTTATAACACTGTATTAAATAGTATCATATTGGCTAATCTTTTAGAAATATATTTAATGCACATCATCCATCATACATATTCTTCAATTTATAAGCCACATTACAAACTTAGAAGACAAGCGCTCATAAGTCACCTGCATGTGAATCTCAAGGAAATCCAAGGATTAAATCCAGGAACATAGAGCAAGCACTAGAATCTGCTAATATGATGATATTATTATTAATAATAGGTGCTGAGTGACAGATGGACACCCCAATCACAGACCAGGTCCCCTGTACTAGGGACTGAACATATATAACAAGAAGATGGTTCCTACTCCATAGGGCATCCTATTTCTTGTTCACCAAACAGAGAGCAAGTGCCAGAGGACACATTCTTTAAATGAACTATAGAGGATAGCTAAGAAGCCTTGTTAGTATTTTGTCTCTTACATCTTTCTTCACTACCCCGTCCCTCAGCCCAGTTCTGATCGCTAAAGACCTAAACAAGTTTGTAAAAACTGAACTAACCATCAGTGAAAAGATACGCCCTATTATTTGCATGTGCTTCAGCTTCTTTCAAATAGGCATCCTTTGCCTGGTCAAACTGTTTGGCATTTTTAAAAGCAACACCTGCAAAGAAGAATTGAAGAAAAAATTATATTTTGTTACTTTCCTTTTTTCATCTATTGTTCAAGACACACAGCTAGATTTTTAAAAGGTACTTAGCCACCTAAAAATGCTGATAAGCATGTAGTAGGATTTTCACACAGGAACTGGCTGCCTAAACACTTAAGAAAAATCCCATTAGGTGACTATCTGCATCTTTGGGCACCTTTAGCTTTCAAAATTTGCCCCAGTGAAATTATTTAATTGCATTTCGTTTATTATACCTTTGAGGTCAAGACATTAATCGCTCACACATTAGTATTTTCTCCCTCTACATACTGTACTACAATTGATTTTTCCCTATAGTCAGATGCGTTGCTCAGTTGCATCCTTGCGCCTCAGCATTCTTTCATTTACTAACCAGAACTGAAGCCAAATAAGAAAGATACTTCAAGATTCTAAAACTTTAAAAGCGATGCCTCATTTCAACTTCCCTTCTAAATCAAGATCCCCATTAAAAACAAAGTGTACCTGCAACAAATGCCAGTCTTCATAATTAGTTCTGGGCACACTACAATATAGAAAAACCTAGCTAAAAACCAGCTAATGTGTACTTATTTAATCAGGATTTTAGAAGTCAAAACAGGCTCAGTATAATTACAAAAATACCACGTTTTCCCCCATTTGCAATTGATGATTTACCAAAAGAAAACCAAGGATTTTAGATCTTAGCAAAGGACAGGGAATAGAAAGTGTAATAGCTCAGAAAGATATATTGAGATTCTATTAGTAGAAGAAACAGATTTTAGAAGAAGGGTAACATGATTAGATAAAAAGGAATTCAACAGAATTGTGCTGCTACATTTTATATTAGTCCAACACCCTCCATCATACTTGCAAGTATGAAGCAGGAAGACTCAAGACATCAAAAGCAGTCAGCAGTCTGTTGCTGGAAAAGGATTTCAATAAGGAGTGACTGAAAATTCAGCAAAATAAAACTCAAGAGCAAAAACTGAGAAAGTTGTCAAAAATAAATCTGAAACATACAAGGGCATGAAAACTTTGTTTCAAAGATGGTGTTTGAGCCCACTGATAAGAATTCCAGGAGAGCTCAAGGAGAAGAAGATGGGAGGGGGAGGGTAAAAAAGCACAGGTGAGAAGGAGAGTGCAAAAAAAGGTTTAATTTTTACAAAGTTCAGTGATGTCCAAGACAGCAGCCTGTCAAAAAGCAGGGTGGCACTACAACAGGAAGGCCAAGACAGATTTAGATTTCACCTGCATAACAAAAACTGGCCCCTAAGGGCACCGTGTCCAAGGATTTCCAAAAGACTTTTAAGATGTGGAGTACAGTATGTCACCGAGCCAACAGCAAAGAATTAACCCTGAGGAACCTGACAGCTTCCCTCCCCATACTCATAACCTCAACTGAGTGTGAGGCTGGGGGGAGAATATTTCTTTTTGAATAGTAAGCACCTTTAAAGTAACTAATATACAGACTACGCATATATACTTTCTCTCTGTCCCTGCAAAATAAAATTAGGGTTGAACAAGTTATGAAGACAAAGAATGAAGAAATTCAATGTCATTTCTGCAATGGTTTCCACTATTTGCCTCTATATTGCACCTGGGAGTGTCCCGTTCCCCTCTCAAACCCCAATTCTTTTGACACTGCTCCCAAAGACAACAATGAAGATTCCCACGCAGATAGGACACACACAAGTTCACAAATCAAACCCTTTTTTACAAAAATTTTTTTTTGAAAAAAGCCTATTTCCCAAAATTAGTGTTTTTCAGTTTTATTCACAATTTCACTTAACTTTGTGTTTGACTAGATTTTGCAAGTAGGATGTGTAAAACTACAATCTTCACTGACATTCAATTTAAATGTTATTAGTTCTAATAATTTCAAACAACTATTTGAAACATGAAAGTAAAATCAGAAAGAGATGGTTCTTTATTTTATTCACGCCCTCACAACCATCTATGGATTTACAGACAATGCCTTAACATGACATCTAAAAATATTGATTAGGATTAAATTAATGGAAATAGTTAAATCTACAAAATGCACTCCCATATTTACAGATATACATACCTGCCTTCCCATATTCAGCAGCTGCACTATCATAATCTGGTTTCCACTTTAAGAATCCAGTTTTTAAACTGAAACAAAATAAAAAACCCATTAATGGAGTTACAAATGGTTGAAACGAGAACTTCTTCCTGCTATCAAACACAAATGGTTTTACTGCTATAGCTTTAGTAAGTGGCAATGAGGGAGGAAGGGGGCTGACCTGCATGAGGCTTCAAGGTGTCAGTGGAAACCACCCTCACCCACCCATCTGAGACATGGAGAAAAAGAAGAGAATAGCCTGCCACAGCGTCAAGCAAGAACCAATTATTTGGGCCTCACTCTCCATCCAGATCAGACTAGGAACAGAGGTGTTTAGAGACACCAGGGCTCAACAAAACTGGCTCCCAGTTAGGCTTTATTTTTGGTCATCAGAGGGCACTCCTTTGCTGAACTTCCACAACCTGGCTACAAACCCTGGCTGCCATTGTGACCTGGCTCCCAGGTTTTGTCAAGCCCTGGTTTACACTTTCTGAAACTTCCCCTCTCTTCTCAGGATGAGCCTCAAATTATTTCTGTTCAGGGGCAGTTTGGAATAAAACCAATTTGTTTATCAATAGCAGAACAGCTTGTTTCAGGGTGAAGGTTTTGGAATTAAATGTTGCACTTTGACACTTTCTGTTGTCTGTACTTAGACAATGTTAAACCTTTTTTCATTAGTGGACTCTAAAAAAAATTTCACATGGAGTGTGGAGCCCTTTGGAAATCTTAAGCATAGCTTGCAGATCCACAGAGATCTGAAGATCACAAGCTGAAAAATCACTAGTCTACAGTGCATGCGTCTCTTGGCTATTTAAATAACTTCTTTGGAGCAATGACATCTAATTTATTTATACTGTTCTTAGCTCAATAGCACCAACCCCGGTTGGTAAACTTCAGGCGCCATCACCATAAATATAACCAAACAACCACAAAAATAAAAAAAAAAGCTATATCTAAATGCATAGCTTTCAAAATAAGTTGAGTGTGAGCTCAGATCTACTACAGCTGCATGAATAAAAGCCAGTCACAAATTCCCCACCTCATCTCTTTTCAGTGTTTATGTCTCATGGGCTTCTCCTTCATCTCTCAGTTGTCCTGTTCACCTTTACTCTGCCTACCAAGCACCACCCTGCTTCTCTTCTTTCTCCACCACTCTGTTACTGTCTGTCTCAAGCTGTAGGAGAGTGGAAGAAGCTTCCCCTAGGTGCGAACGGTCATTCTAGTTGCAAGGCCCATCTAAGGTAATCAACTGGCTCACAAACTGCATGATAGTCCTATAATTGAATCCTTTGTCCCACATCCTGCAACTATGCAATATGCCACAAAACATGGACTTGGAGAGGGGCTGCCTGGCATGGCTGCTCTGCTCAGAGGGTGGGGGGATTTAAGGCTGGCTGGCAGGTGAGCGCTGGCGTGAAGAGGAGGAGAGGCACAGAACGAGCAGGGCTAGATAGAAAGGGGCCTCAGGCAGAAGGGGTGGGGGCCTGTCACAGGACAGGACTGCTTACCTTGTTAGCAAACTAGCCATGTCAAGAGACACCAGCTAACTATTTGAGGCAAAACTTACTTAAATGTGTTGTTTCAATTATCTACATCTTCCCAAGAGAGACTCTTTTGCTACAAGATGACATCAGTTCTCCTAGTTACACCATAGGAGCTTCTTTCTTTTAATGCTGCCATATCCCACAAACAAGAGCCAAGTCAGCTGATCACCCTAGGCCCACTGCTGCCACCGCCTAGGGCTAGGGGAAGGGAAACTCTGCCAGGACTCAGACCCAAGCAGCAGCTTCCCCAGCACCTGAAATGGAGGCGGAGGGGGGACCAGGGGTGGTCAGTAAATTGAGCTAAAACTGTCACTAGCTGACAGCTAGGGGGTGCTGGGAAATTCGGGGAGGGTGTGCGGCGACATTCAGGGGAAAGTAGGGGGGTGTTAGAGAAATCTCTGGACCCAAGTATTCCTGTGCCCACACTCCCAGCTCCCCCTGGATTTGTTAGCACCACGCCTTGTGGTACGAGCGGAAGCCAAGGCACCACCAAGCCAAGGGACGCAGCCCGGGTCACACAGGAGCAGCAGGGTGCCCCGAGCCCTAGGCTTGCGCCCCAAACACTGGCCTCGCCCCCTGCCTGCAGGCCCGCGCACGGCATCCTGGGAGTTGTAGTCCGCTCCAGACAGCGCGCCTGGCTGCACTCCGGGCACTGTGGGGCGAGGCGGGAACCAGCCGCCGCCACCACCCCGCGACGGGCCGGGGCCTGGAAGCGCCCTGCGCCCCCTGCCAGGCCGGTGCCGGGCGCCGCAGCCTCTCCGGCCGGGACACAACCCGGCCCGCGGCCTCCCCCGCCGCGCTCACTATTTCTCCGCCTTGGCGATGTGCTCCAGCGCCTCGTTGATCTTCTGCGCCGCCATCTCGCCGGGCGGCCTGGAGCCCGAGCGCGGCCTGCGAGCCCGCCTCAGCACAGGCTAGGGACAGAACGCCGCAAGGTTCATGCGCGTCATCATCATACGTAGGGGGCGGGGCCTGCGCCTGCGAGCCAGTGCGCCTGCGCAGCGGGGGAAGGCGTGGCTCGGGTTCTAGAACGACAGGACGGGGGCGGGGCCAAGCCCAACCGCCAAGGGTGAGGCGTGGGGGAAGGGCGCTGTGGGCCACGTGCTGGTTCCGCAGCGCCCCCGCCAGCTGGGGTACAGGCAGGGCGAGCCTGGTTGCTGGGGTGGCTGGTGCCATGTGGTGTGCAAAGGGACCTTCACTGCTGCGGCTCTCTGGCATGCCCGGCTGTCTGGGTCACCCCTCTGTCCCCATCACTTCCCGCTGACTAGGGTTACCAGATACCAAAGCATGGGAAGGAGGACAGGGAAGCATGAAAAGGAGATTGGAGGACACGTGGGAAAAATGCAGTATTAATGTCATATTCTTCTGGTTTTAGGGGGCCCTGGAATGCTTCCTTCTAAAAATGGGGTGTTCTGGGGCATTCCAGCATATTTTAATCCCTCTAAGTAAAAAGCCAGAAAGATCATGTCTTTTTAAAATGCCTGTCGAGTGGAGGACGTGAAGGTAAAAAGGAGGAGGTGTTCTCCTTTTGCCTGACATCTGGTAACCCTACGTCTGACAGATGTGGGTTGGAGCCCACGAAAGCTTATGCCCAAAGAACTGTGTTCATCTGTAAGGTGGCAACAGGACTCTTATGGTTTTTGCTGTACACGCACTAACACAGCTACCCCTCTGGAAACCACTAGCCTGGGGATTGGCAATGCAGGCTCACTGAGCCACTTGTGGCTCCCTGAGCATCCTCTTCTGGTTCCCTGGCGATGTCCAGGGAGCCAGGTGTGCACGGGGGATTCTCAGCTGGCCCCAGCATCGGGGTCAAATAAGGAGGCTCTTGGTTGACGCAGGACCCCACTTTTGGAGCATCAGGGTCACCCTCACCCTCCCACCAGACTGGCATGAGCTGGAAGCAGCCCAGCAGCCACATCGTGGCCCCTAGCACTGGTGGGGGGGGCGTGTAGTCGGCATGTGCTCCCTCTGTCCCTGGCTCTGCTGGCAGGGCAGAGCAGCACTGCCCCACATATCCCCTGCTGGCCATCCCTCTCAAGTGGGGACAGGGCCCTGGAGTGGCTCCTCCACGGAGTTCAGGCTGCTTTGATCCGGCCACCCCAGGCCTGAACAGAGGCCGCCTCTCCCCCAGGCCTTGGATCAGGCCCATTCAGCTATGGGGTGGCCGGGTCGAAGCAGCCAGAACTCCATGGAGTGGGCTGTTCCAGGGCCTCGCCTCCGCAAGCTGCAGCTCTCTGCCGGCTGCTTTTGGGAGAGCCGGGCTGCAGTGCAGCTGCTGGGCTGGCTCAGGCTCATGCGGTTGCTGTGGGGGGGGGGGGTGGCTCTTCTGTTCTGTTGGGTTACCGACCTCTGCCCTAGCCCCTTTATCTTTTATGGCCACAGCCTGTGTGCCCCACAGCCACTGGAACCCAGACCTTCTGAGTGAGCATGCTCCCTTGGCCAGTGGCGTCGCTAGCGCTGGGCACACGGGGCACGTGCCCCGGGTCCCAACGCTGGTGCCCCAGTTCTCCGGCCCGATCGGGCCGGGGATCCGGGGCCCGATCCCTGGCGGGCCGTGGCCACGGTGGCCGCGTCTCCGGCCAGGGATCCGGGGCCTATCTGGCTCCCTGGCAGGCCCCACCCCCTGGCCTGGGATAGGGCAAGGGGTGGCCACGCCGCCGCCGCCAGCTAGCCCTCGCTGCCGTGCGGCGCAGCTCAGCCTAGCCTGGCCCGGTGCAGCCAGAAGCGGCCGTTGGAGGCCGGGCCCGCGGCCGCAGCCCTGGATCCCCAGCGGGGGACGGGGTCGCCGCAGCCACCGGCGGCCAGGCCGGGGATCCGGG
>ML682005.1:24336204-24360935 GCA_007922195.1 Podocnemis expansa | reverse complement strand
CGGCTGCAGCGGCCCCGTCCCCCGCTGGGGATCCGGGGCCTGGCTGCGGCCGCGGCAGCCCCGTCCCCGGCCGGGGATCCAGGGCTGTGGCCGTGGGCCCAGCCTCCAGCGGCCGCTTCCAGCCGCACCGGGCCGGGCCAGGCTAGGCTGAGCCGCGCTGCAGCGCGGCCTCCCCTTGGCCCTATCCTGGGCCAGGGGTGTGTGGCCTTTTGGCTGGGGGCGGGGCCTGTCCTCCGGGGGCGGGCCCGTGCCCCGGGTCTTTCCCCGCCCCAGCGACGCCCCTGCCCTTGGCCACCCTTTCTCAAGCCCCTTTCTGCCAGGGGGCTTCTGTTAGTTGGAGCAGACCTCCTGGCTGCCCAGCAGGACAAGCGCTGATGGCTGAAAGTGGTGCTTAATTTGTTCAAAGGCTGAGCCCCAGCACCACAAAGCTTGACAATTCATACCACTGGCACCTGGGGGGTTGCTGGCTCATTTATGAAACAAATAATTACTCAAGTCCAGGCATTGATTCCATTTCAAATTAAGCACTGCCTCCAAGAAACGCAGTGAGGCAAGTTGGCTGCAGGTGAATCCAAGAGGAGGCTGGCCTCGTGCTGATTCTGCCTGGACTCTCATTTACCCTTTCAGGGCAGGCAGAGAAGCAGCCAGGTTTCTGGTACCTTGTCCACTCCACAGAGGCCTGGCGTAGCAGAGAAGGACACAAAGCTAATGACAACACCTGCCTCATTAACATTTAGAAAATGTGACTTTCCACTTCTTCATTGTGTTTTAAATGTCATTGGGCTTTTGCCAAGAAGACAAGATCTGAATGCCCCTCTGCCCCCCTGCAGTTGGGAGTGTGGCCACATCTCTTTCGAGTATCTAGCCTTGGCATGTTTTTCCGTACTGGGGTGACTTGAGAAAGCCAGGTGCTGCCTCAGCATTTCTGCCTTAGTGTTAGTTAGTAGATAGAGAGCAAAGCTACGTGGTATCCCTGCCAGGCCCCAGTGAGGTCTTTACTTCTTGCCAGTGCTGTACATACTCATTCCCCTTTTTACCCAACCAACTCTTTCCTCTAAGACAGATAAAATAAAAGCTAGAGTAAAGGAAAAAGAAACGATGGAGCCAGGTGGAAGGGGCCAGAGAGATTGTCACTCTCCATATCTGCACCTGGACCACTGCTGTCTCAAGTCTACAGAAAAACAGGAGACAAAACCTAGCTGGCAACAAAGCAAAAAATAGGTGAGGATTCAAAATGTCCCATCACATGATAGGGGTCAATGAATGTCCAGATGTATTATAGGACTCAGAATCCACTGACTGTAGTAATGTTTGTTATATTAAGGGTTAAATCCTAACCACAACTACATGGGAACACAAGGGCAGGAGGATACAAAGACTTCCGCTTACAAGAGCAGACTGTTTGCAGCAGAGCGCTCAAGAAAGAGAGCACTAAAAGAAACACCCAGCTAGTAAGCCAGTCTGCACACATCATCAGCAAGAGGGTTGTTTAGGGAGTTTCTTAAAAGCACTAGTTGAGAGCAGCTGGGTGACAAGATTTCTATAGCAAAGAATGACCCAAGAAACATCTCTTCTCCCTAGGTGTGACAGCCAGGGCAAATTTTGAATCTAAAAGTATGACCTAACCTAGTTCCCGTGTCTTTCAAGAAATGTTTCTGTTTGTAAGGAAATGAATTAATAGAAATGAGAAATCACAGAGCTGCTGCTTTATAGGCATAAAATAACCATAGTAAATTCTTTTGAAGCACCCAATACTTTTTTTCCTTAGTTTTCCAACACTATTGTGTTTTTACTTTATAACATCTGTTTAATCCCAAAGGAAATTATATATGTGTACTGTCTGGTTAAGAATTACTGGAATGACCAAGCTAAAGATTTCTAAAGATAGTATTTAATGAAATAGGATATCCCTGGGTAACTGTCATTGCATAGACCAACTAGCTATAATATGGAACTTATGCTTCTCAATGGATTTTACATCTGGGAAGGCACATATTACAATCTCTTATGGTGATCCCATACATCAGTGGTTTTCAGCTGCCATTTTGGACAAAGGTAATGAAAAGCAATGTAAAACAAGTATTGTTTCATCTTAAACAATATTCTATCCAACCTAAATGTACAACTCATAAAACTTGTGAAAATTAATCATTAAATTAAAAGCAAGGTGTCAGTCATTTGATTCTAAAACATGAATATTCTAAATGCAGGTGGCCAAAGGGCAAAATTGAGATATGCATTTTTTTCAGTAGATTTTAAACATTAATGCATTTGATCCTTTTTAGCTTGTTGCAAATGCATACATTATGTTGCAAACTAGTCTAGTAAGATCTTAACCATAGTAAATGTAAATAAATGTTATGTTTATGGCCAATCAATTAGCTGAAAAAAATGGGTGTGCCATGGAATTATTTGTCTCATTGAAGTGCGCTGTGTTGCTGAAAAGGTTGGGAACCACTGCCGCACATTATTAACTTACTTAACAATGGCCAGGTAGTCTGTGAAAACATGTACACTATTGTAATACTATTAGGGAATAACAAACTTGTGCAATTAATCTCACATATTCCATTTAACAATGTAGGCATTATTAATCTTATTCTCTGTAGAACGCTGTCACTACTACAAAAGTAAAATTTGTTGCATGCCTAACTCTCTTTCCAATTGGACGTGAAGGGCACAAACGGATCCAGTCCTATTCTCTGATCGGACACCAGTCTATAATAATTGCATCTAATCTTTGAACCCTTGTACTCCTTAGCTCCACTGGGTCTTGGTAGTGACTGGTCATTGTTCCTATCTCTGGGTTGATCAGTGAATATCCACACTCCAAAAAAGCACCAGAGCCTGACCCATGTCAGTTGCATCATGATATGGGTACACTACACCTACGCTGACATAAGGACAACCACACTGGATCAGACCAATGGTACATCTAGCCCAGTATCCTGTCTTCCAACAGTAGCTGATGCCAGAAGCTTCACAAGGAATTAACAGAACAGGTAACAGCAAATGGTCCATCCCCTGTCATCTATTCCCAGCTTCTGGCAACAGAGGGGAGGGACACTTCAGAGTGTGATTTTGCTCCCCTGCCAACATACCTGCCATTGCCCATTGTGGATGGATTGATTTAGTCAACAAGAGTATTCTCTTTTGTTGGCTTAGAGCAGCTACACTGCAATCTTACAGCAGGGTAGCTGTAGTAATGTAGCATAGGCATAGCCTTCTGTGTAGTCATAGCTTCAGGCTTGTGCTGTGAGATTATAAAATTGCAGTGTAGATATTCAGGCTCAGGCTGGAGTTTGGGGGCTGGGACCAGCTTGAGCCTGGTTGTGTATGCTGCAGTTTTATATTCCTGCATCCTGACTCCAGAAGCCCAAGCTAGCTGCATGTTTTATTGCGGCACAGATGCCCTCAGATACAGACTTTGTGTCGGACACACCTGTGCAGTGGGACCCCACAGTCCAGATGCCTAGATCCTCGAATCAGTGCCTCTGCCCCCCAACTCCTCAATCCACCTGACCATGGGAGCTCTGGTTTCCTAAAACGCTCTTCAGGGACAGTGTAACAGTAAACCATGGCATAGCAAAACAATTTCTTAAGCACCAGAATTTACTCTGGAACAACATAAGGGAATTACAAACACATGGAAAACATCACACTCCTGAATGTCTGTCCCCTCACTGATCTACCTAACTTTGTGTGTCCCTGTGTTACCTCAAAATTTAAATCTGCCTCAATCTTTCGGCTGTTAAGGCGATTCTTTTTGTTCACCTGAAAGGGAAATTGAGACTGAAACTGAAACCTCTGTATTGTGGGATAAAATGTGGTTCTCTTGCTAAAAATGGGTAAAACGCCCTAGTGGAAAGTATGGCTACAGCCCGCCGATCAAGAACAGACTTAGAGAAATGAACTCTTTGAAAACAGGAGTTAACATTTATTTTACAGAATTTTCTAGAATACAATGGGATTACAGAACTGAAAATGTTCAATTAGCTAACTAACAATATTTACTGATTAATTAACAATATTCAATTTAGTAATTAAAGTATCCAATTAACTAAATGATTAATTACAGCAAGCACAATATAAATTGACAGTTAACTTTCCTTTGTTACAGTATTTGAAGATTTGAAGACTTTCCTTTGTTACAGTATGTGAAGATTTCTAAACTCAAGTACAAACTTAACAGTGAATTCTAATAGTTTAAGTAAAATGCAGAAAAAATCATACAAATCCTAACAATGACCTAAATACCTAACGCTGACTATAAAAATGACTTAACAATTACATTTGAGGTTACAAAGATCCTAAAATCCTTAACAGTGTTCCCTCTAAGCCGATGATGCAGCTGAGCAACTTATGGATGCAGCTGAGCAAGTTCCTGGGCCCGGGCCGGGCCCCTCAGCCACTCACTGCCCATTGGCTCCCCAAGTGCATCCATAACTTGCTCAGTTGTGTCACCAGCTTAGAGAGGGAACATTGTATAGATTTTCTGATTGAGATGCCTCTCCGAATAGTCAATCTTCCATGAACTCCATGTCTTTCCTTTAGCAAAATCACAGCTTGTCTTGGCTTCTGCACATGACAAGCATAATACGCCATTGTCCTCAGAGTAAGAAAATAGCTGACCCGATTTGACATGCTGCACCTCTCCAGATTCCATAGTCTCAGTTGTAATTAATTCATTTAGCCATGCCATCTTAAAACTTCCAATACCTTTATATTTCTTGACATCAAGCCATCCCACAAAGCAGCTTCACAAATTCATAACACAAAATGACAAAGCGTACAGCCAACAGTTTGGTGCAAGACAATTGCAGTGGTGACTTGAAAAGGAAACAATACGTTTCCTTACACATCAACATTCCCCTCCCCCCCACATGGCATGAGCTTACCCCCGCTTCTAACCTGCCCCCAGCGCGGGAGCCCCCACCCCGGCTCCTCCACTCCCCATCTTCTGCTCCCCACCAGTCCCGATCCTCTGGCTCCTCCGCTCCCCGCCAGCCCCGATCGTCCAGCTCCTCTGCTCCCCTCCAGCCCCAATCCTCCACTCCCCACCAGCCCTGATTCTCTGGCTCCTCTACTCCCCGCCAGCCCCAATGGTCCAGCTCCTCCGCTCCACACCAGCCCTGATCGCCCGGCTCTTCCACTCCCCGCCAGCCCCGATCCTCCGCTCCCCACCAGCCCCAATCCTCCGGCTCTTCCACTCCCCGCTAGCCCCAATCCCCCGGCTCCTCTTCTCCACACCAGCCCTGATTGCCCGGCTCTTCCGCTCCCCACCAGCCCCAATCCCCTGGCTCCTCCGCTTCTGCTTCTGCTCCCTGCCAGCCCCACCCCAGGCTTCCTGGCGCCCAGGAGAAATGTTTCTGGGGCCAGGCATGGCTTGTGGCTGCTAGACCTGTGCTGGGGTCAGGGGTTGTTGTGCCTCACTGGTGCAGCTTAGAGGGAACATTGCTTAACACCTATAATAATCCTTAACAATTACAAAAATACCTAACTACTATAAAAGCAAGGAGTCTTGTGGCATTGAAAGACTAACAGATGCTTTGAAGAGGGAGAACTTACAGAACTGGATGAAAATAAATGCAGGAGAGTGTAAGAAATGGGATCTACACTCCCCTGCATTTATTTTCATCCAATTCTGTAAGTTCTCCTTCTTCAAAGCGTCTGACAAAGTGGGATATTCTCCCATGAAAGCTCATGCGATAAATAAATCTGTTAGTCCTTAAGTGCCACAAGACTCCTTGCTTTTTTTGCTTTACTAGACTAACACAGATGCCCCTTTGGAACTAAAAACTATAGAAATATTTAACAGCTTTAATACTTAAAACTATAAAAATACCAACTATAGCATTCAACAAATGGTGATCAGGCACTTGTTGAATGGGTGAAGGAAGGCAATTCCACTCGAGCTGCACGCACTCAACTAAATTGAAATAAGCAAAAACCTCAAATCAAAATAGCAAGTCCAGACCCAGGACTTGCTATTTCGAATCAGGAGAGGGGCACCATGGAAGGAGTGGCAACATGGCTCCCTCACTGGGCTATGCCCCCACCCAATATATACAAAAAGGAAGGCAACCTGGGAAGGAGAAGGGCAAAAGTGTTATTTTGAAATAATGGTTATTTTGAAATAACATGTCCAAATGGCATTATTTCAAAATAACCACTTTGAAATAACAGACAATTTGAATTAAAGTAGGTTTAAGCTATTTCAAAATAACATCTCTCGTTTCAAAATGACAGAGCTTGTCATTTCGAAATAAGAAAACGTTGTGCGGACCCAATCTTTTAAAAATCAAAATAACCAGTGTTATTTCGATTTAAAAGATACGTGTGGACATACACCTCTTCTTATTGAAGGGGCAAATCCTCTTCACTTTCTCTCAGCCTGAGGGATCAGTGTCTGACACTCTGGTTCCAGGAATCAGATTATCAGGCAGGCACAGTCCTGATCCCTGTCTGAGGCCTAGTTCAGTCTCAGTCCAGTTTCATTTCTGAGGGGAGGCCACCACACAGTCATCTAACCCTTGTGCAGAGCATAGCGGGGTGTGCATGCCTTAGCTGGAGCCCTCTATAAGTATTGGAGTACCTAACCAACTGGATGGCCCCCTTGCGCATCCTTTTTTTTCACATGCTTTTCTCCCCATAGACTACTGTGAGGAATCTTCTCAAAGAGTCTGGGTCAGCCTGCTGACAGTCCCTGTCTCCAAGCAGACTGCTGCCAGTTGACAGGCTGCCAAACTCCATTCTGCAGTAGTTACACTGTTCATATTCACAAAGCAATTATACTTATCTTAAGTGAACACACTAAACTGAGAAGACCTTGTTGCTTACAGCTGGGGAGTAGCATAATAAAGATTTCACAGCTTATATGAACAAGCCAAATAACACAAACATATTCAAAACATACAAAGAACTGGTTATCCACAATTAGAGCTACCAGATACCAAAGCCTGGAAAGGAGGACATGAAAGTACAAAAAGGAGGACATTGGAGGACACATGGAGAAAATGTAGTATTAATGTAAGTCTTCTGTTTTTAGGGGGACCTGGAATGCTTTCCCCTAAAATTAAGGTATTCCAGGGGATTCCAGCATACTTTAACCCCGTAAGTAAAAAGCCAGACAAAATCATGTATTTTAAAATGCCTGCCAGACAGAGGATGTGAAGGTAAAAAGGAGGACATATCCTCCTTTTGCCTAACATCTGATAACCCTATCCATAATCAGCTTTTGTCAGCTACGTAACAAACCCATGATACTTCTATTTTCAGAGATATTCGCAGAGGAAGAGCTGTATGAACCTTCAAAAATTTTCTCCATTAGAGAGGCTGTGTTAAGGAGTGGTTCCAATGAGTTCTAGGGTGAGGCTGACGCTGTTAAAGGAGGGGCTGCATTCTAAAAAGTGGAAGACATGTCAGGGCATGCTCCTTTATAATGCTACTGTTTTCACAAAATGGAGGCTGGTCACTGAACCTTTTGCTGAATGCTATATTTGCCATACTTATCTAAAAGTATCCTAACTTATAATTAAACACTTCCTAACTTTAACCAGGGGCGTCGCTGGCGCCAGGCACACGGGGCCCATGCCCCAAATCCTGGCACTAGTGCCCTGGGTCGGGCGAGGTCCCACGTCTCCCGGTCTCTGGCCTGATCGGGCCGGAGATCCGGGGCTCAGCCGCCTGCAGCAGTGGCAGCCACTCTGGCCTCATCCCTGGCTGGGGATCCGGGGCCCAGCCACCCACAGCTGCTCCCAGCCCCATCCCTGGCCAGGGATGCTGTGCCCAGCCACCCGCCCACAGCCACTTCCGGCCCTGGCCCCAGCCGGGGATGCAGGGCCCAGCCACCCATGGCGGCACACAGTGGCTTCCGGCCCTGTCCCCTGCAAGGGGGTGTGGTCTGCGGGCTGGGGACAGGGCCTGCAGGCCAGGGGCAGGGCCTGGGCTGGTGCCCTGGGTCCCTCCTTGGGGCAGCAACACTCCTGACTTTAACTATTACTTAATGACTAAGTTAACACCTGCATTAATACTAATTTAAAGCTTCTTAAAATAATGAAAGTAAAAATAAAAGAAACCTTACACAGGGAGACAGAGCAATTAGATCTTCACACTGGCACAAGTTCTCACTTGTGATCCATTTTTCAAGTTTCTTGTTCAGTTTGAGCTCAAGGTTTTCTTTGCTAGGAAACCAAGCTGTCATATCTTCAGGGGCATCGCTGGCTGGGGGAGGGACCTGGGGCATGGGCCTAGGCCCCGCCCCTGCCCCCAGCCTGCAGGCCATGCCCCCTGGCCAGGGCCAGGCCCAGGCGCCACCGTGGGTGGCCAGGCCCCACATCCCCACGCGGGGAGGGGACTGGTGCAGCCGCAGGCAGCTGGGCCCCAGATCTGTGGCCCGATTGGGCTAGAGATCTGGGGCACTGGCGCTAGGGTTTGGGGCACGTGCCCCGGAATGCCCAACGCCAGCAACACCCCTGCATATCTTCGTACTGGCACAAGTCCTCGTACATGGATTCTTTATGGATTGTATTTACTAGGGAATTATTGTACATTCTACCACTTTGGAGGAGGAACATGAACTTTATTTTGTTAATCTTTCTTTTTACCCAGAACATCAACACCATAAGTGTGATAGCTAAGGCACTCTGTGCTATTAATAGCATTACAATGGGGTGGAACAAAATATTTAAATATTTACTGGTTGTAGGAGATAGTCCTAAGAATATTCTCCACCAGCTATGTTTTGAAATTCCTCTAATTCATTCCATTACCTGTTCAATTTGCCTTGCGGAATGCTGCACCATAATGAATTCATTTCGTGCAGTTTCCTTTACGTTTTCTACCTGTTCCTGTAAATTAGGATGTTTTATTGATTCTTTAACTAAAGTGACATTTATGCATAATGGAATTGGGCTTATTTGTTCATATAATTGATATTGGTCTCTAATTTCTTTATAAACTGTTAGGGGTAAAGTGTATTTAACGTCACACTGTACTAAAGACATAACGTTATATAAACATTGATTCTCAAAAGGATCATGAACAACATCATATACATATTTCACTTTAAACAATGTGCACCGACTTCTGATACATACACAAGTTTTTCCAACATATATAATAAATGATTCATTTGAGGAACATGGTTCTAAACGACAATAACACTCTCCTTTATCTCTGTTTAGACAAAGATCACATGATTGGATAGCACTACTATTACAAACATATCCAATACCTAATTCCTCATTACAAGCTTCAAGTTCTGCAGTTCTGCAAGTATCATGTTGTCTTATTGCCCATAACCTATATCCAGTTGGTTGCATTACACTAGAATTTACATTTATTCCTAATGCGATTACTGGAGATATCCATTCTACTTGAGCCTTAGAAATAGTGACTACATACACAATAATCTGATCATCCTGTGGATTGTAAGTAAAACTGATCATTTTCCACCACCCCTGTAAACCCGTTTCCAGTTTAGATACATTTCCACATTACACTTCTTATTTCTAAAGGTAAAATTCCACTCATACCATCTCTAATAATAGCTTTTACTATATCATTTACCCATACTTGTGCTTGCATAAAAGCTAAAGCTAAAGATAAATTACTTTGTAACATTTCCACTCCATCTAGAATGATCTGTTCTTTGAAACTTTTCCCATTCTGGAAGTAAATTTGCTGTTATATGTTCGCTTGAACTCATTTCTGTTAAAGAAGTTTTTAACAGTTTAGCCAAGCTTCTCAACTGTTTACCTATCATACTTGATTTATTTGCTAATATCTCTACATCTATACTATTAAGAATTCCTAATCTGGTTCCTGTGCCTCCTAAAGCAGTGTCAATTATATTTCTTTTCTTCCTATTCTTTGCAGTCTCTGGAAACACCTGAGTGTATATCCATCTTTTCCATCCCTGATCTAAAGGTTTTGTATAATTCCAACACTGTGGTTTTAGTGAAGAAAGTGGTCTTAGATTTACCATAATCCTTTTTGCTGAATATGTGGCATCTATCATGAATTGCTTTTTAATGTCTGTTTTAACCACATATGGGCCAATATTCATTATTATTGGTTTTGACACCCAAGTGAAAGGAAAAGTATAACTAAAATCCTCAGTAAAGATTTTCCATTTTCCACTTTCACGCTGTCTTGTAATGGTGTCATCTATTTCATAATGATTATAAAACATTACTTGTTTTCCATATCATATATTACATACTTTTTCATTAATGATATATCCTTTCTAGTGATAATGCATATCTGTGTTTTACATTTAAATGTATGTTTACTGAGACCTCCTTTTGGGTCTTCAATGGTTAACTTATATCTTGTTCCAAGATATTTATTATGGAACCATTGTGCATGTATGTTTGTTGTATTAATGTTGCTCCATAATCCAATATTCCATACAAAGATACCGCATCAAGACTCGTTTCCTGATTCTACTGCTTCAGCATCTGATCACACATTCACATTTGGTCCTTCTATAATAGCACATTGCCAATTACCTGGTATTGCTATTTTTCCATATATTTTACCCTTATTCAAGTTATTATCACATCCATATATAGGTGGTTTAGGGGCTGAGTAATATTGTGGATGAGTTTCAACTCTTCCTTGTTCTACAGAATTGAATTTTAGAGAACATTTATGCAAATATTGTGTCGCTATACTTCTTATAGTATTTCTTTGTGTAATAGCCTCTAACATACCTATCATTATAATAAAGACACTCCTTTTATTTATAGCTCCCTGTCTATCTATTTTCTGTAATGTAAATTCATACCCTTGAACATTATTTATTTTCCAAGGCACTTTGGATTTGATTAATTGAATTGTGGTATCTTTTTCCTATTTTTCCCTCACTGATACTTTTGCTGCATTTTGTATGTATCTTAATGCTGATGGTTGGTATGATGGTCTGATGTAATCTTCTAATTGTGCAGTCACAGTTTAACAGTTGCAGTCAGGGCTGTCTCATTTGCAGCACCATAGCAGTAGAACAAGTATGCAAAGACCCAAAAAGACAAGCACAAATACCACTTCATCTTCCATTAATTGGAATCTGAAAAGAAATAAAGGCAAGAGTCCCTTCCTTTCCTTTAACTAAACTCTCTCTTTATTTATATTATTTTTTTCTATTGGCAACAAATTCATTCCATTAAACTTACAAACATATTTAGTGTCTTTAACTTCTATTTTCACTTAATTTTCTTAACAATATTTCTACTAACAAACTTTTGCTTTACTATATTACATATATTCTTTTTTCTTTTCTTATGTTTGTTTCTAATCTTATTCTTCTTCCCAAATCACCACCTCTTTTAAATCAATTCATGTTCCTTCAGTTTTTCTTAGGATATCTTCCCCAATAACTCCATAACCTCTGGAACCAAAATGTTTAAAACTGATATGGTGGTTGGTTCCTTTCCTTCCCATTTTAATAAATACAACCTTATTAATTATCAATTATTTCATATTTATTGGATGCAGGTGGAGGAGGATTCAGATTGTATACATTGATTATGGATATAGAATTTAGAATAAGTTGACAAAATTGAATATTAACTTTAGCTAGATACTTGATTTCTATTGGGACTACAAGATGATGCGTAAAATAATCTCTAGTTAATTTTATAATAGGTTTTTCTTAAAATTCTTCGTCTCTTTCTCTAATTCCTCATCCCAATTTTCATCTTCTTCTCTAGTTCCTCTCCATAGTTCCATAAGTCTTTCCCTCTCTCTCTCTGTTCATTTTCATCCATCTCCTCACTATCCTCATCCCATTCTTTGTTCCATTCCTCTTCCTCTCTAAATGCTCCTCCTTCCTCTACAATCTCTTCTTCCTCCATGACATCCCATTCCACTATCTCCTCTGCTCCTATTTCTAATTCTTCATTGAAGTTAGCCATTTCCTTTTTATCTACTCTCAATCTGTTCTGACTCTATCAGTAAAAATAATACACCTTACTACCTATAATGTATAACAAATATCATTATTAGTTTCTTAACAAATATTCTTGAAACAATAAAGAATATACGTGTCACTAACGATTTGAATATAACATAGTAACATTTTTATTTTAAATGTAGTATACTCTAACTTATTTATACACTTTCTTTGATTATCATTTCCTTTAGGTCAATAATATTGCCTCATTTAGAACATCAGTTCCTATAATTTCACATTTATTGCTACCCAGATTTAATAATCCAGATATGTGGTTAGTACCTTTCCGTCCTATTCTTGCAAATATGGGTTTACTTAATGAAATATATATACTGTAATTATTAGTATAAGCTGCTGCATCAGATACAGGAGGTGGTGGATTTAACTCATAAATATTTACAATAGATATTTAATCCAGATTTAAATTATAACACTGTATATCTACCGTATCTTCATATTTAATCATGGCAGGGAGTATAATAGAATGAGCAATGAGATCCCTCCCCAATAGAGCAATGGGCCGATTTGGATCCCCTCTCTTTATCATATTTTCTTCTTGCTGTTTGCAGTCTTTCCAAATCTTCTCCTATTTCCAATTGTCTTTCATTTATTTCAAGTTCTTCCATAACCACATTGTTTTCATCCTGATGTTCCTCATTTCTAACCTTTTCAAATTCTTCAAGATGAGCCATCTCTTTGTTATTCTACTTACAAACTATTTGTAATAAAAACAAATCTTTACTATTTATACTCAATACTATCTTTTACCTTAGAATAAGAAAGAATATTCAAACTTTACATATGCATATATAATATTTTTTACTTAGCCATGTGTATTATGAAAAACAGACATCTAAACACTGTATTTTTATGAAAATCTTAATGTCATCCTTTTAAGATCAATTTGGCACCGTAATACACTTAAAGCATCTATTCCCAAATATCCATTACCACTTTCATCCAGTTCTTTCACTCCAACCCTTATTCCACAAATTAGTCTATCTACAATTAGAATATTTATTGGAGCAGTCACCCATACTTAATATGCAGTCATCTCGAACCCAGTCATTGACCTTCTATGATCAGTTAGAGCATACATCCAAGGATTATTCTTTGCATACAACATAGTAAGCGCTGCTCCAGTATCTATTACAAAAATTTGTGGAAATTGAAATGTCCCACTGTGAATTCTTCCATTTACTGCCAAATGAAAAAATTTGTCTCTCTGTACTGGCAATTCCTGGATCTCTACGTATGTTTTCACTACATTTTCACATTCCATCTTCCACCTATTCAGATTATACTAAAAGAATGATAATATTGAGTATGTTACTAAACTCTCCCTCATTTCTCTGTTACTAAACATATATATAAAAAAATCACTTTATTACTATCTTCTTTTTTTAATTGTTTTACATATTTTATTGAGTTTAACTATTTCCTATTCTTTATTACTATTTTAGCTCCCTACCTTACACTACCTTAACCCCTATTTTACCTTACTACTACATCAATGTGTTATTCACAATAACTGGAACAGGATGCCTCAGCTGAAATCAATGGAACACCTCAGATCTTTAAGAATTTTAATCCCTATTATTCCATATGCATCTTCCTCTATTTTCCTTAGACCAAACTCCACATTCAGAATCTTCCTCTTTCCAACTCTTATGGTTAGAGGAATTGTTGTCTTTACTTTTCCTGGTATTCCTAGTATACTAATCATTTTATGTGATCTATGGAGGAGAATTCTTGGCAGCGTTGTTACATTCAAAACTGAATGTGTGGATCTTGGATCTATGTAGAAGATTTGTCCAATTTCTTCATTGTCAAAATTTACATACATCATTACTAGCAATTCATTCTGGTTGTCTTTTAATAGTGGAGCTATGATATTCATACTGTATTAAATAGGAGTTGTTGGTTCCAATTGATTTTCTGTTTGAGCGGCTTTTTCCTCTATAGATTTAAGTATATCATACTGGAACTCTTCGAGTAAGCTGTCTATTTCATTAACCCTTTGTGTGAATTGAGTTTTTGGTTCCTGTCAATTTCCAAAGGGATAGCCGTGTTAGTCTAGTCCAGTAAAAAAACAACAAGCAGTTGTGTGGCACTTTAAGACTAACAGATTTATTTTTTGCATGAGCTTTCGTGGGAGAAGATCCCACGTCCTCAGATGCTTCGAAGATGGGTGAACTTACAGAAAGGAATGAAACTAAATGCAAGGGGGTGTAAAACATAGGATCAGCTCATAAAGTAACAGCAAATCAGAGCAGTTTACAGGCTCAAAGAATGGGAAGCCTGAAGTCAAATTACCCTTTGTAATGGGAAAAGAACCCATAGTCTCGACTGAGTCCTGCTTTCACAGAATTTAGCTTGCATATTAATTTGAGTTCAGCTGTTTCTCTTTGGGGTCTTGATGTCCCGGGACATCAAGAACTCTTCAATTTCCTTAAGACTAATTTCTGGAAGTTTTCCTCCTTCTTGTTCCAATATTCATAGCATTTCATCCTCTATGAGTATATCTTCTTCAATGCGTTATGCCATTCTTACATCTACATCAGAAGAACTTTCCTAATCACTCTACAACCTTATACTATTTTATTTATTTACTTTTATTAACTATTTATTTTACTTTATTTTACCTCAATACATCACATTGTTTTAAAACTCAATCTCCTTTCCATTTCTTCATTTGTGAAGAATGGAACCATTTTAGGACCTTCCTTTTCCCCTGCTTAACTTCTAACAAATGTACAGTAGGGCTAGCTTTATTAATTATTTTCACTGGTCCTTCCCATATGGGACACAAAACATGATCCTTTTCTTTACACTGTCTATGCATGACTCTATTACCTATTTGCCATTTTTGTCGGTGTAAGATTGGTCCTAGTTTTTGATCCATCTGTTGAGCTTTTACTTGTAATGCTATGGCTAATTGTTTGTGAGCCTTGGAAACATATTTTAAAAGCTGTTGCATCCCTTGATCAGTTAGTATTTTAGGTTGCATCTCATCTGGAGGATTTCCAGCTATCCACCATTGTTCTGGCAATCTCATGTTCCTTCTAGTCATAGCTTTGAATGGAGTTACTCCATGAGATGCTACTGTTCCTTTATATAGCCATCAATATTAAAGGTAATTTCTGATCCCAGTCTTTACCGTGTAGATTTACTACCTTTCTCAATGCTGTTTTTATTGAGGATATCCCACTATATGCAGCCTTTGTTTAATTCTAAATGCCTGGCACAACCCTTTTATTATTTCACTTACAAAATGTGGACCTTGATCTGAATCTGTTTCCTTCAGGATTCCCATCTTGAAATAATTTGATCTACCAATACTTTTGCAATGGTTAGGGCTGTATTATTTTTAGTGGGAATTGCTTCTACCTATTTAGTAAAAGGGTCCACTATTACTAAGCAATATTTGTTTCTCTTGGTCATTTGTGCAAGTGGACCAATATAATCAATCTGTAATCTGGACCATGGACCTTCAATTCAAGTCTCTGGTGTCCTAATGTTCCCTCCACTATTTTATTATCTGCATTGTTAGCTGCACAAGGGAGACAATTATTTACATATTGTTCTACATCTGCTCTCATACTAGGTCACCATCCTGCTATTTGCAATCTATCAAGAGTTTTATCAATGCCTAAATGTCCATGATTATGTGCCAAAGCTATTATTTCCGTTCTAAGTTCAAATGCACCACCCACACAGGCATGTCATCTTTTGTTTTTGTGGCTAACGCTAATCCTGTTTCATGCTGTTTAACATTCCAGCCTTGACAGCTACCTTTTTCCACTGATTTCTTTATTTCAGGATCCCTTTTTTGTAATGCTACTAGATTAATTTGTTCTGTTAGTTCTTTTCCTACACTGGCTACTGGAGATGTTTCAAACTACATTTTGGGTTCCCACAGCGTCCCTCCAGGGCTCCTAATTTAGCTTGTTCATCTCCCTTATTCTTCCATTGAGCCTCTTCTGTTTTCTTTTTATGAGCTTTCGTTTTTCCTATTAATAATGGTTGAAGCCTTCTTTGGGCTAAATTCCATAAAAATATTAACTTTTTGGAATGAGCTATAGGCTTATTGTCTGCTGATTTCATTCCCCTCTTTTGCCATTGAGGCATCCGATCCACTATGGCTCTTAGCACCCAGCCAGAATGTGTGAAGATGGCAACTTCCTTTTGTTCTGGGACATTCTCTAATACCACAGTCACAGCTACTATCTCAGCTACTTGACAGGAATGGGGTAAGCACTGTTCTTTTAAAACTGCTTCATCAGCAATTTTGATTGCTGCATATCCAGTGTGAGGCCATCCTTCTCTGTGATAACTAGACCCCTCTACAAACCAGATCTCATCTACTTCTTTTACTATCTGCAGTATTGCTTCTCCTTGGAACAATACAGGACCTTCTGGAAGGATTTCTAGTAAAGGATGCTCATGCTGTTCTTCTTCTATTACAAGTCCATACAGGACTGGGGATAAAGCTGGAACTTTCTCCATGCTTACATTTTTGTTTAGCAAAGCTAGTGTCTATTTAGCCAATCGAGGGCTGGAGACGTGGCCATCATTAATTAATACATACTTTACAGGGGAATGTGAAGTTTTTTAATAGAACTGGAGATAATCCCACTAGATACTCCCAATGTTATAAAGCCCATACTAATGCTAATACCTCCTTTTCACATGAAGTGAAACCTTGTTCTATTCCATTAAGATTTCTAGAGGCATAAGCTACAGGTCTTAATCCAGTACCATGATCTTGACTAAGTACTGCACTCATTCCAGTATTTGTGGTAGCTAACTGAAGCACATAAGGTTGTCCTAACTTTAGATAGGCCAAAGCTGGAGCTTGGGCCAATGCTTGTTTTAATGCAATAGAAGCTTTCTGCTGATCTGAGCCCCATTCCCATTTAATACCTTTCCTTAATAATTTATATAACGGAGCAGCTTTTTCAGCATAATTTTCCACAAAGTCTCTGGAGAAATTGGTCATCCCTAAGAATGACCTGAGAGTGGAAATATCTGTTGGAGCTGGTAATTTCTATAATAGTTCCACTCTCTGTTTATCTGGTGAAGGTCTTCCTTGTCCTAAAGTGACTCCTAAGTAATTTACTTGCTGTAGACATATCTGAGCCTTTTCAGGGCTGATCTTAAAACCTGTCTCTTTTATTTTGTGCAATATCTGGTCTAAGATCTCCAAATTTTCTTCGTTAGTTTTTGTACTGATCAATACGTCATCCACATAGGATATTATGCTATCTTTACTGGGCATATTATCCCACATTTTGATTACATGCATATGGCATATAGTAGGTGACAAATGAAATCCTTGTGGAGTTCTGTGAAAACATAACTGTCTACCTTGAAAGGTAAACGCAAATTTATATCAACAATCTGGATGCAGTGGTATAGAAAAGAAGGTGTTTGTCGAGTCTAAAACTGTAAATCATTTAGCTCCTTCTATTATAGAAGCCATTATTTCAGGATATTTGGCTACTACTGGAGCAGTCATGGGAGTTACTTTATTCAAAGGCCTAAAATCAATAGTTATTCTCCATATTTTTCCATCTGTTCTTTAAATGGGCCAAACAGCAGCACTGTTTATACTTTGCTGTTCTACTAAAACTCCTTGATTTAATAGTTCCTGGATAGTTTTTGCTAAACTTTCCTCTGCTTCCTTAGGGTACCTGTACTGCTTTTGAGGTGGAAGATCAGGTCCAGTAATCTAGATCTCAGCATCTATCTTTCCACATTTTGCTTTATTCTTTACCCATACTTCTTTATGCTTTAGAGCTATTTCTAAAATTTCTTTGGACAAATAAGGCCATTTTATTTCTTCCACTGCCTTAAGAGCAGCCATTCTATATCCTGCTTCTATTATTACAGGTTCTATGGAGATGCCTGTACCGTCTGAAGGTATATTCCATAATATGTTATTTACCAAATCTATTATCACCTTAAAACTTTTTAAAATGTCCATGCCTAGTATTCCATTACCATCTTAATTAATTAGGCCAAATTGCCCTTTTCCGTAATTGTTTCATAATTTAAAGTTTATTAAACGACTAAATGGCACTCTACTTTCTGCTTCATTGAACCCTGCAAATTTCGTATTGCTACTGGAGATCCAAATAAATTCTGTTTCTTAGTACTGATCAAGGAAAAAGTGGCACCTGTATCAACTAACATATTTTGTCTGAATGCTCCCTTATTAAATTCTACATATACTATAGGTATCCCCCACTTATCTTGATCTAAATGTGCCACTGGGTCAGCATACTCCTTGTCTGACATTAGGGAGATGGGGGGCGCTTGGCTTCCCTATTGTTGATCTTTTGGTAGAGGAAAGGCAGAAGGAGCTGGACTTTCATGATTGGCCAACCTCCTCAGGAGTGCTCCAGTAGACAATCCATCAATTTTATCCCATGATTCATATTGTGACAATTTTTTCCAAGCCCATGTTCTTATTGAATTGGGTCTTCCTGAAGAAGGGCCATCCTGATGAAAATCGGAATTTTTCTTTTCCTTATTCTTATTCATTTCTTCATTTTGCAGCTTCTTTGTTTGTTTGCTTGCTGATTTCTATTTCTTCTGTGAGCCATTATTTGAAAAGGTCACCATTGCAACCTTATCAAAACTTCTTTTCAGAACAGGAGCGGTTTCTCTTTGAATCTCATATAATGCTTTCACCCTTTCTTCTATACATCTTAAAGATGTGAGCTCTGGATTAAACACAACCATGGCTGTCCTTATATTGGGATTGAATCCAAGCAATCAAGCTTTCTTAAATGGAAGTACATCATAGCCTATAGCAGGTGTGGCCAAATCGTGGCTTGGGAGCCATATGTGGCTCTTGAATGAAAAAGTGTGGCTCGTGGAAGAACGTCAGCAAATCTTTTTAGTAGGTAAAAGTATATGGATATATGCCTCAGTGTAGCTCTTGAAGGTTTAATAATCAACTTGTGTGGTTCTTGAGTTCCATAAGTTTGGCCACTCCTGGTCTATAAGATCCGGATCATCATTTTCTTGTTCAATTTCATCCCTTGCTAATCCTGTATGCTTGAACACTAACTTCTTCCTAGCTATATATGTTTCAGGTCTCTCTCCTGGTTGTTGTTTTTCCTTATGAAACCATATAACTGGGTCTTCACCAGGAAAGAAGAATTTTAAAACTTCAAGTTCTATTATGTCCTTATTTTGTTCTTTTACATTTTGTATAATATAGGGAAGCCCTATTAACTCTTCCATTCCTATGCATTCTTTTATTACTGCAGACACATCCCTTGCTGTTAACTTTGATATTCTTGCTACCCTAGTTAACCATTTGATAACTGAATCTCTATTTAGAGGACCTAAAGATTTTCCCAATGTTTTTATTTGTTCTGGAGTATACGGTTTTTCTTCCATATGTATTTCAGTTCCTGTTATTCTGCCAGCTCTAGTTTTTTTTTGGATACCTGAGTGGTTATTACTGGTGCTACTGGAAGTGGTCTCTTAAGTTCTTCCAGTTCTTCTGATAGGGCACTACAGGGAGATTCCTTCACCACCGTGATCCTAAAATCATCCTGGATATCTTCCCATCCATCATCTATGTCTATATCTTCCTCATCCCAAAGATGATCATTATTCTTTACTGCTGAAGTTATTCCTTTACTAGTTGCTAGTTCTTTCTTCAGAGCTTCTATTTGCTTCAAGAAAGCTGCATGATTGACCTTCCCTTTTTCTTGTGCATCTGAAAGCATTACTCTCACAGCAGCTTGGTTATCTGTAGCCATGTTTCTCAATTTCTCATTTTCTTTAACTGACCTCTCTGTTTCTTCTTTTCTTTCTTTGATTTCTTGTTGAAACATTCTCAGTTGAGTAGATTGAGTAAGCATCACAGTTCTTAAATTATGTGCTTCAGCGTCTAAGTTCTTCAGTAACTTGCTAGTTTTCTCCTTTTCTTCTTGCAGTTTCTGTTTTTCTACAATTAGTCTTCCTACTTCTCTATCCATAATAGATGCCACTAAAAATAATTCCTGCATTGCAACCTGTTTTCTTTCCTTTTTGGTAGGTTTTCCCTTAAAAATTCCTTTCTTTTCTGTGTGAATCCACTGATCCCATTGCTTAGTTGTTGAAAAGCTCCAGGTCCTTTGAATGCATCCTCCTTCCATGGACCTCCTTTTATTTTTTGCACAAAATCTTTCAAATTATCTCCCAACATTGTGTCAGGATTGCTAGCCTACTTAGGCTCCTGCTTCTGCTTTCTCAGCCTATTGTTTCTTTTCTGAGTACTCGTTCTAAATTCTGTAAAACTCTGCTGATCAGCAATACGGGACACCTTTTCCAGTGGGAAAATTACCTGCTATCTTGCTTAAGCAACAGCAGGGTTAGACACTGTCTCTGCCAGGACTGTCACCTGCTACCATGCTTAAAGCACCAACAGGGCTGGACACCTCCTCCAGCGAGCAATAATTGTGAAGCTGCAGCTCTTCACAATTTTCAAACTTCAGGGCACTTCCCCTGCAAAGCTATTAAATGCATGTGCCTACGTGAAGTGCTATTCCTTCTTCATACTGAACAGTGTCATATAACTAGATCACACCTTCCGGCCATCCTTAAAAAGTGCTCTAAAAACGCCAGGCTAGACTGTTGGGTGGCTGTTTACAGCACCCCAACCTACTTCTATTGCAATGTTTTTTTAAAAGACACCCAACATTGGATACCAAACTGCTATTTTCGTCACAGTTTGGCTAACCCTTTCCCAAAAGCCTTACAGCTCACCTTCCTATATAACACTCCACTAAACCACCTTAACACCTCAACATTTCAACTAAATAACCTTAAAAATCAGGATTTTAGGGATTTTTCATTTAAAAACATCAAGATACACCAGATTAATGTATATCCATAAATCCTAATTAATGTTCATGAGTGCTCATTAATATTAATAAATTCTCATTAATATTCATATAATCTAAACCAATATTCATAGAATCTAATTAATACAATAAATAAATATGCCTTTTGCTATTTTGACTCTGGTGTTTAAAATGAGCGTGGGACAAAAATCTCTGGTTACCCCTGGGTTTGGTCAGAATCCTTAGGAACACCAAGTCCACTCCAGCAAGGTCTTCTGTTTTAGGTTGTGAAACAACTTCTTAGCATGGAGAGAATATCTCTTTTAAATGCCTCTGACATCTTTTCTATCCCTGTGCTTCCACTGAGGAGTTTTTAGGTATCATCACCCCCTACTTCCATAAGCTTCGCAGCACATATTTAGTCAAAGTCAGTGGCCCTGCTAGCAGCAAACCCATTTTCCATTGTGGTAGAGCCAGTCATTGATAATTGTCTCAGCTTTCTAGACATCATTTCTCCACTAGATGTCAAGTTCCTGCCACAACAAAGCTTTAAGCCATACTAAAAGTTATACTGAAAACAGAGTTTGATATATAACATGGCATTTACAAAGCCAAAACAGAATTTGTAAGTTGGCACAGACATAAACCTCAAACTCTTACAAGGGTCTCAAAATGAATAATGCTTGAAATGGATCCTGAAATAGATGCAAGTAAAACAAAGGTTTTTCCAAATTAGGAATCTTGATTATCTGCACGTACAGGTTGGCAAGCTGGGCAATGAATGGCTCCTCCAGATGCCAATGCATTCTCCATATTCATGAGAAAACAGAAATCTAAGTTTTCTCTCCAAAAAGATCTGTACAAAATCCTTTGAAATCAATGAGTTTTATATGCTTTCAGTCATGTATCTCATCAACTTCAGTCTTGCACTGCCCATGCAGGACTGTCAGATGAATGATCACAGAATTTTTTTAGCTTTAACTTTGTCAGAACTGGTTCCATTGGTGTTCATCAGCATAATTTGTTCAACAACGCTTTGTGTAGCTGTTTTATTGTCATTTAGCTGTTTGCTTCTGAGCCAAGAAGGTCTTGGATAGAAACTCTCTTCTGATTCCATGCTTTTGGTTGATGAAGAAAATGCTTAATGTTTTTGCTTTATATTTGTGCCTTTGTCAGCAACTTCTTGTGCTCATTTCATTTGTTAACTGTTCACACAGCTCAAACTTACCATTTACAGTCTTGCTGCAATCCATTCAGATGGAACTTTTAACTCCTTGGGATAATACGCACATGGAACTAACTCATTTATTTTTAGTCATGCAGCTTAACATAATGACATGAGTTCCACTTTGTGTCATCTTGTATTATATGAGTGACAAACAGGAGCATTTCTGTCCACAAACTAGGCAATGTAGAGACTGCAGTGGATTTAAAATACTTAAAATGTCCAATGTTCAATGACTCCATGCAATTACTCTCTAAACATTCTCTAAACCATTGAATACATAATGCATCATTACTTCATAATTGCAGGATGTGTTCACAACAGACTGAATTATGCTCATTACAATCACTGAAAGCTTTTATAAAGGAGAGGAGTCTTATGAATGATCACAAACAATGTGGCAGCTGTCTGAAATCTGCTATATTCCTACAACTGCGAGGAAAAAAATATTTTGGAATGGTGGTAGGCTGTGCAGACAGCAGTTCATGGACTAAATTTAGTATTGGTGCAATGGACAATTAGGTTGACTCAAGGCTGGTCTGTCTTGCTGTACATCCCAATATCAGAGGCAAAGGAATGAGACCTTGCAGTTTTCATCAGCATTAAAGCTTGTTGATGCACACAGTCATATGCCATAATGAAGTAGAGAAGGGGAATATTTTATGAATGAATGAAATAGAGAACAGGAATATTTTAAATGAAAGGGGAATATTTTATATGGAAGATTAAGTGACCTAGCTCTGGAATGCCTGGTTGGTCCATGAAATCTATTGAGTTTGCATCAGCTGCCAATTTGAACATTTGTAGTGCATGGATTCTAAGAACTTAACAGCTCTGGCAGTAAAGTGAATATCTCTTAGTTTGTGTCTTATGGGCATATTCTTGATCATGAAGCACATTTTTGTTTATTAAGATACAGGAATTTATTAACAACATTCAAGAATTTGAAGGCTGGCACACTCTCTGGCACGATAGTGATAAACTATCAGTATATCATAAGTAATTTCTTAGACTTGATGACCAGCAGTTAAAAGAGAATAACCACTTTCAATCCTTCAGAATAATAAGTTGTGACATCACTGTGCATCCTTTGGAACTACAGATAAAGCTTTAGCAAACATGCTACATTTCCTTCCCTATAATATTTATTTAACCATTTTTTCCTTTGGTTTAGTTGAAGTTTTTAATTTTACATTAGCCTCATAAAACTAATATTTATAGTGACAGATAGTCATGTAAACCACCTTTCCTTTCTTTTTCACTTATATTGATGAAATAAGTAGCTTGGCTTTACTACAATACAGTTTAATATATGGAACGCATGACTGATTACAAGTCTGCATGTAGAGGAGGGGCTGTGGGTGTCTCAGTAATGGAAGACATTAAATAGTATGTGAGAATAATCTGGCAGACCAAATCAGCTATTGTTTGGACATTTCCACCCCAGATAAGTAGTTAGACTTGGTAATGGCATCACTGCAGCACTTAATTTAAGCACATGTCACAACTTGTGCCACAGTTACCATAAGAAAAGAAACTATGTTAAAAACAGGACTGTTTTCTCACTTAAATTCATGTTCTTATCTGAAAGCCATGATGGCAAAATATCAAAGTGGATAAACTGAAGTTGCTTGTTAAAAATGATATTCTCTTTGCTGGCAACATCAAAATGGATAGTGTTAAGTTGTGAGTAAGTCATACATTTCACCAACTTAAAATGTTGTGTATTATGGCAATAAATGGCAGCCTTACCTGGGTTTCTTATAGCTTCTTCCCCAGACTATCAGGAGGAATCACCACCAGGTCTCCCAGAAGGAGATAAGAACAACTAAATCCAAGCAATTGTGTGTGGCACATAGGTAAAGTTAGAAGGCTAGTGGAATCTGGAGTTCACCTCCAGTGCCATCCTAACTTCAGTGTTCTAAATTGTTTCTGAAGACTGGGGTAACTTTTGCCTGTTCATGTCTACATCCCTAGCTTCCCGTTATACATGCTTCACCTAAAATAAAAGAATTGTTGATGCTTAAGTTCTGGTTTTCATCCTCACTCTCAATAACCCAGTAAGAGATATGGCAGGGTCAAAAATCTGAGAAATTGAATCTTTTCCTGAACAGCACAAAGATGCACATGCAGAGATGTAGCCTGTTGGTTGCCAACAAAGTCAGCGGGGAATTGTGTCGTCAAATCCCCTGTAATAAAACCTTTCCTTATGTGTTTATTAAGTCATTGTGCTGTACATTGTGGGTATGATTTTCAAAAAAACTTTCATGACATAGAAGTATAAGGCTGTGTTCACACGGCACTTTTGTTTCGAAACAACCTCGTTGTTTCGAAACAAAAAAAACCATGTTCACACGACGCACAGTTGTTTTGAAACAAGGGGAAACTGTGTTGTTTCGAAACAAGTTAAACCCCATTTGGGGACGAAACAAACTTGTTTCGAAACCCTTGTTTCGAAACAAGGCGTGTGAACATGTTGTTTCGGAACAAAGTGTTCCGAAACAACAGTGGATCCTCAGCACCCTGGCCAGGGAACCCTCAGGACCTTGGCCAGGGTGCTGAGGGCTGTCCCTCAGCCCCAGAAAGGGGGCTGCAGCCCCCAGCGGGGAGGGGGGTGAGCTGCTGCAGGGCGGCTCAGCCCCCCGCCAGAGCTGCCCCCGAACACTGCCGGGGGCTGAGCCTGCAGCCCGGGCTGCTCCCC
>ML682005.1:24248414-24335804 GCA_007922195.1 Podocnemis expansa | reverse complement strand
ACTTGTTTCGAAATAACCCTGTGCGTGTGAACACAGCCTAAGTGGCATTAAGTGGAACATGTGCTCCTAAGTTGTGCTGGCACTTTAGGAAATCCCACCCTAGAGTTGTAGGATGGAAAAATATTGCATGGAAATGTCAGTTTAGGAGGCACATAGCACCCAGTTTATAATTGTCAGAGAGCACCTTTGACGCCTGCTAAGCACAAAGAGTCTATAAATAATTTCACAAGGAGAAGATTTTTAATGCCAGAGACCCCTTTAATTTGATACATAATGGCATAATAAGAACCAGTGGCTAGATTTTGAAGCTAGACAAATTCAGACTGGAAATAAGTCACAATTTTTTTTTTAAATCAGGGTATTTAGCCACTTGAGTCTTTTGATCAAGACTGGATATCTTTCTGAAAGATATGCTTTAGCTCAATCAGTTTTGGGTCTGATGCAGAAATTACAAGATGAAATTCTATGGCCTGTGTTACAGAAGAGGAGAAAATCAAAGAGGATGATCATAAAGGTCACTTCTGAACTTCCCCCCCCCCCCGTGAATCATTTACTGAATCAATAAAATGGCTTTCTATTTTCATTAAAGGTATTGCAATGAACTCCAGCAAACACAAGAGGGTGCAATGTGAACATGTACTTGGAAAAGTCCAGAGTAGTACCAAACAAAACCAATATGCTCTCTTTGTACTACAGCTCGGAATCATGAGATCCTTTCATACAGAACTGCTGCTTTGGCTATTAACGTTTTGCATTTTAAAAATGGCAAGGTGATAACAGAAGTTTTGGAATAAAATGTGCAAGAGCTGGTTCAGTCAGGCCAGTAAAAACTTCACAAAAGAAATGTGAAGTTACTATTTTTACTGTTCACATTTGATTCAGCATCCTTTATAAAATCGCTTTTCCCCAGATTTTAGCTATCACAATTATGGCAGCTGTCTTATGTCAGCAGGATTATTCATGAAAGCAGAGCTGAATTGTGACTATGGATTCTTTTCACAATATAACAGCTAATTTGCTTTCACTCTCCCTCTGTATGCTGTTTCCTAAAGTTTGAATCCTTACAAATGCTCTGATTTGCTGTTGCAGTATGACTTGATCCCATGTCTTATACACCCCTGCATTTATTTTCATCCAGTTCTGTAAGTTCTCCCTCTTCAAAGCATCTGACGAAGTGGGATATTCTCCCATGAAGGCTCATGAGATAAATAAATCTGTTAGTCTTTTAAGTGCCACAAGTCTCCTTGCTTTTTAAATTTTTCCCTGTTTTACTGTTATGGAAACAGAAACAGTTAAGGAAGTACCCAGAAGAAGAGGATATTTCCAAATTGTTTTGGTTGTCGCTTGTCAGATACAATTAGGGTTTAAGGGATATGTGTTAATCCAGCCTTGCAGTCTCAGACTGTAAGCAGGGGTGGGAACTGCACCTTCCCTTATTTTTGTACAGTCCCAAATAAAATAGGTCCTGAACCTGACTGGTGCCTTTGGAAACTACTGCAATATATGTAATAAACAGTAATTGTCGTAAAAATGTACCAGCTAGGCTGAACATTTACTTGCTCAACTTTTACCATGATGATGATAATGAAAAGCAAATCACATTTACTTACCCATCAAAGAAATTACCTAATTGGAGGCACAGAATTTTACAAGTCATGCTTCAGCTTATGCCTCTGAACTCTGTTTTCCAGGAACAGCAGATCTGGTAAGCTGTCCATATTTGTTCACCTTCTCATGACTTTCTGCCAAGTAGAAATCTTGACCTGCAATTTCAGCCATAGGAAAGAAAAAGTGTCTTCATGCAGAAAAGGGACACAAGGTGAATACAATGCACAGTCTTTTTGCAATGCTCTCTAGAACCCACCAACTTGAAAAAAAGTTGGATGCATCCATGTGGTGAAGGTATAATGTTCAAAAACAAAACTGAAGACAAAAACAAAGTTACTTTCAGCATGAATAATTATACACAGGTTTTTGAACTTACATTTTAAGAGAAAAGTATGCCAATACGATGGAAACTACATTAAAAACAAATTAGTACCTGCCTATTACCATTAGGCAATTCCATCTGTTAAGCATCACCAAGGTTCAAGTGTACTTTGTTTGGCCTTAAAACCACCTCTGTTAGGCAATTGTATTGGGCTGCTGGTTTCAGAAAGAGTTCACTATAAATTGTTTTCTACAGAGGTATTCTTTTGTAAAGAAGTATAAAGCTTCATTGAAATAACTCATATATTAATTTACAGACCATTTGGGAAGGAAATCTTATAACCACAAGCTTTCTGGATTGCAGTTATTAGTGCAGATTATTATCTCACAGCCTCTTGTTTCCTTTTGAAAAAAATCAGTTGATTGGGTAGGAATTATTAATTATGATTAATGATATTAACTTTTTTTCTTCCCCTTAAACAACTTCAGTTAGTGAAAAAAGGTCATAATATATTACTGAAGGAAGTACTAACATTGTCATTCAGGTCAGTGCTGGAAGGTGCAGCTAATGAGCAAGAAAAAAATTAATTTGTTATGCTTTTCACATGCTTTGCTTGGCAAGTGGGTTATCTTTTATTTATAGTCACTGGTGCTGTTGGAAAAATTCTAGCTATACACTCAAAGGAAGAGAATAGCAGGGCTGTGGTCATTAATAGAGATGGGCTCAAGCCCCAGAGTTTTGATCTGGGATAAGAACAAAATTTCTGCCAAGTTTAATGCTATTTTGGTGTGGGGTTTCCATTCAGTAGATTACAAAGATAGGGCATGAACTGCAAGTTCTGACTGAGATTTGGATGCAAATTTTCCCAGAAATCAGAAGTGTTTGGATAAGGGTTTTGATTCAAGATTATCTCTGATCTTTAGTGGGAGCTCCAAGTTCATGTCAGTCCTGGGCAAAATGATGAGTTGCAACCAAATTTTGCTCCCAGATGTTTATGTATATACTGCCTCTGACACTGCCCACTTGGGTGTTGCACTCAGCTCCAATGGCCCCTCCCTAGGATCTCAGTATTTTTTTCAGATGAGTGTCCTAAGAGTCTAAAAAGAAAGTAAGCCTGTTACTGTAGTACAACTGTGAGTTTGCTAAATAAATCCATGTCGCAAATGTAGGATGCATATAAAACAGCCAGATGTACAATCACAGACCATTTTGAGGAACCACAAATAACTTGGCACTGTCTTACCATCTTTTGATGTCAGCTTCAGCAAATCAGAAGGAGACAAACTATGCTGGAACTGAAAACAGCCCGGGGAGGATTTTTTTCTGCTATTTTATTATTTAATATTTGCTATGTCCCTGCAAAGAGGAAAGATTAAGGGAAAAGCAATTCTGTGACATAACAGAGATGTGAAATTTGTGGAGCTCAAAGATGTGGTGTGGTAGATAGATATTTAAAGGATTTTCAACCCACATCTTGGATCCAAAATTCTATTTGAGTACTGAGTTTTGCTTAGTTAGGCTAACAAGTGGAGATGGAGTTTGAGGCAGATAGATTGAGTAACTCTTTGTCCAGCCAATGTGATGAATATTTCAGGCTGAGCAGTAGTGGAAATGGGAAATAAGGTCAAGCAGTACAGTGATGGCCTTGGGCAGAATCTTGTGGTAGAAAGAATATCCTAGAAGAGGATAAAATATAAGACCTATAGGCCAGGTTGCATAAGTCATTGCACAAGGGCTTTCCCTCCTTGGACTTGGACAATTCCTGAAGCCTCATACACAATGGCTGAGCGTTCCCATGTGGAGCACATACCTACATGGTTAAGTTATAAATCAAATTTCTGTCTGGAAATTTTACACCTACTATTGTTACTTACAGTCCCTTGCAATTTTGAACGGAAAGAAGTTAGTAAAACAATTATTTCTCTTTTTTTCTAGTTTAATTTATGCCGCTGACAGCACAATCAAGTTGCACTGTCTCCCCATATAGCCAGTAAGTTAGTTTCTCCCTTGCTAAAAATATCCTTATAAACTTTAGCAAGCCAGCAGAACCCTGCCCCTTAAGGGTTTTTAAAGGACTTAAATAAAACCCGATAATGCAGATGAAACTTTCTAACGAGTGCTGCATTAGAAACTAGGCATCTTTAAAAAAGAAGGAAAGAAAAAAATAGTGCCCTTAAAAGAAGTATACTCTCATTTATCTTTTTTTGAAATTAAAAAAGAAATTCCCTTTTGGTTTGAAACCTTGCATGCCAAATTCAGGCTAGAGATTTTTAGAACCAGAAAAGGAAGCCCTCAGAACTGGCTGTGTATGAAAGATGATATATCCTTAGCTACTGAGAAACACTGTGATGGTACTTAGAAGTTTAGCATTGTATTAGCACAGTATGAATTAGAATTAGACTATGTTCTATGAACCATATTCTGGCTTAGCATTGTAAACAGGCAATCTCCTCTCCCAGCATGTACACAAGATGCAAAACCATGCTTAATATGCAGACATATTCTAGCTGGCTTTGGACAATTTGAAAAAAAGCCCTGTCTACATTCTGTTTTCTGGATGTGAAATTGACCCTAATGCCAACACGTGGCCTATGTACCACTAAAACCCACTTAAGCCTTCATGGCCTCTGTACCACTTAAGTTACATTTAAACCCTCAAGGGCTTAAGTGGATATAAATGATTCATTTGACTTGCACTGGCCTTCTGCCCAGACAGAAACTCTCTGTACAGCATTAAATTGCATGGAGTCTTCATGTAGGAATTTTGACTTTGTCAGGCTTCCTACACATTCATCCACACCTGCACATACAACAATTCTAATCACACCCCAGCACTTTGGAGATGCCCAATCACAGCTGGTGTCCAAGTGATTTTCAGCAAAGCCAGAACTGGGCATTTTGGAGCACCTTCTATAGTGCATTGTTGCTACAGCACAGATTTATATGTCTTAGTTTTCTGGAGCATGCACATCAGGCCAGAATTTGGCTCTGTTTGTTGTATATAATGGGGAAAGCCCTGTACTGGCTTCCACTCTGTGTCAACCTTTTGAAGTCAATATAGTTGTGCAAGATGTAAATGAATGTAACATTTGGCCCATTTTTATCACGCTTTTGTATAATACACTTTTTACTTTAAAAGAATAGAAAATAAAATAAAAATTCTCTTGAATAGAGCTTAGCACGACATATAAAAAGAAATACAAGGAAAACAAACTAATCCTAAACACAGGGAAATCCCAGGGTAATCTTTAATCTCAGATGTTTAAAATAACTTAATCTGTAATTACTTGTACACCACCTAGGATTATTTTGTGGTATGTGCTATTTCAATGTTCCTCAACAATTGGTGGACCAGGGAACAAAAGGTATTAATTACTTTATGCAGTGCACCTGATGAAAACATTCTCTAAAAAGGTGGTAACAGTGGTAACAGGAGCAATTTAATGCCCCAGTCACAACAAAGCTTCCAGGTGTATGTCAGTATCCACTACCAGGCGCCTGGAAGCTTTGCTGTGACTGGGCATTAAATTGCTCCTTCCCCAGCCCCACTCAGCCCCCCCAACAACCCCAATGAGGAGGGGTCAGGGTGGGTCACAGAACACCTGCACTATGTCTGAGGATCACTGGTGTTCCACAAAACAGTGGTTGAGAAATACTGTGCTATGTGAATATTAGTACAATGGAATCCTCATTACCCAATTCCTCTTTTAGCTCAGTCTCTTCGTCTTTGGAACTTTCCTTGTGTCTTCTCATTCTGCTGAATATTTGTCCATTAACTCCTGGTTATACAAACACAGTTGTTGTGGCCCAAGTGATTCAAATAATCAGGTTTCTAGCCTATTATTGATATTTTTAATTAAAGGGCAACCATGTTATCACCTAACTCATCTCTATTATGCTCTCTGGAACTCTGCTGGGAATTCTCAAAGCAGCTGACATTTTACACAGCAACAGCATACTTCTGGCACATTCTGTTATATGGGAAGTCTTCAAGCAATGGAAATTCTGAGCATATCCTTCAGCTGGGTAGCATTCTGCTCCTGCTGAGGAGCAATGTGAAGGCCACTTCACTCATCTTCTGCCTCACTGGCTGTAGAGAGGAAAGTAAGTGGGTCTGGCAGGGGGAGGTGCATTATGGAGAGGAGGATGCTGTGTTGCAGATGTATGCCTAGGTAACTGTCTTTTGTTCCTCCTTGGAGTAAATAATTCATCAGCTGACTCACGTTCTTTACTTTCAAGCACTTCCTACAGTCTCAGCTTCCCAGATTTGGCACCTCCATTACCTTCTGGATACCACTCTTCATACAAAACTGTTCCTGTGCAACCTTTCTTTTAACTCGTCAGCTGCAAACCTTCCATCAGCTGCAGACTGCAGGTCCCTCAGCAGCATCAGTAACAAATCCTGCTCTTTTCAACCAGATTTACAATCCCCCTTATTTCCCTACTCAAATGTCCTGTCATCATATCCCATTTCAGTTCCCATAAGACTACTTTCATTTTTCTTACACCAGCATTGAACTCCTAGGCCCAGATCCTCCAAGGTATTTAGTCCCTAACTCCAATTTAAAGTCCTCCCCATTTACTTCTCTGTCCTCCTCTTTCTCAGCCATCAGATATGGATGGACATAGAGCTATCCTTCAGTGGTGCTCACATCATCTGAGCAGGGAAGGGAGCACAAGAAGTCTCCACATCTCGTGTTCCATACTCTGTTTGATTGGCCTTGGTCAGTTCTAGGCTATCAGCAGATAAAGAATTTACCACACTAAACTCGATAGACTAATGCAGAATAAAATGGAACATATAGAACATTTTTCACAAAACAACAGAATCTTAAAGTCTTACAGAAAAAGAAATGCCATGGAATGCTGTAGGAAAAGAAAACTTGCTGTGTGTCCATTAAAAACTTCAATAGCACAAAATGAAAAGCACATTCACCTGGTAAGTGTAATGGAAAAAAGAGATAATATCAAAGCCCTGATAGTGTACTATGTGCTTCTCTGACCAGAAACATGTGTCTGGAGGGACAAGGACAAAACTGATTGCTATAAATAATGACTTTGAGTTGAGTGCAAGGAAATGAATTCAGCCTTTATTTCATCTTCAACTCCTTAATAGAGTGTTAAGGAGAAGTCAATTAAATTGACCAGTGCGGAAAAGGTAAATCTTGAGAGGTCATTAAGCTAATAAAAAACTCCATTAAAAGCCAGGTTCTGCTATGCTTACTCATATTGAGTAGTGCCTCTGTTAGCATTTTCTTTAATTTCCATTGAACTGTTTATAGAATAATCATCGTGCAAAATGTGACAGACTTTGACCCTCATTGCTTGTCACAAATTCTGTCCCTTTTTAGGGTAGGTCTTCAATAAAGCTGGAATGTGTAAATTCTACCTCAAGGAGACATAGCCATGCTACTTCTGATTGAGCTAACAGAGCGTAGTCATTGTGACACAAGGCAAGGGGAGGCATGCCATACTGAAGACATACCTATCCAAGACACTAGTGTCAATACTGTGGTGGGCTATTCAGTTCTACAGTACTTTCAGTAGTCCACCCACATTTACGAGAATCCTTGTATATCTTTCCTTACACACACACACACTTTCAAGGCATGGTTGTGATGGGAAAATTACTCTATCATTTGTTCACCACATAATACACTGAGGGTCATATCTCACATCAGCAAGATTAAGCCAAGGCATTCATCCAGTGCTATTCTAAGACAACAGCTTTTTTCTCTCTCGGTGAATCCAGTTCAGATTGGTAGCGACCAAAAGTCTTTGCTACCTGACAACTTGGAGGCATGTAGAGGATCCAACCTCTTGTCTCTGGCAATATCATCTCCTGGTCTGTGGGATGGAATGAAAGAAGTATGTGTTGCTCATCTTGTACCTCCTCTCTAGTCTCTAGAGTTTTATCTATGAATTTATGCGACTTCATCACTCTGATAAGATCCTCACAGTCATTAATTAATTTTTCCTTAGAATACCACTGTTAGACAGGGAAGCATTGTTACTCAAATTTTACAGAGGTTGAACAAAGAGATTTCCATGGCTGCTTCTGTGGAAATCTGTGGGAAACATTGGAATTGAATCCAAATTTCCTCAAACTCTATCTAGTGCTTTAACATCAAGCCATCTGCAACCTGTCAAGCATTATGTGCAAAGGGAACAGAGGTGTGACATGTTACCAGATTAAAACTTAAGTATTACACTAGAAACTGAGGCTCAGATTCTTACCTATAACAAATTTCCACTTAGAACAATTAAGGACAACAGAAGCCTTTCTGCTCCTCTGATCCTGAGCCAGCTGGGAAACACAACAGCCTGAGGATGGCTGCAGGAGCCCCAGAGGCATCACTACACTGGCCAAGAATCACTTTCTGCCCCTGATATACATCTTAAACATAGGTGTAAATAACGGTTGATACAGAGATGGCAATCAAAGGAATTTCTTGTGCATGTGACTCAAATACAGGTCTACATATTTTTATATCTGCAGGGCTAGAGCCCTGCAAATATGTGGATATCCATGGACATTATATCCACACCTGCACATATCCATGAACCATTTCTTATGGATACAGATCGGATATGGATCCACATATTTGTATCCATGCAGAGCTCTACCTCTCTTGTCTCGTTAGGGCAGGGGGTCTCAAACCCAAATCACCATGAGGGCCTCATGAAGACTAGTACATTAGCCTGAGGGCCACACCACTGAAACCTTTTCATTCAACAATACTGCAAATATCGGTAGCAATAGTGTCATTGCAGGCTGCAGGAAATAGCTTTAGAAGCCACATGCGCCCTCAGGCCATGTGTTTGAGACCCCTGCATTAGGGCAATTTTCTGCCTACTTTTTGCTGTTAACACAGCATAAAGCATGCTGAGATGGATCCAAGAATTTGGTCCTGAATATCCAAGTACAGTACTAAGAGTGCTGATGAAAAAAATATCTGTGTAAAACATTATATAGTGAATTATAATTATTGTCAGATTTGAGTTCTTTCCTTTATGTATTATAAGTGACAGCCATAAAAATGATATCAGAACCTGTGAAATGACTGAGGAAATATATTCCTGCACAGACTACAGTACTGTCCCCTGTAAAATGTGTATGATTGATCATGTTGCGTTTTGGGGCCTAAAAAGCTTAGTAATGCTACACAAGAGCAAATGTTGCACAGAGTAACAACAGGATGAAGTAAGGTGAATTTGGACTGAGAATTCCAGGAAGAAACTGCTTTATAGTGAAACAAAGAAAATACAACAGTGCTAACATATCTTTTTTTGTTTTGTTTTGTTTTCCATTAGTGATACATTATAGAATGTTTGTTCAGCAGTTATTTTATCTCAGGGCTGCTTTAAATGTTCCTTATTATAAGCAACAAATGTCATCGCCTATGATATATTTACTTTAAGGATGGAGAATAATCAGAGCTAATTTTTTTTCTTTCACTCTGTGTGCTGACACATCCATTGTAGGGAGAGGAGCTTGGCATGTCTCCCACTGCCAATCCGCTTTCCTCATTTCACACCTCTTGCTTTCAAAGATCTGAGGGAAAATATCAATGGTTTCTATAACACAGTGGTTGATCTCCTTTGAGGTACATTGGCTGTGTACAAAATAGTTCAAGAAAACAAAAAGACAATGATTTTTTCCCCCTTTCTCTTCACTTCCCCCCACATGTCTAAACCTGTTAAAGGCAAAACAACGTTGCATTAAACAAAAGCCCCCTTTACAGAGGTAATCCTTAATGGGTAAGTTTTAACAGGCCTTCTGCATTTTATTAACACTGCAGATGGATTTTGATGAACAGGATATGTGTTTAATGAACCTGTCTGTCTTCTGAAAGGGTCATTGTTTGGGACTATTTTCTTTGTTGGGTTACTAGAAGTTTCCTTCCAGACATTCCTTCCCCAAGTATTCATTTTAAAAAGTGACATTGTTTTATTTCAGAAAATCAAGACATTTTTCTAACAGCATAGTGCTAAGGTTGCCTTGAAATATCTCCTGCATCAAGTGACCAGAGTGAAAGAATTAAGAGAAATGGAATGAATGGAATTACTCTCTGTATCAGATTAACAACTGACTGAGAAGTGGGCTAAGTGGAATGAACAGATACAAAATAAAGCATCAGTGTAGCTGGGGGATAATTCCTGTTGACTTTCCCTTTGACCGTCACAGCCGGAACGTTTATAATAACAATGTGTATGCTCATTTTAGTTCATTGTATTTACTCCCTCAACTGTAGTGTATTCCCTTATATTTGTTACCCTGTCTTCTTATAGTTAATACCTTTCCCTATCAAAAGTTCTGTTTTTCCTTTATTAAAAAATTAATTTCTAAAACATTACATTGCATTGTGCAATTGTATGGTCAAAGACATTTTTAAAGAACCTTGATAGATCCCTAGAATTTTTTTTTATGTGACTGTTAACAGCTAGCAGCCAGATTACCTTAGTCTGGGCTCTCATCTGATCTCTCCAAAAAGGTAAGGCTGGATCAGGTCACTGCTTGAATAAGGTAGAGGAGAGCATGCAAGAAAAACAAACGTGTTTTATAATTTAGCAGATGACACTTTTCCTTATAAATTTGTGTTGCCTCAGGCTACATCTACATGAGGATTAAAAAACCCCACAGCTGGTCTGGGTTAGATGACTTGGGCTTGCAGGGTTGGGCTCTAGGACTGAACACTGCCTAAAGCGCAAGCTCTGGCACCTCATAATGGTGGAGGGTCTCAGCGCTCAGACTCCAGCCCAAGACCAAACATCTACATAGCAAATTTTAGCCCCATAAAGTGAGTTCCATAAGCTCAAGTCAGTTGACCTGAACCAGTGATGGCTGAGCCACAGACGACAGAGCTTTTATCCCTGTTTAAACGTACCCTTAGGGAGTATTGGCGTAATAGGCTGCAAAGGGAATATCAGTTTTAAGATAAAACATAATCCAAAGTCCTAACAAAAGCAGTCCAAACTTTTGGTTAAGTAGAACTTGCCCTCCTTTTACAGATAGGGAAACTGGGTCACACAGCAGTTGAGTTACTTAAGCTTTTTGGGGCAGGAACTGTGTCTATTATTTGTACAATGCCCTAGCACAATGGGGCTCTGGCCTCTAGATGCTACTGCAATGCAAATAGATATAATTTACCCCAAGCCAATGGGAGAGCCAGTAACAGAACCCAGATGATTTGAATTCCAGTGCCGTGAAGCCTCCACTGGATTGCATAGCATCTTCTTAGCCCAGCTGAAACTAGTTTGTGTTTTCTATAGAGAAGGGTGAGGTTAGCAATGCCTGGCAGAACAGGCTGACCAGCAGCAGTAAGATGCTGATATCTTGCTCATTGACCAGGATGACTGCACACTGGGTCACTTTACTAATGTTTTCGTCTTCCTATTATTGTCTTTTCCAATAAAGCGCTGTAAATCTGGTCTGTTCTTCTTTGGACTGGTTCCTAATGCATGTTCCTTGTTTAGGAAAATCAAGTGCATTTGGAGGTAAAGTTAGCATTTTCTTAATACTTCCATAGCTTTGTTGTTGTTAATACTCTGATGTGGGAAGACCTATTGGTCACAGGCATAAGCCCCTACTTTACACACAGCTGGCAAATGAAAACAATATCAGAACATCTCCATGACACATAAGGCTTTTATATAGTGCTGTTTTATACTTCACTGCAGTTTCCTTTGGAAACGCTTAAAACAACTACATCTGTTTCCTTTTAGTGGGATTTTGTGTTCTTCCAGCCAAAAGGAGAGGACAAAGCTCATTAATTGTGCACAATAATTACAATGGCCTATATAAATATCTGTTGGACTTTTTTATTTTTTTTAATGGGAGATGCATAGTACATTGTTTGAGCAACATAACTGTTATTGTGACAGGACATATAGCTATGACCCGAAAAAATAGTTTCAGGATTGAGTGGTGGTTAATGATGTACATCACTGCTGTACAGGACAGATGCTAATGCTGTAAGTCAATAAGATTCTCCAAGAGCTACCTACATTTTGTTGAATTCTTTGAATTCCAATCTTAATTTACTTGGCCAAAAAGTCGTATTTCATCTGCAAAGGGTTGATTTTAACAAAAAAATAAAATAAAATTGCCTATGTGGAGCTTCATCCACTAGTCCTTCCTATCCCCTTTTGAGAGTTGCATCTTCAAGTTTATATGAATTCTCTTTGGGAATAGGCACTATGTCTGCAAGGTATGCATTTGCAACAAATGCACACAGTAACACAACACAGTCTAGATGTGGTTTGCCTCTGGGTGTGTACTTGATATACAACATTTAAGCCCAAGTGTAAAGGAAACACCTTGTATTCCTTCATCTATGCCAGAAAAGACATAACCCCACTACCTTCTGGGCAAGGCTGAGGACTTTGAGCCTGATTCACATTTATACCAAAGCCCCTTTTACACTATACCTCCAGATAAAGGGCCTTTACAGAAGAAATAAATTATATTTATTTGCATTTCAGGCCCCTTTATGCCAAGAATCAGACTCTCTCTGTTGTTTGTGGGGCTTTTGTTGGGCTTATTGGTTGTCTTTTGGAATTTTTGCATGTTTATTATACTTTCTTTTTGGTCAGGGTGCCTATAGATTAAAATGTATTATTACTAACAACAAATGAAAGGGAAAGCCCTCATATTTAAAGAACACTCTTTTCTGTACCTCCCAACCTGTAAATAGCTTCCGTGTATTTGTATTAACGTTTGTGTGTTATGCAAGAGTATTACTTCAAAACAGTTTGTATCTGTTCTTTGTTGCTAATTCCCTGCTCATCACAAAGCTACAGTCTTAGTGTCCTCTGATGCTGGAATCATTGCACTTACATTTCGGGAATGAGTCCTAGATCCCACTTTCCAGAAGCAAGATTCTTGCTCTGTTAGGTGTGAACTCTGAACAAAATGTGACTTCAAAATCCTTACTTGGAAAGAAGATGAAATTCAGCTACATTCCACAGAAGTTCCAAAGGGGCAGCCATGTTAGTCTAGTAAAGCAAAAAGAAACAAGGAGTCTTGTGGCAATTAAAGACTAACAGACTGATTTATCGCATGAGCTTTTGTGGGAGAATATCACACTTCATCAGACGCTTTGAAGAGGGAGAACTTACAGAACTGGATGAAAATAAATGCAAGGGAGTGTAAGACATGGAATCAGGTCATACTGCAACAGCTAACATTTTAGTTCGAACTAGAACACATGGCTAGTTTGAACTTTTGAAGTTCCAACTAAGCCTTAGTTTGCGTATTGCACGTGCTTAGTTCAAACTAAAGTTCAAACTAAGCGAGTAAGTTCGGACTAGTGCTGGGTCTCACTAGTTTGGACTAAGCTTTGCCTAGTTCAAACTAAGAAATTTCTCAGTTTGGACAAGGCAAAGCCTTCATTAGTCCGGACTAATTGGCCACTGTAGACATAGCCAGCAAAATTAACTGTAGCTGAACTTTTGTGAAAAGATTCCATGGCTTTGTGTAAAATTAACGAAAGTCCTGTGGCTCCTTAGAAAGTAACAAATCTCTCCAAGTATAAGCTTTCGTGGGCTGCAACCCACTTCATCAGATGGTTTTGTGTGTGTGTTTATTCATGAAAAAGTGTTTGTTTAATGGTTTTCATATCATCTTATCATCTATTCACTTTTTTGGGCTATATTATTCCCAGTAGCCCTATCCTCCTGACATAGTAATGGACAAGCATCCTCTGTTGCACTCAAACAATTCATGTTGATAAATCCCAGTTCAATGTTAAAATAGCAAGAAAGGTGAAAGCTGCAATCTCTTTGGTGTAATTTATGTGAAAACTGAACATAAGAATGATGTATATCATCAATGCATATAGGCCTCATCACTTTATTTCTTTCTGGCACGAATACAAGTTTGTAAAAGTAAAGAGTTAGATGTAGTTTATTATATGTGGTGAGGAGAAAGAGTGGTATGTTTTATCTAGTACCAGATGGGGGGGGGAGTTTAAAATGGCACATTTGTTTCTCATTTAGCACCTAACAAAAATCTTCACTTTATGTCTTCCATTACAGGACAGAGTAGTTCAGATCTCACATATGAGGGTGCTTCCTTTATATTACCTTTTTAGGAGTACTGAATACTTAAATCTCTCTCTCCTCTTTCTTGTCCTTTCTTCCCCTGCCTCCAACATCCCACTGATGCTTTTCTGCTAACCACTGGGTAGGCTGTAATGTTGCAATAAGAAAATCAGTCAGTGTTGGTGATTTCTTCCTACAAATAGTAAGACAACCTGCAAGATTTCACCTCTGTATAAGAGCTTCAAAGGATGAGCTTTTCATTTATAAAGTCAACCATGAAGTCTTTACACAGTTCAGGGTTCAAATGCTATGGTGAAAAGAACATTCAAGACCAGTGGACTTATATATTACACAGGTCTTGAATGTTCTTTTCACCATAGCATTTGAACCCTGAACTGTGTAAAGACTTCATGGTTGAGTTTATAAATAAATAAATAAATATATATATATATATATATATTTTACTTTAAAGGCACATTGCCACATACTTTATATCCCAAAACTGACTGCTTTAGGATTGTTATAATCTGCTCTGGAATGTTTCTTGAATATGGTCAAATCTATCATTGTGGCACAAAGACATTTTTTAAAGCCTCATATGATACTTTTGCTCAGATCACTCTGTAGTATATAAACTGATCACCCATGTAGATTAGGAAGATCTTCCCCCTCCCACAGCATTGCACAGATTTGGTAGGTGTTTTATGGTGTCTTTCCTGTTCTCCTGGGGCACCTGTTATAGCAACTGCTAGAGGCAAGACATTAGACTAGGGGAACTGATCAGTTGTGGTAGTGGCTATACTGTAAAGCAGTGGTTCTCAGCTTTTTGAAGGTTGCAACACACTTGGTGGCATATCATAACCCTACGGGACACACCAGCCGACCCCCGCCCCCAGGCCAAATCCAGCCATCGCCCCAGATCTCTGAGACACACTTACCACTGTGTGATGACATAGTAATGTGTCTTGACATATTGGTTGAAAACCACTCCTCTAGAGCAGCGCCAAAACTAGGTATTTCAGCACCCAGGATGTGACCGGAGTGGAACATGCCCTTAGACTGAGCAGCACCTGGAGCAAGCAGTGTGGAATGCATCCTATGATGGAGCAGCAAAATGGACTTGTTTCAGGCCACCCTGGGCAAAACCCCTGGTCACCCCGCCCTACTTACAGCCCTGCTCTAGAGAGACAACCATGGAGCTTGCACAGAGATCATTCTCTTCCCAGAGCTTTGCTGACATCATTAATGATAGTGATATGTAAATATGGAAGTATATGAAACAAAGCTAGATTGACTCATTCTGCACTGTTCACAATGGCTATAAAGGACAAAAGTTATAAGGAAAAGCATATTCAAGAATTACACACATTACAGGTAAAAATCAAAGCCTACATGTATGTAGGGTGTAGTTCCGTACAGCACTTTGTTGCTTGTAAAATGTATTAGATAAATCAACAAATGCCTCTATTACAATTATCAAGCTATTTGGTACTACATAAACATCCCCATATGCACAGTTACAGTTCATCTTCATTTACATTGCATCAGATTTTGTCCCCCTTGCTTATGTTGGCCACAATCCTGGATGGTATCCAACACAGTGCAGGAGTAGAAACAGCAGCAAAGCTTACTTTAAGCCTCCTTCATATCTTCCAGTCTTAGGGATGGCCCAGTGTTAGTCCAGTCCCCAGAATAAACTAGAGAAAATAGCTGGCCAAAGTGCTAAAGGGGCAGATGGAATGCCGGGGCAATCTGGCAATGGGTCTTACTCAGGCACCAGTCATGGTGGGTGGTGTCAAGTCAATGCAGTGTCTAGAAAAAGCTGGATTTCTCTAGACTCCATGGTATTGGGGCTGCTTTGTGCTGTTAGTGTGGCACAAGCAACTATGGCAGAGCCAACAATCTGACTATGGAATGGTGCAATACACCATGAGCAGCCCCACTGGACAGTGATACTCAACATTTGCAAAGATGCCAAAACCTGGTCTGAAGCAAGCAAACCAGGGGATAATAGCAAGCATTTCCTTCAAGCATTCCCCTCAGAAACAGAACAGAATCAAAATTCTCTTTTTTAGACTACAATTAGAAAGGTAAATTTCCTCAGACAGGTGTTCTATTAGTTTGTAAGTTTAAATGTCACCTTTCCAAATCACATAGAAAAATTTATTTTAGTTTTCCTAGGTATTCTAAGTGTCCTCAATAACTTTTAACACAAAACAGGTCCAGATTCTGATCTCTTTTAGGGCTTGATCTTGCTCCCATTCAAGTCAATGGAAAAACTCATTCACTTTAATGGAGCTGGGTCAAACTCTTAAATCAGCATCAGGCCACTGAAGGTAATGTAGTTACTTTTGATTTATACCAGTGCAAGTGAAATCGGAATATGGATCATAAATGCTAGCATGTATAGCCAACCAGCCCAATAGTTTTATGCTGGCTTCAATTTTATAGCTAGCATCATAACATAGAGCAAATTGTGTACTGGTTCAGGATAGTCTTGCAGATGGGAATGGACTACAGAGCTTTTCACCTCTAGGTTCTGCCTCATTGGGTCTCCTTCCAATGCATCCAACATAGCTGTCTTTAACTGACACTGAAAGAAAGACCTCTGCTGTTTAGTCTCACTCTCCCCTATCTGACCTGATAGCATATTATGAAGTCAATTCCTGCCTTTTCTCCACCAGTCATGACAAATTCAATTGTCTGCAAAGACTTTCATACTTCTTCCCATGTTGCCTTTTATGACTGGGGGGAACTTCCACACAAAATCCATAAAGCCATCACTTCATCCTCCTTTAAGACTCTGCTCAAAACTCACCCTTCCATAATGTATTGTACACAATAGACTACAAGCTAATTCTGGCTATGGGTGTAATAAGCTGTGATCACAACTAGTGACTAGCAAAGAATTGTGTGCATCATATTGTGTATTTATTACCATCTTTTGCCAAGCTTATCATGCTTATTTGTTTCAGTCACCTCTCACATTTTGTCTTTTAGATTGTGAGCTCTTTGGGGGAGGTACAGTCATTTATTAAAGCTCTGTAGAGCACTTAGTACAATAACACCTAATTTAACTGAAGCGTTTAGGTCCTACTGCAATGTAAACGTGTGACATTACATCCAAAACGGTATGTTAAAAAAGTTAACATTGCAAAATCAAAAGTAAGAAATGCCAGAATTAAAGTTTCCCATGCAACTTTGGCTAATAGTTAACGTTTGGCAAAGATATAAACAACTGACAACTGAGTCTTATAATGGGAAGTGTTAGGCAACTTTAAAAATAAACAATGGTGCCAACTCCATCTACAATAATAACATTCAGTTATTAATATTACAATCTAATGGCAGTTTGGTGTCCTTCTTGAAAGTAGATTATGGTCTAAATTCATTTCCCAAAGGTTTATGCCATAACTGGCACACTTACTTTTGGCTTCAGTAAAAGCCAACGTCTGAATAAGCAAGGAGAATGAATTACATTCTCACTCCTAGAAGTGTCCTTGAGCCACAGTGACTGAGTATTGAGCGAAAATTGCTGCTTGTACTGCATGTTTGTGTATTATAACAACTTTGGTCTCTTGGTGTATGGCAATCCAGCACTCTGCATGAGTATTAAGTTCACAAAAACAAAAGTCAACTACAGTAATTAGTTCTTTTATTTTACAGTATCAGCACACTTTGCAGAGAAGTGAAGGACTAGAAAAAGGGAAAATAAGTAGGAGGAAACAAACAAAACTAGACAGTCAATAAAGGAAAAGATAGGTGGAAATACTGCAGTATGAAAAGAAATGAAAAAAATATGGACAAATATTAGAAGTATTTTAAAGAGGTTAGCTTTCGGGAAGAGAATTCATCATTATGGGATCTGAAAATAAAGTGATGTTGGCTCTGTCTTTTAAGCAATGCAGAATTAGATGTGCAATTTTCTTAAAATTGCACGTTTCATTATATTTAACAGAGATAATTTGAATATATTTGAACTCATAAATTCTGAACGTTTGTTAAAAGTCCAAATCCACATTCAAGTCAAAGGGACTTCTTTGAATGAAGACAGCAGGTTCAGGTTCTTATTTTGTAAGAGTTTATTTACTTGCCATAAAAACTCCAAATAAATTTTTACATTATCTAATTCTTTGTGACAGCTGGATGGGAAGAAAGCGAGAAACTCCAGATTATGAGGAAATGAAGAGGAGGTTTCTTGCTGGGGAAGTGCCAAGATAGAAGAATCTAGGGTAGCACCATATAAGGCAATTAAAGTACAGAACGTGGGAGGTTTGGAACAGATAGCCTGGATCCTGTGTTTCTGTAGTCTACCCTTCTTCCTTATAAATCTTGTCTTTTAGAGCTTTGATCACTTAGCACAATGGTTCTCTGGTTCCTAAAATCATCTTTGGTGTGCTTCCAGAACAAGACTTACGCTACTGCTTCTTTAGCCCACTGCATGCTGATAGCTATCTTTGTCAATGGTTTCTAAGGCTATCTGACAAAACATGGGCCAAATTCTGAAATCCTTGCTCCATTTTAAGTCAGTTCTTACTCAGATAAATCTCCCATTGGACCAGATTCCAGTCACAGCACAGACAATGCAAGTCATCCTGGCACCAGCTGTGCTTTGCAACCAAACAAACAGCCATAGAACTGCCCCAGTCCTGCCCACTTCCATGATGGACAATGAGAGACTCCATAGCCAGGCCCTCTGTGACAATGGGCCTCAACGTTATGGCATCGGGGCTGTGCTGACTCTCCTCAGCTGACTTAGAACCAGAAGGATTTTGAAGAAACTGAGCCACCCTCCGCCCTCTGGATGCTGAAGTCTGGTGATGGTCCTGCAAGGGCTGTCAGCTGCATGCACATCAGCTTTAAAGACACTTCCTGCCAGGACAAATGTTAGGCAAGGAGCTGTTTTCCTCACAATCCAAAATGATGGGTAGTATCTGACTGAGCCCCTCTGTCCAAGGCCTTCAGGTTCTCCTATCTGTGGTTCCATGAGACTTGTACAGCCAAATCTCTGCATGGTCCCAGTATAGGGTTACCAGACGTCTGGCAAAAGGAGGACATGTCTTCCTTTTTGCCCTGCTGTCCTCCGTCCTCCAGGTATTTCAGAAAAAGTGCTATTTGTCCAGCTTTTTGCCGGATGCCTGGGGCAGCACTGTAAAAATACAAGGTTGTACCAGCCTGCAGCTGCCAAACGTGTTCCCCTGCTGCTCAGCCCAGCAGCGGCAGTGCCTGGTGGGGTTGGGAATTTGGAGATGCTCCCTTGCTGGCCCCTGCATGTTAATAGGCAGTGAAGAGGGCTGGCTGGCCAGGGGTGGGGATGGCTGCAGCCAGGGATCTGGCTTCGTTTTGCCTCCTTGCTTCTGCTCCTCACCCCTGGCATCTTTCCAGGCTCCAGCTCAGGTCTGCTCACCTCCCATCCCCTGGATTTTGGGGAAGGCTTGATCTTATTTTTCAGAGGGGCTGGGGCTCTTCTACAGTTTGATGGGGTCTCTGTGGTGCCCTGTGGCTGCTGCTTCACCTTCTGCTTTGCTACCCTGCTTGGCTGAAAGTTTCTGGGGAGGTTTCTTTCTCTAATGGCTCAGCTAAGCCATATCTTTCTTCCTCCTAATGAAGATTGGCTTTTTGTAAGAAATCTTTTGTTTATAAGTCAAGGAAAGTTCACTTTGGATTGTGAGGAGGCTTGAATGCATATGATTTTCCTTTTCTCAGTTTGCTTCTCCTTTCCAAGATGAGATTAGTCCACTATAGATGTATCCTTAAATTTTATTAAGATGCACCAATGTGCGAGTATTATACATGCTAAAGTAGGTGCTGAGCTGGGCCAGATTGTGTAGTTTAAATGAAGTCAGTGAGAAATTGACTGAGCAAGGATTTCAATATTTGTCCCTTTGTTAGTAGTTTATCAAATCACAGAAAACAAGCAGCTTGGTTTTGCCTTTTGCTTATATATTCTATGCTTTTTATTTTACTTTTAGGGAGAGCGTTTCTTTTGGTATATTTAGGAAAAAACTGATCATGGCATCTAAGAATAGGTGCTGTTGTCTTGTGTGGAGTATTTGATAGTCAAAAACACCTAATTCTACTCCCCCCCCACACACATTTACATGTATTTCACATAAAAGCAAACAGAAAATGTCAACTGTCATAAAAGAGATACATCTCCATCTATGGTTTATGGTGGACATAGTAGGATATGATGTCTAGAAATTTGCATTTTATGTAAAAGTTTCTTTCAGGCAGGTTTGCACATAAAAACCAGCAGCTCTCACTTCTGATTTCTCCTTGCCTGTGTGTGTAAAACTTAAACAGCTTATCTGAGATTTTATTTTTTTTTAAATACTGCACAGTGAGGCTCAAAACTGAGGCTAGATGGGGATTTCCCTACACCCCTCCTGCACCCCCGCCAGTTGTCAGCTAGTAACAGTATTATACCAAATCAATGAGCACCCCCTACACCCCCTAAATCTCCTCATGTACCCCGCTAATTTCATGTGTTGGGGAGAATACTGCCAACAGAGATCACTTTTCCTTGAGAAGCCAACATCTCAAATTCAGCTAGACTTCATGGAATCAAGGGCCTGCCCCTCCATGTGTTAAACAATGAGAGTGAATTCTGTAAAGAACTCAGTCTTAAAACTGATTTTAATCTTGTCCATAATTACTACATTAAATTTATTGGAGGTTTGCTTCCATTTGCAACTCATAATGTAAAAATATCAATCTGGATAGGAGTTCTGCAGTGTGATTCTCCTTGCACCTTGATATAAATATTAAATACTTAATTTTGTGATGCCTTAAAGTGGCTGGCTTTATGGTTACTTTAATGTGAAGGTGAAAAACCACTTAAGCCATTCATTTGATATTCCTGAGCTGCTGTTCTTCCAATTCATCTCACACAGTAACTAGGGACGAGACAGATTTCTTTGGAGTTGGATGATCAATAGGGCAAGCATTTGGGGGGGGGGCAGTGGCGGGGTGGATGAAGGGGGCCTCGGCGGGGCCCCGGATATTTGTGTCCTCCAATGTCCTCCTTTTTGTACTTCCCTGTCCTCCTTTCCATGCTTTGATATCTGGTAACCCTATCCCAGTATGAAGTGGAACCTCCTGCCAGTGGAAGGTCAGGGAGTATATTTGCATGAGTTCCCCAGCCCTAAGCTCACAGGTCTGTACAGTGGAGTAGTTGAGGAACTGCTCTGTATCCTAATGCATCCATCCTCAGAGCTAATCAAGATGGCACAGAACCACCATGGACAGGAGCAAGGGGAGGAAGGACATTAGTATTTTTCCTTAAGAATTCTCTCACATTTACCTTTCCTTTTCCAGTCTTTTCAAAGCTGCATTCAATTTTCTGTCATTGACAGGATGAAAATGTGTCTCAATATAGTTGTTTATATTTAGCTGCTAAAATAGATGGTACCACCTGAGTGAAAAAGGTTTCCAGTGCTTTTTTGAAAATAAAATCAATCTCCTGTTTTCCTATTACCATGTTATGATTTTTGCAGAGGGGGAAGGGGGTGAAATGATGTATGCAAATAGAAGCTATACCAATGTGTAAGAAAGTCAAATTAATATCCTGCTTTAGGATATAGAGAAGTCACATACGTTAGCCTTAATTGACATAATTAGTCATTAGACACTTAAAAGAATAAGAATATCATCTGCGTTTATGCTGGTCAGGCTAAAAACTATAAGGGAGAGAGCCATCAATTTTCATGCTTCAGGGCATAAGCTGATCACTAGCTGGGATAAGGAAAATTTCCTTCACCATGTTAAAATACTGCATAGCAAGGTTTACTGGGTGCCTCACAAGATTTTGGTTTCTGAATCTGAAGCATGTTTGACAGGCCACTTTCAAGTTGAAGAATACAGATCTAAATGGAGGATCAGTCAGTTCCGGTATACAAAGTCATACATGCCTTTGCTTATGTATCGCTAATGTAACATTGCTTTTGTTCATGATCAGGGTTTAACACACGCCTAGATATTTCTGATGGCTGACCTGAGGCACTGAGCACCTTTAGATCCCATTGTCTTCACTGGGATGTGAATAAAAACTACTGCACTGATTTCCTGGAGCATTCTGACCTGATCCTATAACTTATACTTCCCTGCATTTATTTTCCTCCCATTCTGTAAGTTCCTTATCTTCAAAGCATCTGACAAACTGTGATTTTCTCCCATGACAGCTCAAGCAATAAATAAATTTGTTAGTCTTTAAAAGAGCCACAGGACTCCTTGTTTGTTTCACTGGGATGGAAGGTATTCAGCACTTTGCAGGACCAGGCTTTTAGGCTATGTCTACACTGCCAAACTATTCTGGACTAAGGAAGCTTAGTCCTGACTAATTTGGCCCATGGCCACACTAGGCTTTGCCCTAGTCCAGACTAAGAAATTTCCAAGTTCAGACTAGGCAAAGCTTAGCCCAAACTAGTAAGACCCGGCGGTTAGTATGGACTTCCCAACTAAGTATGGGCAAGACTTGAAGTAATGGTTAGTTCAGACTAAAGAATTTCAAATTAGTTGGTTAGTTCGAACTAGCTGCACATTCTAGTTCAAACTAAAAAGTCTGGGTTAGTTCGAACTAGCCTGAGGTTAGTTCAGAGTAACCTCGGACTTCCCCACGACTTAATTTGAACTAGCAAGTTGGAACTAAATTTGTAGATGTAGACAGCCTTAGTGACCCTCCTTAAGCCTCCTGGCTTAATCCTTGTTGTTTTGCTTGTGTGAACACTACCAGATTGGATCCAAAGAAGGGGAGAGGGAGTTATTTAAGCACAAACACAAAATCATTTCACAATCAATAAACAACTAAACACTTCTGAGACAAGAAATTGAAACAACTCAAGAACAAAATGTCAAAAGAAGGACAATGTGCCAAGCACATCCAGAGAGGTTGAGGCTGTCAGTATAGCTGTCTTGCGTGTGTTACCAGTTCATACATCAACAGAACAGAGATGAGGACAAAAACAGCTCGTGCAACAATGAGATACACTTCAAAGTAAAAAAATAAAAATAAATACAATGAAAAAGAAAATAAGGGAGGAATGGATAATACTTCTAGACAGAGAAAGTGGAATGGCACCACTGCCTGAACCCATCAAAGCAAATATTAATCCAGCAAATTGATATAGGCTGTCATATAATGTAAATAATGCATAAGAGAAGTGCCGCAAGTTGTGTCACAATAATTCTCCTTAATATCCACTATAGAGCTACTGAAGTTTTTACCTAGGGGACATCTGGGCCTTGAAGGTACAGGTCATGGAAAGGGTTAGTTGAGAAAGCATTGGGGGCATTCAATTCAACAGAGTTCCTGTATGACCTTGGGCAAATCACTTAACTGGGCCAGCTGTTTAAAGGTATATCGGAATCTACTCAGATCTTCAGAATCACTTGGGTGCTTAATACCCATTGAAATCAATAAAACAAGCAAGTAATTTTGTAGCACTTTTAAAGACTAACAAATTTATTTGTCACATGAGCTTTCATAGGCACAATCCCACATCATCAGATGAATGAAGTAGAAAATATAGCATGTAGGCTGCAAATATGCATATACAGAAAAGGGTGGGTTGCAAGGTTAATTGATTGCTAGCCTCTCTCTCTAAAGTAAATAAAGATGTTTGGATTAAAACTATAGTATAGGGAGGCTGGAGCTGAGAATTTAAGGGTAATTACATTTTGTAATGACCCCGCCATTCAAGAGTTTTATTCAAACCTAGCATGAAGGTATCCAGTTTACATATGAAATCCAATTCTGCAGTTTCATGTTCCAATCTGTTTCTGAAGTTTTTCTGCTGAAGTATTGTAACTATCAATGTGATATATGCCATCATGTGCCAACAATGCCTCTCTGTAATATACACTGGCCAACTGGACAGTCTCTGCACAAAAGAATAAATGACCCAAATCACATGTCAAGAATGGTAACATTCAAAAACCAGTAAAGGAGCTTTTCAATCTACCTGGACATTCTGTAAAAAAACATGCTAGTTATAGTACTTAGGCAAAAACCTTTCAAAAATAGACTGGAACATCAAACTGCAGAACTGGAATTCATATGTAAGCTAGATACCTTCACACTGGGTTTGAATAAACCTCTTGAATGGCTGGGTCATTACAACAGCTAATTTCCCTTAAATCACCTTTCTTAGCTCCAGCCTTCCTCTTCTGCAGTTTGAATTCAAATACCTTATTTACTTTAAAGAGACAGGCTATCATTCGCTCCCTCTTGATCTGTTTGAATTAACCCTGTGACCCCACCCTTCTCTGTATCTTTATATTTATAGCCTACATGCTATATTTTCCATTTCATTCATCTGATGAAGTGGGATTGTGGCTATGAAAACTCATGCGATAAATTTATTAGTTTTGAAAAATGCCACAGAACTCCTTGTATGTTTTGCTGAAATAGACTAACATACCTAACCCTCTAGAACTTGAAATCAATGGAAATCAGGTGTCCAGGTATTTTTGAAGATCCTACTAGTCACCTATATACTTTTAAAAACCTAGTCTCCTGTACCTCAGTTCCCCATCTATAATATTCTTTCCCTGTCTTGCTAGTGGTGCAAGGATAAATACATTAAAGATTGTGTAGTGTCTGAGCACCTCAGTAATGTGGAACATTTTAGTATCTAAAATAGATTACATAGATAAATTCTGCCCCAGCAAATCTTCACTCTCCCCTTGCATGAAAGACAATCTCTGGTGCATCATCTAGTTTTGAACTTGTATTATGGTATGAATTTGCTAGAGGGGTAGCTGTGTTACTCTGTGTATAGCAAAAGCAGTGAGAGACCCGTGGCACCTTATAGACTAACAGATTTCTTCGAGCATAAGCTTTTGTGGGCTACAACCCACTTTGTCAGACGCAACTGACGAAGTGGGTTGTAGCCCACGAAAGCTTATGATCGAAGAAATCCGTTAGTCTATAAGGTGCCACAGGACTTTCACAGCTTTTATTATGGTATGGTAACACTTCAGCTAATATCATTATATTTACTCCATAGAGAGAGAGAGTGGGAATTTCAAAGCTGTCTAAGGGATCTGGAGGCCATGTGCTCATTAAGATTCATTGGACTTGGATATTCAAATCCCTTTGTCTGGTGGCTTTGATGTTACTGTTTGAGTTTCAGTATAAGCTCTCCACCAGAGTCATGAGGGCATGGTAATGCATAACTCCATTGCTCCCCCAAAATGTGAAAGTTAAGTCATCTTTCCTTATTAGGGTCCAGTTATCCATACTGAGAGTTGGATGTGCGCATTCTAACACAGCACTGGCAAATCTAGAAATGCTAATTATGAATTTCAAGTCATGCTGCACTCTGGTATGTATAAATTCCTGCATCTTGTGATGAGATCTCATCCTGTGATGAGAATATGCCTTTTTAATTGTGTAATTAGTACATACTTAAATTGAAAAGTTAAAATGAAGCTTTAAGGAAAACGATTACTAATCTTAGCAAAGTGCTATCTCAGAAAGGTCATAAAATACTTGCAAGTACTCAGGCTAATAACAAGCATGTACAGATCATTATGAACCAGTCCAAAATCATCTTCTGAGATTTATTTTGTGCTGCTTCACTTCATTTTTAGAAACCTATGCCTTGGTTAGCTAACAGGCAGGTTCTATATTTCAATTTATGATGGCCTTTATGCTCTCTCTTATTAGTACTAAGTCAAAAGTATGGCCTTAGAAAAGATGTACAAGGTCTTTTTTGATAGCATGCTGAAAACTTACCAGAATGACTTGTCAAAGAAAAAAAGAGGCTATGCCATTTTTGATTTTAAAAAAACCCATACTCCTGATTTCTTTGGACCATGGCCCAGTCACCCCCTTCAGAGTTCAAAAAGGGTGTGCAAGTGGAAAATGTATTCCAAAATGACTCCACTACAGGCAAACATAAACCGGACTCCATTCCTGCAATTTTATCAACATTTGCACTGGTCTAGACTCTCTTTCCTGCAGCAAACCCCAAGGCAGAGGCCTTCAATTGTCAATCTTCAATTGTCTTCAAGTGTCAAAAGCGGTGGATCGCAAGTATTGTGTCCCCTTGGAAAAGTTTGTATTCCTTTTCCAACACCCTACACTGGGATCCCTGGTGGTGGACACAGTTAATCAGAAAGAGAGACAGGGCCAACCAGGCTCTATTCCCAAGAATAAAGAAGCCAAAATACTCGACTCGCTAGGCGGAAAGGTCTATGCCACCGCAGGTCTATAGCTGCGTATCTCAAATCACCAAGCCCTTATGGTGAGATACATCTTCAACCTCTGGAGAGCCATGGAGGGGTTTTGCGACCTTATTGCCAAGGACTGCCTCAGAGGTTATGAGGCGATGGTTGAAGAAGGGGCCTTGGCCTCCAAAGATGCACCGATGTCTACCTGGGATGCATTCTGACAGATGGGTTAAAAAGGGATCCAGGAACCTGGAAGCACCACCACTCAAGCTCTGTGGTGCCTGATATCATTTTCAGGATTTTCAACATCACAACTTCTTGTCAGCCTACCAGGAAGCTTGCCAAATTGCTGGGAGCTTGGAAACCCGGGCTCCCCAGAAGCTCTCCATTCTGGCTGTCATGGTGCCAGACAGGGGCACTGGCAGGAAACTAGGAAGGTTTCTGTGGTGTTTTGAGTTACCTTGGTCGTTAGGGATGCCATAGTGATAGATGGGAGAGTCATTTTTTGTGCTAGGAGAACCTGTCTGTCTGGTTCCCTCTGCTTTCAATTTCTCTTCAATAAAGGCTCAGTATTAAGTCCTTAGTATGCTGCCTCCTCATTATCTGAGGATAACCAACCTATACATTACAGTTTTCAACAGGAATTTGTCTAACTGGCGACACTAGGATGTATTAATAGGAGTATTGTAAGACAGGAGAAGTAATTCTTCCACTCTATTCAGCCCTGATTAGGCTTCAGCTGGAGTATTGTGTCCAGTTCTGGGTTTCTCATTTCAGGAAAGATGTGGCCAAATTGGAGAAATTCCAGAGAAGAACAATAAGAATGATTAAAGGTCTGGACTACTTGATTTGTGAGGGAAGATTGAAAGAGCTGGGTTTGTTTAGTCTGGAAAAGAGGAGACTGAGAGGAGACATGATAACAGTTTTCAAGTACCTAAGAGGTTGTAACAAGGAGGAAGGAGACAAATTGTTCTTCTTAACCGCCAATGATAGGACGAGAAGCAATGGGCTTAAATTATAGCAAGGGAGGTTTAGGTTGGACATTAGGAAAAAAGATCCTAACTATCAGGTTGATTAACCACTGAAATAAGTTACCTAGGTGGGTGGGTTATGTAGTCTTCATCATTGGAAGTATCTGGCTATGTTCACACAGGGCAGGCTTGTTTCGAAACAAGCTGTTTCGAAATAACTTTTTATTTCAAAACACCTTATTTCAAAGGACAAAAACTTTGTCCTCGAAATAAGGGAGCAAAATAGCAGATCCACAGTGTGGACCTGCTATTTCGCTTGGGGAGGGGATTGCAGGCACCCACAGGTGCCCTGTTGTTTCAAAATAAGAAGTGTGTGTGAACATACCCTTTAAGAGCAGGTTAGACAAGGCCCTATCAGAGATGGTTTGAGATGGTACTTAGTCCTCCCATGAGTGGAGGGAACTAGACTCAATGACCTCTCATGGTTCCTTCCAGTTTCTACAGCTCTAAAAGCAAAACTCCCATTAAGTTCAACTGTGGCTTTGCCACAAGTCCTGAGTAAGGCCCAGCATATGTCCTGGCCAGAAGCAGACCAGGAAGTCAGAGAATCACCATCTAGTTCCTGGTAGCTCCTTGCTCCTATGCTTGGTATAGAGCCCTTCCCCTGCCTTCTTGACTCAGCTTTACTGGCTAATGCATTAGAAAGAGGGAATGATGGGGTCTCATTTTGTAAGAGAGCATCAAATGCTGGGCCCAACTGTCCTCAGAAGTGCACTTGTGACTCTCTTTGGCTTTGTTTGGAACCCTGCACATGAATGATAGGGCTGGATTAAGCTCACTTGGCACCTGCTACTTAAAGAGTCACCCTCATAAAGACAGCTTGATATCAATGCCCTCTCTTTTATCGTCATACAACAGATGGTATTAATCTGAAGATTTGCATTCATTAAAGGACTAAAGTCATGAGGTAACTTGTTCCCAGCAGCACACTGAAACATAATGTAATGCTGGAGGAAATAATCTAAATGAACTAGAGGTGCAAAACACACCTGCTAAACAAATAAACTTGACTGAGATACCTTCTCACACTGAAATATAAAAAGAATTTTAGTTAAGTTGTAGGGCTAAATTCTGCGTTCAGCAATATGTATATCTAGAGAAGCTCCACTGAGTTACTGAAATCTGGAATCACTGTACTGAATCATTAGAGTTATAACAGGGTTAAACTGGTGTTAGGAAGATCAGTCAGATGCCTACACTGCTTTGACACTGGGGTAACTACACGCACTCACTGAAGTTTTTTCAGATTTTATTAGCGTTTCTTCAGATTTACTTGTGCAACTAAGGTCAGATTCAGGCTTTTTATTAGGGTAATTTCTTGTGATGAACAGACATCAGGTGAAATTGATGTAATCTCTTTTGTATTTTATATGAGAAAGCAAAAATGAATAGTTTAAAACCCACACGCTATTAGCTAGTGTATCGGAAAGAATCCTGCAGTTATGCCTTATCTTTTCATAACTGCAAGTCAGCACATTTAAAATTAAATTATTTGAAGAAGGGGGAGGGGAAGGATGGCTTTTGAAGAAAGTCCCACAAGTTTCCAAACACTTCAACATTTCATCATGGCAATCAGCCAGATGCCAGACAAAATGCTGGTTTCCAGCAGGGATCTGACAGGTGGCCTTTCCAAAGTTTACACACTAAAGTGAGAGCTGATGTTCTGCTGCTTATTTTTCTGCCTTTTAAGTTTGTTTTTTTTTTTTTAAACTGGAACCAGACTGAAGATGTCTTTCCAAGTAACAAAAGATAAGATCTCCCCCTGAATATTTGGGATTTCAGTTGTGCTTTTATTTTACCCATATTTATGGGATGGAGCACAATTCACACTTTCAAATGAAGAAATGTAAGAGATACATATTATATACACACACACACACAGAGACTGAAGGTAAGAATATGAAGCAGCAATCAATCACACAAAGCTAGACTGAACACAGGCCAGGAAACAATCTGAAGTTTCACACGAGGAGTTCCCTCTCCATTCTCCTGCTGAGAAGGGAATCTGTTTCTGGAGAGGAACATAAAGGTTTGGCCCACAACCTTGTAGATTTCCCCCAGCTCTACCGAAAAAATCTTACCCAGGACTTCCCAACCAGTATCTGTTTCTTAGACCCTCACTTAAGAGGGGGAAGGGTCTTCACCAAAGAAGATTGCCCAGAAAAGCAAATAGAGCTTCCCTCTGTGTTTCACTACCTTTAACTCCACTGGATTCAGGTGGTCCCATGTGGATCACCTGGTAGTGCTCTACAACATCTAGAAGAGGAAGGAAAGGCCAGAAATTCCTCTGTGAATGTAACTGACTCCTACTTTCCACGTGGTTAAAAGACAATCTACATACTTTGCACAGAGTCAAAAGGGCACCTTCTGCCCATAAACTTTCATTTCCTTATGTTCCTGGCAGGTCTAATTAGAACTTATTTAAACCCAGCTGTAACTCTCCCAACAGTTTTACACAGGTGTGACTCTCAGGAGGTTAGTGAAGTTACTCCTATTATACAACAGGCTAAATGAGAGGAGACTCACAGCTACTATCAGTAAACGAGGACATGAAAACTTCATTCAGTTTGCTACATTGTGATCTCAGTTGACACCAGTGTTGTAAATTGGATAATGAAGGAGGAGATATGCTCAAGGTAATGAGAGCAGTTTCCAGCTCAAGGTAGGCAGGCACAGAGGGTCAAGTTTTCAGAATGTATTTATCGCGTGAGCTTTCACAGGAGAGAATCCCATTTCATTAGATTCTCTCCCATGAAAGCTCATGTGATAAATAAATTTGTTAGTTTTTAAAGTGCCACCAGACTCCTTCTTTGCATTACAACTAACATTGTCACATGTCATTTATCCAATCATCCTCTCCCCAGGAGAGACAGGTGCAGTGGCATGTCTTGTTTGATAGGATTTTTTTAATTTATAAATGTACCCATAGGTATGATTTATGTTAGATAAGACACATTTCTTTGACTTTCCTCCATACTAGGAGTGGAAGATAGTGAGGTCTGAGATGGCCCTTCATTCCCATGGGAGTTCATTACACAGTCTGGACCGTTGTATGAGAAAGCTTTCGGCTGCAGTTTACGTCCGTACTTTTCTCAACTGACATTTAGACCCAACAGTGTATCTTGGCTCTTCTTCTGGTATTCTCTCTGTGAAATCTGGGCTACTCATTTTCCTACTGATACCATCCTTAATCTCTTTAGGAAGCTACTGAAGTAGAGGTATATTAAGAAGCAGAGAGATAAAGATATAAAGATTTAAAGATAGAAAGAACATGACAGCCAGTCAAGAGACTTTGTAAATTAGGGCTCCTTTACAGTTCCAGAGTGATGCAAAGGGATCTTAGTGTTAATGAGAACCAGGCCTAATGTGTGTTCTTGCAGTGAAGTTGATGTGGAAACTGCATTTAGTAAATATACCATGATACTATTTACTGTATCACCACCATATATGGTCTGTACGTCAAGCCAGACTTAATACATTGAACCCCAGTCATCTCACTAGACGAAACTCAAAAATTCTCTGAAAGGGTCATGGCTATAGGTGCCATCTTGGAAATAACATCTGCTTCCCCCTTCCTGCATCGCCAGCACTAAGTTTACCAACTTTCTCCCTCACTGCATCATCAGCACTAAATTTTGTGGACATGATTTTATGCTCTTATACTGTCCACCTTCTCTTTTATATCCACAGCTACCTTTTGCCTCTAAGAGTATGTCCATACACAGTCTTTAAATTGAAATAATGCTGATTATTTTGATTTAAAAGATTGCAGGTTCACACTACATTTCTTTATATCAAAATAAGGAGCTCCCTTGTTTTGCAATAAGCAAAATCATTTAGATATAATATCAAAATGATGGTTAAATCGAAACTTATTTCAAAACAACACTGTGTGGCTGTGTTATTTCGATTTAACTGTTGTTTTTATTTAACGCTTTTTGCTCTTCTCCTATCTAGGATGATTTCCTTTTTCCATATATTGGGTGGGGGCAAGGCCCTTCTAGGGGGCCATCTTGCCACACCTCCCAAAGTGAACTAGCAATTCCTGTCAATGGACATGATAGTTCAATTAGGGTTTTAGTGGGGACATGTTAAATTGATTTAACTTAAATTGATTTAACTTAAATCAATTTAACTGCCAGCACCGGCTCTGCTATGAGGCAAGAGACACACATAGCTTCATTTGACAGTTCTTAGGGGCGTCTAGTCCCCCTGAAGATCAGGCTGGCTCCCACCTCTTTAAATCTTTCCTAGCAGCTCAGGCACTGTTAGTCAACCTATAGCTTAAGTCATGTACACAGAGTGCACTTTAAATCCCTCTGCAGACAGACACTGTGGCTATGTCCACACACACAGTTTTATTTTGAAATATGTCATTTCGAAATGACATATTTCAAAATAAAACTCTTAATTTGAAATGACTTATTTCAAATTTAAAAAAATTAATTCGAAATAAGTCAAGCCCCTCCAATCAAAACAGCATGCCCTGTGTATGGACATGCTATTTCGATTCCCTGAGAGGGGCACCCTAGAAGGTCTGGCAACATGGGCCCTGGTGGGTCATCTTGCCACCCAATCCCCTGCCTGGCTCTCCCCTGGAGAGCCAGGCAGGGAATAACAGCCCCCAGGGAAGGGATCTCCCTGCCCTGCGTCTCCGCTCCTGCTGGGCGCAACGGGGCAAGAGCCCTGGGGCACCCCAGCACCAGTGGGGAGCAGTCTGACCGGCTCCCCAGCACCCTGGGGGCTGAGCAGCCGCAGCCACAGGGAGCCAGTTGGGACCCAGCTCTGGCAGCAAGGCAGGGGCCCTGGGGCACCCCAGCAGTAGCAGGGAGCCTGTCTGACCAGCTCCCCAGTGCCCCAGGGCTGAGCAGCTGCAGCCGTGGGGAGCTGGTCCAGACCTGGCTCCCCAGTGCCCTGGGGCTCGGCTACTAGGAGCCACTGACCCACCGACTACCCCACCACCTGGGGGGGGAGAGCAGTCGGGGAAGCCTGGCTTCTGGCTCTGACCCTCGCCGGCTTGGGGGTGCTGCAGCCCCACCAGGGTGGCCACAGCCACTGCAGCTCACCCTGCCACCAGCTCTAGAGGGCCACAGCCCCCCCAAAGCTGGGCGGGGAGTGAGCAACCACGGCTCCAGCTACCCTGTGGGGGCTGCAGCCCCCCAGAGCCGGGCAGGGGGTGAGCCACGGTGGCTCTGGCCACCCCGCCGGGGCTGCAGCCCCCCAGAGCCGGGTGCAAGATGAGCTGCAGTGGCTCTGGCCACCCTGCCGGGGCTGCAGCCCCCCAGAGCCGGGCGTGGGGTGAGTCACGGCGGCTCTGGCCCCCTGACAGGGGCTGCCTGATGTGCACCTCTGCACCTCCCCTCTACACCCTGGCCAGAGTGCTGAGGGCTCCCTGGCCCGGGTGCTGAGGTGGGGGGCCTTCCTATATAGCTAGGTTTTATTATATTGAAATGACTTTCCTTATTTCGAAATAAGGAAGCTCCTTATTTTGAGATAAGGAAATGTCATCTGGACCTGGCAAGGTTTATTTTGAAACGACTGGTGTTGTTTTGAAATAAAACTCTCATGTGGACACACCCTGTAGGTTTAATGGAATGCATACATTTACAATGACTCATAGTCCAGGAGAGAAAAACAATAGGTAAGCAGGGTTGGGTGGGGAGTGGGGTGGACAGTAGCCATTGGGGACTGTAGGAAGCTCTAGTCCCAGGTGACATGGTCTGGGAATTGCATGAAGTTCAAACACTCCCCACTCCGCCTCAAACTCAAACAGTCTGGCTGCGGTTCTCTCCTCTCTTGTACCTTCCCTTGCACTGAGCCCAAGCACCTGTGTTTCCTGGGGAACCAGGAGGAGCCGAGGTGAGAGCCACCTGTTTCTTGAAATGGCACCCAGGACAGTGAATTCAGAGGCGTTCTTTGGACTGTTGTTTCAGGGCCAGGTCAGCAGGGAAAGAAGGACAACAGAGAAAGCAAGGGGCACAGGCTTATTAGAAGTGTGTTTCCCCCCATCTTCAAAGCATCTGACAAAGTGGGATTTTCTCCCAGGAAAACTCATCTAGCTCCTCTTGGTGGCTGTTGGGGTGGGGGTGTGAGGGAGAGAATACCAGGGCTTGCTTACAGTAATATGATCTGGTTTAAAACTAATGACATGTCTCTAGTTCAAAAAAAAAGAAAAGAAACTCTACACAGAAAGACAGCATTTCCTAGGACACTTGGCTTGGCACTTGGGAGATCAAAGGTCTCTTTCTGGCTCTGCCCTGAGCTGCTTGGGAAAGTCACTTTTCCTTCCTGGGGCTCAGTTTCCTCACTTGCAAAATAAAAAGGGTGATGAGGCTTACCTCCCTTTGAAAAGTGCTTTGAGATCTACAGCTGAAAAATCGCTAAATAGACACTGAAATAATCCCTCACTCCTTGTAGATTTAGCCCTTATAGCATTCTTCATCTCAATGCACTATGCAAAAGGTTGCTGAGGAGGGCTCTCCCAACATAGCCCAGACAGTGTGGCTGGGGTCTCTCCCCTCTTCTCCCTCCCCCCCAAGCCCAGGTGGCATCACAGGGGGGGGGCCCTGAGTGTGGCTATACCACTCCCTCACAATACTAGCTGCAGGATCTCTTCAGGGGACAAGGCAATAGACCACATTTATTTGTAAATGGAAAAAAAAAACAAACCACCAAACCTGACACACACAACTACATAATAACCAGGTTAATTTAGTTCACTAAAAACAAATAAGGAGTCCTGTGGCATTTTTAAAGACTAAAACATTTATTTATTGCATGAAGTTTGTGGGAGAAAATCCCACTTCGTCAAACTCTTTGAAGTTGAGGGAAATTACAGAATACTGTAATTTCCCTCATCTTCAAAGCATCTGACAAAGTGGGAGAAACTCATGGAATAAATAAATTTGTTAGTCTTTAAGTGACACAGAACTAGGGTCACCAGACATCCAGCAAAAGGAGGACATGTCCTCCTTTTAGCCCTGCCATCCTCCATCCTCTAGGCATTCAAGAAAAATTGCATTTTGCCTGGCTTTTTGCCGGATGCCTGGAGTATGGGATGGCAGTTTAAAAATAGCTTTCCCAGCTGGCTCAGAGGGCTGCAGTGGGAGGGAACAAGCCCAGCTACCTCTCTCCGCCCTTTCCCTTTCCCTCTCTCTCATACACAGTACCTGGCCGGGAGGGGGCTATTCCCCTACTGGCCCCAGAGGTGCATGCAGAGGGTGTCCCTCTTGCCGGGGCCAGTGCCATTTAGCCTCCATTTTGACCCCAGGCTGCCAGGCAGGCTCTCTGGCTGTGAGTTACTTGGCAGGTCCCTTCCCAACCCTGCTCCTAAAGCTGAGAGGCCCCCTGGCTTTTGTGTGGTATGTACTGTCTGACTCCTGAGAGCTAATGTGAAGTAGTAGATACTTGGGGTTTAGGTACCCAAACTGCAACCATATGCATCCCAGGATTGCAATGCAAACATGTCCTGGGCTATGGCAAAAGAAGCAAGGGGTCCAGTGGCACTATAAAGAGTAACCTATTTTATTTATCACATGAGCTTTTGTGGGAGAAAAATCCCACTTTGTCAGAGGCTTTGAAGAGATGGAGGAACTTACAGAATAGGATGAAAATAAAAGCAGGGGAATGCAAGACATGGCATACTGTAACATGACTTGATCCCATTATTATTTTATGATTTATTATACAGCGATCTAATATTTTTGTTGCTATTCTTTGAGCATCTTTCAATTTTACTGTTTTTTCCAATATCAAGAGATGATCTCTCACCAGGGCATTTTAAAGATGATCTGTAACTTTCTCACTTTTGTTGTGGTGTGGGCAGTTCTGTGTGCTGTGACAATACAATAGGTTTCTTTCCTCCTTCTCTTCAGCAACATTCATTGTTTGATATTTTGCTATTCACAAAAGCTTGCCTGAAGAAATCTGTTAGTCTATCAGGTGCCACAGGACTCTTGTTGTTTTTGTTATACCAGTAAAATTGTCAGCGCTTTTAGCCACCCTGATATAGTTATACCAGTACATAGGAAATACCTCTTGAGGGCTAAATTCTTCTTTTAGACTCCCATACAAGCCTTGGTGAGGGTTGTCTTGCTTTACACCAGTATAAAGCTGTACAGTCTTTGTGTACAGACAAACTGAGTCATTTTGCAGTAGACGGCAGCCCTTTTGAGATAACACTTCTTACTGATTCCTCTTCACCCAGCTCTTTCTGAAGCAAGATATTGATTAATCCACCACTGTTTGTTCCCAGTGTTCCCAACCAGTAAGGAGGCCTGGGCAGTAGCTGGGGTGGGGAGGGCAGGCAGGGGGTAGGATGAAACTGATAATGTGGGCTGCTTTACAGAATTGCTGGATTTTTTTTTTCCAGCATTCCTGGAGATAATGCCAATGTAGTATGGGTTTTCTTTCTTATCAATGCTCAGTGGACAGGAAAGGAATCAATTATCAGTTGAATCTGTGAAGGGCATTATTTTAATTCAGTATAATCTGAATGACATCATGTGAGGAATTTAACTCATATTCTTGACAATGATAGCCTATTGACAAAAACAGGTTCAGCTGATAAACATCAAGAATAGGGTTTACCATTTTGAATGGTATAATTTGGTCAATTAAATGCTACCGTGACATTGCTGACACAAACTGTATATTCACAACAATACTCATTTTATTGTTACAGTTTTGTATTATACATCTTGTTTTACAGGTAATGTGCCTAAGAATATATCTGTTGTTCAACTTGTTCTCCATTTTTTTCATTCTGCCAAGCATTCATTAATCATTACCCATTTCCACAACATAATACAGTAATGACAATTATATTACTACTACATTTTATCCATGTCCTCCAATGTCCTCCTTCCCATGCTTTGTTATCTGGTAACCCTTCACAGAACTCCTTGTTTGTTTTTACAAAGATATGCTGATTGAGGTAGGTCAGAGGAGACAAAAAAAAAATCACCTTTGCCAGAAAGAAAGAGGTGAGGAGTGAAAACAAAACTTCCAAGCATCAGAGGGGCAACCCTGTTAGTCTAATTCAGCCAAAAAAAGCATGGTATCCTGTGATTCACCCCATGTAGCCCCCCACCAATTCCATTCCCACAGACACCCACACTAGCCTCTGCCACCCACTCCCATCTGCCCAGAGATATCCATCCCAGCCTCCCCCACCAAGCCCATTACCTGCATGTACAGCCACACCAACCTCCCATGCCAAGCCCCATCCACCTGAGCCTTCCCAAACCCCCCACTAAAAACTCCAACTCTCCCACCCCAACCTCCCCCTTTCACCCCATTACTGCAGAAACATGAACCCTGCCCTCACCCCAACCCCCGGACACCCATCACAGCTTTCCCCAACCACCCCTTTGCCCCCAAAACACCCATTCTAGGCTCCCCATTCACCCCATTCATCCACTCCAAGGACTTAGATCCAGATGAAATGATACAACAATTTGCTGTTGTTAAAGCCTGAAAAGTTAGTAAAATTTCAGCTTCAAAGTATAAGTATGAACATGATAAATGTTACTGATGAATTTAAATTTAATTAACAAGTATTACTTTTTATTTTTGTACTTAGATTAAAGGAATGAATTTATCTTGCTATTTGATTTTTAGGTTGCAAATACAATTCAGAAAATCCTTTTAAGCTTATGTGAATGAGGATGGGAGGGCACCAAAGCAAAATTTGGCTCAGGGCGCCACAACCTCTTGACCCAGCCATGTTAACTGCCTAAGTGTGGACATAACCTAAAGGGCAAGCAGCGGTTGGGAAAGGTGCACTTAGATATGTGATTAGTGCCAGTAAGTTTTTCAGGACTGTACAGTACCAGGCCACTTAACACTCCCCACTCTCATATGAGGCATGATCCTGCCTCCACTGATACCAGTGGTAAAATCAGCACTGGCCAGTGGTGCAGACCAAGCCTGTAGTAAAATAAGCAAAGAGTTATTTACAGTTATTAGCAACATTTTCTAATGCAGACACCAAATGGAGAAACACAAACTCATCTATGAAAAGAAAATAAGTCAATGAAGTCTCTGAGTCTCCTCCTGCTTGTGTCTCAATTTTTTTTAAAAGAAAAGAGAAGTAATAAAAACTCAACAAAACAGCCAATTTATTTGGAATTATCATCTATTCAACATCTCTTTGAAATTATCCAGCAATTAAATTCCAGCCCTCCACTGGGTCCTTTGCTCTGGGAAAACAGCAGCAGACAGTGTTCTGCTCAGATAAAGTAATTGAAGGCAATGTATGTAAAGAAAAGCAAGAAATAAAACAATATCAATTGCCAATGCCAAACAGGCATTCATAAAAGTAATTGCAGGAAGTTGCCCCATCTTCAAAGCATCTGACGAAATGGGATTTTTGCACACAAAAGCATATGCAATAAATAAATTTGTTAGTCTTTAAGTGCCACAGCACTCCTTGCTTCTTTTGCAGGACCAAAGAATCAGTCATAGCTCTGAGCTTAACCAATTACTGTTTATTTCTTCAAGACAAGTAATAGTAATAATAATAATTTTAATATTTGTTTTGCATATTGACACCAGACCTGAACACCCCACTTATGTTTGAAATCTAAATTCAGACCCAAATGTTGCATTTTGTGTTCATTTCTAATTTTGAAAAAGGCTGATTCAGAGTCCAAGAAAGGCAATGGGAAGACTGCATATAATCCAGGCCACTTTTCCAATGCCCCAGATGTTTGGGACTGCTGTAATTTACTTCTTCAGTGTCACTGAACAGCCCCACAAGCAGATATGGTGAAGATAAATAGATTCTGATGGAATTTGGAGAGCCATGAAAGTACATATAAACAACAAATGGCGGCACTTGTGTACTGGTCTTCAACTATCATGGTAGTATAAGAGAAGACCCACTTCCTCACTGGTATTCAAAGAAAAAGAGCATCTGGTCAACATTCATGATAACAGCCATTAGATATCCTTGGTTTCTCACCATTCACAATCTGCAGAGAATGTGAGCTGTCACTATCATATGGATTGGTCCCCTCCACCAAGTCTAAGATAAAAAGTGCTACTGTAGAAGCAGCTGTTGCCTTTCTATATTAGGAGGGGGAATATATGTGCAGAAGGTTCACAGCTCCTTTGGAATATGTAACATGTCGCTGGAATCGCTAAGCAGATGTACAAAAGTACATCAACAAAATATGTAGATGTGAACACTGACCTAACTCTAGCTAAAACATTGAGCCAAGAACTTCTTCAAAGAAATGTATCAAATCCTTACCCCAGTGTGTACCTCAGCATTCTCCAACCCATGACTAAAGGAAAAGCCTGTGGAAATAGATAAGCAGTCATTTATCACACATTCATTTTTTTTTTTCCAATCAAATACTCTCTCCACCTTATCCCAGGGTTCAGGAAAATGAAACAGCAGAAACCTGATTGATTTTACTGTTTTCAGTAGCTCTGGCTCTCTGGAGTCAGACCATAAAGAAAAATCAAAATTGTGAATTAGTGTTATTACAGCATCTTCTGATCTGCTCTTAAAGTTCAAGGGGTGATTGGCTTTAGGGAAAACCAGGGTAGGACTACGCACTCTGAAGTTGGTATCTATTCAGCAGTTAGCTGGAAGATCAGGCCTATGAAATAAAAAGAGTTTACCCATCCTATCAAGGGAAAGTTCACAAGCTGTGCTTAGAATGAATGCCTGGCTCAGGCTCTGCTCTGTGTTTGGCAGGCTGAGCCAAGCAAAGCCAAGTCAGCTAGGATACTCTGGCGTTACTTCCTGGCGGTCAGAGTGACCTCATATATCACTTATGTATTTTCTTTTTCATATTCTGTGTATTTAATCAGCTTCATTGGCTTGACATATCTTTGGCTTGTTTTGCTATGGCTTGGCTGCTTCTTCAAACTGTCTGACTTGCCCAGGTCTGGTACCACTTGGTTTATAAAATGGCTTTTTTTCCCTAATTGGACAATTATAGATTGGAAACCCTTGATGAAGCTTTGTTTTTACCATTTCTTGATGTGTATAAGCTTCATTTATTTATCTAAGCAAATGACTTGCCACACACCCCTCTTTTTTTTTTTTTAAGCTGAACACACAGCACGAGCTGATCCAGGATGTTGCTTGGGGCTAAGCAGGAAAGAGCAGACCAATAGTGTCATGACACCTTATTTAATCCCTCCTAACAGGTGCACCTTAAATTAACACCACAGCACAGGAGCAACAGAGTATGTTCTCTGGAGTGTTCATGACAGGTTTTACCCCACTCTTTCATTAGGGGGTTACTTATTTCCCCTTCTGTATGGTAGCTGGGCCACTTCTCCATCAAACAGCTCACTCTCTGCTGCCTTGCCTCCACCTAACGATACAAGCAATTTTGTTCAATTGAGATAATGCTCTGGGTTGCTCCATGGATCAAATAGCGAAAGGGAACATGCACAGCAGATACACCTTCCCCTTCCTTAGCCATAGGGCCGAATCAGGGCCCAGGTTGCCCATTCATGTGCTCCCCATCCACAGTGACTCCCAACCTGGGGAAGGGTGGTGCTGTGCAATGGGGAGGGAGGGGAGAGCTGGTGTGGCCCACAGACTGGCTAACCGTAGGGAAAGCCCTTGGTACTAACCAGCCTGGCCAGCACCACGGAGGCTGGAGCACTGAGGCCAAACACCATGCACAATCCATGGCATTCCCACCTCACCCCCAGGCTGGCTGGTCTGTCCCCCAGCAGGTCCAGGGCCAGCTGGTGTGCAGTGGAGCCTTCAGTGGCAGAGCCCCCAGGGGCCTGGCAGAGGTGACCTTCCAGGCTAGCCTGAGTCACGGGGGCCCTAGCACAGCAGCCCGACAGCGCTCCTGGCCCTGGAGCACCACCACCAGAGGCCACATTGTGTGCCAGCTGGCCCCACCCCTGTAGCACAGCCACCACGTGCTGGTCCTCCCTTCCTCCCCACTCCTGGTGCTGACCAGGCAGCCTGGGGATGGGGCGGGGGTACCACAGACCGCAGTTTCTGGTCCCAGGGCCCCATCTCACCCAGCTGGGCCTGGAATTACAGCCTCTAAAGCCCCTGAATTGATCTGGCCCTGCTTAGTTAACCTGGTCACATCTCACTTTCAGAAGACCCAAACATTCAACCTCCACAGCCAGCCTGAATCCAACTATCCATACACCTGGGAATATAAATTCCTTCTAAATGTGGTTCTCCCCACCTAGCTCCTTCTGCACTGTTGTCTGATGAAACGCTTACACCAGAGCAGCCTCTAGAAGCCCCTACCAGAATTAGGATCCTAGCATCAAAGGCATAGTACAGTCACAGAGGCAGGCCAGCTCCCTGCCCTGATGAATTTGCAATCTAAAAAAAGTCTTCCTTCTTATTTCCACCTTTTCCTCTTCCCTTTTCCAAATTTCCCATATCTGCATTTTCTCCTTCTCATGTATGTGTCCTTCCCCAAGCCAGGCATCCAGTTTTGATTCTTTTACTCCTCTTCCCTTCACTTCCTCGGCCATTTCACTCCCTTTCTCCTAACAAGCGTTCTTTCCTTTAATCATACACCCCTGTGGAAATTCTAAAACTCTGACAGTGGTGCAGGTGGCAAGGATCACTAGCACATTATTTTATAACCTGTTCATAAAAGCAGCTGTTGATGCTCAATAGCCAATCTAGAAGAAATGTGAGAGTGCAGCACTTGTCAGGTAAGGAAACATATCTTTTGGACTGAATCACATAATACAGTAGAACATGCTTCAAAGAACCAAATATTTGCAAAGATTTCTGCTGCCTTGTGATCCCAGCCTTACAGAAAACTTTTTCCAATTAAAAAGCAGGAGCAGCAAAAATCCGAGCTCTTCCATCCTAGAAATGCTTGTTTCAAGTTTTTAATCAGGGCTCTTTCAATGCACAGAAATAAATGAATAAATAAATAAAGCATACATTTGGCTAAGTTATGCTCTCAAGCCCTGTTCAGGTTCAGGACAGAATGCATTTAACTGAGAGATCTTTCCCAGGCCAGAAGAGAGTTCAACTTGAAAGCTTGTCTCTCTCATGAACAGAAGTTGGTTCAATAAAAGATAACTAGCTCACCGACTTTGTCTCTATAAAACTCAGGGACAAATGTAGCCCAAAGTTTGCCTGACGTGTGTCTTAACCCCATACGAGTATAAAGTTTTTAAACCACCTATTGCTTAATAGATTAGAATGTAAATGGTTCCCAACTGGGGTTTGAAGACATGACTGTTCACATATATTTAACTACAGAACATTTTCTGCAAGGGTGGAAAACAGTGCAGCGGCACACTGTGAAAGCTGTCTCTGTAATGCAAAAGGCTTGTTTATTTTGAAAGGAAAGCTCAGATACAGGAGAAGACATAATAAAACACAAAATTTTGGCAAATATTATGGGCCATATTGTGAGATGCCCTTGCTTGGCCAGGCAGGAAACCTCTCCCCTTCCTCACACAGCTTAGCAAGGGCCTTCCACAGCAGCGGACCCAATACCATCCATGTGGTACAGTGTGTGCAGGGGCTGCTTACTGAGAAGGAGGTTGGACCAGGAGATGAGGCCCAGTGCAGATTCTCCAGGTTCTCATTCTGGCTCTGCACTAACCACTGTTCCAGGCACTTCACAGAAGCCTAGATCTAACTAGACCTTAATTCTTATATGCACTTTCCACTTCACTATATGACTCCAAAGGAATTTTTCCTCCAACTTGATATAAAGCCTGCAGCACTAGATTTCAGTTAACCAAGTGAGAATTTAGTGGGGCTGCATGGGTGTAGATTTAATTATTTTTGTACTGTGGTAGTGCTGAGAGCACCCACGCTTTCCAGGCTTGTGGGCCTTGTTGCACTAAGCACTGTACAAACATGTAGTGAAAAACAATCCCCAGCCCAAAGAACTTGGAGTCTAAATAGATAAGATCTAACTGGGAAAAACAGGTGAAGTGACATTGCCAAGATCACACAACATGTCAATAGTAAAGCCAGGAATAGATTAATTAATTCCAAGGCCAGAAGAGGCCACTGTGATCATCTAGTCTGCCCTCCTGCATAGCACAGGACCGGAGGCATAAAATCGCCCCCAAACATCATTTCTAGAAGGCATATTTTAGGAAAAAAATCCAATCTGAATTTAAAAATTGTCAGCTATAGAAGAGCCACCATGACCTTTGACAAATTGTTCCAATGGTTAATCTTCTCACTGTAAAAATGTATGCATTGTTTCCAGTCTAAACCTGTCTACCCCAACCTCCAGCTATTGGATGTTGTTCCTGTCTCAGCTACACTGAAGAGACCAGCATTTAATATTTATTCCTATGTACTTTTAGAATGTCATTGAGTCATTCCTTACCCTTCCCTTTGTTAAACTCAAATTCATTGAGTCTTTCACTATAAGGCATGTTTTTGAATTCTTTAATCATTCCTGGTATTTCAGCAGTGGTGACACCATTGCCAAATAAAATAATCTCTTTACTCCTCAAGAGTCCCCTGTTTATGCACCCCAAACAAAAAAACAAACAAACAAACAAGCAAACAAAAAAACAAACACATTAGCAGCTTTGACCACAGCCTCACACTGATAGATCATGTTCAGTTGATTGTCCTCTGCTTACTAGAATCGAATCCCTTATCCTGTTAGTATGCCCTATGTTCTTTGTTCCTAGATGTATACACTACATTTAGCTGTATTAAAACATATTTTGCTTGTGCCCAGTTTACCAAGTGACCCAAGTCATCTTTATCCCAGTCCAGAGCTCTAACCATTGGACAACACTGCCTTGAAATAAAACAAAATAATTTGATGAATCCTACTTATAATCTCCTTTCCCTCTCTTCGTCTCCAGTCTGTCATCCTAACGGGTATGGGTGTGTGGGCATAGAACTGCAAGCAATAAAAATAGAGGAAAAAGGTCTTTTTATATGCCAGTTTATTTCTTTAAGAGTTATAATTAAACTGAGAGGTTTAATGGTGTGGGACATAGAGGATTGATTTTGAAGAACAGTTTGTTATTTTACCAGTTTTTATAAACTGGCTTTCATCAAACTGTTCACAGCCTTTCTGCCTGCTGTGGTACTGGTTCAAGTCCTAAACTGTATCATAATCAGAATGGACACTAACAAATCTGTTTGAAACCATCCAAGTGTGTGTCATCTTGAACCATCCCAGCAGTGCTGGAAAACAACTGAATAATAATAAAGTGACTGAGAATGGATACATTAGTCTTCAACCACAGGATGCATTTGTTGCTTTGTATGCAGAATTTCTGCCCAGAAAAAGAATGGATTGAGCCAACTGACACTCCAGTTCAGGGCTGATAATTGGAATAAAAGATCAATCAATGGTCAAGACCACCAGCGTTTCTCTGATCATTGCCATGCTGTAGATGAACAGTATACTGGGAGAAAGAAGACAGTCCAAATCAATTCCAAGTTTAAATAAAAGCTAAGGATCTTGCACACATATGCCCAGTAATATTAGGGACATGGAACATTCATTCAGAAACTCACATGCTTCTCAATATACACCTAACAGAATGCTTTGACATGCATATTTTGGGAACAAGCCCTGTCAAAGTATGGGGAGAATAGATCTGCAGGAAGACTTGATATGAGAAGACCACAGGTAATTTAGCTATTTTTTTAAATTATGGAACACTAATATCATATAAGCAAATCCAGAAAAAATATTGAGTTTGCTCTGAATTCTGGAAAAGTCTACAATTTTGACTTTACAAAAAAGAGAATCATTAGCAAACCTGAATAACCTATAATAAAAATCAAACTTATAAAACAGCTCTAGGATGGGCAGGATAACTTCACTGAAGCTGACGGAGTTTCTTTAGCACTGAATTTGTCTCCAAGAATTTCTGGAGTATAACTTTTTAATAACCTGGGCTACAAAATTAATTCACATTTATACACCGTAGAACATACAGGAGCTGAACATCAGTTAAAAATACAAAGTAAAGAAATAGCAAAACCTGATAGCACACAGATTCAAGGTCAACATCACCCGAGAGGGGGACAAAAAGCAAGGAGTCTTGTGGCACTTAAAGACTAACAGATTTTTTTATCGTATGAGCTTTTGTGGGAGAAAATCCCACAATAAAAAAATCTGTTAGTCTTTAAGTGCCACAAGACACCTTGCTTTTTTTACTTTACTAGACTAACACAGCTGCCCCTTTGGAGCATTGCCAGAGGACTGATGCTATAATTTCTACACTGAGATGTGGCATACTAAGAGCGAATGCATATTGAGTTACTAGTACTGCTATCTGCGCCTCTTTGTTGCTGATGTAAGAGAACCGTTGGCTGAGCCTGCAGGCCCCTTAATCTAAAAGGAGTATTCTAAAAAGAAACATTAGGATCACTTGATAATTGTTCTATTCTTTTGAAGCAGCTGGCATTGGCCACTGTCAGAGAACAGGGTACGAGGCTAAATGGACCACTGATCTGACTCAGTATGGCCATTCCTGTGTTCTTATATTAAGACATTATTTACGTCTACACTTGCAAGTTAGTTCTAATTAAGCCTCCTTAATTAGAACTAACTTAGTACCTGTCTACACTAGGCTTTCATTCATTTGAATTAAGGAATTCCTTAATTCAAATTAATGAAAGCTTAGTTCAAATTAGTAAGACCTACCAGTTAGTTCAAACTAAGCCCAGGTGTAGACTACGATTAACCCTTAGTTTGAATTTCATAAATTCAAATTAAGGGCAGTTAAATTGAATTAGTCCACTTTTAATTCAAACTAACTAGGTTGAATGAGTTCACTTTGTTAATTCAAACTAATTAGAACTGTTTGTGCAACTTTGATGTTAGGTAAGTAGAGTAGCTAGCTCAGATAAAATCTAGGTAACTGTGCATATAGTACCAGCATAAATTTAGCCTTAAAATATGTATTTACCATTAATTTGAAACAAAGAATATTTGAACGAGAATAAAATTATGTAACAAAGATCTAATTTATTGCATCATCTCATAACTGTTTGGTAGCTTAGGAGAAGTGAATGAGGTAGAGTCTGTCCTTTTGTATGTGAACAGGAATCTAAATCACACAAACTAACATCAGTAGCATTATTCATTAATTTGAAATCTTGTTTGGTGTGCCATCAGAAAAGTCAAATACAGTTCCAGAAGAGAGAAGAGTACCCACTCATACTTACAGTGGCCCTTTTAGGACAGGGTTGAGGGACAGAAGTCACCCAGTATGACTAATATTTGGCACCACATCAACCAACACCAAGTCTGGTTTGTGGAAGAAAGAAGGGCTTACCATGCTGTGGCAACAATCTAGTACTTTTCAAGAGCATTAAATACACTTTTTAGAAAAGCAGAAATCTGATGTAAATGATGAATAATTTCAAGCCAAGGTAGAAAATAAACTAACTTTTTCTTTGTTTGTTCAGGCATCAACAGAATTTTCTTTTTATAAGTACACCATCAGTCACAGGCCATCAAGATATTTATTTTGATCTGAAGGCTAAATGCTATCACTGTTAGAATGAGAAAGAAGGGTCATCAGAGGCGGCTTTTGGGGTAAGCGAAGCAGGCAGTCACCTAGGGCTCCTGAGCTTTAAGGGGCCCCACAGTGGCCGCCTGCTTTGCTCGTGGGGCGATGGGGAAGCAGAGGGCGGCAGACCACCAGGACTAGAAGCTTTGCGGCCTGCTTGCCAGACCAGCCTCTCTCCAGCGGGGGTGGAGCAGCGCTCCCCGCCTACTCCCAGCCGGCCGTGTGTACCCAGGCGGAGGGAGGAGAGCGGGCGGCACAGTGCTGAGGCTTGCTGGGAGTGGGGCCCCCCGGGGCCGCCCCCCCCCAAGAGTTCTGGCTGTTTCCAGGCCTGTGGTGGCCAGGGGCAAAGTGGCCTGAACTCTTCAGAGCGGGCCACTCCAGGGGGCCCCCAATCCCAGCAAGCCTCAGCGCCGCGTCGGCCGCCCTCCTCCTTTCCCCCTGGGGAGGTGCGGCCGGCTGGGAGTAGGCGGTGAGCGTTGCTCTACCCCCGCTGGAGATAAGCCAGTCTGGCAGATGAGCAGCAAAGCTTTTGGACCTGGCAGTCCACGGCCCTCTGCTTCTCCCCCCCACCCCATGGGATTTGGGACTATGGGGGATGGTTAGGGCAACAATGGGGGCCCAGAGCCCTCTTGAGGGTGGCATTGGGGGCCATGGGGGCCCCATAAAGGGCCTTCGCCTAGGGTCCCCAATTGCCTAAGGCCATCTCTGAGGGTCATCATAATTTTCACTCTTTCTGCTATACTCCATTAATACATTTATGCAGTATTGACTGGAACTGGCCTTTTCTGGAATTCAGATGGTTTAGCCAGATCTCAGAGCAGTTTATCATCTTTAATAAGGGGGGAAAAAAAACTTTGTTGCTTTGAAGTCTGGCAAGCATTGTATGAAGCTGACATCATGAACATTTTTTCTATGTGCTATTTCTGTGTTTCCTGACAAACACTTATCAGTACAATTGTGAATCCATTATTCATTGGGGGGGGGGGTCGGGTCCATGAACATAGCAATAATGCTAAGAAGGAGGTTTTCTTCTTTGTACAGTAGTTTACCTAGAATCTGTGCTTAAATTATATTTCAAAGCTGGCACAACAACAATGCTTGACGTTCACAGCCTAAATATTCATTCTGCCATAAACTATATTCCTAATGTTTCAGAGAAACATTTGATCACTGTAATAAATGTTCACATTTCAGGCTAATCCACAGCCCTCTGAGCAATTCCCTACCAGCCTCAATAGAAAGGTTCTCCATCAGTTTCAACAGGCTTTAGGCTCCAGGTCTGGCAGCATATGCAAATCAAGTAATTATGTATGCAGAATTCATTCTGCTATGTGCAAAACTTCATTTCATTCATTCTTCTATGTGCATAACTGCATCTGTATTTGCATACCTAACTGTATGAACAATTGAGCCCATTGTGTACTAGTTTCATGGTAGATATGGATGAGATAGAATGAATGTACTATGGCCTTATTTTCAGGCATTTTATTAAAATCATCCTTTTATATCTAAACACTTAATGCCCACATGTCATTTATAAAGTTTTATAAATTGCATCTGAACATTTTTTAAATCATCCAAGTGTGAAAAAGGATGTTTGATACATGTCTCATGAGTATTCTGTGTTTGGATAATTTTAGGGAATTTTTAATTCTAAGGGTTCCCTCCAGAAAATTCAGATAATTCAGCCTTCTATGTTCAGGAATACTTAGGGATATAAAACAGACCTTATTTTTTATATTTTTTAAATAAAAAATAAGGTCTGTTTTATAGTCTTAAGTATTGCTAAATCTTTGAGTTCTGATATGGCCCTCATAAATGAGGAATGCATGATTTGCTGAGTTAGAAAATGTTGGTTGAGAAATAAACTCGTTATAAAGTAGTGAAAATAGAAAACAGTCCATGAATATAGTATACTATTTTCTTTATAGAGTCAGGGAACATTCTCACACAGCACCTTAAGATCAGCGTTACTGAACTTGTTTTAAAACATTGACTTGGTGTGGCTTATTTAAAAAAAAGGGTTTAGTTTTGCTTTGTTTAACCAAAGAAATTAGATACAAAAACTCCATGTCAGTGTGGTACTCTGGCTGAGCTTTTAGTGCACAAAAGTAAAGACATGCAAAACCCTTACTCTGCAGCTGACATCAGTTAGGCTGACCCCTGCATCCTTATGGGTATGCCTGCTTGCAGTAGCTGCAGAATCAGATTTGATGCTTGTAGAGAGAAAGGGTCATGTAGTCAAGGCAATGACCTGGGACTCAGCAGATCCAGGTTCATCCCCCTTAGGAGTAACTCAGTCTCCATTCCCCTCTCAGAGCCTGCTGCAACATGTCCTTTCTCTCAGCCTTCCAAAGTATAAGTTCTTCAAGCCACGGACCGTCTCTTACTATGCATACACAACAGCTAGCAGAAGTGATCCCTGATTTTGGTTGAGGCCTCTAAACATGACTTATATAAATAACAAATGAGACTGATGATTATAATAATAATGTTCTCATATCAGTCAAAGCTGTTCATAAGAGAAACTTATCAGACAAAGTAATTGAAAAAGTCTGCTTCTGTGGAAGAGGGCCATGTGGGTGTTAAAATATCAATCATGCTACACTACATTTTTTCCCCAATTTAATTACAAGATAATGTAACCCTTCTGCCAGATGTTGTCAGCAGCCAGGAGGTCTAGGGGTTTTCCCTTAAACTTAACTGCCACCTCCTGCTCAAGCCCAAACCCAGGAAAATTAAATACTTCCCTCTCTCACAAGCACCGAGCGGGCATATAAAATAAGAGAAGTTTCATTAGGAGCTGACGACAGGGACTGGGATTTAGTCTTTTATAGGTATAGTATTTTGCACAGCATCATCTCATGAGAGCACAGCAATGACCCAAATAAATGCATGATAAGTAAAACCTCCATGTCCCATGGCATCTTTGGTAAAAGTCCTTAGCTCAGTTCCCCACTTTCTGGTATGAATGTCCAATGAGCAAATGTAACCCATGTGCCTAAATAGGTGCAATCTCTTTTAGGGACCCTTATGGCTGGGTTACGTTGCTGGGCAGATTTTGGAGCCCAGAAACCAGAAACTTCTGGTAAGAGGGTGAGGAAGCACACTGAGCATGCCCCACAAGTTTTATTGTTGAGCTGGAATTGCATGCCCAGGGGAGAAGCCTGAGAGGAGCAGTCTGAAGAGGAGCAAACAGAGAGCTGCAGAGGACATTGGCTAAGGGACTCAGTGAAAGGAGCTGAGCAGGAGTGGACTGCAGGATGTTTTCTCCCAGCTTTCAACTGCTTTGCCGGGGAGTTGTCTGCAGCAGAACTGAGAGTTGGATTGCCAGTGACCTGATTGCATGGTGCTGGCTGCACAGGAGGAAGAAAGGACTGCATGGCATCTGCCTGAAGATTCCTGCAGCTAAAGAGGATGAGGATTGCTTTTGTTCTGCATTCAAGCCCCAAGGACTTAAAAGACTGCAATTGAGATAAGGGTGACTCCACCTGAACTTTGGGACTCTTGGGTTTCTTACTGTTTTGTTTAAATGTATCATGGTTCTTTAGGATAAGGTGTGTTTAGTTAGTTAATAAAGTTCATTGTATGTTTTTGCTGAGTGGTAATTTAATGAGGGATGGGAACTCTGAGCAGTCTTCGCTGTGAGTCCTTTTGACAACTGGATCCTGGCTCTCCAGTTGCTTTCATCAGGGGTTTTCTCTGTGAGGCACTGGAGAGGGGCAATTGAATGAATCTGAGCCCACCCTAGCAGGTTACACAAGCATCTTTTAATAGATCACTCCCATCCACTTTCTGTTCTGCTAGACCCCATTCACGGTGTGGTGTCAGTGCATAGTCTTAGCCTTTAAGTGCCACAGGACTCCTTGCTTCTTTTTCTCCATATGGAAGAAGCTCTCTGCAGTCCTGCATTGGTGAACAGTGGGAAATACAGTTAGAGGGCGAGTTTGATATGCATAATTTTTCTATCCATAAACCCTCCATGTGACACTTTGGGGAATCACCGGAACTGTACATAAATGCTAATTTAGCTGGGTAGTGGGACTAAATTGAGAAGAGAAGGAAGGACAAGAGAGTTTCTTGACAAGAACATATAGACCAGTTATCCTTTTCTACCACTGCATGCTGCAAAGAAATAACATGCAAGCCATAAAGTGTGGTGCAGAGGTGGCTTCACAGTGAGAGAGAGCACAGAGGTGCCACCAGAGGTGTCGCTGGCGCCGGGCTTATGGGGCTAAAGCCCCAAGTCCCAGCACCTGAGCCCCAAATCTGCCACTGGGCCAGCCGTGGTGGTGGCTGCAGTGGCTGCACGCGAGCCCCGCATGTCAGAGTGCCTGTCACCCTGCCCCCAGGGGAAGTGCTGCCTGGTCTGGTCTTCAGGCAGCTTCTCCTACCTAACACAGCTACAGAGATTTCAGATTTATTGGTGCTTATCAGAGTGCATTCAGCTCTGTTGCTGCAACCAAGTGCCACCCAGGAGCACCGGTAGCCCAGAGAAAGATCCAGGGCTCGGCACTCTGACATTCGAGGCTCGTGTGCAGCCACTGCAGCCACCACCACGGCTGGCCCAGCGGCAGATTTGGGGCTCAGGTGCTGGGACTTGGGGCTTTAGCCCCATAAGCCCGGCGCCAGCAACACCCCTGGTGCCACCTCTGTGCTCTCTCTCACTGTGAAGCCACCTCTGCACCACACTTTACAGCTTGCATGTTATTTCTTTGCAGCATGCAGTGGTAGAAAAGGATAACTGGTCTATATGTTCTTGTCAAGAAACTCTCTTGTCCTTCCTTCTCTTCTCAATTTAGTCCCACTACCCAGCTAAATTAGCATTTATATACAGTTCTGGTGATTCCCCAAAGTGTCACATGGAGGGTTTATGGATAGAAAAATTACGCATATCAAACTCGCCCTTTAACTGTATTTCCCCCTGTTCACCAGTGCAGGACTGCAGAGAGCTTCTTCCATATGGAGAAAAAGCAGCAACGGGTCCTGTGGCACTTAAAGATTAAGGCTATGTCCAGACGTAGACACTTATTTTGAAATAAGTTAATTCAAAATAAATTTCAAATTAACTTCAATAGAAATAAGCAAAAACTTCAAATTGAAATAGCAAGTCTGGACACAGGACTTGCTATTTTGAATCAGGAGAGGGGCAGCATGGGAAGTGTGGCAACATGGCACCCTGGGAAGGAGGAGAAGGGCAAAACTTATTTCAAAATAACCATTATTTCGATTTAACACATCCAAACAGCATTATTTTGAAACACCTGTTTCGAAATAACAGCTATTTAGATTTCAGCCTAGGTTTTACTATTTCAAAATGAGGTTCGTTATTTCAAAATGACGGGGCTCGTCATTTCGAAATAATGAAACGTTGTTCAGATGTGATGACTTTTAAATTGAAACAATGGTGGTTGTTTCAATTTAAAAGCATTGTGTGGACATAGCCTAACAGATTTATTTATCACATGAGCTTTTGTGGGAGAAAATGTTTTCTCCCACTAAAGCTCATGTGATAAATCTGTTAGTCTCAAGTGCCACAGGACTCCTTGCTTCTCTTGCTGAACTAGACTAACATGGCTGTCGCTGTGGAACCTCCATACGGAGCTTCTACTGATCTGCAGTTCTGAGTAAACAGCTGGGAAATCAAGCAGCTCTTGGCTTGTCCACCAATACAGAGTGATGCAGAGAGCTCCTTCCCATATGGAACACCTCTCCATTTTTCCCCTGCTCACCAACAGATGGTAGTAGGGTGCTCCCTACCCTTCATAGCTTCAAGCTACAGAGCTTCCGGTAACAAAGCAACAATGATACAAACTCCACGTAAAAGCAAGTTCCAAAGGGGTAGCCGTGTTAGTCTATGTGAGTGAAACAAACAAGGAGTCCTGTGGCACTTAAAGATTAACAAATTTATTTATTGCATGAGTTTTCGTGGGAGAAAATCCAACTTCATCTGACACAGTGGGATTTTCTCCCACAAAAGCTCATGCAATAAATAAATTTGTTAATCTTTAAGTGCCACAGGACTCCTTGTTTGTTTCTCAAGTAAAAGCAGTGAAGCTTCCTCTTGATGCAGCAACAAAATGCAGATAAGCCTGCTTTTTCTGAAACTACAGTGAAGTCATCTTTGCATCATTCCCTGCTGTATCCAGTTCAGAAGATTATGTTGCCTTACTGTGATCTACAAGCTTAAGATATTAATTCACTTTCCCTCTGCTTAATATCTCATGTAAAATTAGTACAAAAGAAAGAGAATGATGTGCTAGTTAACCACCCAGTCATTCTCAGTGGGAGGATGTAAAAGTTGAAGGCAGAGATAATATTACCTCCCTTGGGCATAAGACACTGGTGGTTTGGAGCACATGCCTTTGATAATCAGCATCAGTATCTCTTTCATGTCACTGAAAAGAAAATAGGGCCTCTTCAAAGAGGCTAATTTAGAAAAAGAAATTGTTAAACAGGCCTGACTGGGTTGAGCAATGCTGGAAATTAAGAACCCTGAAGGGCCAGGATTAGTGGGGAGGTCAGCACTTTTAGGCAGGGCAGTGGAATAAATTAATAGGCCTCTGTTCCACATCTGAAGCTCTGGTGGTTGTCACAGAATACCCATGTTTCTCTCCCTTTCTCTCACTCCATATGCTTCCATGATGATTAGAGTTCTACTGTCCTGTCTGGCTATAGCATGTATTAGTTGGCAGCTAGATGCTTATTGGCCTATGCTTTTGAACTGCTGCAGAGTCTTAATTACCCACCCTCACTGATTTTTTTTTTTTAAATCCTGACTTTTTCTTGATGATAATCCATTAGTAGATACTTGTCCTTCATCTGAGACACCAGTGCATCCAAAAACTACATATAAAAAAATGGGACTTTGTTCTTTTGCCATCAGGAATCTGATCTGATGTCTTTCAGACAGGGACTAACATTATAATGATTGAGTTGTCTTTGCATTAACCTTCCAGGGGCAACCAACCAGCCAGTCTTGAACCCTGTACACTTCTGATGTAGTATTATCTGAGAGAGAAATTAATATTAATATCTTTCAAAATCTCATTAGAAAACCACCTATCATCTTAGTCTGTTGTTTTCAAACGAGCCAAAGGAAATCAGGCTCTCAGAAGCAGGATGCTTAATTCTCTAAGAGTCCTGTGGCACTTAAAGACTAAAATTTATTTTTTGCTTGACTAGAAGTGCCACAGGCCGCCTTGTTTAAGATTAACAGATTTATTTATCGCATGAGCTTTTGTGGGAGAAAATCCCACTTCATCAGACACTTTGAAGATGAGGGAAATTACAGAATGGGGGGGAGTAAATGCAGGGAAGTGTAAGTCATGGGAACACTCATTTCCCTCATCTTTAAAGCGTCTGACGAAGTGGGATTTTCTCCCACAAAAGCTCATGCAATAAATAAATCTGTTAATCTTTAGAAGTGCCACAGGCTTCCTTGTTTGTTTTGCTGAACTAGACTAACATGGCTACCCTTTGCATTTTTTGCATGAGTTTCCATGGGAAAAAAAATCCCACTTCTTCAGATGCCTTGAAGATGAGGCAACTTACAAGATAGTAGGAATAAATGCAGGGAATTGTAAATGCAGGGAAGTGTAATTTACACCTGTTCCCATGACTTACACTTCCCTGTGTTTATTTCATACCATCCTGTAAGTTCTCCCATCTTCAAAGCATCTGAGGAATTTAGATTTTCTCCCATGAAAGCTCATGCAAAAAATAAATTTGTTAGTTTTTAAGTGCCACAGGACTGCTTGTTTGTTTGTTTTACTGAACTAGACTAACACAGCTACCCCTTTGGGTCTTAATTCTCTAAGGCAAACTTGATCATTCCAGCCCTTCTGGATGCAGGTGGTACAATTTCCTTGAAAATTTATATGGGGTAAGAGCAGGAAGAAGAGAAGGTAACTCAGTGTACTAGAAGAATAATGTTGACACCTCCCCAGAGATAACCCCAATGAAAGAAAAACCACACAAGATCTTTTAGTTAGGTGATGTAGGGTCTGGTTATTAAGATCCATATACAGTGGGTATGACGGTTTCTGTCAGGACCACTCTCATATATGTTTCTTACTAGCAAGATGCTTGTTTCTGCCTGCCATAAACATGTATGAAATACGTGTTATGAACTGTTCACCTGAGACTTTGTAGAACAATTCCAGCATATATAAGCCAAGGAAACCTTGTTTGCTCTTTGTTGAAACACAGTTCTGACCAATGCAGTTTGAATTCTAGTGTAAACACGTTCTGAAAGACCCACTCTCTGCCCGCAGATGTCTGTACATATGCTGATTGAATTGATTTTTGGCAATTCAAGGATTTCTTGAGTAGACAAAGAAGAGTGAAAACACTTGAAAGTAAACTTTAGAAAGCACTTCATGCTCCACAAAGGTTCCCAGCTGTTTACTCTCTCACTCTCTCTGAATCCTTTTGCACATTCTGCCTCCACTCTCCCAAGCATCAATTATTTTGATTTATTCCAGGAACAACTTCTTACTTTTTACCACTCCCTTTGATTTCCAAGACTCCAAAAACCAATTCACAAGCTTTGTTCCAAAGAGGCTTCTAAAACCAGGAGGAAACGTGTTTTGAATCAACAATAAATTAAGTCCTCCATAGGCTCACAAACCCGATAAGGTTTCTCTGAAGAAGCAGAGAGCAAATCATGCCAGGTAGGTTCATTATACCACTGTGCAAAATGATATACACATAAAAGACTAAATCCCAGTTCCTGTGCTCAGCATAGGGGAGCTCCAGAAGAATAGGAGAGAGCGAATCCTCACTGTAAGCCATAGAACAGTAACAGTGCCACTCCACTGGTTTAGTTCAACTTTAGAAGTGCAACGTTACTGGGGCCCAGGGAACTGGCTTGTGGATCTGCATGGTCCAGCTATGCTGGGGAGAGGGGAAGGGAGGAAAGGGACTCAGCTGCACAGCACAGTTCTGGGGTATGCATACATTGTGAAACCTCTACATGGCCTTCCCTCATTTGTTACCTTGCTGCAGAGTGACCGGCATGATTTTCCCCTCAGTTCCTAGCTCAATGCATAATACCCAGTGTTTAGATTAAAATAAAAAAGTCTGTTTAGCACAGAAACATAACATTTGACACTTCTGTAGCATACTTTCACCTGAAGATCTCTAAGGGCTTTACAAACAATTAAGCCTCACAACATCCCAGTGATGTAGATAAGTACTACAGCTATTTTACTGATGGGGTAACTCAGACAAAGTGAGGCTAAATGTCTTACCTAAGACCACACAGATGGTCAGCAGCAACACTGAGAATAGAGCTATCCTCATTTCCCATCCACACCACTATAACCATTAGAACTCAATCACTGCCTTAACTCTCCAGAGATTTCCCAGTAGAATCTGGACAGTATTTTTTATTCTGCCTTATATAACTGTGGATGTTCTTCATTATCCATATGCGTGTTTAGTCCTTGTTTGAATCCCATGAAGCTCTCAGCCTCACTGATCTATTACAGCAGTGGCTTCCAGCACATTAGGACTATAGAATACTAGTTTTCGTTTTTTCTAACAAGAGCAAAGAAGCATGTATAGTAAATTCATCTAAAATTAAAGAAAACTTCCAGGACATAACTATTCCTATTTATGCATAAGGGATGCCATTCCCCCAGTGCGGAGGGCCAACACAAGACCTGTGCTCCACTTCAGTACTATTTTAAAAGTGTATATGTGAGGTCCTGCGCGAGGTTTCTACAAGGGTGAATCTACTCCAGAATGCAGCATTACTACTATTTATTTCTTATGCTACATGAAAAACATCCTGTTTAGAAGCCAGAACTGCTATTAGGAGACTGGAGTTTGATGTGCCACCTGGCTTTCTTTTATCCTCTGCTCTGAAAGGTGAGACTTGTGGGACAGAACTTTTTTTTTCATCTCCCTAGTTATGCCTCTCTATTCATCTCATTAGTTATGTCAAACAATAAATGTTCCTCAGCACTACATGTTAATCTACTTGCACAGTCATGAGTTCTTGCAGTACTTAGTGGAGTGATGCTACACAGAGGTGAATTCCAAAGGGGTAGCCATGTTCACAGACTTTGAGCAGGGAGATGGAAGTGTTCCCCTATTGGTTTTTGAATGTTCTCTGACGTCAGATTTGTGTCCATTTACTTTTTTGGGCTATGTCTACATTGGGAATTTAGTTCAAACTAAGGAGGATTAATTCAAACTAAATGGCTATGTTCACACACAGAGGGCTTGTTTTGAAACAGGCTGTTTCGAAATAACTATTTCGAAACACCTTATTTCGAAAGACAAAAACAGTGCCTTTGAAATAAGGGTGCGAAATAGCATGTCCACAGTGTGGACATGCTATTTCGCTTGGGGAGGGGACTGCAGGCACCAGCGGGGTGAAGCGCAGCCAGGCGCCTCAGCCCGCGGGTGTCTGCATGGGACTGCAGGCACCCGCGGGCTGAAGCCGAGCTGCGCCTCACCCCGTGGGTGTCTGCAGGGGGCTGCAGGCACCGGTGGGGTGAAGTGCAGCCAGGCGCCTCACCACACAGGCTTTAAAGCCCCTGCTGCCCGGAAACGCTGCTGCAGGGTTGGGGGCACCACGCTCAGCCCCCCGCTGCAAGGGCCAGGGTGAGCACAGCCTGGGATTCCCTGCAGACACCCGTGGGGTGAGGCGCATGGCTGCGCTTCACCCCACGGGTGCCTGCAGCCCCCCTCTGCCAGCCAGAGGACACCCCTCGGCCCTGGCCAGGGTGCTGAGGGTTCCCGGGCCAGGGTGCTGAGGGAGTAGCCCTTCCTCCCAGGGTGCTTAGCACCCTCAGAGGAAAGTCACATGTTTTGGAACACTTTGCTCCGAAACAACATGTCTGCACAGGGCTGTTTCGAAACAGCCTTGTTTCGCCAGGAAACCAGGTTTAAGCCGTTCCAAAAGAACGGCGGCCATTTCGAAACAAGTGGTTTGCTTGTTTCAAAATGGCCGTGTGTCGTGTGGCCATGGCATTTCTTATTTTGAAACAACCTCATTGTTTCAAAATAAGAATGCTGTGTGAACACACCCAATTAGTGCACATCCACACTGACTTTCATCAGTTCAAACTAAGGAATTCTTTAGTTCAAACTAAGGAAAGCTTACTTTGAAATAGTGAAACCTGCCTTTAATTCAAACTAACAGTTAGTTCAAAGTAACCCAATGTAGACACGTTACTTTGAACTAACCATTACTTCGAATTAAATACAGTTTGACCTTCATCCTTCCCAGGTGCATGGCACCAAGAAGTGCCTTCCTCTTTTTATGGGATTGGGTGGAGAGGATGGACCTTCTTCACACTTCCCATGGTGCTCCCCCCCACCAAACTAGCAAGTCATGCTAGTTCAATTTAGGTTTCTAGTATGGACATGCTAGTTCAAACTAACATAGTTCAAATTAATCAAAATTAGCTCACACTAATTAATTTGAACTAACTTCGTTCAAACTAGCGCTCTTAAGTGTAGACATTGCCTTGCACAGAGGCCGTCCAGTTTGTCCAATATACAAGGCAGAACTGGACAGTCTCTGTTCAAAAGAATAAATGGACACAAATCTACTCAAAAAATAACATTCATAAGCCAATACAGGAACATGTCAATCTCTCTGCTCACTCTGTGAAAGATATGTTAATTGCTGTCCTTAAGCAGGTTAATTTTAAAGAAAAACTAGAGTTAGAATTCATATGCAAATTTGATACTATTACCTTGGACTTGAACAGAAACATCAGTAGGCCTTCTCATCACAAAAGGTAAATTTGTCCCCTCTCTCTACCTCCCCTCCTTCTAATATGTTGTTCCATATTGACACTGTTTGAATACAAACAACTGCTTTGATTTGCTGTACAGTCTGACCTGATCCTATGACTTACACTTCCCTGCATTTATTTTTCCCCCATTCTGTAACCTCTCCATCTTCAAGTATCTGATGAAGTGGGATTTCTCCCATGAAAGCTCATGCAATAAATAAATTAGTCTTTAAAAGTGCCACAAGACTCCTTGTTTATTTTACAGAGGTGAGTATCAGTGTTAAACTAGAAATACACAAGCTACTCCAGCAAGTATTTTAATATTATCTGTCCTTTCTGTATCTCTTTAGATGAATCAGAGTTTTTAAATAAAAAACGTTAGTTAATACAACTAATAGTTGCTCTTTCCTTCATGATGCATTTGTTACAACCACCACCACCCATTTTGTAATGGTATTTGTGTTTACAATGACAGGTATGAATAACCATACAGACAGCCCATACTTCTGTTATCTCTAGTTTTCATGTGTTGTCCTGTTTCTTCAGTCATTTGTCATTCTGCCTTGCATAAAAACAGCAAACTTTGTTTTCCCTTTAGTCTTCCCACCATTTTCTCCCCAAGTTGTGGGGGGGGGGGTGAGTAATTGTCATTTCTGGGTACAGAGCTTCATGTGGATGAACTGGCCTGGAGTCATTTGCTTTTAGATCTAAAGCCCAGAACTTCTGTGCTGTGGTTTACAAAGCAGCTTTACAGCAATACTGTGCATTATATGCAGCGTACTGGAGTCATGGCCCGCTTATGGAACACAGACGGTTTGGAGGATTGCTGTAGGTAGTACTTCACTGTCCTCTGTGTCTTCATGCTACTGGACATATTCACAAACCAAAACAGTGTTCGAAACTGTTTCCAGCTATCACTGAACTTAAAAAAGAAAGAAATAAAAAGGCATGAAAATATCTTCTCTGCTCAAACACAATTGACTGCCGGGTGATACACTCAGATTCCACATGACGTTATGGGGATTCACAAGCTGAAGATGTCAAATTCCACTGTTACAGATATAATTTAGATCAGAGCATCAAATGCAATAGACAAAAATCCTCACCTGCTTTCATACTGAGATTGATTTCACTGGACTTATATCAATTACAACAACTAAGGAGTTGGTCCACAAAAATCAGGGATCTGTGTTACAGTTTCCCATATACAAGAAAACTACTTTTAACAACTGATCCTGCTAATTCAGATGCCACACAACTGTGTTACAGATGGAACATAAATATAAACTTGGGTCAAAGTGTGGCCTTAGTCAGAAGTGTTATTTTACAAGCCTATGTACTCATGTCAGGGCAAATAATTCCCCTTTACTCAGCCTCATTCCATTTTACAAGGGGCAACACTGGGGCACATAGTGTTACCTCAGATCTGTTAAGGCCCTCTTGCATGCTGTTGGATAGCCAGCTAGGATTTGTGTCGAGGATAAGAGACAGGATGGGAAAAGACCAGGACTGGATGGAGCTGCATATCCACTAGTCCAGTGTTTCCCAACCAGTGAGCCACAGCACACAGATATGCCATCAGGTCTGAGCAGGTGTGCCACAAATTTTTTTGAAAAACTACTCAAAGAGCTCTGGGATTGGGTCATTGGCTCATGAATATTCATGAGTTCATTTGGAAATTATATAGCAGTATGTTTCAAATTAATTAAAGGTAGCAAGGTGTGCCACAGTAAAGAAAATTTTGGGAACCACTACACTCGCCATTAGTCTGTGTGCAGTACATAAACTGTGTGGATGCTACTCAAGCCCTGAGCTGAAGTAATGATTACAGACTTCTGCAATCTGAGGAGGAAGACTCCTTTCCTTCACCAGTTGGAAAGACTTCAGAGTGCTGCTCAGGCCGTGTACTAAGAGCAGGAATTGAACCAATGAGAGCAGCTGGAAGTGCAGCTGTGCGTTTGTTTGTCTGTGTGTTTGTCTTTATTGGGAGCAATAGTTTAAGGAGCATAAATCCAAAAGTGAAGAAGTAGATTTTTGGCTAAATTCAAAGCCCTACATCCTGCCCTTTGCACTGATCAGCCAACACTAAGAGAACTGAAATCTCCAATCATTAATCCCTTGCTGAGGATACCCCAGAAGGTACAGAGCTAGTTCCTATCCCTCCATCTCCACAGACTCAGTGCAGGGGGTATATTGGATGCAGTAGGTGCGGGACAAAAGGAGTTGATGGAACCAGGGCCTGCCTAGACCAAATGGCATCCCAAGCAGGAAGTGATTTTGGCTCCCCCTCCATTTGAAATTTGAGGAAAACAGTTCTCAGGAAGTCTGGAAGGCTCCATGAGATTCTGCAAAGATCCAGAACATTCAAGGATGTTAGTAAAAAACAAATCCCAATATGGAATACCAGAAACATTATTTCAAACATTGTTTTCCTTCTGTTGCTAACATCAGAAAAAGCATCCCAAGTCTGGCACCCTTCCTCTCCCCCTCCCCTCCCACATGCCCAAAAGCCCAGCACTGCAGGCAGTTGCCTGGATCACCTACCCCTAAATTTGGCCCTGGATAGAATATTTCTGGATAATGTACAATCCCTAGGGGGCACATTAGCCACCTGGCATGGTTTAGACAAATGGAAGCTGGATCCTGCTGAGAAAGTGGACTTGGACTTTAAAAGACAAGGACAAGCCAGAAATTTTGTTGAGGGAACTTCCTTCAAGTAAGTCAATGTAAAACGCAGACCCTACCCAGTAAACTTTCACCTAACAGGGGGCAATGTGCACAGGTACCAAAAAGGAGAATCTACTGCCTGCCTCAGTTTGCAGGTTTGTCCTACAGCAAAGCCTGCTCCACACCAAGACGGCTGACAGTCTCCACAGAGTAGTATTCAAAGAGTTAAAAACTGGAATGCTGCTGAAATCACAAAGCCTCCTACTGCCTGCCATTGCATCATGATCCCTGCAGCAACCATCATTACTAGCACATCTGGACCAGGGAGCCTACAGAATGACTAAACGTATGGCTCAGTGTAAGCAAATCATGCTTCCTTCTTTTAAATGTTCTTCTGAGACAGTCTGAATATACATACAATGTTTGTTTAACAGTGAAATCCCAGTACTTTTCCTTCTGGGGGCAGTGACTTCCCCTGCTCCCCACAGCCCTCCACGCCACTATTCCCTTTGCCAAAGTATACACACACATGCACAAATATTGATTAAATAGCGCAGGTCCTACAAAGGGCTAGACCCACCCAGCTTAGCCCTCAAGGGCGAATTGACCCCAAAAAGGAATGCTAAGGGGCTCCAAGATAAATCTGTCAGTACAGCTTACAAGTAGAATTTGGTGCCACAATCTCTGTTCATCCTTATATATTATTGCTTCTCAGCAACATGAGTATCAGTACAGGGGGTGGTGGACCTTTGTCATGCACCAGGAATGTTAACATTATCCAGATTTAAACGGCTGTGTGGAAGAGTGGCTCATGTCCTGAAATTCATTTTTCATGTGTACATCATGAGTCTTAAAAAAAAATAATTTAAGCCTTCTTTGTTGTCTTCAGTTCCTAACAGGACTGTCTCTAGGCATTTTCCATCACTGTGGTTGCATGTGGATTAGGCATTGAAGTTTATGATACCAGCCCTACAAAATGAAAGGGACTTAAAAAAAAAAAAATCCAAGACAGAGGATTCATGTCTGCAGAGAAAAAGGTTCCAAGCAGCAACATAAAAAGAAGCAGGGACTTTTGATGTTTTGTTTTCTTTATTCCCTGCTGAATTATAGGGCACAGCAGTGGATTTTTAACACAACTTTCACTAACTTTATTTAGTTCAGTGATTCATGTTTCCTGAGCAAGATTAACCAGAGGGATGTGCATATTTGTTTCTGTAGCTGTTCTCTGACCTGTCCTTATCCTAACTTATACTCAACCATTTTAAAAAGCAGTGAATAGCAACAGCCAGTGACGTCCAACCAGCTCAGTGCAGGTCATACCATTATAATTTATCAGTCTAGGTAGAGCCCTTCTAGGGCCAGCTTGACCCATAAGCAAATGAGACCCTGGCTTGGGGTGCCATTTGCTTATGGGTGCTATGGTGCCATGCTGGGGGGGGGGGCAGGCTGGCTCAGAAGCTGGACCTTGAACTCACTCCTCTCCCCAATCCAATCGCTCCATCACCAGGGCAGCGGAGCAGGCTGGCCACGGGGCAGAATCTCCTCTCATCCTGCCTCTGGGCCACCCCACCCCACCAAGGAGGCACAGCCAGCCCAAGGGAGGGGTGGGAGAGTGGAGCCCAGCCTTTGGCCTGGCGTGCTCTGCCACTGGGCCAGTTCCCTGTCCTGGAGGCAGGGTGAGCCAGCCCAGAGCAGAGGCCGTGTTCAACCCCCCCCCCCACCTCCATGTGTCGGGGGTGCAAAAGTAAAAGCTGGCTCAGGGTGCCACAGCCTCTTGAGCAGACCTTAAGCCAGGGGTCTCAAACTCAAATCACCACGAGGGCCACGTAAGGACTACTACAGGGACGCATGAGGACTCTACATTAGCCTGAGGGCAGCACCACAAAAACTTTTTCATACAATGATACTGCAAATATTGGTAATGACAGTGTCATTGCAGGCTGCAGGAAACAGCTTTAGGGGCCCACAGGCCACATGTTTGAGACTCCTGCCCTAAACCCTTCAAAGTGCTTTATGCATCTTCCCCATCTTGCACCATGGTATAGGTGGGCAGAGCCACTCATATCACACTGAAGGATTGGGGCCTGAATGCATATTTGGATTCCATGTTCACTTCCTGCCTATAAATCCCACAGAAGGGGCCACTTGCCTGTAATAAATACTCTGTAGCTGTTCTCTACCAGTATTGCAGTGCATCGTGCCCTGGGAAAAGGCATTCTCAGTGATACAGGAAAAGAGATTATCTTCCATGAAAGCTCATGTGATAAATAAATTTTTTAGTCTTTAAAGTTGCCACAGGTCTCCTTGTTTGTTTTGCTGAGCTAGGCTAACACAGGAATCCCTTACAAAAAGGCAGATGAGATTTTGTTTATTTCCAGCCATGTACAGATATCCCCTGCATTTCTACACTTCTGCACATTTGCACTGGCAGTAAGGTGGACCCAGTGAAAGCGTTGTACTTGGGACCTGCACCCTGGGAAGTCCATATATGTGGATCTTCTATAGTGAGCACAGAGCACTGAATATAACTCTGCTTTGATTAGTATTAAGTAATCTTCTTCCCTGTTTCTGATGGACTGGTGAAGGAGAAACTTGCTGTCTATATCAGCTCATATTGAACCTCCTGCTCCCTTTCCTAACTTTGCCACCTTTCCTAACTACAGCTGCCTATCCTACCTTTGCCACCAATGCTCACTTTCTGCACAGCTAGGCTGATTCAACTCCTCTCATGCTAGGAGATAGAACAAGAGTTCACAAAATGGGGTTTGGGACTTCTTAAGGGCTCACAAGGTTACTGTGGGGGTGTCATGGGCTGTCAGACCACATGCATGCTGGGACTGTGGCTGTCAGTGTTGTGCATGGCTGACAGCCAGAGCCCTTCAGAGCTGGGTACCTGGAGGACAACAGTTGCTCTGAACACAATGCTATTCCCAGCAGTAGTGCACAAGTAAGGGTGACATAGCATGAAGGGGTGACACGGTATGGGCTGGGGGTCATCACAAACAAATATTTTCAAAGGGGGCCCCCAGAAAAAACAAACAGTTTGAGAACTCCTGGGAGAGGAAGAGAGATAGGAGCTATAACATTTTCAACAATTATACAACAGCTTCAACACAGTAAGAGGAAACAAAACATATCCAGTTAAAGCCATAAAGAGAATTAAAATGGAGAGGATGTGATCAAGAGCCTAATCTGAAATTTGTCAAGGACACCAGAATCAATATCCCATCTCATACAAAAAATACCATGGAATCTTCAAAACCTGGAAGGAGTCAGGGCCTAGATTTTACATTCCACACAGGAGACTGATCTGGGGCACATTGAATTGGAAAGAGACTCTTTCAAATTTCACACTATTATAAGCCAATATAAATCCTTTGCGACTCAATACTTCTAAAAATAGTCTTACAACTGAAATGCTCTAACACTTCAGTAGGGACTGCATTCAGCAGAAAATGATACTGAGGGCTGGTTCGTAGGTCAGCTAAACTATAAAATGAGACCAAGTATCCATGAACCACATGTTAAAATGACTGCAAAATAAAACTCTGCTCTAGTCCCTCTGGTCCAGATTTTGCCACCTTTACTCACCTTAAGGAGCAGTACCTTTTAAACCAGTGGAACTCCTCCCATAATTTGGATTATTATCCAACAGAAGGATGGCAGAATCTTGCACTCGCTTACATGTTCTTACACAGCATTGTTATTCTGCCTTTGGGCAGCTGCCTTATAGCACCAAGTTCAAGCATATTCTCTTCTGGTAAGGCTTTTATTCAAAAAAAGACATTTAAACAATTGTGTTTGAAATTTATCCCTGTGCAAAGAAACAGCACAAGACCTCTTCTTTACCAAGTCCTGCTCAAGCTTAATGATGATCCAAGACTAGAATTTAAATAACGCATTAACTATGGTGGCAAATGTGACCCTTAGAAACATGCTGTGGACACTTTTTTCCCCACTCTGATGCTAACCACAGAAAGACAGGGTGCAGGAGAGAAACGGCAGCTAGCACAACAGAGGAAAAATGGCAGTGCCACAGCAAGGCAACTTCAAACATTGGCCTACTCCTAAGAAAACTGAACTTTGCATTCATATATTTAATGGTTGCTGTGTCTGAATGGTGGCTGGCTCACAAAATGTGTTTACACTCTGGTGAACATCAGACATCAAAACTATTCTGCCAGCTTAATGTAGCAGGCCATTTATACATATAGAAGTCCCATTCTTCAAATGAAACAAAAATGTTTTGCTTATTATAGTATGAACTGGTTATTAAAAGGGAATCCTTCTGTTACAGGGGACTCCCAAATTAATTCCCTTTACGTGACTTTGTTAATCTTCACACATATGAACAGTTTTTTTCTTTATTTAGCTGATGGAGGCAAAGAGAAATATTCAAATTAAACAGGGGAATGTGGGCTGGATGATGCAGTGAATGTGTCATGGGTTAGCCTTCCAGTACTGGAAAACAGGGGTCAAATTTATTCCTTGTGTAACAGCAACAAAATACATAAATTTAGAGCATAGATGATTTTCATAGAATCATAGAATGATAGGGTTGGAAGGGACCTCATAGGTCATCTAGTCCAACCCCCTGCCAGAGGCAGGGCCACTTCCACTAAACCATCCCCAGTCACGGTTTTGTCCAGCCGGGCCTTAAACACCTCCAAAGATGGAGATTTCACCACCTCCCTCAGCAGCTCATTCCAATGCTTCACCACTCGCCTACTAAAGAAGTTCTCTAACATCCAGCCTCGACCTCCCTAACCGCAACTTGAGACCATTGCTCCTCGTTCTGTCCTCTGTTATTACTGAGAACAGTCGAGCTCCATCTTCCTTAGAGCATCCCTTCAAGTAGTTGAAGGTTGCTATCAAATCCCCCCTCAATCTTCTCTTCTGCAGACTAAATAAGCCTAATGCTTTCAGTCTATCCTCATAGGGCTTGTGCTCCAGCCCTTTAATCATTTTGGTTGCCCTCCTCTGAACTCTCTCTAGCATGTCCCTGTCCTTTTTGTAGTGGGGAGCCCAAAACTGAACACAGTATTCTAGATGTGGCCTCACCAGTGCAGAATAGAGGGGAATGATCACATCCCTTGATCTGCTGGCAACGCTTCTTTTGATGCAGCCCAGTATGCCATTGGCCTTTTTGGCAGCAAGAGCACACTGCTGACTCATATCTAGCTTCCCATCCACCATGACCCCCAGGTCCTTTTCTACACTGCTGCTACTTAGCTGAATGTTTCCCAGCCTGTAGCAGTGCATGGGGTTTTTCCGTCCCACATGCAGGATTTTACACTTGTCCTTATTGAACCTCATAAGATTTCTATTGGCCCACTGTTCCAATTTATCTAGGTCTCCCTGAATCCTGTCCTTGCCCTCCAACGTGTCTACTGTTCCCCCTAGCTTGGTGTCATCTGCAAACTTACTGAGAATGCAGTCTATTCCATCATCCAGATCACTGATGAAGATGTTGAACAGAACCAGCCGCAGGACCGACCCCTGGGGCACACCACTCATGACTGGTCGCCAGCTAGACATGGAACCATTGATTCCTACACGCTGAAACCGTTGATCAAGCCAGTTTTCTACCCACCTTATAGTCCACCTACCCAACCCATACTTCCTTAATTTGCCAATGAGAATGCTGTGGGAAACGGTATCAAAAGCCTTGCTAAAAATCAAGGTATATCACATCAACGGTTCTTCCTGCATTCAGAAAACCAGTCATCTGATCATAGAAGGAGATGAGATTGGTCAGGCATGATCTACCCTTGGTAAATCCATGCTGACTGTTCCTGATCACTTTATTTTCCTTTAAGTGTTTGAGGATGGATTCTTTGAGAATCTTCTCCATAATTTTTCCAGGGATTGAGGTGAGGCTGACTGGTCTGTAATTCCCCGGATCCTCCTTTTTCACTTTCTTGAAAATAGGCACTGCATTTGCTTTTTTCCAATCCTCTGGCACCTCCCCCGTTCTCCATGAGTTTTGAAAGATAACGGCCAGCGGTGCTGCTATCTCATCGGCCAATTCCCTTAGCACCCTCGGATGCAGTTCGTCCGGCCCCATGGACTTGTGCCCATCTAGCTTCTTTAAGCAGCCCCTAACCTGACCTTCTGTCACCAAGGGCCTGTCTTCTTCTCTCCCATCTGCCACACCCATGGTAGTGGGCTGGGAGCTGACCCTACCTGTGAAAACTGAAGCAAAAAATGCATTGAGCACTTCAGCTTTTTCTTCATCCTCTGTTACGAGGATGCCTGCCCCATTCAGCAAGGGACCTACACCATCCCTGATCCTTTTCTTGTTATTAACATACTTGTAGAACCCCTTCTTGTTATCCTTTACATCCCTCACTAGCCGCAGCTCCATTTGCCCTTTGGCCTTTCTGATTTTATCCCTGCAACCCCTAGCAATATCTTTATATGCCTCCTTGGTCATCTGACCAAGCTGTCACTTCCTGTAAGCTTCCTTTTTATGTTTAAGCAGAGAACTCTGCTCTGAGCTAAGACATTCTGGCTGCCTCACATGTTTGTTCTTTCTCCTAATTGGAATGGCAACTTCCTGTGCCCTTAGCAGGGTTTCTTTAAAATATAACCAACTCTCTTGGACTCCTTTCCCCTTCAGATTAGCTTCCCAAGGGACCCTGCCCATCAGTTCCCTGAGGGAGCCAAAATCTGCTTTTTTGAAGTCCAGGGTTTTTGTTTTGCTTCTTTCCTTCCTTCCTTTAATCAGGATCCTGAACTCAACCATGTCATGGTCACTGCTGCCTAGCTTGCCATTTACATCTACGTCCCTGATCAATTCTTTCCTGTTTGTGAGCAGCAGGTTGAGCGGTGCAAGGTCCCTAGTTGGTTCCTCTAGCATTTGCACTAGAAAATTGTCCCCAACACTCTCTAAAAATTTCCTGGATTGCCCGTGCACTGCTGTATTGGCTTCCCAGCAGATGTCAGGGTAATTGAAGTCCCCCATGAGCACCAGGGCCTGTGATCTAGAAGCTTCCACTAGTTGTCCATAGAACACCTCATCCACCTCCTGCTTCTGGTCTGGTGATCTATAGCAGACACCCACCACAACATCCCCCTTGGTGCTTTCCCCTCTCAGTGTAACCCACAGACTTTCTACAGGCACACTTCCATTTCCATAATGGAGCTCTGAGCAGTCATAGAGCTCCTTTACATATAGTGCTACTCCTCCCCCTCTACTTCCCTGCCTGTCTTTCCTGAACAGTTTATACCCATCCATGGCAGAGCTCCAGTCGTGCTGACTATCCCACCACGTCTCTGTTATTCCTATAATATCATAGCTCCTTGTCTGCGCTAGTATTACCAATTCTTCCTGCTTATTTCCCAGGCTCCTCGCATTAGTGCATAGGCACCTAAGATACCCAGCCAATTGCCCTACTTTGTCATGTTGATTTTCAATTCTATTACATAAACCTCCTTGCATTTTTTCTTGGAGTTCTCTTCCCCCACTCTCCTTGCATATTACAGCTTCAGTAGAGCCCTTAAGACATTCATTTGATTCCCCCCCCCATGTTCCAACTACCTTCTTTTATTGCTGGTGCTACAGTCCCAGCACCCCCCAAGTTCCATCCGTTCCCCCAGATCACCCACATTGCCACTTACCTGTGGGCTTTGGTCTCCTTCCCTCGTTGAACCTAGTTTAAAGCCCTCCTCACTAGGTCAGCCAGTCTGTGCGCAAATATGCTCTTCCCCCTCCTGGACAGGTGAAGGCCATCTCTGCCTATCAATCCTCTGTCCTGAAACAGGACTCCATAGTCAGGAAAGCCAAATCCCTCCTGACCACACCATCTTCGCAGCCAGGCATTCACCTCTAGGATGCATCTGTCTCTCCTCAGGCCTCTAGCCTTGACTGGAAGAATCAAGGAGAACACCACCTGTGCTCCAAACTCCTTCACCCTCGCTCCCAGAGCCCTGAAGTCACCTTTGATCTGCTGAGGATCACCTCTCGCAGTATCATTGGTACCCACATGGATAAGAAGCATGGGGTAGTAGTCTGAGGGGCGGATGATTTTAGACAATCCCTCCATTACATCTCGGATACGGGCACCTGGCAGGCAGCACACCTCTCTAGAGGCCTTGTCAGGGCAACAGATGGGTGCCTCCGTTCCTCTGAGGAGTGAGTCCCCAATCACCACAACCCTACATTTCCTCTTAGGTGAGGTGGCTGTGATCTGCCCAGCCTTTGGGGTGGATGGCATCTCCTCTACCTCCTTCAGTGTGTCCAGCACCGCATAACGGTTCCTCACCACAATGGATGGTGGGATGTGAGCAGGGGGCACTCTTTTTTCCCTATGTTTGTATAGTGCCAAGTGCAATGGGATTCTGGTTGGTGACTGGGCAATCTTATTGAAATAGTAATATTTGGCTTGATGCTCCTGAACTTCTGAGTTTCAAGGAATTTGTTGTCTAACTCAATGGGGACAGTTAAGTTTAATCACATCACAGCTCTAAAATGATGGGCTGCAAATTGATTACAGAAGAAAGTGCATCCCCTACATGGACTATAGAAGTCATGTAGTTGCTATATGCAATTTTCTGAGGTGTCTGTGTGCACAGTAGTACACTGAACCAGTGAGCAGTCCATCTCCTCCCTGAAGTCCAGCCCCATGGGCAGTGAACTTAATAGTAATGTTCAAACTGGGAAAATGCAACTAGAAATTCAATTGGACATCATCCAGAAAGAGTGGCCAGGTAAAAAGGCCATACCCCAATGTGCCAAATGGTCTTCATCTATCCCTTGGAGATATCAGTTGTACATTCATGAAGGATCACAATCTAATTCAGTGATACACACATCAGTGCCTGATCATGCAACATGAGGATGGCTGGACCTATTTACTGGAATATATCTGTATGATTAGATTATTAATCCACTACCTCTATCTTAATAGAACACACTTTTGAGAGGCACCCTATGTAAGAAGAAAAGCACCATTCCTTCCCTTTCCATAAGTCTGATCATAGTGTTGAAGGCTGGAAATGAAAGCTGCTAATAGGTAAACTACAGTATTGCTAGGTTGCTTTTAAATCCATTGGACTGAAGTGTATAAACTAAATAATTAGACAAGTCCGGTCTCAATTATGTAACCACATCCTGGAGGGCTTTTTACACATCCAGAAGTCTCATATCCTCTTAAAATATTACTAACTAAAGCAAAGCTGATCACTACTAAATATTCATCAAAAATTCTTACACATACATTAAAAACAAACAGTGCAAAGTATTAAATAAACTGAGTATATCTCCTTCCATTGCTCTCTACTGTGTAGGTTTACCACTGTGTGCCCAATAGCTATAATTAGGGCCAGCCCAAGGGTTTTTGGTGCCCTAGGTGAACTTTGGTGCTCCCCCCACCCATGTTATAAGAGATAACCTATTAACATATGTAAGGCAGGCTTAGAAGCTGTGCATAACAGCATCTGAAGGGGGGGCAACTAATCTGCATGGGTTCTGTATGAGCATGAATACAAAGAACACAATTAGCTGATTATCATACTGGGTACAGGGCACAGTGGATAATGGTATTTGGGGTTAGTCTGCTCACAAATCTATCAATATCTAATTCTACTAAGGGGAAGTATGAAATACTGTCTTTTTGTGAATTGCTATTCTTTGCTTGTTCCAAATCTGTTTGGGTTAGTTAAGGGGTAAAAGCTACCCTTAGTTAAAAAGGGACCTGGAAGAGAGGCCACTGGCTATTTCAGCCTGAAAGGTTTAAGACAGGGATGGGGTTTGCATAGCTCCTTTTAGAGCTAAATGCCTGGGGCATTCTGCCTCCCCCATCCCCCACTGTTGAATAATAGTTTCTTGGATGCCTGTTCTTTGTTATGTTAGTGGCTATTTGCAGCAACTTAAGCTTTAAGAGCTGAAATCACTGAGCTGAAATCACTAGAGGGTGAGAACCCCTCTCTCTGAGCAGAATAGGAGCAGTGATAGAATAGCCAGCTAGTGGCAAGCTGGGCAGCGTGAGTGACCGGTGGGCAGAGCTGGCGGACAGTGGGTGGAGCCAGCAGATGGTGAAAGCAGCGAGCTGGGTGGTGAGAGTGACCAGTGGGTGGCGTCGGCGGACAGCTGGCATGAAAGACACTCCCTATGGACCCTAGAGTTGGTTGGGAGCTTAGTTAGCACTGATTCTCCAGATCGGTGCCCATCTTGCTAGTGAGTTTACCTTGCTGTTATGATATGTGGGATCATGCTGAATGCCTGATTAGTACTGATTCCCCAGATCAGTGCCAGTTTTGCCATTAAGTCTTGTATGTCCTGTTATGTGGTGTGGGTTGTTGGGAACTTTGTGCTGTACTGATTTGCTAGATCAGTGTTGATTTCTGTTATTTGGCCTTTTTACACTCCGTTTTACTACTGTTAAAAGTTCTGTGTATGACACTCAGACTTGTGCTTGCTAGTGGGCAAGCCTTACCTCTTTGGGGTGCCCAGGGAACAGTACAGGATTTCCCAGAAATCTGGGTGGGGGGCTCAAGCCAGCTGGTGGTGTTACATCATTGAGAAACCTCCTAGGTATAAAACCCAGCCCTTGTTCTGCCAGCCTGCCCTGGCAGAAGGGTTACACATTTTTTTAAAAAGAGAAAAAAAAAATAACTCCTGTCTAATCTGGCACCCTTTAAAGCCTAGTGCCTTAGGCATCTGCCTAGTTCACCTACATAGTTGGGCGGGCCCTGGCTCTAAACCTTTTTTAAAATCTGTAATCCATTGTTTGTGCATTCTCACTCTATATACAATGTGATCTTTTGTCTTTGCCCCAAAATTTAGCACAGAAAAGTTAGTTTTTGGAATGTGCTCAGTGCTTTCCAAACAGACAAAGACACAAGAAGTTTTTAAAAGGTGTTGCTGGTTATTACTGCTTTATCTGCCCTAAATAGGAAACATGCACAACAGGCTGAGGCTGTTATGAAAACATTTTCCTACAAACACTTTTTTAATTATGAAAATGTACATGCTAAAATCCTATAGTCTTAAATTTAACTTCAAAGAAATACTGTTGACTAACAGAAAGCCAGCCAGTTTTAAGTTCCAAAACCCAATAGGAACTGTTCCACGGTGTTCCATATATGACCCTAAGGTGGAGTAGCTACAAAATTAGTAGGCTGGACATTTAAATTATAATACAGATTCATATTGGTACTGTTCTCCCAACTGACAAAGCCCTTAATTAGAGATTGCTGGTCTTAAAGAATTCCACTTGGCATAGGAGCAATATGTTCATTTTTACAGATCTGTCATTCACTTCAAATCACAAAGCACTGAGCTCCAAACACCTTAGGCAGATGATCCCTGGGCAGTCTTTGAAAACATAATGTTGGTAGTTTAATCTGTAATGGCCTAGGCTGTTTCATAGACAGATATCTCTATCTAACCTTTATAAACTTCTTTAGCTAGATTTTGGTGGACTGAGGATGTCTATGCTAATAATTTAGTTCTGATCATGTGTGTTACTTGTGAGGTGACCTGATTCTCAGAGCTTGAAAGAGGAACAGGCACTTCCAAGTGAAGAGAGAGGGGGACTGTCCCCTTTAAATTGCAAGGCTCTCAAGGGACATGGGACTGTCTTTATAGAGTCTCCTCTCCTCTGCCCTTACTCCATGGTTACTTTTTAGAACAATTCAAGATGTATTTGCCAAATATGTAAATAATGCCCAACTACTGTTTATCCCACCACTGCAGCTGAATTCCACTGCCGTGTTCTTACTTCAGCCTCATGGTAGTCCTGCTGGTATGGTGATTATATTGGATTCTGTTTGCCACAGATCCAATTCAGACTCAGATCTACAAAGGAATGATAGATGTTGTCTGAAGTGCTGATTAGCAGGTGCCTAATATGCAGCATGTACAGGACTGCTCACATCCTTTAGCAAAGTATTTGAGGTCCTTAAAAATAAAATAATAAGACTAGTAGTAGTCTGCAAAAGCCAGAATGACTTTTTTTTTTTTTTTTTTTTTAAGTGGCCTGTTATGCCTAAATCAGGCTGTCACAGTCCAGGCCTTCCGACCCATTGAGAGGGTACCCACTGCTGAAGTCCGAGGGGGGTCAGCCAGCAAAGTCAGTAGCGCCCTGCCTCCAGGTGAGATAGGGCAAGCAATATAGTTAGTAGCCCCTGGCCTCCAAGCAAGTCAGGGCAAATAATAAAGTCAGAAGTAGCACTCCAGGCTGTTAGAAAGGGAAAACCCACACACACACACAAAAAAGGGAGGGGGAGGGATGCAGGCCTGCTCGACACTACTGCATCCCAGCCCAGGGCCTTACCAGTGACTGTGACTGGTCACTGGATCAGTGGGGCTCCTGCCACAACACACTAACACCTGTAGGAGCCAGTCTCCAGTTGAACCGGGCACAGCACCCCCAGGGCCACTTCCTTCCATCTTGAGCCCAGATACCTGTCTCCGAGGGGTTCCTCTTGGTCCAGTGCATAGATCACCTGGAGAATCCCCATAAGTCCCTCAACATCCACAGGTGGCAGGTCTGGAAAGGTCTTCGGTTCCTTGGCTGAAGGCAGCTGCTCTAGGTTGCAGGGCCCCTCTGCAGCTGGTAGTTCCTCTGGGGCACAGGGGTCCTTAGCAGAGGGTAGTTCCTTCAAGTCACAGAGCCCCTCTGCAGCTGGGTGTCTCTGTGTCACAGGGCCCAAGCAAGTCATCATAGTCCTCAGTTCCCTCTAGATCCCCCAAGAAAGGTGGCCCTCTAGGGCCATAAGGGTTTCTTGGATAGTTGCCCCAGTCCACTGTCCAGGGCATTTCTTCCCAGTTTTTAGGTCCAGGCAAACTGGGGATGCCCTCCAGCTCCCTAGCCGGGGAGGCAGGGGTCCATTTAGCAGGGAAGCCACAGCCTTGCCTGGCTAGCAGCCTGATCACAGGTACATCCTTCCTCCAAGACAGCTCAGCCCCAACTGAGCTGCTCAACTAGCTTTTTATACTTCCCCTTCCTGTCCTAGCCACACCCCTCCGCTTCCAGGGCTTCAGACCTGTAATGCCTGGGTTTAGCCAGAGAGGGCATTAAGGCCCTGCCTCAGGACCAGGCTCTGAGGAAGGCCAGAGCCCCTTGCTACAAGGCCACCTGCTCAAACTTTATTTCAACAGGACAAAGACCCTTTTTTCTCTGAGACCAGGATATTATATCTTTAATCTTTTTCCATTAAAAAGTTATTTCTCATTCTTATCACCTATTAGCATATCATAAAGATGTCTTTATCACCTTTTCCTTCTGACTAAAGGGTTCTGAGTAATGCCAGCCAATATCAACAATGATGTTCTAAAACTAATATTAAATATCATACCACAATCTTATAGAGAATGTGTCAGCAACCACATTTAAGAAAACCACATTGATCACACCAGAATTTTCAAACAAATAATGAAGAGCAAAGTTCCTCAACTATATAACATATAGAGAGTCTCATTTGCCTTTAACAGCCTGAATGATCTTTTTTAACATTGAACACATTGTTAAATTGCCTAGACTTTAGGTGCGCAGGCAGTTTTGAAGAGTAAACAAGAACATTGGCTCCTAACCCCATCCCAAACGGGCAGCCACCTAGAATCATTTTTGAAGTACAGTAAACTTTTCAAATGTTTGAGTTTCCCATCACTTGCTGGTTTTGGCGCTAAGACACTGAAGTCACAGTAATACTTAGCACATACATAGCACTTCACATTTTCAGAACTCAAGGCTAACAGTAGCAACTGATGTTTGTACAGGGCTTTGAAGTTGCAAGGTCCTCCATATGCACTCAGACTTCAATAATTATAATTCTCATGGCATTATTGTCAGGTAATAATGCTCATCAGCTATTGTCACTCCATTTCTCAGATAAGGACACACAAAGTGTTAACTGTCACCCAAGACTATGCAGTAAGTCAGTGACAGAGCTAGAAACATTAAATCCCCAAAGCAGCATAATACTGAGGTAAGAGACCAGCTATGCTACCATTAGAAAGTCTGTTCACATGCTATTTTCAGTTTCACAAAGAGCAGTAAGTATGCAAAACCTCACAAGAAAAGGTTCAAATATGTTTGAAGAAATTCCTGAAATTTGTCAAAATCCTACACCCCTGGTTTGTCCATCACTAATACTCATTAGGTATGTGTATAGGGTCCAGCATGCCTTCTGATTTAGGATCTGGTATATCTGGCATTCAAAGATTGGCATGGGCTGGAGACAGCTACTGCTTACTTGCTGGGCCCTTCATTAACTTTCTCTGCTGGTAGGTCCTCTTTTTCCCTTTCTTTCCCACCCCACCCCCACTTTCAGAAAGTGGTAAATTCAGGACAGATGTAATATCAGAAGCAAATTTTAACTCGATTTAATTGACTAGATCTCAACTGGATATTGATTGCCCTTACAAATCTCCATCTATGACCTGAATAGGAATTTTATTTCTATTAATGTTCCTACATTCTAAGGCAAGTAAAAGTGCTCCTCAACATGAATTGTCAGGACAATAGAATCTGATCACATGGAAGTAGTGACTTCATAGCGGTGGTCAGACAAGTGAGTGTTACTTCTATGAGTAATGGTTTGTTACTTTTAATTTAATTGTAATTACTGAAATCAATGTTACATCATTACTGGATATTTAAAACCACAAGCTACTGTCAAGAAATAACTGATTCAATATCACTGGTTAAAATGTCATAACTTTCTAATTTTTGGCATCAAGATCAGCTGCTGGAAAAAAGGCAAAAATTAAAGCTTACCTATAATACAGATATTCTGAATGTCTGTGCTAACAGACTGAGGCTTTCCTTTATGTTATTCAAGTAATATTTTCCCCCAGATTAAGAGGTCAAATTTGACCTACCAATCCAGTTTCACCAACCAGGTGACTATCAGTCAGTGAATATTCTCCAACTGATCCCTATGTTTGGGGTTGGGAAGGAATTTCCCTTAGGACAGATTGGCAGATACCCTGAGAGGTTTTCACCTACCTCTGCAGTATGGGGCACAAGTCACTTACTTGTTTGAACTAGAGTAAATGATGGATTCTCTATAACTGGAAGTCTTTAAACCATGACTAGAGGACATCAGTAACTCAGCCAGAGGTTATGAGTCTGTTACAGGAGTGAATGAGTGAGGTTCTGTGAACTGTGATGGTCAGGAGGTCAGACTAGATGTTTATGATGGTCCTTTCTGGCCTTAAAGTCTATGTCTGTGGGCATGTCTGTGTGGCAGTTATACAGCTGTGGCTGGTCTGAGTCAGCTGATTGAGGTTGCAGGGCTGTAAAATTACTACATAAAGATTCAGTTTTGGACTGCAGCCCAAGCTCTGGCACCCTTGTGAGGGGGGATGGTCCCAGGGCCCGGGCTCCAGCCCAACTCCGAACATCTACACAGCAATTTTTAGCCCCACAGCCTGAGCTGTACAAGCCCAAATCAGCTGATCCGGGCCAGCCATGGCAGTGCCATGCATCTTTTTTTTTCCAGTATAAACATACCCTTACCCTGTAAGTCTAAGAACTGTTTAGATTTTTAACGTAATCTGCTTCCCATCATATACTTTGTTAGAATACATTGAACAGAGGTTCAAGATACATACTATAAATTTCTTTGGACCTTTAAAATAAAAAATGTGTAGGGTTGGAATTTAGTCTGTGGAGAAGTTAGAAAAACTGAGCTGACTTGAAATCATTTCAGCAGATATGTTTTTAAACATTTCTGCACTTGTGTTGGTTTTATTTAAAGCTGGAATTCTTATTGGACAGAATTAATAGCAAATCATTTTGAACCACAAATGTATTTCCAGTTTTCTGCTTAAAACCTGTTATTGATGGTAAAACCTGCACATCTGGTTAGGTTACTGCCACAGAAACCAATGGGAAAATAAAATACAGACATTCCAATGGGCCTTTGCAATTAGAAATTAGTCCTATAAATGTTTGGCTTTCTTTAAATACAGTGTTTTATTTAGAATTTAGAATTTAGATTTTGACTTAGTAAAATGGTATATTCTGTCCATGCAGAAGTTTTATTGTTCTGTGAAGTTCTCCTAAAGAACTTTCAGTGCGCACAATCATAGGTCAAGATTTGCCGAGGTAAGTAGCGCTGTTCAATACTGTCACTTTTTGTTACCCAACTTAAAGACACCTTAAAACGTCTGATTTCACAAAATGGCTAAATTTGGTCCTGTAGAAAGTGAGCTAGTCCAGGGCAAACTAAATTACTATACACTGGACCAGTACGCATCAAAAAGACTGTGTGCTAGTGCTGCCTAAGGCAACACTGAAAAAATCTGTTGCAAGATATGGTTGTCTAAATGAACAGCAGAGATTAGAGTATGACAGCCAAAAAAACTCTTGACAGACATGTGACCCTTAACAACCTTGGCTGGATGTGAACCTGAGAGCCCATTGTGATCCATATGCCATTGTCTTCAAGCCATCCAAATGGGAGATAAAAATAGGGCTTTGCTTATATTCCTTACATATTCCTTTCAAGTGAGGAAAGTGATCATGTGATAACCAGGCTTGGGGTGATGAAAACAGTAGTATCATCAAGTATTTCAATATTCATAGGGTTTCCATTCTAGACATATATAAACTACTTAGCATCATTTGGACTGAATTGGTTTGTCAGTCAATGGAGAATACTGTGGATCAGGCAGGTCAGACCTATACTTCTGCTGCTACTGAGTTAGTAAGTTGTGTAAGTGGTTCACAGTCTCATTGGATTCATTACTGTTCCTAAACACCAAAAGAGCAGCAGTGGCCAAGCACTTTTTCCCCATCTTCCATTAGCCAGGCGATTTCATCCCTTCCTTTCAGACATAGACGTAGCTATTGTGATCCATATTTCCATAATCTTTAAGATAGACTATGTTAAGGCTGTTTCCCCAATCTGGCACTCTGAGTGCAGAAGGTGGGAGCCTGCAACAGGCCTTAAAAGCCACTGGCCTTAAAGCCTGGTCTTAAAACTCTCCAAGGCCTACAATTCCTGACCTTGGAGTGATATCACTGCCACCATCCAAATGCAAAAACCTCCTGAAACCCAGGAAGGCACACTTGGGAATTCCTATAATAAATCCGTTAGTCTTAAAGTGCCACACGACTCCTTGGTTTTTTTTGCTGGACAAGACTAACACAGCTATCCCTTTGGAAATTGGGAATTCCTTCCTGTGAGGTATCCTCAATCACTTTTATTTCTCTCTCAGGAAAGTGACTGAACCCCAGCTCAGATATCAGCTGGAAATGGAACAGAATCCCCTTTCGTAGCTGGCTGTGCAGTCTGAGACACATGCACATAAACCTCTTGCTCTTCGGGACACAGAACCAGAGCTTACTTAAAAGGTAAAATCTTTACTCAAAAAGAAGAGATAAAAAGAACACAGAGAGTTGCTTCTCTGGGATTTGACTTAGGTAGTTACAGGGTAGGGGGAGAGGTACATGTGCTCAACACTGAAAGTCCAAAAACAAACCAAAAACAAAGAAATACCCTGACCACATCTAAGTAAACATTCCCTGTTCTACTCACACCTGGTCAGAAACAAACTTGAGCTTATCTTTGGTAAGGATGTCTCTGGATCCGTCCTCAGACCCCTCTGGCCTCCTCCTGATCCTCCCAGGAGCTCTACTGCATCCAAATAGGAACAGGCAAGGCTGCTGTTCCAATTCAAAAACCTGTGCTTTGTTCCTATTGGCTGTCCTGGGACTCACGGACCAGAGTGTTAACCACTTCCTCCCCAAGGGTTAGTACAGACTATTCTGGTGCATTTTACTTTGGAATACTTAAGAAAACAATGCCACGGAATGTGCTTTATCAAGTATTTGCATGCCTCTCCAGTGAAATGAATCACGAGGGCTATGTCTACACTACAAAAGTTAGTTTGAATTAATTAATTCAAAATAACTTATTCAACTTTAAGTCAGAGTTATTAATTCCAAGTAGAGAGTCTTCACTAGACTCCTAATTCAAATTAAAGTAGGATTTATTAATTCAAGTTAGAGAGTCTACATTAGACTCTCTAACTTGAACTCAGGGAGCCACAGTTCCCAGAGAGAAGGAGAGCCCCGACTCCCCACCAAGCAGGGAGCTGCAGCTCCCTTCTCTCCAGGACCCATGGCTCCCTGGCAAGAAGGGAGCTGTGGTTCCTGTGGAGAAGGGAGCCTCTGGGGCTCCCTGGATGGGGGAGCCCTGGAGAAGTGGCTGCTGGGTCTCCCCAGACAGGGGAGGCCCAGAGAAGTGGTGGCTGGCAGGGATCCCCTGTGGAGCGCTTTCCCTGCCACTGGCCAGGATCCCTTGCAGGGCACCTTCCATAGGCACCTTGCCAGCCAGTGGGGAAGGCACCCTGCCAGCCAGAGCTCCCCCATCTGGGGAGCACTGGCGATTGTCTTCCCTGGCACTCCTGGGATAGGGGAACCTCTGAGGCTCCCCTATCCAAGGGGCACCAAGAAAGACAGTCACCAGTGGCTCCTGGGATAGGGGAGCCCTGGGGAAGAGAGCACCAGCCGCTCTCTTCCCTGGAGCCCTGGAGACTCCTCTCTCACCAGGCAGCCCCGGTGGCTGCTTTTCGGGGCTACTCTGTCTGGGCAGCCCAGATGCTCCCTTCTGCTGGGGAACTGCAGCTTCCTGGCATAAGGGAGCTGCACTCCCCAGTGCGTGGCTCCCCAGCAAAAGAAAGCCACACACAGCTCCCTTTTCCCCAGCCAGGAAGCCCATTTAATTTGAAGTAACTCTGCTTCCCAGCTAAAACAGGGTTACTTTGAATTAAGAATTAATTCAAAGTAAAACGAAGTTTTATTAAGTTGAATTAGTGCTTCCTTATTTCAAATGAAGAAAACAGTTCAACTTAATGAAATGCCTCCATGGTCGGGAAGTAGGTTATTTCAAATTAGGGCTCCTTAATTCAAAATAACTAGTAAGTGTAGACATACCCTAAAGGTGCATCACACCTGTGATCCATGCTGCGTGTGTTCTCTGTTCACTATTAGACCTGCTTCAGTGTTCTGGTTCTAATCTTCAAAGACTGTAGCAGGACGGAAATTTCAGGGCCTCATTGTCTCTCCATGACTGACAGAGAAAGCTGGGGGTCCATGGAGAAGGTGCAGCTGGTAGAGCTCAGAGTTGTACACTCTAAAGTTGGACTCTGAGCATTCTTGGTGGAAGGCCCTCACCAATGAAAATTGCTATTGTCAGAAATCAGAATGGTCCTGAATCCAACAAGCTTTAGGACACAATTCAATGCTAACCTCATTGGGAAAGCCCTCAGGACAACATGAACTAAGAAATAACCCTGAACTGCCTTCTCTGAACATGCGAGTACCAACTATTAACACTTGAGGGCCAGATTCTGACACCCTCACACACACCAAGTACTCCCTTACTCAAAGAGTAGTGTCACTGAATCCAAAGATACTGCTCAATGAGAGTAAAAGTACCAGAATCTTGTCCATAGCCCTAGGCGTAATAGTAAGGAAGGAATAGAGTATGTTCTGTTTTGGGAGAGAAATGATGCTTCTCTTGAGTTTACTGGAGATAATTTCTAGACAGGAGGAAAAACGGCACACTGAAACTGACAAATCATAATAAATTACTAGAGCAGAAGTCTTCTCAAAATTACACGTTTTCTTCTCCCTCCCCTCAGCCAAAACAGTCCCACACAATGGATTTCTGGTTTATCCAACTGCTTTTCTGAATCCACTATGGGTTTGGTGTCTGTACAATGGGTTTTACTTAGCCATGAACACTGTTTGTTCAATGAGGGACTGTCTATGATGGCATGATAAATGTCTTTCCTTCTATATCACTTTTGTTTGAATTGTTTACAGAACTCTGATCCCCCATACTATATTCTATAACACAAGAACATATGTGCCTGAAATACTTCTGTAGAGAATGAATATAGCTTCTACCAAAAAAGCAACAAGCATCTTGTCTAAACAACTGAGACCCCTTTCCTTTCCTTGAACTCACAGTGTACGTCACCACACTGCTGGAAAAATCAGTGACTGCATTTCACAGTATTTCATTAGTAGAGACTGTTTCTTCATTGAAGGGAGAATGGAGTCCATGCTGCCAAAACCATGGATCCAAATACCTACACTGAAAGAGTGTGATCTAGCGGTTAGAAAATGTGAGTGGGAGTCAGGACTCCTGAACCTGTTCTTTGGCTTGCCCACTGATGGACTATGCGATCTCAGGTAAGTCACTTAACTTTTCTATACTTCAGTTTCCCCATTGGTAAAATGTGAATAATATTTTCATTACCCACCAGGATAATGAGAGAATTAATTAAGTAGTGTTTGTAAAGTATTTGGACAGTCTCAGAGGAAAAATGGTCTAGAAGGGTGAAGTAGTAGTATTATTTCAGATGCTCCCTTACAAAAATTAATTGCCAAAGGTTTTGCAAATATTTGTAGATTAACTGTAATATTTTCTTGTGCAGAATGACTGGCAAAATACTTTCATGTGGAACCCCACTTTTTCATCTCACTTGATTGTGCTAACATATAGGACTACACGGAAATTTCACGCCTTGGATTTGTTAAACTTCAAGTGACATTCTCTCTTGGGGACTATGTGCTGTAGACAATAGGTATGAATTTATTTGTAACATCTGAAGTATCAAATACAGTTTACAGAATCACTATTATTACTGTTCTGAAAAAAAATTATTGAAAACTGAATGGCTTCTGCTTTAATCATCCTATTTGCTGTGGGAAGCAAAGTGGAACTAGTTTATAGGGAAAATGTGTCTTCCAGAGAAAAAGTCTAATGTCAGAAAAATTCTAGGACTAAGAATGATAGCTTTCAGCTGTTCTCAGTGAGCAGCCAATATTTCTTCTCTTTGGGAAAGCTGATACTCCCTCTTCAGAGGAATTTAAATGCGCAAAGTCAGAATGGGAAAGTACATGGTATAACAGATCTAATGAGACTGAAAACAGTTCCTGTGATTCTCACTGCATGAGTTGTTTAACATCTTGTTAGCTGCCCACAACTACCGCAAGTGGGTGATGTCTGCCTAGGCCATCATTAATATGTAGAAGAATATATCATAGGAAAGTTCAGTGAAAGGACTTCATTATATATAGTATGGACCTGCCCCAATACCATGGTTCAAATGGAAGGTAAACCAAGAAGGATCAATCAATCTTTAATGCAAAGCAGAAAAAGGAAATTTAGAGCAAATTTTGCCTTTCTGCCTGGAAAATAGCCATGAGTTGTGGTTAGAAACAAAAGATTTCTTCGAGGCTTTATTAGTATTCTCTAAAACCACATCAGATGGAAAACCTAGAACCACTGAAACATTGGGGTCACCTTGAACTGGAATATACTGCAACTTTATGAACTAATAAAAATAGCATTTCAGAGGTATACGGCAAATTTTGCCAGATGTAACATCTGTAAGCACCTGAGGAGGTACAGGCTGCTACACTATTTCCCATATTTGTCAGGAGAATGGGGGTTCCCAATCTGAATGCTGTGAAAAGGAGATGTTTTCTTCTTTTTTGACCTTTTCACTCTTCTAGCTGGCTGGCAAATCTATCCCATTCCTCTGGTTTAATAAGGCAATGCAAAAAAAGGGCCAACTTCTAATTCCACTGAGCACACTACTAGGATTCAGTACAATTCTGGGACATAGATGGAAGAAGCATCTTCACATGGCTAGTGAATCCATGGAGGAGCTTGTCAGAACCTGGACCTATGACAGGAAAATTTGTAACTATTCATAGATATAACCTCCTCCCACCCACTCTCTGGCTGCTGCTACTGCTGTTGTCAGAAAGGCACTTCCCAGAAAGTGTACTTTCTTCAATACAACATTCTATTTAAATGCCTTGCACTATATTGGCAATCCAGCTGTGCAGCTCTTTCCAACATACCAATAAATCCATGAGCAGTCTATATAAAAACCTCATGCTTATGCGTCAGAAACTAAAAGGATTGATTTCTGGAATCTTCAGAACGTTTCAGCACAACTAGAAAGTGACTTCTTTGAATAAGACTTCTAGTCTGCAGTGTAAATAGGAAAAAATGAGGCAAGTAAAGCTGCAATTTTTTAATCTTCAGTTTGCATTTCCTAGATGAAGCATGAAGCTCAAAGGCAGGAAGAAGGTATGTTTTGCATAAAACTACTGGCTTATTTTGAAAGAACTGTCTCCCCAAGGCCATAGATTCTTATATGATGATGCATGTAACCCTTCTGCCAGGGCAGACTGGCAGAACAAGGGCTGGGTTCTATACCTAGGGGTTTCTCAATAATGAAGCACCACCAACCTACTCGACCCCCACCCAGATTTCTGGGAAATCCTGCACCATCCCCTGGGCACCCCAAAGGGTAGAGCTTCCCCACTCACAAGCATGAGTCTAAGTGTAGTAAACAGAACTTTCAATAGTAGTAAACAGTGTAAAAGGCCAAATAACAGAAATCAGTGCTGATCTAGCAGATCAATACAGAGCAAAGTTCCCAACAACCCACAGAACATACAAGACTTAATGGCAAAACCAGCATTGATCTGGGGAATCAGTGCTAACTAGGCGCCCAACCAACCCTAGGGTACATAGGGAGTGTTTTTCATGCCAACTGTCCGCTGGTGCCAACTACTGACCACTCCATCCAATAGCCCGCTGTCCGCCAGCTCCACCCACTGGTCAGTCACACACTGCCCAGCTCGCCACTGGCCGCTCTCACCGTCCGCTGGCTCTGCCCACTGGTCACTCACACCCCCCAGCTTGCCATAGGCGCTCTCACTGTCTGCTGGCTCCTTAATCAATTTTAGCTCAGAGGGAAGATTTTCTCTATCTCTAGTGATGTTAGCAGAGAGGGAATTTGCTTCTCTGTCCAGTAATGCAAGCTCTTAACTTTAAGTAGCTGCAAACAGCTACCTCTATGTGAATCATAAAGGCTTCAGAAGAAGCCTAGCCAGAGCTATCATTAGACAGGAGAAACAAGAGGAGAAGAGACAGAATTAACCTTTCTTTTTTGAGGGCTAGATTCATGAAGATGTCTCTGTCTGATTTTAAGCATTTACCTCACAGTTTAAGGCTTCATTTTGATTCACAAAACCCACATCAACCTTGTAGGTACCTAAGCTTACTTGGTGCCTAAATATGAAGGGTAGAAGTCCCCTTGGCACCTAAGCACCTGTCTGTGAACCTCTGCACTGCTGTGTCCCTCTGACTTGTTTGAACATTCATCAACTGTTTGAGCCCTAAAGGAATTCATGAACAGGGAGAGAGAGGTGTCTATATCTACCTTGCATGTAGTACCCAATCTGGTAGATGTGTTCAGAAGTCATTTTCTGGATTGTGTATCATTCAAAATCTGGCAGTGGCAACAGAGGCACAGCTGCCACTTGTCTTATAACATGTAGGCCAGAGGTTAGTGCACAGACCTACCATGTGGGAGCCCCCTGGTTCAATTTCTGCACCTCTGCCCAAGAAGGGGAAAGGATTTGAACTGAGGTGTCTCATCTGTCAGAAGTTTGCTCTAGCCCACTAATATACAGAAGGTCCTGGGTTCAAGCCCCAGGAGGTTGGACTTGATGATCTCATGAGGTCCCTTCCAACCCTATGATTCAATTTGATTCAAGCTGACTCACAGAAAATATGGGACTCCATCAATATTTCCACATTGGATTAAATAATCAAAGAATCCTTGAACTGTATCTCTCACCTCCTTGATGGGTGCCCTAACCCCCCAGGCTATGGTGGCATTCTCACACCTTCTCAGTCTCTCCATCCCACCACTATTATTTCCTCCTTCGACTGTTCTGTGAGGAGTTAGGCAACCACCTAAGTCATTCTCACAAGACACACTTTACATATCTGAGCCACCTGACCCCAGGAGATGGATTCCCTGCTGTAGATTGGTAGCAGATATAGGCACCTCCCCATGGGCCAGCAATAGGCACGTATCCCCGTAGCAGGGGCTGGGCTAAGGAAACTCTCCTGTCATCAGTATCTTCCATTGGCTGGCTTAGGTTGCTCCCCACTTAGCATGCTCGCTTTTGTGAATCATATTCCAAGGCACCTGTCTCATTCATTGCACAGGAAAGCCTGGTGCCAGCTTCAGGTTTTGTGAATTGCAACGTTGTTCCCTTGATTTTCTACTAGTTGAAGTTATGACACTCAGCATCAACAGTACTCAAGTTCCTTTGTAAGACCTCAACAGCCTAATTTCTTGCCTCAGCAACGAAGGATACGCAAATAGAGTATTGTATGTTCTTAATCTGGAGAAAGAAAATTAAAAATAACCTGTCCCAAAAGTTCAAGTTAAGGTGGTTAAGTGCCCCTTTCTTTCATCAAAACTTCAAACCCCAAACACGTTCAATATTGCTGTCTGTGGGGAATAACTGTTTTTAGAAACAGCTACTGACTACTATGATTTAAATGAACTTCACACACCCTTTTAGGAGAGTTGACCTTGAGCAGCTCAACATGTTACTGTCTTTGTACAGAAGTAAAAAAGATTTTAATGCGATAATGTAGTGACCTCAAGAATCTGTTTATTATCGTTCCAATGTCCTCGGCTCACCTGGTTCTTTCTCTATTCAGTTCTGTGAAAGCACACAACTGTGTAGTGTTACACATACACACAGTGCTGCTGTATTACAATCATCTGCTACCTCAAATTTTTATTTGTCCACCGCAGCTGACAAATACAAATAAAATTTGAATTTCATTTATTCATTCATAACATATGGCTTACTGATGCTTGTCTCTAGCAACCTTGATCAGATGTGTTTGTTTCTTTTCTTAAATATGGTGAAAGGTAATTCTCTAACACCTGTGAAGAGCCAGATTCCATCACCATTACCTATGTCAAGAAATACAGAACGCCTTGAGTAGCCTCATTGCTACCAGTATAGCTACTTAAGAACTACACTATAACTCAGCGTGAATGAAGGTATCAACATCTGCCTTTAAAAGTTTGAATGAAAAATGGAATCAAAATTGAACATTTTTGTGTCAGCCAAAAGAATCCTCACTAATCAATGAACAGTTTGAGACAGAGGCATAATTACAGGTGAGCATGCCTCCCCAACCCAGCAGTAAGGGGCTGCCCACCTTAGCCCCTGGCAGTGGCACAAGCTTTGCTATCATGGCCATGAGGACACCCAAAAACTGCAAGCAAGTCAGATTCACTGTTGCCAATGCCTCTGCTCTGCTCACAGTCATGGCTACCAGCCGCTGGCCGGCCCTGTGTCTGCGAAGTTCACACCACTGCCAGCTCGGGCATGGTGGCTCTCCCCCTCCCTTGGGGTGGGCAGCTCTTGGCCAGGCCCACCCTACACTTGCAGGAGTCCAGTCAGAAAATGGAGGCTAACTATACCCCTGGTTTGACATGGTAGAATACAGCACCAATAAGAGATAGAAAGGAACAGCAGATGGTTTCATTCCAGAATCTTTAACAGAACACGAGTTTGGAGGTTTTCATACTGTGGCAATTTTCGAAAAATATGAAGGAATTCCCAAAGCCCTCATGTTACAGAACCAACTAAAACTAAATGTGGTATGTCTGATTCTTATTATGGTGGTTGGCACGCTAAACCCTGGTTAAAAATAAAAAAAATAAAAAAAAAAAAAAAACAGGAAGGGGAGGAATAAAGAAAAAGATGAAAATACAACAAAAGTTGGCACTTTTTTTAAATTACGATTTCACTATATCATGTTCTAATAAAGGGAAATGGGATAAAGTGAACTCCTTGCAAACTGAAAAGTATTTTGCCATCTTGCACAGAATCCAGTGGGCCAGACTGTAAAAAATTGCAGTGGGACCTGTCCAGTGAATAAGGTCTACAGCCATAAATGTAGTTAAGCTTCTAACTTCCACTAAAATCAATACTTGTGAGTGGGGCTAAACTGCTTATCACTGTGAGAAAATGGTCCATAACATCACCCATCATGAACATTGTACGCCTTCAGTTTTCTACACTAGGTGCTAGCTTGTAGGGGCCTCAATCACACAGATAAGCAAGGATAAGTTAGGAGTCTCATTCACAACAGAAGGACTCTTTGTGAAAGTAAGTGCTCACCAATATGAGGAAGGCCTCCACTTACTGACAGTATATTAACAGAGACCTTGCATTGCATCTAGACATCATGATCATCTCTCCCTTCCCACCCTCCCACCTACCCCAGTTTTAATTGTAACTCAAAATAAATTTGGATCTCGTGGCCTAGTTGCCTTAGCCCCTTTGTTATTAACATTAGGAAATCTGAGCTCCTGGTATCAAGGGGATAGAGATGTGAAACCTAAGTTAAAACCATGAAATAATTTCAGAGATGAAAAACTGAATAAATTAGAGAACTAATCAAGCTTGATTTTAGTAAGATTTGTGACATAGTCCCACGTGACATTCTCTTATACAAACTCAGGAAATGTGGTTAGATTGAAATTACTATAAGGTGGGTACACAACTGGTTGAAAATCTGAACTCAAATAGTACTTGTGAATGGTTCGCTTTGGAGAACCGAATTAGCACTCAAAACCATTGGCTAAACTGGAGAATTTGTCTGAAATCAACAAGATACTTTTCAATAAAATCAAGTGTAAAATAGCTAACTTAGAAAGGAAAAAAAATAAAATGCACAACTAAAAAATACAAAATAACTGACTTGTGGGGGAAGGGCTAAGTGCATCACAAATTGAATATGAACCCAACAATGTGATACAGTTGCAAAAAAGGCTGATAACATTCTGGGGTGTATTAAAAGATGTGGTGTGTATAAGATAGGAGGTAATTGTAGCAGTTGATACCTCGTCAGTGGAGTTCTACATCCAGGCCATTATTAGGCAGTACAGCTTAAGAAATATGAACTAAATGGAGAGCGTTCAGAAGAGAAAAACTAAAATAAAAGGTTTAGAGAAACCTGGCCTGTGAGGTAAAGTTAAAAAAAAACTGGGCATGTTTAGTCTTGAGAAAAGAGGACTGAAGTGGCACCTGATAACGGTGTTCTACTATGTTAAGGGGTATTATATAGAAGTCAGTGATCAATTGTTTTTCATTTCCACTGAAGGTAGATCAAGGACTAATAGATTTAATCTTCAGCAAGGGGGATTTAGGGTTTGTAGTAGGAAAATCATTCTAACTGTAAGGACAGCCAGGCTTTAGAATAGATTACTAACGAAGGTTGTTGAATCCCTGTCAATTTTAAAAGCGATAGCCGTGTTAGTCTAGTCCAGTGAAAAAAACAACAAGGAGTTGTGTGGCACTTCAAGACTAACAGATTTATTTTTTGCATGAGCTTTTGTGGGAGAAGATCCCACTTCCTCAGATGCTTCGAAGATGGGTGAACTTACAGAAAGGAATGAAACTAAATGCAA
>ML682005.1:24189690-24248014 GCA_007922195.1 Podocnemis expansa | reverse complement strand
GATGGGTGAACTTACAGAAAGGAATGAAACTAAATGCAACGGGGTGCCCCCTTGCATTTAGTTTCATTCCTTTCTGTAAGTTCACCCATCTTCGAAGCATCTGAGGAAGTGGGATCTTCTCCCACGAAAGCTCATGTTGAATCCCTGCCACTGAAAGTTTTTAATCAGCAGATTAGAAAAACACCTGTTAGAAATGGTCTAGGTATACTTGGTTCTGTCTCAGTGCAGGGTGATGGGCTAGATGATCTCCCTTTCAATTCTACATGTCTATTCTATGATAAGGTTTTATTGTCCTAAGTGAACAGTTCTTACAGTCAAATCCAAATTAACTCAAGGGCATTACCTGAGCTTATGGGCTTATCCTAATACATGCTTTTAATTAGAACAGTGAGCAATCATACCATTTTGTCCAAGTAGTTAGCAGCAGCAGGGCTGTAGTGTCTAGTCATTACCAAGGCTTCACAAAGCACTATACCAACATACAGTAAAAATAGACTAGCTACAAGATGCAACAGGTTGAGAAATGCAATGGAATGTGGGAGAGAACAGGGAAAGAGCTACAGCAATATGAACAGCAGGTTTAACTAAGTGCATAATTTGGAGTCTTAAAAGTGTTTGGTTCAATAAAATAAACAGGCCAGAGATATTAATCTGATTTACCATGAGTATGACAGCACTCATGGATTTCAGGGACACAGAGGACAGGTTAGTGGTTGTGGATCTGAGGAGGGCTTTCTTTGTAGAAGAGACAGCACAGAAGAAAGTGCAAAAAGGCCTATGGGAGAAATAGATAGCAGCCAACCAAAGCAGAAGGTCATGACATGGTGAAAGAAACTGGATGAGCAAGAAGGCAATAAACTGGGAAGAGTTTTGAAAGTAAAAACCAAAAGTTTGTATCTAGTGGAGTGGAGAATGAGAAGCCAGTGGGGAGACTCTAAGTAGTAGTGACATCAAAGGGACAAGCTAGGCAGAGAATTTTGACTGTAATGCAAACTGTCCTTGCATGAGCACCCAGCTCCCATTTAGTTCAACTGAAGCTGCATGTGCAAGGAGAGAAATTGACCCACAAGAGCTAACTGCACTTTGAGATTAAATGAGAAGAGTTTAATCTTTCTGTTGAGTAAATAAAATTCAGAAGAGGGTGGGAATGGAGGAGACAATGGCAGGGGTTATCCAAAAGATCATAATTCTACTGGTTCAGAATTGATGGCCAGACCCTCAACTGGTGTAAATAGGTTTAATTCCACACGAGTCAAGCTAAGGTTTAGCTTTGCATTTTGTAATACCCTATACATACTCTAACAAGAGTTTTTGTTCTCTTGTAGCCATGTATAGAGTCAGTTATCTAATGCATCCTAGCCATCTAAAACTGCTCATATCTGATTCTGCAGTCCTGTCTCCAGAAAAATCTCTTATTGATGTTAGTGTTAAGTTTGACAGATTAGAATTATAGGACCTAGCCATATGACACTAAACATGTAATGACTACGGCTGAACTATGGAATCTTTTCCCATTACAATAGGTAATTTTGCTTTCCTTCTCTCCCATTCTCTCCCACCCCCCACCATCCACATCTCCCTGCTCACTGCTGTACCCTACTGCTTGAATCCTAACTGCTTTGATTTGCTGTGACAGTCTGACCTGATCCTATGACTTGCACTCCCCTGCATTTGTTTTGCTTCCAGTCTTTGTTCCCCATCTTCAAGCTCCTAATGAAGCGGGATTTTCTCCCATGAAACCTCATGCAATAAATAAATTTGTTAGTTTTTAAGAGTGCCATAGGACCAGGGGTTAAAGTAAGCTGGAACGCCCTGGAACAGCGTTCCAGGGCCCACCATTTTTCGGGACCAGCATTCTAGGGCCTCTAAAAATAGAAGAATGCACCTGAACACAGTGTTCCGGTGTGTTCCCCCCAGGGCCAGCTCAAGAGGCTGCTTCCCCCTTTTCCTGGCACCTGTGGCAGCCCCACCCCTAACTGCCTGGCCCAGGCAGCACGCGCGACCTGGACCGAGTCTCACACTTGTACCGCCTCTTGCCAGCTTGCCGGTGCTGCAGCTGCAGACTCCCTCCCCTGCCCCAGCCTGGCTCCTCAGCTGCATCAGTGGCAGCCGTGAGTCCCCGCGCACCTCCTTCCTGCCTCACCAGGTAACAGGGCCCGGGGGGGGGGTGCGTGGAGGAGGTTGGGGGACTGAAGGAGGTAGAGTGAAGACAGGGGTGAGGGGGTTAGGAGTACATGGGGAAAGAGGGGTCTAGTGGAGGGTAGGTGTTTCAGGGGCAGTAGCTGGGATGGGAGAACAGGCATATGGAGGGCAGTAGCTGGGGCGGGTGAAGGGGCCTGGATATTTAGGAGGGTTCCAAGGCCCACCAAATTATACTTTAACCACTGCACAGGACACCTTGTTTGTTTTGTTGATCTAGACTGACACAGCTCCTCCCTTGCAGCTTGACCAGTATTTCATTACTCCTGTGCCTTTAGTGATGACAGCAAGAACCAATTTGCTTCTCTTCTTCATGTTCAGTACAGAAATAACATGTAAAAACAGGACTGCTAAGAAAACAGATTACCATTCTCCTTTTGCTCTGAATGGTAACCTGTAAAGTAATACACAGCATCAAAGCCCCAAAGATTTTCCCAAGCTTGGCCAGCTACTTACTATGTTGCACCCCAGTGGTAGGCAAAATCCCCCAATCTGATGTTAGCCTTGATCTTAAGTGCCAAATGAACAGGCTCAGCTTTGTTTTGTTCACTGCATGCTGAGCTCCCCTTGCTGTTCCCCAACCTTACTGGCATTTGATAGCTTTCATATTTCCAAGTTTATTAATTAGTTCTGTGATGCATCGCAACAGCTAGGTCAACTGTTATTCCTTGCACTTCCTCTGCGGCTGTCTTTGCCAATTTCTCCTTTGCTGAAGATTTTTGGCTTCTATTCAGCTTGAATGCTTTTCAGGCTGATACCCCTTTCTGCCAAAGAGCTTACTGGCAGAATCTCTTTCTGTTTCAAGATACCGTAAGTCCTAAATGTACAAGAAATCTGTAATGAATGATGTTTCCTAGTTTATAACTGATCTTCTAGGATGGCATTTTAAGAAATAGTCTCAGAGTAAACTTTTCAAAGGCAGCTAATTCACTTAAGAACCAATGTCCCAATTTTAAAAGTTACTTAGGCAAGTAGGAGTCTAAATCCTGATCTATGTTACAAAGTTAGGTCAATATAAGGCATTTTATATAAATACATACACTAAAATGCAGCTACTACTGATGCAGCTTGCCAGCTACACCAGCTTCATTCCACCTCCACGGGAGATGTAGCACTTAAATCAATGTAGCTAGGTTGACACAGCCTCAGTGTGGACAGTACTTACATTAACTGTTTCTGCCTTTCAGAAGACATCCCACAGTGCCCCACACTGACAAGTTGGTGCAAGCGCTCCTGGTGAGGACATGCACTGTCAACACAAGGTGTGTAGTGTGGACATTGAAAAGTAGTTTAATTACTTTGGTGACAAATAAGGTCTACTTTATTTTTAGTATAGATTTGCCCCTAGTCCCAGGGACCTATAATGAGAATTAGGTCCAGATTTTCAAAGGTATTTAGACCCTTAAATCTACTTTAAGTCAGTGTGCTTAAGTTCTATTTTCAAAACGAAGTTTTACCTAGTAAAAGGAAAAAAATCTCACAGGGCATCAGAGGGCATCAAATGAGGTTTGTAACCAGAAAATAATCTGTTCGCTTTTACACTTTTTTCTCACTGTTCTTTCTTTCTTGAAAAAGCAGATCAGATTTAGTCAGTGTAACGGTTTCCAAAGGTCTTGAATTCAGCTGCTGGCTCTTTACTGTTTAGTTCTCATGGTAAATGTGGCTGACCCTCTCAAATCATATGTTTGAAGCCAATTTCTGCCCCATTTACACCTATGTGACTCACAGGACATCCCAGCTATGTAATGGAGAACAGAAATGAATCATAAGGCTTTTGTCCATTTCCACACTGACAATGGAACTGCACTAACTATAACAGTGTTTAAACATGATTGTTGCTACCAAGCTTTTAGGATGATTTCAAGAAATAGCTGTTTGATCCACTAAGTATAATATAATTAAATTTAACATCTTAATGGGAAGGCTCATACAAAAGTCTATGACAAAGTTATATCTGGGCAGCTCCATGCCATAGGACTGCACGGTTGTGAGGATAGAATGTAGCCCTAATATTTGTCTTCACTGATGACAGCAAATTTGGCACCATCAAATCAATCTTCCTGATCAACTCAGCAGCTCTGTAAAGACCCACTTAGTCAACTGGGAAGTTGATCACTGAAGACCACCACCTCAAGTAGTGTAGCACTGATTTGATAGTAGGGCATTTCTCATTGACTCATCGCACTAAAGACACCATGGTATGGTAGGCATTCAAAGGGAGAGATGCAAGTTATTTTAAGTACCTTGCATATCTCCCTTCGACTGCTCCCAAAAATCTCCCCACAGTGTAGACCTGGGCATAGTAAACTAAGTCTGGTTTGCATGAAAAGATGCATGCATGCAAATCTTATAATGAACTTGGGTGTAAGCTTTTTCATCCTTGAATTCAATTTTTTTTATCATTTTCTTATATGTAATTACTAATATCTTTCTAGCACATCCCAGGAGCAAGAGAGGAACCATCTTGTATTTAAAGCTTAAGTCTAAGAATTAGTATTATAATAATGATAAGTCAATTCCATGGTTGTCATAAAATAATTAGTAGCCTGATGCATAACGTATGTATTTTCTCCTGTACTACTTCTGTAACCATTCAAATTAGGTTAAGGCAAGAGCATATTTTTGCAGCAACAGCTATTAATGTCTTCCCTGAAATGGGATTGTAGATAACTTTTCTAAAGCATGAAAGGACACCTGATCCAGAATAGTTCACATGAAAAAAGAATATTTCAATCATATAAACCTGTGATATTTAAAATAATCATCTTGGCGAAAGTTTCTGCCATTTCAAAGGTCATGTTAAACAGGACAATAAATTCAAACTAGGTCCCTCTTCCTGTTTCTTATTTGTAAAGCTGCAAATGGGTACTTTGAATTGGTGGGCAGGGAAACAAGTCAATGCTAATTGTGCCTTGTTAACTTGGCTATTTAAACTGCTACCTTATGCTTATGTGGTTGGTTTTATAGGTATTACATCTTTATAAGGCTCAATTGTTCCTTCCCTAAACTTTTCCATGTGTGAAATATTTTGGATCAGATACTGTGATAACTATGGTCTCTGAAATATTTTCCACAAACTGTATATCAGGGATTTCTCTGAGGACCCAGTCATTTTTAAAGGTACAATGGGTTTATGGATATCTGATCACATAAATAGCAAGTCTACTCAAGATGCAAATTTTCAACAAAGTCTCATATTTAAAGAAAGTTTGTAGGTAGTCTCTGGAGCAATTCTGCCAAAATCAACATCTACAGACCTGCCCAAAAGCACCACAAAATTACTGTACAAATATTTTTAATATTCAAAAAATATAACTAGGGATCTGATTTTGCACTTATTACCACTTGTAGTTCTTACTACTGTAGTTCCACTCACTTCCATGAAACCACTTGCTGCAAAATGAGACTCTCAGTGACAACTTCTGTCCTTGAATGCATATATACGTGAGGCTCTTTCTACCTTCAACTGGAGCCTACACACCAATTTTTTAAAAGCATCTCTCTTCAGGAAAGCACTTAAGCATATGAAGTTAATAGGATTTAAGCACAACATAGGAGTCTAAATTCACCCTTCATTGTACTTTCCATTGTGGATTCCTCCACTTTATCTACAGTATTTAGTTCCTAATAATTCCTTCATCTACGTTCTGTATCCCAGTAATCTGCTATCTGGGCTATATGTGCTTTGTAGGTTTCCTGAGTTTCCATGAGTCAATGGTTATCTCTAGCTCCTCGGGATGCTCTCAGGACTGCTACTGGAACTGTCTCTAAAGTTGGTGCATCATTGCTAATATTTATTTTCTTTTTATAGGTGTGGAGATGGCCAAAGGAAACCCAAAAGCCACACTACTCGCATCTATCTCCAGCACAACATCCCTTCTCTATGCAGCCTCTGCTGCCAGTGGTGATGTTGAGTGACCCAGTTTCACATTAATACCAGTGATTGTGTACTGAGGGTTTCAGACTGATTGCCAGCACTGCCTGGCAAATCAAATAAATAAATAATCCAAGCTCTCCCAATACTGCTAAAAGCAGCTTTAGGCAATAGTTTGAAATATCAGCCATCAACCTTCCTTCCCCAGATATAGCATGGGAGAAAAAAACTGTCATTTTCAATTATAGATCAAAGAGATTAAATGATACATTTGTTCTTAATCCAGTTTAGGAAAGTCCAGAACATTACTTGTTAGGAAGTATTTTTTTCCTCAGATGGGCCAGACTCCAAAGCCCTCATTAACACACTTGGTCTGGAATCAGGCAAAATGCTCAATGATGGCAGTGTGAATGCTGTGTGAATAAAAACTAATGCCAGGATTATGAACGCTTTTCTCATGTTGGTGAGCATTTACTTGCCTGAGTGTTCATCTTATTCATCTAAATTGAGTAAACACTTACAAGTGTGAGGCACAAGTTCCGAAGGGGGGCAGCCATATTAGTCTAGTTCAGCAAACCAAACAAGGAGTCTGGTCGCCCTTAAAAGATGAACAAATTTATTTATCACATGAGCTTTCGTGGGGGAACATCCCGCTTTGTCAGATGCTTGAAGATGAGAAACTGTGAGGGAGGTTCACATAATCTAGTCCTGGAGAAGAACTTCAGGATTTGATTTGTTACGATTCTGCTAAAAAAAAATCAAATATCATCACTCACCTAATGCTCTCATCAAAGACAAGAACTTAGATGCTCCATTCACTCTGCTCCCTCAGAGCTACACTCCCACCTAGATAATAACAAGTATCTTATTCAATAAATGAAAATCAGCATTTCAACAGAGCTAAATGACTCTGAAATTGCATTTCAAAGTGCAGTTTAACCCAGCCATGAGCAAGATTGCAATAGTTGCAATGGAAAAGTGGTCTTCAAACAATTTATTAAGTTAATACTATCATTATTCATCAGATATGGCAACATTAATGAAACTTAGATAGAGGATGTAGAGCTCAGTGTAGAGATCTATCTGAATGCTGCAAAACATAACTTGTCACATAAAGTATTCTACCTAAATAAACAAAATTTTCTGAATAATATATTTGACCAGCTGTACTTGTAAAGTGCTCACTGCAGCTGTATGTGGTGGGTCCTTGGCCACCTGGGTGAAAGAAAAGAGGTTGTTGCTCTTTTAATGGCTCCCTGGGCAACTAGTAGCAGAGAAGGAGGAAGGGGAAATTTACCCAGGCAGAATGTATAGAAGGAGTCAGCAGCCAGAACAGCTGCCCTTCCAGCTGACCAGAAGGGGGTGGTGGTAATTATACACAGTGTAGCCCCAAAGAATTCTTCTTCTATCTGAACTGGGCTGCTGGAAGCTGAGGGGCAGGTTATATAGCCTCAACTGAGTACATTAAATTGTAGCAGATGTCCAGTGCAGGTTCTCATTATGGAAGGGAATCGGTTATTGGATAAAACTGACCGGGAAAAGATTGAAAGAAAAGCATCCCTCAGGGGAGTGCTCAGCAAATGCCCATGTTTACAGTATTTCACATATGAAAAGTCTGGATTTTGAGGAATCTTTGGAGAAATCCGTGCACTGCCCTAATGAAGTTGACAGCTTAGATGCAATTTTCAAAACAAGAGTTACTGATTAGCGTGCTGGAGTGAGTTTGCCAAGTGTTTACCATCTGTTTCCTGGAAGGTAAAGTGTAATCAGATGAATAAGGGTTCATGGGGGGAAAAAAAAGGCTTTTAAGTTTTTTAAGGAAGGGACCATGTGGGGGATTTCTTTATTCTTACTTTGTGATGTGATTTGATGTGACAGCTAGTGGTACCCAGTGTTGGAACAACAGCTGGAAATGGTCATGTAATATTTTCTGGACTGTATAACACAAGCCAGTAAACTGTGTCCATCAGCCATCAGTCACCATCCCTGTAATTAGTTTCATATGAACTGTCTAAGTACACAGAAGAAGCTCAATGATCCCATATTCTGAAATAAAACTTCCCTACCTCCTAAGAGGAACTGGGTTTGTCCTGTGTCTTGTTTCTGTATTTTATTGCTCTCCATAGCTAAGTAATCTTTAGTTACTCTCAATAAGTATTTTCAGAGCAAAAGAGTTAGCATTTTGTGTCTGCTGAAAGACCAGCAACACAGCTATCCATTTCTGTCATATCAAAAACTAAATCCTTCTCACTTTACCTAAGGAATTGTCCCTTATTTAATTAGTAGACTTGGCTTTTCTTTCTACGTAGGGCCTTTTGTATATCTGAAATCTGACTAAGACCCAGACAACTGCCTGTTGTGCAGTCCCTTGTTCAGCCTACTGGCAAACTGGTCTGAATCAACTGGTAGTCTGAGCAGTAGGTCTAGGATGACTAGATTCCTTGGTATCACAAAACAAACGAGGAGTCCTGTGGCACTTTTAAAGACTACCAAATTTATTTATCACCTAAATTTGTTAGTCTTTAAAAGTGCCACAGGATTCTTTGTTTGTTTTGCTGAAATAGACTAAACATGGCTGCCCCTCTGGAACTTGGTATTACAATTACAGATGAAAAGGTCAATTCTTCCCTTCATTTTTCTAAGATAGGTGTATGCATCATCTCCCCTGTCACAGCATCCAATGGGGAATCTGCGCACAATGCAATAGTCTCCTGGTACTCTCTGAGCTGTGGAACCCTCTTAAGTAGAGAATTGCAGGACAGCCACATGATCAGGTTCCTTAGGAGACAAGGGCCCTTAGAGCCAGTGTACGGGCATGGGGCTGCTGAAGTGATGAGCCTGTGCCTTCAGCAGATTCTCTTCAGACCATTGAGACTTCAGAAGGTCAGAGGACCCCTACTTCCTCTGCGGAGGGGTGCTCTCACATTCTCAGTGAAAGAACTCAAAGAAAATCCTGTTCTTGTCTGTAGGATTTTAAGCAGGAGAAGGCAATTTGCCCCACATGTTGTATCCCACACAATAGAATTATGTGGTATAGCACTGGAAACAAGGGACATTATAAATTAACAATATCTAGTGATTGCTGCTAAGTTCAGGCAACACATTCTGATGTTTTTGCATACCTTAACTAAGCCCTGTGCCTGGAAGCCACATGAATGCTTTAAATGATACCCTTGAGAATAATACTTTGGAAAGTCTTCATTTTGTCCATTTTGATGCACGTGAATAATTTGGTTGCTCCAAGTACAGTTTTTCAAGCAATAAGCATACAGCCCCTAGTGGCTAATCACATCTATTAACCAAATAGCTTCTGTGGAGGAGGAAAGCAACTGTTCACTTTGATTCCACATAGATTTCTTGAAAGAGGAGGAAAAAAATAACAACAAAGATGGAGAGCTGCAGCACCATCAGGCGAACAGTGTATAAGACGTTAGTTATCTGTTCTACAAACATGAGAAAGTTACAAGAAGTCTACATTGACCAATGCCTTGCTAAACAGAGTGGGACAGAGCTTCAGCTGCTGTAAATCAAAGATATGAGGATTTACAACAGTCAGTAATTTGGCTCTCTTAGCATTCTTGCTTCTGCTTATAAGCCTTAAGGGAAACGAGCCTTTTGAAATGACAAAGAACAGGTTCCATTAAAAATATGGGACACATAGGCTATGTCCACATGCATTTGCTTAAGTCAGCTTAATAACTCTCACTGGAAAAGTTGACTCAGCAGTTAAGTTGACTTTATTAAATCGACTTAAGCCAACGTAGATCAAGAGTTGGCTTAAGTCAACTAGATTGGCCTCCTAGCCATCTGAAACATGGATCAGGGCTTAGGAGAAAATGGAGATGCAGCATGGGTCGAGGCTGGGGAGAAAAGGGACACTTCAAGGATCAGGGCACAGGGCAGACGTCCGCACTCTCCTTTGCCAACAGCAATCTCATTAACTGATCTGCTTTAGCTGTGAGAGTTCCTCAGGACTGGAGCAGACACCTTTTTCCCCAGCACTGGGACATTTACAGCCAAACACACCAGAGAGCCACCATGGATCATTTTCACTTTCAGGAAACCAAGGCTGGGGTCAGTGCTGGCTTTTTCCAAAGCAATTAAGAAGGAAAACTGCACGTATAGGGAAGCAACATTTTCTTCTAACTGTGAACCAAGGTTTACACTAAAGATCTGTCGGGGCGGGGTTCAATGCAATGCAGGGATGTCACTGGTGCCTGACACACTGGGCACATGCCACATGTTTCAGTACCAGTGCCCCCAGAGTCCAGGCCAGCCCCTGCCTCTCCTGACCCTGTCCCCCACTGGGGACCCAGGGCTGGGGCGCCTGCCACAGCACTCGCCTCTCCCAGCCCCAGCCCTGGTCGCGGATTGAGGCTGGAACACCTGCAGTGGCGCCTGCTTCTCCTGGGGAGAGGGGATCGAGGCTGGGATGCCTGCGGCAGTGCCCACCTCTCCTGGCCGCCGATCAAAGCTAGGATGTCAGCAGCAGCACCTGTCTCTCCCGGCCAGGGATCCAGGCTGGGAGGTCCACAGCTGCACCTGCTTCTCCCAGCTCCAGATCCAGCCAGGGATTTGGGGCCAGGCTGGTGGCAGCATGAGCTGAATGCAGGATCAGGCCAAGGGCGCCAGATCACTAGGGGGCAAGGGTGGGGCCCGAGCCCAGGCACAGGTGGTGGGGCCTTGGCCCAGGCCCCAGGTCTTTCTGCAGGGCAGCGATGTTCCTGACGCAATGAGGAGTCTGCTGTATTTGGGGAATCCTTCAAGTCTCTCACCGTGCTTGTGAGCAGGGTTTGCAGCCCTGAAACAATCCACCCACATGGTTGGGTTTAACTTCCTTCCACATACACAGCAGGGTAAGGCTGCTGGAGCGACTGAGCTGGCTCCTGTTTCCCAACAACTTCCAATTGGCCAGGGGCATTGGCCATGAGAGGGGACATGCGACCAGCTGGCTGATGCCTTTTAACAGCCTGGGGATTCCTATCCCTCCAAAACACCCCCAGGAATGGTGTGGGGGAGGCTAAGAAGACCAGAGTGGTTTTAGCTGGTCTTTTAATATGCTAATTATGAAAGTTGCTTTGCCCTTGATTTTTTTAAAAATTGCATCTACTGGTTCCTGAGAGGTAGAGGAGGGCGAGCTCCACTGTTGTGTCTGCTGATAGTTGCTATTTCTTTTAGATCAGATTGTGTGAAAGCAGGATTAAATCATGACTAAGGATTTTTTTCCCCATGACAGCAGGTGATTTGACTTCATCTTCCCCTACGTGCTGTTTCCCTGTGTTTGAACCTTAACAACGGCTGCACCCTGCCCCTGTGCTGGCAGTTGCCCTGCGGCAGCTGGTCCAGAGCCAGAAGAATCTGGGCAATCCATGGAGACTGTGGAGAGCTGTGCTGGCACATTGCCGGGCACATCAGGCTCCCTGACCTCCCTGTTACCACACACAGTATGGAGGGTGATGTGGTCACTCACATCCTGTGGCAAAGGAGTGGCCGGGGGAGAGGGGCACTTCTACTGTGATGCACTGTGGGCCAGATACCCACAATGCACCACTCCTGGGGTGACTTAGCAGCTGCGAGTGTGGACGTGGGTAGTTTCCTGGCATTTTGAGTGTGGATGCTCTAAGCTGGCTTAATAAGGTCTACTTTAAACTGACAAAGTAGACCTTATTAAGCTGGCTTAATAAAGCCCTGCAATGTAGACATAGCCCTTGTGAGCCACTACTGAGGTTATGAAAAGTCATTAACATTTTTATTTGTTGTGATGGTTTACTAGATCTTGTTCTATCCCATTTTAGTCAAGAGAAATGTTCTTCCCCAGAGAAATTTGAGACTCAGTGAAGCAATAAGCCATGACAGACATTTCTGGTCATTTACTGTCTGGCTTCTGTGCATGAAGCTAAAGGCTGAGAGACTTGGGTTTTCCAAGTACTTCAGTAACCTCACAGAAATGCACTGCCTGGAGTGTTTCATAGCTGGTATGTAATAGAAATTACAAACAAAACAAAGTAAAGAAAAAGGTCAGGTCCATGAATTTAAAAGTGATTGCTATTAACTGGTATGACATCACATACAGTCAAACTCCATTTGTACCCTAGCTCTAATACCAGCTCACAATATCAACAATGCAGCATTAAATATGGCAGAACAGCTTTACCACTGGGTATATCACTGTACTAAAGAAATGGAACCCATATTAGAACTTGCATTTCTACAGAAGCTGCACTTTTTACTGCTCCAAAGTAGGCTGAGTGCCAGCAGGGAATTTTTTCTGTTCTTTGAAGAAAGTTTGAGCAATAAGAAAATACTTGCTAGCAAATAAAAATAAATAGAAAGGGGAAAATCCTTATTAGAGCTTTATGCCATAAGGCCTTCTACCATCTCCTCACACACTCCTCTTTCTTATTCTAGCCTGTCAGTAATTGCCAAAGTCATGAGCCAGGGTGAAGAGAGAACATCAATGAATCACAAGGAGAAAAAAGAAAAAGGGGAAAAAACCTGGTGACTATTCAGCAGCTAAGAAAGATATTATCATATTTTTTTTAAAGCATACTTCTTTCCCATACCCCATCTTTGCATGATACATACTGTCACTCATTCTACCAGCAGCTGTTATCTTTTGAAGTCTTGGCTCTGGCACCACTTGAATGTTCTGTTTCCATTTTAACACCTGGGAGGCAGTAATGGATCACACTGCATGTTTTATAGAAGTTGATCAGCTGCTCAACACCTTTTTCCAAACCAGTGAGTTGTGGTTCTTTTAGCTAAATAATTATTTCCCCCTCCATTCTCTCAAGTGAAATCAATGATAGTTTATTGTCAAGGTCCTCGTTTCTATCAACCTCTTTGACAGAGGTAATACAGCAACAAACAACATGTGATCCTGAAGCTTCAGGGTTGGCTGTGCACAAATCTATCTGATGCCTCCACATCCCATATGCAGTAACCATCTTGCAGTTTGAATCAGTTGTTGTACTGGGGTTGTATTGATGGAACCGAGATCATAAAAATCAGACTGCTAAAATTAGCCTGTATGCTTTTCTCATCTCCAAAAAATAGCCCCAGATATGGTCATTCTGAGGCCTCAGTTTTACTGAGCATTATTTTTTAAAATATGGAATATTCAAAAAAAAAACCCTGAGGCATCGTAAATCTGATTGTACCTCAAGATATGTGAAAAGTAAGACAACAGGATTTTCTGCCACATCCTTTGCATGAAATCAGCATTGATCAATCAGCATGGGTTGCTGGCTTAGGACCTCCAAGATGCATTCAATTCCCAAGTGACTTTGAGGGAACATGGGGGCAGATTCTGCTTCAATTGAAGTCATTCCCTTGCTATGTAACAAGAATGTCAGCCAAGCTGATGATTTACTGATGTAAAGCCACCAAAGGAGGAGAAAAAAATAAAAACTATAATTAAAAAAAAGCAATGCACAGTCAAATGGTAACCATCAAATGCTAGAAGCATAGAAAAGACTTCTGATAAAAGTGCATGACATTTAAATCTTTCAGCTAACCAGACAATAAAAGCCCGCTGCCACCAGACTGACAAGAAAGTCCTGTATTGGAACATAGAAAGTTAGAAACTCTTGTATAAGTCCTAGCGTTCATGATGAATAAAGAAGCACAATAGAAAAATAATTGGAACAAAAATCCTGGCAAAATACAAATTTTCTTCTGCCCCCCCCCTTTTTAAAATTTTTTTAGTAATAGTTCAATAAGTCAGACCTAGGCATACTTAAGGTATAAGAACATGACATGTTTTATCAATAAAATAAAGAGTTTTTCATTCATAGATCTCAGAGCACTTTACCAAAGGTAAGTTTACCCCATTTTACAGATACAGATAGGGAGGCAAGGCAAGGTTAAGTCTTGTCCAAGATCATACAGCAGGTCAGGGAACAAGCCAAATATGGAAGTAAGATATCCTGACTTCTCATCCAGTGCCAAATCTAGCCTACTACTGATTTTATATTACTATACAATCCAGCCAACTGAAAAAAAAAAAAAAAGAATAGTTGTAATCAAAATAATAAAAACAGCAAGGGGTAAAAAGCTGGTTACAAGAGAACACATTTTGGAGACTGTAACAGTGACAAAGTATATTTTCTACCAATAACTATGTTTTCAGTGTTTTACTGTAGTTAACAGCATAACACTACAATGATTTGATATCTGTTGGGAAATAAAGCTTGTGGGCAAAAATCAGTTTGTGTGCTGGTGGTATGTATTTTAAATGGATTTGATTTAGGACTAGAGATCATAAAAGCTTGGGAAATTATTTTCCTTATTTTCTATTGCTGCTTGAAATGCCTTTTGCTTGCCTTTTCCCTGAAAGAGAAATAATAATAATAAAGTGTCCTGAAAACTGAAAACAAAATCTCAGTCCTGGAAACACTGACTCATTTACTACTGTGAAGAGTTCCTTTGACTTCTAATAGGTTACTTCCAGGAATGATTGTTGCGCCTGCTGGTATCAATAAACCAAGTTTCTCCACCTGTGTCAGTGTTTGCAGGATCCGGTCATTAGCAGGTAAATCCCTTGGGGCAGATGTGTCTGACTTTCTTCTGATCATACCGGTATAAGTCACAAGAAGCTCCATTATAGTCAATTAATACCAGTGTAAAATGGATGCAAGATCTTTATCAAGCCCTTCATCTTTCTACTTGACTGTAAAATGCTATGACCAACTATGGTGCCCTATATAATAAGTAGTGCATTCAATATGAACAATTTTATAAAATTTCATGAACAACTATTTTCATCAAGTCTTTGAAAGGAGATTTACTGTACTAGGCAACTGAAATAACACTGCTAAGCCTTGAACAGCTTCTCAGGGCAAATGGATTAAACAGAACATATCAAATCTCAATTAACCAGCTTCCTTTTGACCCAAAGAGAAGGCCCATCTTGCAGTTTAAGCAAAAAACATGTCAGTAAATGAGATTTTACATGCAGAGAAGAGTTTGGAATCAAAGCTATTTGGATACTACACATAGATTAAAATGGGATGCAGTTTCAGACCTTTCCCAGGCTCTCTAGAACCCACATCTTTTAGTAATAATTGTGTTTTGAAACAACAGTTCATGGTAGAGATGCCAACACACACTACCAATTACTAACATATGTCCTGTGGTTGGCCAAACCAGGAAATTTTGGGATGACATTTTATGAATAACAAAATTAATAAAACTATCCCTGCATCTTCTCTTTTGTGTTTACTACATTTTGCAAAAAACAAGAGAATTTTCACATAACAGTACCACATAGAACACATTAAGCTTAATGATGGTTAGGAAATAATGCCCTTGTTTCTATGCTGTAGGTACCCGCATGGCTCCACAACATGCCAACATTTTTACGGCTGACTTAGAACAACCCTTCCTCAGCTCTCAGCCCCAAGTGCCATACCTCTACTTATGCTACATGATGACATTTTCATCATCTGGACTCACAGAAAGGAGGCCCTTGAGGCCTTCCATCAATATTTCAACAGTTCCTGCCCCAGTATCAGCCTCATTACACATAGGAGATCCATTTCCTGGACACTACAGTACAAATACATGATGGCCACATAAACACCACCCTATGCTGGAAAAATACTGATCACTATACATACCTACATGCCTTCAGCTTTCATGCAGGATGCTTCACATGCTCCATTGTCTACAGCAATGCCCTAAGATACAACCACAGTTGCTCTGATCCCTCAGACAGAGACAAACACCTACAGGGTCTCTATCAAGCATTCTTAAAACTATAGTACCCACCTGGGGAAGTGAAGAAACAGATTGACAGAGCCAGATGGGTGCCCAGAAGGCACCTACTACAGGACAGACCCAGCAAGGAAAGCAACAGACTGTCACCGGTCATCACCTACAGGCCCCAAGTAAAAGGTCTCCAGCACATCAGTGATCTGCAACCTATCCTGGAAGACAATCCCTCACTCTCTCAAGCCTTGGCAGCAGGCCAGTCTTCACCTACAGACAGTTCCCAAACCTTAAGCAAATACTCACTATACAACAGAAACACTAAGCCAGGTATCTACTCCTTGGAACAATCCCTGTTGCTCACAGTGCCCACATATCTACTCAAGAGACACTGTCATAGGACCTAACCAACTCAGCCATTTCATCAGGGGCTCATTCACCTGCCCTAACCAGGCCTTAAAAGTTTCCAAAGACGGAGATATCACCACCTCCCTAGGCAACCCATGCGAGCTCTTCATCACCCTCCTAATGAGAAATTTTTTCCTAATATCCAACACATTATCATATGATTAATTATTTAATTATTTAGCTGGTCATGATTGCACGTAAGAAAAAGAAACAGTCTGAAACTGATTGCTCCTATCCCTCTTACTCCAACCATGTGGTATTAAAAGCTGTCCTCTACTTTAAGTGTTTGCTTATTTGGATTTCTTTCCTTGAATTTGAGGTCAAAAATTTAGCAGATAGCAATTTTAGACATAAGGCCCAACATTTATACATGCATGAAGAACTAAGGCAAGAAAAGGCAAGTATCAAAAGTAAAGCTGAGGGCACTCCCAGCTCTTATCAGATGTTATTCTTATTACAAAATGAAAAGTTAATGGGAAAAAAGTAACTTTAGCTTGTTTTGAATTTTCAGACACAGCATGCAGTAATGGTCATCAGGTAAACAAACAAAAGTACACCCTCTCCTCCACAATTGTCTCCATGGGGGTCTACAGCCTTTGTACAGCAATTTCCTGTCATGAAGGAGGGGTGCCTCCAGCATTACCACATCACATCTGGCCTTTTTGCAAAGCTCCTGGCAATGAGTTTCTCATTCTATGTCCTTCCTGCTTCCTTGGAGATATTAATTACATTTACACTAGTTGGTTCTTTTCTCAGATAACCACTTATATTTTAATAGCAATTGTACCATGACAAGATGATCAGATAGAAACTGTGAAGCCCTGTGCATCATACCCTAAGTAGAAACTTCAAAGGATCAACATTTGTAAAGTTATGATTGATGATACCAAGTAACTGGACATATCAAAATACAGTTCCAAAGGGGTAGCTGTGTTAGTCTAGTCCAGCAAAACAAAGAAAGAGTTTGGTGGCACCTGTAAAGCCTAACAAATTTATTTATTGTGTGAGCTTTTGTGGGAGAAAATCTCACTTCAGACACTTCGTGGGATTTTCTCCCATGAAAGTTCATGCAATAAATACTTTAGTCTTTAAAAGTGACACCAGACTCCTTGTTTACATCAAAACATAGTTAGCTTCAGGGCATCTTTGAAAACAAGTACAATTGGTGATCTGAAATAGTGTTTATTCACTAGTGATTTCAAAATGAGTCATTCCCATTAAGGTGCTGGTCCTGTGATTCACAGCCACAGTGGAATGCATCCATGCATAATGTACTGCACCACTGGAGCCTTCAGGGCAGGGACTCTAGTTTTGTTTAACACAATATAAGCCTTTTGTTGATCCATAATAAACTAATAATAATTCTTTAGAGCTCGTGACCAATTATTTCTTCAACATAACTCCTTTCCTGAAGATGGCTTTTGGCTGCTTGATGAATGTTTACATTCCACACTGTATGCCATTCATTTTCCTGTATTTTCAGTCAAGATTTATGCCCTGCCCATGAACTGTGCAAATCTATAGTCTAAAGCAGTGGTTTTCAAACTTAGGGTCAGGACCCGGTACTGAGTCACAGACCCTCACGCACTGGGTCACAGCACCTCTTGCTGCCACTGCCACAAGATGGGAGTGCATTGCTCAAAGATGTAATTGCTGGGTCACAAGCCTAAATGATTTTTTCCAACTGGGTCGTGAGGAAAAAAGTTTGAAAACCCCTGGTCTAAATTGTCTAGTGCTGATAAAAGGTGAAGAGTCACTTATTCTAATGCCCCTATATAACAGTCTAATGGATTTCAAACCTATAGGCTATGGTCACACGTAAACTGTTATTTTGAAATAAGTTAATTCGAATTAAGGGAAACCCTCAAAGCGAAATAGCATGCCCTGTGTGTGGACATGCTATTTCACTTCAGGAGAGGGGCAGCATGGGAGGTGTGGCAACATGGCCAGCTTGCTGGGCCATGTTGCCGGCCATGTGGGCAGCCATTTTGCCAGCCAACCGCATAAAAGCAGGAACTGACCTCCCCTTCTTGTCTATTGTGACTCCCAGGAGCTTGCGAGAGAAATGCCTGTAGATGCTCCCCGGCCCCCATACCATCCTTGCGCTCTTGGTAGCCTCGCTGCTAGCCCATAGGGTGCTGCCTTGCTGTGGGACACACTCTTCCCTGAGGCCAATGAGCCTGGGGATGAGCCCCGGACCACTGTCTCAGTGGCCCTCCCAACAGCAATAGCTCCCCATCTCCCTTCTGTGCCACAGTGCATCTGGTCATTGGGCACCAGCATGGACTGGTGGCAGCGGGTTGTCCTGCGAACCTGGACCAACGAGCAGTGGAGAAGGAACTTCCGGGTGAGCAGGGAGACCTTCACCCACCTCGTCACCAAGCTCAGCCCAGGCCTGCGCCGAAGGGACATGGTGACATGGGCAGCCATCCCCATGGACAAGAGAGTGGCCATCGTTCTCTGGAAGATGGCCACTCCCAAGTCCCACGGGTCCGTTGCTCAGCTCTTCGGCATCGGGAGGTCCACTGTCAGGGACCTGCTGCTGCAGGTTGCCCACGCCATCAACACAGTCCTGCTGCCATGCCTCATCACCCAGGGAGTGCTGCAGGACACCATCACTGGCCTCACTGCCCTAGGCTTTCCGAACTGCGGGGGGATACTTGATGCCACCCACATCCCTGTGCAAGCCCCACCGCACTGGGCAGCCGAGTACCAGAACAGGAAGGGATAGCACTTGGTCAGCCTGCAGGCCCTTGTGGACCATCGGGGCATGGTTCATAACAGCTACGTCGGAAGGCTAGGCAGGGCACACAATGCCAGGGTGCTGTGCAACTCCTCCCTATACCAGCACACGGAGGCAGGCACCTTCTTCCCCCCCATAATATCACCATTGGGGAAGTCGAGATGCCCGTCCTCATTGTTTCGGATGCAGCCTACCCTCTCCACCCCTGGCGCATGTGCCCCTACATGGGACCCCAGGACGCCGGACAGCAGCTTTTTAACTGCCACCTCAGCCCCTGCTGTCAGGTGGTTGAGTGGGCATTCGGCAGACTGAAGGCCCGCTGGAGGTGCCTCCTCATACACCTGCACCTCGCCGAAGACAGAATCGCACAGTTCATCAGTGCCTGCATGGCACTGCATAACCTCTGTGAGCTCCAGGGCAAGCCAGTACCCGCCAACCTGTCAGTGCCCAGTTCCAGCAGCTAGAGCTGTTGGCCCCGAGGGAGCAACTGCTGCCCAGAGCGAATGCAGTGTGGGAGGCACTGAGGGACCTGTTTGTCCAGGACGACATTTGAGGGCCAGGCCTGCCCCATCACACCACCCGCTCCCCTGTTCTCCCACAGCCAACCCCCGCCCATCCCACCCACATCCTGAGCCCAACCCAAAAAACACTGAACTCAAACTATTAACATGGGTGAACTTGGTTTATTTACATGGGTTAGGGAAGGCAAAGCTTGGGAGGCAGGAAGGGTTGAGTGGGGGCACAACAGGGAGGCTTCAATGGGTCAGTGGATATGGGTAGGGACACAGCAGGGGAGCTTCAGCAGGTCAGGAGATGGGGTCTGGGGACAACCAAGGGGGCATATTAGGGGGGAGGCACCCCTGGGGCATGCCCCGCAGCCCCACGGCCTTCCCCAAGGCCACCCCAAGTCCAGGGGCACTGGCAGCAAGAGACACTGGGGTCCTGAGGGGCAGGTCCTTCCTGGTCAGGGGGGCAAGGCTAGTGGCAAGCTGGAGGACAACCGTGTGCAGGTTCTCCAGCACGGTCATCTGCCACTCCATCGCCACTGCCTGGCGCTCAACAGCCGCCATGAAGCAGTCATCTGCAGCCACGGCACTCTGGAGCTGCCAAACGGCCGTGTCCTGCCGCCTGCCCTGCTCCAGACGCCAGGCCCAGGAGAAGTCTTCAGCCCTCTGGCCAAGGTGGAGAAGGCTGGCCAGGATGTTGTCTCAGCTCTGGTGGGCTCGCCTCCCGCAACGGGCGGTGGTTGGTGGGCTCCTCATGGAAGGCCGGTGGGTGGGCGTACAAGCTGCAGGGCAGAAGAGAGAACAGTTACTGTCAGGCTACAGCCCTGCCCCAACAGCCAGCAGGTTTCCCAATCTGTGTGCAATGTACACTGCACTCAGAGGGCATGTGGCCTCGTGGCCCACAGTAGTGGGCTGTCCTCTGCAGCATGTGACCCGGGAAATCTCCCAAGGCCATGTGCCAGCAATGCTGGCTGCAGGGTCTCTGCCCTGCATGCTGCCACATCATCCTTTTGTCACCCCCATGTTGAGAGACCCCCCATCCTGTTTGGACCCACAACCCTTTGTGCACATGGCTCCCTGCCACCCACACTCACGGGAGAGCCTGTGCACCCCACCCACCAGGGCCAAGCCCCACCGTCCCACAGCCGTGCCCCCCTCAGGACCCATGGCTTCCACGGCTGGGCCTCCCTGTTTGGGGGGTGGGGGGGACCACTTACTGCCTGGGATGCCTGACATCTGCCATGACAGCCCCTCCAGGGTGGCTTCCTCCTCCGGGCTGGTGGCATGCTCCTCCCCAGCAGGGATCAGCTCCGGGCTAGCAGGTGGTGCAGTGCTGGGCCGGCTGCTGTCCCTGACATCCAGGGGTTCCTCATGGTCGGAGGAGGCCCCCTCCAGCTCTGTGGACGAGGTGGCCAGGGTACGGGACTCCCCAGAGTCCACTGGCCGTGACAGCAGACCACTAGGCTCCTGGGCCAGGAATGCGTGGAGCTCCTTGTAAAAGGGGCAGCTGATGGCAGCTGCTGCCCCATGGAGCTAGCTTGCCTCCCTGGCCCAGGCATAGTCCTGCCGCAGGGTTTTAACTTTCAAATGCACCTGCTCCATGGTGCACTCATACCCCTCAGCAGACAGGGCCTCACTAATGTCCCGGTACACATCTACATTGCGATGACGTGCCCAGAACCTGGCCCTGATGTCCTCACTGCCCCATATCCTGAGGAAGCAGATGGTCTCCTCCCCAGACCACACTGGGGACCGGCATTGCCGCTCTATCCCAGAAGGACGGGCTTGTGCCATGCTGCCTGTCACCGCTGGCACACGGCACCAGGCTGGCAAAGCACTTCCTGGCTCAGGGCACCCTGGGAGGAAGAAGGTCAAGCCAAACCAGAATCAAAATAGCTGTTGTTTCGAAACAACGGCTATTTTGATTTCTTGCTAGGTTTTACTGTTTCGAAATAATGGTACATCATGTGGACATAAGAAATTTTGTTTCAAAACAATGGGTGTTGTTTTGAAATAAAACTGTCATCTGAACACAGCCATAGTGTTTAGCTCTTGTTTGCTGTAATATTGTTTAAATTCCTCTTACTGGCAAAAAGTTTATCCCATAAAAGGAAAAAGTTAAAGTTCAACAGATAAATACCTTTTCTATTCATTTAAATAAAAAGCAAATGGCTACACACTCTCACTTTTAACAACACTTGGAGCCCCATTAACTGGTATTTTGTAATATTTAGGGCCTGCAGCCTTTACTCATGTGAGCAATGTCTAGCAAAGTGAACAAGACTGCCTATGGGAGTGAAGGCTACAAAACTAAATCCATTCTTCATTTATTCAAGAGATTACACAGTGCACATTTGTATATAAAATGTCCAAATATTCTTTTACCCATAAAAATACTTTTTTCTTTGAAATATTTTATTTCATTTCTCAATTGATCAGTAAAAGCTATCATCCTAGGATTTATATACCACAGCTCCTTGTTTTCGTCTATTTTCCTTTTATTTTCCACTTCCTCTCTTTTGTCATTTACTGTCCTTTCTTTAGGATCACACTGTTCCCACAACTTAATGAGTTTCAGTTCTTGGAGGCCCAGCTCTTGACATCCAAAGCAATTCTATTCATCACAGCATATGGTTGGATCAGCCGCCACTGAACTAAAACTGGGTTGGAAAAAAATCAGTATCATACATGTTACTTATGCACTCATACATATTCCATCTAATGAACATATTTAATTGTATTACACAGAATATCAATATTGTGCAGTTGTGTCTTCTGATATTAATGGGGACAACTTTCAATATTAATTGCTTTTACTTCTGATCTCTGTTCATTAGTTGTTTACTGCAGGCTATTAACAGCGTAAGAGCCAACAGGACTGGCTTTAATCCTCAACCAGAGTCTTTAAATATCATCATCAACAGGTAATTATTCTCTTTGAATTTTCTCTTTTTATTATCCTGTGATATGAAATTTAGGGTTTCACAATATGGTAAAATATTAATTTAATCAAAAGCACCAAAATTAGTAGTGCAAAAGTCAAAAAGTTAATTTGTTTATACCAAACACAAAGGACAGCAAGTCCTTTTTCTTTTTTAAACTTTTGACTCCAAGTACCCCCTTTCAAAGTTTTTTGTCCTGTTTCTATGAGATAGAACAATTTATTTTTCAGAATTGTGTGTGTGAATTCAGTAATACTGTAAACTTCTCAGATTTCTCTACCACCAGATGTGTGAGCCAATCCAAGATTTGAACTCTCTTCTGGTAAGGCAACATAAATCTGAACCTAGAAACTTACTGAAAAGCAGGCACCCTCTTTTCAGTTTCCAAAGGGATAGCTGTGTTAGTCTAGTCCAGTAAAAAAAAAAACACACAACAAGCAGTTGTGTGGCACTTTAAGACTAAAAATAAATCTGTTAGTCTTAAACTGCTTGTTGTTTTTTTACCCTCTTTTCAGTAACTGTTTAGAGTTTACTTTGTCATGCCATATTAAGACATGTGTCACACCTTTGTAGTGTCACACAGATTGTAAAGTGTTGGTCTGAGCATAATGGGCAGTTTTCTTTTAACTATGCCACACAGCATATTTTTAAATGTAATCTGCAACATTTTAGTGTGATGTTTTCAGCTTGTAAACACACTAACAATTTCTCAGTAACACTTCATCATAAGTGGATATCAAGATTCAAATTAAATTTATTTAGAGAGACAACATTTTTCTCCATTTCCCTCCCTTTGGTTGTTTGTTTGAATGAGTAACCTCTAACAAAGCTGAGGATGAGGCTATTCCTGGATTTGGGCAACACTTCTGTTCTTTTCCAATTTGGTCCTCACAAAAAATAAGCCGAAGTATAGAAATACTTGGTATAAATCTTGTTTATCCTACTCAGAAAAGTAATCCTGTAGAATTCAGTTGAATAACTCCTGTGAATAAAGCAGTCAGTTTCCAGAACTAACTAATATTATTGCTAACATTTTCCTTGGCAGTATTAAAGGTAAGCATTATCATGCTCATTTACAGATGAAGGCCCTGTGATATAGAAGCTAAGGGTCAAATTTTCAGCCTGGCTTTAATTGGATCTTCATTTTCAGGGGATGAAAATTATAAAAGAAAAACTGCATGCACAGTTTAGGTCTACTTATATATCTAAGTCCCTGATTTCACAGCAAAACAATGTAAATTCATGGAAGACAGGTGAGGTCTCAGGTGACTGGAGAAGGGCAACCAAAGTATAATATTCAAAAATGTGTGGGGTAGAGGACCCAGTGAATTACAGACTGATCGCCCTGACTTCCATACCTGAAAATATACAGGAACAAATTATTAAACAGTCAGTTTGCAAGCACCTAGAGAAAAAAATAGTTATAAAGGAATAACCAGCATAGATTTGTTGAGAGCAAATCATGCCAAACCAACCTATTTTTCTTCTTTAACAAGGTTACTAGCCTAATGGATAGTGCAGTGAAGGGAAAGGAAAGGAGAAGGAGTAGACAATATATCTTGGTTTTAATAAGACTTTTCCACAGTTCCACCAGACATTGTCATAAGCAAACTAGGAAAAAGCCATCTACAAAGAAATTACAATAATTTGGGTGCACAACTGGTTGAAATGCCATGCTTTAAGAGCAGTTATCAATAGTACACTAACTGGGAGGGCAAATCTAGTGGGGTTCCCCCAGGAGTCAGCCCTGGGTCTGGTCCTATTCAATAGTATCATTAATGACTCAGACAATAGACTGGAAAATACACTTATAAATATTCTTGCAAAATTTGCAGATGATACCAACTTGAGAGAAGCTGCAAGCAATTTAGAGAGTGGGATTAGAATTCAAATAGAGAATCAGTCTAAATTGAACAAGATTAATTCAGTAACAGAAAGTGCAGAGTACTTCACTGAAGATGAAAAAAAAATCAAATGCACAGCATCAAGATGCGGAATAACTAGCTAGGCAGTACTATTGCTGGAAAGAAGTCTGGGGTTTCTAATTAAGGCTTCAAGCCCATCAGCAAAGTCATGGAAGTCACAGATTCTGTGACTTTTGGTGGCATGTGTGACTTCCACAGCTGTACCAGCTGGTCCTGGACCTTCCTCCCAGATAAGCAAAGGGCCCTGGTGCCCTCAGCCAGCACAGTGGCTGCCACAGTCCCCTCCATCCCCCTCCAAGCAGCAATTGGCCCCAACCCTGGTCCACCACACAGTAGGAGTTGTCAAAATAGTCAGGGATATTTATAGTAAAAGTTATGAACAGGTCACAGGCTGTGCATTTGTTTATTACCCCTGAACTGTCCATGACTTACTAAAAACACTCAATTATATCTTAACCTTACTTCCAGTGGATCACAAATGGAACACGAGTCAACAATGTGATGCAGTTACAAAAGTACCAATATCATTCTGGGCTATATTAACAGGAGTGTTATATGTAGGAAGACATGGGAGGTGATTGTTCCACTCCACTCAGTACTGGGGAGGCCTCAACTAGAGCACTGTGGCTAATTCTAGGTCCCACACTTTAGGAAAGACATGGACAAATTGGATAGAGTCCAGAGGAGAACAACAAAAATAATGTAGTTCTAGAATACATTACCTATGATGAAGGGTTAAAAAAAATGAACCTGATTAGTTTTCAAAACGGAAAAGGGACTAGGGATAACAGTCTTCAGGCATGTTAAGTGCTGTCATAAACAGGGTGGCAGTCAATTGTTACCCATTTCCACTGAAGGTAGGATAAGAAGTAATGGGCTTCATCTGCAGCAAAGGAAATTTAGGGAAGATATTAGGAAAAACCTTCTAAATTATAAGAGTAGTTGAACTCTAGATTACGCCTCTGTGGGACATTGTGGAATCTTCATCGCTGGGGATTTTAAGGACAGGTTGGGCAAACAGCTGTCAGGGACTGTCTAGGGATACTTAAGTCTGCCTCATCTGAATTTGAGGACTTTTCCAGGTTCCACCCAACCCTAAATTTCTATAATCTGTAGTAAACTGAGACCATGGACATGAATGTCTGAGAAATCAGCTCTACATGAACTTGCACCAGGTCACTCAGCAGGTAGGCTGAGTCAAGAAGAGAAATCTGGAACTCCAGATTCCAAGTATCTAAGCTTAATCCACTAGATCAAGTTGCCTTGCAGCATTAGCCTCTGTATCTTCTTTGCACCAAAGGCCCATTTCAGCAAGCCATCCCAATCAAGCAATGCAATTAACCATACGCTTAACCTTAAATACATTCTTAAATCCCATTGATTTCAATGAATGAAACACACGCTTATTGTTGAGCATATGCTTCAGTACCTTCTTGAAAAGGGAATAGACAACCATATTCATAAGAGAATCAGCATCTAAGGTTATGTCTACATCTAACTGCTTAGTTCTGACTTGCTTAGTCTGAACTAAGCAGTTTGCAGCTAGTTCAAACTAACTGCATTTTTTTTAGTTTGAACTAAAACTTTTTAGTTTGAACTAGCCACACTTTTAGTTTGAACTAACTTTTTAGTTTGAACTAAAAAAGTGCAGCTAGTTCAAAATAAAAAAGTGGTTTGTTTGAACTAACCACTAGTTCAAACTACATCGTGCTCATTTGAACTAAAGTTCAAAACATGTTTGAACTAAGCAGTTAATTTGAACTAACCATTCAAACTAAGCTTTGCTTAGTTTTTAGTTTGAACTAGGCAAAGCCTATTATAGACAGGTTCAAATTAGTCCAGATTAAGCCTCCTTAATCCAGACTAGTTTGCTAGTGTAGACCTAGCCTAAGAGCAGTAGGGTCAATGTTAATCTCTAACCTGGGTCTCCCGCACAATGGTGATAACCACACAAATACCTCCTTTGCAAACATGCTTTGCCCACATTTGTGGTATAAAGGAACTCAAAACTCCATAAACAAAAGTAACAACAAGAGTTAAATGATTAAAATGAAACATATGACTTTTAAGAAATTGTCTACTGTTGGAAAGATCTAAAAGTCTCATAAGTGAGCAGCATATAGTAAAAGCTTTATCTTTACAAGCAATCAACAAAATAAGGTGATAAGTTTAATACACTACAAAGGCACAGTTTTCTATTCTCCACCCTGTCTATGATTTCTTTAGATTGAAGAAACCTGTTGGCTTGAGTTCTAAAACCCAGATGAAAGCTTGGATTTGTTAATTAAATTTTATTGCTGTCTGCATTTGATATCGCAGCCAAATTGTATCCACTGCTGCAGCAACAAAGTCACATCAAAGAGGAGCTCCACTTCCATGACCTGTAATTACAGAATGTATTGCTCAATGACACTCACTGTAAGAAGCACCTGCCAGACAGTCCTCCTCACCACACTACCTAGTCCTAAAACAAAGCCGCTGCTCTGAACTGGGATGAATCAGCATATTTCAAACAGCTTTTTACTTTCAAACAAAAGAGCTGTTTTGTCAAGGCCTGTCATGGGCTATTGCTTGTATTAAAGCTAATGTGAGATTCTGAAAATGTAAGCATGTTGTACTATAGCATTGACCTCAGTATGAAGGATAGGACCACAGATCAACACAAAAATCAAGAAAGAAAAGGGGGGAAAAAGCAGTAGAAAGGGTGTAGGGGAGAACCAGGGCAGGAAAAGGTGGAACAAAAGATGAACAGGGAGGGAAAAGGAAATTTATGAGAAATTATTTTAGGGAGAAGAAAAAATTGGCCAAGGGGCTGTCAAAATGGGGTGGGGTGGAACAGCAAGAAAAAAAGGAAAAGTATTTGAAGGGAAGGAAGACAAAGTAGTGACATGGACACAAGTCAATTTCAAATGAAAGTCTGTAGGCACATATTTCTCCTTTTAAATAGCCACACAAGTAACATGGAGTCACACGTTCATGCCAATAAAACTTTGTCCCACAGTGTAATCTATTCTGTGCAGTTTGTGCATTTTGGAACAAGCAGAAACTTAATGTGAGAAAGGCTCAATATATAAACCTCACTAAACTTGGGGACCTCCTAAATTATTTGTCCTCATATCTAGGAAACAAACCACAAAGAAGATTAAAATAAGGTCAAAAAAAGGATAGGCTAGAGATTAGTGATGGTCATCAGAATGCCCTTTTTGGAAAACAGAAGTTTTCCATGAGAAAATTGCAACTTTATTGGGGGAAAAAACCTGAATTTCTTTCAGGAAAATCAAAATGATAGCTCTCTTGTTAGATCTACTAGAGAGCAACAGTGGCTTCTTCAAGATTCTTGGATTCATTGAACTTTTGGGGAGTTTTGCCATGAACATAAACCGGGTCAGGATTTCACCCCATCTCTCCACAGTATCAGAAAACTCTGATTCCATTTTCCAAATCTTGCTAAATAACCTAGTTTAAAAGAACAAGTGTAACAGAGGTTCTATAGACCTCTGTACATGTGACTGAAAAGAATCTCCTGTAGTGAGTGGGACCCTGCGTTTTCAGGCCTGAAGCTCTTACAGGGCACTCCTGATAGCATCCATGCTTCTACACTTGAATCTATGTTCTACCCAGTCCTACAGTGTTATCTCATGCCAGAATATGGACCAAATTTCAGGGTCTATAAGTGGTTCAAGTTTCCATTGAAACCAAAAAGGGGTTTTCCCTCAATTAAGATTGAATTCTATCATCCAAATTCTATTGCATAGAGGAAAACAGCTAATCAGAATTGCTGCAGCTAATGGGCAGAGCGCTGCCCTTTGCCCCAAGGACAGGAAGAATTTGGAGATATGGAAGTGGGAAGAGAGAGAAACCCCTATCATTTTCACAAGATAGGAGGAAGGAGCAGAAAGAGCCTGGTTTGTTAGGCTGGATCTACTCACATCAGCTGTAAGAAATGGGTCATTCTGTTCCTTCTCTCCCTAACACTGCAATTTCAGGCCTGGGAAGGGAGAGCTCCAGGCTTTGATTAGGAAGTAGACAAAATTTACTGGTCTTTGGCAGAGTTAGTTTTAATGTGAAAAGGAAATTGAATTTCAGAGGATAAGATGCCAAACTGAATTTTATAGAGGTTAAAAGAGAAGCCACATGAACCCCTGCAAAATAACTCCCTTGAGTCTTACATTGCTTCAATTTAACGAACACAATGGACAACAGATACAATAACCAGCAGCTGCACCTTTTATGTAGTTGATTCGGCATCTATACTGTGAGCACTACTGAATCTTCCTTACTCTGTTCTCTGAATCAGTTCTGGTTACAGATCTGTGTGTGTGTGTGTGGTTTTTTTTTTTCTTGGCAATGGTGTGTTTCTCCAGCCTCTCTCTTCTACAATTCCTCTTTGCCTTTCTCTGCAACCACTCCTGTATCCTCCCAGAGTTTTTATTGGGCAGCATCTCCATTGGCTCATCCACTTTGTGCAGAAATAGCTATGCTTTTCTTCCTTGTCCTCCCATGCCCAGTAACCACTTGCTGTGTCCCCTTCTTCATTTTCCAGCCTCACAGATCTGAGCTCTGTTTCTCTTTCATTGGCTTGTCTTTTCCTCTGCCAAGTTCTTGCAGCCATAAGCTTGCACAGTCCACTTTCCTCACCCAACTGTCTCCCCTCAGAATCCATTGGCCCTGCTTCCATCTGCAGATCTGGATTTTTCCCTTCAGCTTCCTCACTCCTCTACTTCATCAGCTGCTTGAAACCCTATCAGGACCAGCTCAAGGATTTTGGCACCCTAGGTCCCTGAGATTTTGGCACCCCCCATGGCCCAGGCCAGCCCAGATGGTGGGCCCTCCCCAAGCCTGGCCAAATGGCAGGGTAGCTCCATGCCAGCTGCTGGGCCAAATCACAGCAGCAGCACTGCTCCACCTGCTGGGGCCGAATCCTAGCAGCAGTGCCACTCCTGGCCTACATCCTCAGCCGGCAGAGCCACTTCCCACCCATGGGTGGATGCAGGAGGCAGTGCCACTTCCTACTGGGGCCAAATCCCAGTGGCAGCACTGCTCCCTCAGCTGTTGGGGAACCACTGCTTGCCCTAGCCACAGTTGTCCTACACACACTCTCACTCTGCCCTCCCTCCCCACACACTTACCTGCAGCACAGCCAGCCAGCCAGCCAGCCAGCCCCACAGCTCCTGCCTTGCTCCACCCTAGGTTATGTGCAGAGCAGGGTGGGATGGGCTTACTGGCTCTAGCTCAGTCCTGTGGCACCCCCTATTTCTTGGTGCCCTAGGCAACTGCCTAGGTTGCCTCTATGGATGGACTAGCCCTGCCCCATCTAAACTCAGAGTTTTCACCTACCTCTCCAACCCTTGAATCTTCTATCAGCTATGTGAGGCACTTCTTTTGAGGCATCCACTCCAAGATTACGTATACCCTCACCTTCCACATCTACTCATCTTCACTGTCTCTTCCACTGCTTGAGCAACTATCATTGCTACCTCTGTAGCTATCATAGCCTTTCCCCCTACCTCCCATCAGTGAGGCACAAAAACAGAAAAGCCCCCCAAAACACCTCCAACACCACCAGAATACCACACTCTTTCTCCCACCATGCACTGCCTCCCAACTCCCACTCAAATTTTCTCCTCTGCTCTGTTGGCTGCCTCCTATACTGCTGCCTGACTGAGTACCTGCCTTGATAGCCCCCTGATTAGGGAAGCCCCACCCCTAATTAGCATCAGCTGATCTCAGTACATCACCCAGTACCAGCTCCTGCAAACTGAGGGCGGAAAACAAACAAACAAAAGAACTCTCTGTGCCACAGAGTAGACTACTGTCTCCTCATCATATCAGCTAAAGCTCAAAATCTTCCCCACAGGCTCTGAGCAGAAGCTGTCATGTATGTAAAGACACAGAGCAGCAGCTTCCCACACAAGCAGATAGAGCCTTGTTTCCACCAAGCCTAGTCAGCATCAACCACCTCAATAGGTTCCCTCCAACCCCTCATGTATCTGCCCAGTCCTTCTCCCCAGTCAGCATCAGCCACCTCAGGAGTTTTGCCATCCAGGTTCTTTCCTTTCACTAGAGACCTCCCAAAGTCTGAGACATCCCCCTCAACCTCAGAACCCCCTTCATTATATTTTCCATCCCTCACTGCACACCCTCTTAGCCCCTGAATGTTACCTGTTACTACTATAGCCTATTCACAGATTAACACAAGACTATGCAATCAAGTACCACTGAAGCATTTAAGAGTGCAAACATGGGTAAACAGGTGAGGTTTTCTGTCAGACCCTGGATCTCTTGTTTAACTAAAAAAAAAAAAAGCAACAAAATATTTTATGTTATTAAAATATGACATTCATTTTTGCTGCTGGTCAGCTCATTCAAGAAATGTGCAGATCATTACACTCAGAAGGTTTGAAAGCCCTGGCAGGTCTGAGATAAAAATAAATGTATGTGGTCTAGCCAATGGCCATGTTAATTGTCTGTAGTGATAAATGAGACTATATTAAAATAGCCTGGGAATTTTAACCTGTGATTGATCTTCCAACAATTATCCTTTTTTCTAAATCTCTATCTCATTTAATGAGGTGGTTTCAACATTCTAATAAAATGTTGCAGTAGAGTGTTTCCAGATGTCCAGTGTACAAGCAAACAGTAAGTACCACTCAGAAGCCATAATCCATGTACTAAACCAACCAGCAATGCCTTCTCATTGAATTACTTATCTATTTCAATTGGGGAGGGGAAAAAAGAAAGCCCACAAGTGTTTTGACAAGTTCTTTTTTATTGCACCAGATCTCTATACGGAGGAATAAAAATCTGTCAACTTCATTACATAAAGCACCAACCCAAACAATTTAATCAGTACTGCTACCTCACTGGGATGGTGTCACATCATTCTTCTGCGGGACTGATGCCTCTGGTTGATTGTCTGAGAATTGGGCCCAAACTGACACCCATATACACACTCCGCTCACCATCACATTTTCTGCTGTAGCTCTTGCCACAGCTGTGCAGAGCTGGACCATCCTCTACCTGACTCAGCACTCCAGCTAAATTACTATAATCTGTCATCCACCCCCCAATCAGGTAGTCTGGCCACCTTCCCAGTAGCCACTGCAGTTTCTTATGCCACTGCTTCCTCAGTAGCACCTGAAGTCACTTATCCTGCCACTTCCCATTGGCAAGCAGGGAGAGAGGGGTAGGGACAGAGGTTCACCAATTACTCCAGATTCCAGTCCAGGGACTTTTGCTGCACCCCTAGTACCTCTTTTTCCTGCTATGTCCCTGAGCCACTTCCCACCAGTCTTAGCACCTACTGCACCTACTCTCACGGCCTACCACTGTCCACTTTCCATAGCCTAGCCAGATCTCTTCTGGCAGCTGGCAGCAGTAGCTCTGTCTCTGATGCTACAGGTTTCTTAGGCAATGGAAGACTCAGCCTTCCTCCCAGGCTGCCTTTAACCCCTAAAGTGCCAGTGTGGGGTTGAAGCCTCATCAAAATCACCTTTAACTGCTTTTACAGCTCTACCCTAAAAAATGGAGGCTAGATTTTACCATTATAATTGAGGTAACATTGCAAATTGTGGCCACTTATTTAAGCCTTTACTCTGAGCTGTGCATGCAACAAAAAAAGAGGATGACTTGGACAAGAGCTATAATCCTGTTTCTAGTACTAAAATTCAATGCAAGGGAAAAGACGTGATCAAAACTTCATCTGCACCAGGAACATAAAGGATGTCATACTAGGCCTGTTTCCCAATAATTCCTATCTTACAATCTTTATTTATAATTATTCATGAAACAGAAAAATATTTAAAGACTGGCAGAACAATGATATGCAAGAAGAATGAGCATCATCTGGTCACCAGGTCCTCAAAACACATTTTCAGTAAAGTGTCTAAAATAAGAAGCTTACCACTATGCAGCCACGTGAGGGCAAAGGAAAAATATTATGGAGGCTAGAATAGTGGGGCTGGAGAAACAACTGCTGAGCAATTCCATTATCACCTAGAAGGAAGGAGAAGATGCCTTTTTCTAGGGCCTGAGAAATATTCTCTGCCTAGCTAAGGGTATGTCTATACTGACAGCGGCAAATCTGCCACTGTCAGTTCGGGCTTCCGGGAGCAGATTGTGGTATGAACTCACTGCACTGCTCCCAAAAGCCAACCCTGGAAGTCCTTGGGGTCCAGGGGGATAGGGGAAAGCTGACTGCAAGCAATTTGTGGTCAGCTTTCCCCTAACGTGTAACAGCATCTTACAAAGTCTCCACCATTTATACTAGGAATTTTACATTCCTTGCGTAAACAGCAGTCAACTGCCGCTGAAAAAGCCTTCAGTGTAGGCTAGAGCTAAGTTACCCATTTTATGTTGTTAGGTTGGAATTCAAGCCTCAGGCATTTGCTCTGCTGTACTGTTTCAAGCAGTCTGCCTGTTTAGGAGCCTGCACTATATAAGGTATACTCCTAGGGTTATCCTCATAACCATAAGAGCTAGACAACTCTGTTATGTTCTGGGGGTTCAACACACACCAGTGAGAAGTTATGTCACTGCTTGTCTTGTAAGTGCCTTAAAATGTTCTGCTGCTAACAGACCCTGTCTGGAAGTTCACAGCAAGCATGCAAACATGCACTGTGTATCTATCTGTTGAACTGCCAAAGTTCAGCAACTCTGACTCCAGCAGCCTGAGTATTACACCACAGCCACAATCTGGTCTTCACCAGCCTTGGCTATTACTAGCCATGTGGCCAACATATGCCCCATCCTGAACTTCCCCAAAACTGTCTGCTCTGATATGTCCAGCCCTCACCTGGAACATTCAGAGGAGCATCAAGGGTCATTGCTTATTTAAAGAGAAAAACCCAAAAGCTTGTTGCTTTAAGCAGAGTTAATAATCACTTCAAGTCAAACACAGTGCTAAATTGATTTAGGTCTAACTTAAAATAAGTTCATTTAATTAAAAGAAAGAGATGTTTTAAGTGAGTTCAAATATAAGGGATACAGTCAGAACTGGTTATATACAAGTAAAAGTGAGAAATGCTTTCTAGTGACTAAGACCTAACAATCTTTGTTCAAGGTGAGAGTCTTACCACACCTGTTTCCAGCAAGATGTCTGACCATGCCTTTGATCAGGATCTCCCACACAGTCTAGTACTTGTTTTTTTGTTTTCTTGGATGAAAAATACCATGGGGTTCTTTAACCTTTCCTTTTGTAGTTCAGTGACTTTTAAAATGAGTACTTCTCAAAGTCAAGCAGCCCTTCTGTGGGGAAAGGTGACATGAAGCCTGACAGAGAAGATTCCATGCTGGTTTCCTCCCCACTGTTTTCTATGTTGTAAATTGGTCTGTCTGTGTGGCCAATAATTGGCTACTTGACCGTGCTTATCAATTATCTGTAATTGCACCTGGAGAGCAGCATCAGTCTTTCCTCTGTCTGGAAAAAAAAAATCTGTTTGCTCACTTCTCAGATGTATCTGGCTCAAACATTTGTTCTGTATTTCCTTCATATTTGTACAGTCCTTTGGATGTTTACTAAACATACACCATTCAAGAATACTAATGATCAGTGTGTTATTGATTTTCCAGTGATACCATACACATTATCTATTGGATGCAAATATCAGAAGTGAATGGGTTCTTTGAACAGATCAGGCCAGCTGAAACTTTACTACCTGATCCCAGTGAGTGTCTTTGTCCTCTGGCACTAGAATGCTCTTAGTGTCACAGCTTCATTTTTTTTAAAAATTCTTAAATTCTTCAGAAGCTATGAAATATGTTCCATGGTGCATGGAACATTTCCTGTGCTGCACTGGTGAACTAGCTGATTTGCCAAGCGCTGTTACCAGGCTTTGTATTCTGTTACAAAGAACGTGTTCTGTGAGCTAGGGCTGCTAATAATCCTATATTTGAACACCTGGGACTCTATAATGCAATTTAACACATTTTAAAAGTCCAGTACGAAAATCTGCCAGCTCCCTACTCCTCCCAGAATAAAAAGGCCTATGTTTCTAAACAGTCACAAATTAATGTAGACCATCTCCAGTCCTGTTTTAATTAGCATACACAAAAGTCCAAAGACAAATTGTGTGTTCATTCTCCATCTGAAAACAAATCGGTTATATAAAAGTTAGCATAACCAACAGTTGAGGTTACTGTGATTCTTGAGAGCAATGTGCTCAAATGGTTCTTATAATAAAGGAAAAAAGGGGAACAAGTGGCCCACTTAACCCTCTCAGTTCTGTAAATACTTTTGTTAGCTTTCAGCTTTCACATAAAGCATACCCAGATTACATAGGGTAAATATTAACTAAATATTGACTGCCACTTCATTCATGGAATAATAAGTAATGCAGTCAATGCTCAAGGTTATTTATATTTAGATATGAAGGTCTACATTGACTTTTCAAAGGTTACAGAGTATGTAGACCCTTTGAATGGCCAATAATTTAAAACTGTGAAGATGGATGACTGGGTTATACCTCACAGGTCAAAACAGTCAAACTGCAGGGTTTATTCTGTTCCATATCTTCGTCTGTTTTGTTAGTTAAACAAATAAGCACACTCTCAAGTTTATTTTAGAAGCGGTAAAAGTCTCTTCCTGACTTCATTAATTCTGGCTATTTTGTTGACATAACAAAAGATTCTTATAAGGATAAGATGTAATGGTTTACTGCCTTTCAGCAATTTTTCATAAAGTTTACAAAAGCATTGTCCTCCCACCTAATGTCTTCTCAACTGTGGGGAGCCCAGAAGCTATTGTAAAAATACATCATAGCCATTAATGTGTGGTATTCTTTCAGGAGAACTATTTCTTCAGTTACCAGGTTAAAAAAAAACATTCCATGGGTTGGGCTATGGAAGCAACCACAGTCCGTACTTCTGTCATCATGAACTGTTGAAGGTACCTAAAGATGATGGATAGCAAGCTTTAACTGTCCTGTTTTTGTCACATCCAAAAGAGACTGAGGGCTATTCTTACTAAGAGCATGAGATTATGAAATAAACTATGAAATGTTGGCCCTATTTGAACACAGGGAAGTGGGTGGGCACAAGCCCGCACACTACTAAGGCTCCTCCACCAGCCTAGGGGGCAGGGGGAAATACTGGGCTCAGTTTCAGTTAAGTACGGGGGAAAACAGATGCAATAACAGTGATGGACATTCAAGTCAAAGGTTCAGAATAAGGGTATCAGAAAGGAAAACCAAGCAGCAACCCCTGGACAGCACCCACTGCTCCTGGAAGACGTCCAGCAAGCCAGCAGATGCTGCCCAGAGGAATTCTGCCTGGAGATGTGATTGGACAAAGGACCTGAAATAGGCCCCACAGTCACAGAGTCACAGCTAACCTCCTCTCCCTAGTCTTATGGATGGTCACTTTAGCAAGGGCCAAGAGGAGGTTGGCAAGGAGGCCCCACGACTTTGTGGGGCCATGGACAGGGAGTCCATATAAAAATAAATGTGGGGAAATGTGCAGTCAGAATCTCTATAAGACATCCTGGAGAAGCCAGAACAGGGGCTGCAGCCTGATGTATTCAGAGTAGGCATGAGTCAGAGTCTGCCTCATGCCGTAAAGTGGACAAGTGTCAGGCCAAGTGGTGAACCACGCCAAGTACACACCCATGCTCATGGCTCCATGAAGGAGCTGCCAACTGATAGCCCTAGTGGGCTGCAGGGTTAAAGTGGAATAGATGCTGGCCCACCAAGTTAAGAGTATTGGTGAAAAGGATGACTGGTAACATACAAACTTGATTTCTCTTTCCTGTGGCAGGTATTAGAGGTCACATGATCCTGTGATAACACAGTGCAGGGGACATCACTGTGATTTACTTTAAGGCATAATGGTTCATGATTCTTCCTTTCTATACCTGTTGAATACCCAATAAATTTAGCATTTGATGGGATGTCTATATGCCCTGTTTTGGCCAAGACAGTCCCCTTTTTAAACCCTATCTCAGAAGTCCTGACTTTTTTTTTTCAAACTGGACATTTGTCCAGTTTGCTCTTGCCAAAAGAAGAGGGGCACAGACCCCATGGAAGCACAAATGAATGGTCAGGGGGACAACTGGCAACATTTGTGGGGGGGGGGTATCTCCACCATCTCCCAGCGGGAAGCCCACAACTATGCCCAGCTCCCCAATGGAAGTGATGGGGTATCATGTTCTCACTCTGCAGCCCAGTCAAATGGCAGTTCTGTTGGGGCCCTAACTCAAATTAGTTTCTGTGGAAACGGCAGGGCCTGGTCAACCAAGGAGCCATGACTTCTGGGCCTAAGTCCTACTGGGCAACATGACTGGTAAATGCCCGACTGGGTCCCGCAGCATCTGCTTGTGCTAAAGCACCAAACACGAGCCCCTCATCCCCAACCTCACACCCCCCTGTCCCTGAGAGTTCCTCCCTCTTCCCAAGTGGTCAGAGTGCCTCATCCTGGCCTTATGTCATCCTTACTCCTACTCCTTCAGAGCTGATGTCCAGAGCCCACTCCAGCCCCCTACCCCACCCTACCCCAATAGGCCTCTTTCCCACCCCAGTCTGCCTCCAGTTGCCCACTTCTGCTATATCCTGGCCTCTCCCTCTCCCCCCCCAAAAGAATGTTCGGAAGCTCTTTGGTCCTTCCTGCTACCCAGAGCCTGCTTCCTGCCCCTCTGCTATCCCAGCCCCCTGCTGAATCTTAGTCCAGTAGCTTCAGCTCCAGGTTCTAAACCCAAAAACATTCCTGCACACTCCACACCTTGCTTTGCTGCCCAGCGCCCAGCTCATACCCATTCCTCTTTCCCTCTGCCCCCATCTCTGCTCCTTGGGGGGCATGGAAAAACATTGGGGAAAGGGGAGGGGATGAAGAGCGTAGAGGAATGTTCAGAGGGAAGTGGGAGTGCTAGCTGAGGGACAATTTGAGTAATGCCTAAATTCTCTTTCAAAACGAAAGTGTAACAGCATAGCATTCCCTTCTGTGTCTCTATAGTAAATAGAGGTACAGAATATAGGCAGTACATTTTGTGATCACACTGTATAAAGTAGGGATACTCTGTACATCCATAACATACTGTTAACATGAAATGTTAATTCTGTGCATTGAGCACTGCAAAAGAAAGGCATACAAATCATCTTTCATGCTTTTCTGTGGCACAATGTTGTCAATGCTTCACATAACCAGACATCTTCCCCTATCCTTCTGCTGAATTCAAATAGAGTGGAACAAGTAACTAACCAATTTCTGTTTCTAGCTACAGAATTCATCAATGATCTAGTCTGATCACCAGTGTTCCACACCATCGTACCCCCTGCTGCCATCCCTATTCATGACCAGAATATTCTTCCACCTGCCTTCATTACTGGTGACTACTGTGAGGTCTTGCTCAGTACACCCAACACTGAAGACTCCCTTCACTTTAGTACATAGCACTGAGATGGTTCTCTAAAAAGATTTTATTAATAAAGAACAGATATTTAAGTGATACTAAGCAAGAATGAAAGACAAGTATGGCTATGAAGAAAAAAAAACTTTTTAATGACTGGGACTGAATCTTAGCAAGGTACCATCTGCCTGAGCAATTTTCTTATATCAAGTTACTAGCCCTCCAGGAAAAGGGGAATCCAGGTGTCACAGGCTCAAAGGGTGCTGTACCCTATGTTCAGCATTCAAGGACAACTAAAAGGAGTTTTTACTTGCCATCCTCAACTTGAAGCCCACCATCTCTGCCAAAGGCTTTGTGGGGTGCAGATTCTGCTCCCCCCCCATGATTGTTAAATAATCTTCTCCCCCGCTTGTTTAATTTGATGGCTTTGTTTACCTTACATGTAAATGTACTTTCATTGTCCTCTGCCTGTAGCCAAGCCAGTCAGACATGGAAATCCACATTTCTTTGTCTAAGACAGGCTGAGTTCATGAACTGCCTCCTAATGCATTTTAAGAATACAGATGTGCTAGAACCATAATTCTTTGTACACAACCCATACATACATTACAATGATTTTCAGGACCAGCATGTCACCAGTTTACATCTCTCTGTCTCTCTCTCACTCGCTCTCTCACATAAAGGTGCCAGTAAAGTATCATTATGATGGTGGTGGGGCAATGAAGCTGTCATGTCTGACTGAGTTACAGTATAGGAGACCCTCTGCCAGTTGTCACTGATCAGCTCCTGAGGTCACAACTGTACAGTGCAGAGATAGTGTGACAAGAACGGATCTACCTCAGTGTCTTGAACAAAACTGATAGGGAAAACAACATTGATGAGGGTAGTCATTCAAACCTTCAAGCTGACATTTAAAAAAAATTAAGGGACTTACATTGTATTGTTTATCTTAATTTCTAGGTAATTTAAATTGACCATAAAAGACCTGTAAAAGATTAGTTCCATATGCACCTCATATGTAACAATTTAATATTCAAAGAACAAAGACAATAAGAAACGTTAATGTAAAAAATGAGGTAATGCAGACTGAATTTAATTATTTATAAAATTATAGAACATGTATGTTTCAGAGAATCATTATTCATGTGAGAGCCCTTTCCCAAACTTTTAGGACTAGCCACGACTGACTACACAATTCATCAGGGTGAGACAATAACTGAGGAGTACCCTAATAGCAAACCTTGAAGTTCAGTAAAAAGAGCTATTAGTGTAAAATTGCTAGTATCCTCCACAGTGGAACAATCATCACACCAGGCAGTGCAGCAGAAAACAAAGGGGTGAATGGGTGTACATCCACAGAGCCTATCCCGCTATGAAAATAGGTTAATTGTCCTCTCCTTTTTCAGAATGATTCATTGATTAAAGATAGTAAGCTCTGTCTACCTCACTTTGACAGTGTAATAAGTGCTATTCTTTGGGAATTACATATCTTTATTTCTTTTTCCTTTTTTTTCTCCCACTGAGAAGCTAAATGTATGGTTCACATTGCTTTGAATAAAAAATATTTTAGTTTTCCTAACTTCCAGAACCTATGTACTGTAAGAGTTCTGAAGTTATCAGAATGATCTACTGAAATTACATCTGCAATGGAATGTGTCGTCGTCCCCCCCCCCAATAAATCCTTTTTTTTTTTTAATTTCAAAAGTTAAAAGAGGTCAAATCAGGACAAAATGTTTCATATGACCTGGAACAATTTTCTTTTTACTTTTCAATTTGTGAAATATTTTGTTTTCATATCACCTGAAAAATATTAAATAGGGAGAGGGGAAATCACCAACAAAGAAAAAAAGCTTATTCTCATAAGTAGCTGGTATAATTTTTCTCTGCAAAATTAGAGAGTTTTTTTATCATTATCCACTCCCTGTCTAAATACTTAGATTGAGCAAGGCACCTTTTAACTTTCACTTAAAAAAACTAAATGCATTGATCTCCCTAAGTTTTACTGTAAGATCTGTTTGAAGATCCTCAATCAATCATTCTTGAAGCTCTTCTATGAGTTCTCAACAATCTTTCATTTTTTTTAAATGTAAGCACCAGGACAGAACACATTATTCAGCAGTAGCCTCATCACTGCCACATGCAGAGGCAATACCTTCCTTCTACTTGATATACCACAGTTTATATATCCAAAGACTGCACCAGCACTTGTAGCCACAGCATTACACTAGGAACTCCTTTACAGTTGGTTATTGAGTCTTTTTCAGGGTCACTGCTTTCCAGGATACAGCCTGCAAATATGTCCTACCTTCTTTGTTTCTAGATATAAGACCTTCCATAGTGTTTGATTGTACAGCTTACCAAGTGATCTGCTCACTCTGTAAAAGTAGGCTTGGCAGAATTAGATTGTTAATTGGTAAGCATCAGTAAACATTAATTTCACCATACTCACATGAAAAAAAATGTGCATCAACAACTGAAGTCTACATATAGGAAAAAGTAAGAAGAATGCTAATTGAAAACTGTTTGATTTAAAGTTATTTAATTTACATTTTGATCTGTGATGTTGACTATTTGTGTTTCAGTTTTAAACTTTTAAAATCTCAACATGTCATTGTCTGCCCCCTTAATTTCCCACAGCTGAAAATTTAAATTGATAAAAATAACAAGCTTAAAAATAAGCCAATGTTATCTGTTATAATTTAATTTGATCTCTTTCCTTCTCCGAGACTTATGTATAAAAGTGACCTGTATTCACCATTAGTCTATCATTCTGTGACATATGAAAACTTCAAAATCAGCGATTATTTCATATTTTATTCCAGATTATTGATAAGCATACTGAATAGCATTGGTCTGGCACACAGATTATTGCAGGACTCATTAGAAATACACTAGATTGCAGGGAGATTCAACCATCCACCCAAATTGTGAGCATTTTATTTACAAATCCTCTATCCAATGGAGATATGTCTGACCTGCAGATGTTAACTAGGAGTATGAATAATCTCATTGTTCAAGGTTGGGGATCGGGGAGAAGGAGGCTTGTATCTGATGCTCTGGCTGGGTGTCATCTGTATTAGAAATTAAAGATGTGCAAGAGCTTGGGGAGAGGGAACCTCCCTTTCTATCAGGGGGTTTTCTTGGTGTTATTTATCACAGTGCTCACAAGTACACTAGGTAACTTCCAAACAGACAAAAAAACATGATTCCTGCCCCAAGAACCTTACTCATAGCTTAAACAAGCTATTATCAGAAACAGTGTAGCAAGAGTTCAATTAAAAAGTTGGGAGAAAATTGAAGAGGGAAGATAAGGGTAAGAGTCAATGAGATAATGTAGAAATTTTTTTTCTTTTAAAAGGTCTTTACTAATTTCTTGTAAACTTTGTGTGGTGGGATGGGAGGGGTGGAGAGACTTGAGCAAGAACTTATGTGGCAGACTAGCTAAATATAAGAAACATGTATCCTGGCAGCTGTGGTATCTTAAAAATCTTAGTTCGAAGTGCTTTTCTTTTGCATACTGAACAATTGAGCAAGACCAGATGATTTGAAGAAGAAAATCAGACTGACTTTTGAAAGGGTTCTAATTCATTTATGTTCTGTTCCACTGGAATACTCACTATTTTAATTTGTGAAGAATGTATTTTGTCATCCCTTACAGCCCAGCTGTATGTATAGAACTTAATACTCTCATATTTTGAGAGATACTCCACTGATTTCAGTGGCATAACTAGTACAAGTCAGCGGAATCTTTGGTCCATGGACTTTTGATGATAGCTACTCAGTTGGTTCATCTCCAGAAAGCTACACGTATTGGAATTTTAACAGCTAGCTACTACTTTATGCATACGTTGTCCACATTAGCATATGCATTTCCAAAAAATGGATGTACATGAATTTGTGTGTGCTAACAGGTGTCAGCTTTCAAAAAAGTTGGAGTCCTAACTGACAGCATGCAACATATTCACTTGTTCATATGATACACACCTATGGTTTTTAGGCCTTGTGCTTGGCCATAGTGATGGAGGTTCCAAGACTCTAAGATGGTTTGGCAGTAGAGGCAACCCCAAAATAACACCCCAGATACAAACATCCTTAAACTTCAGGTAGCTTCATGTTCAAACCAGGATACAATACTGGTAGCTTGAGACCTTCTCCTCTTTATACGTTAGCTCTTCCCACAGTTGTAGTGTGCTCCTGTAATCAGTTTGTTGGTGTACCTAGGATCAATTTCACTGGTTACTGAAAATATATATTAATAATAATATAGAGACAGAGTCAGAACAAAATGTCTAGGCAATAAGATAGATAAGATTTGGTTCTCTAGTGGGTCAGAAATTGATAGGGACTAAAACAAAGAGGTTCTCTATCATTTACACATTATTACATAAAGTGTAATCCCACATAAGGAGAATTACTTTAAATTCATCTATTGGCCTATCTTGAGCAAAGAAAGACATGCATGAGCATAGGGGGGAAAAAAAAACTCCAAGAGGCCATACATTTTGTTGAAGAAAATAGGAATTCTTAGCGCTTTCTATTTTCAAAGTGCAGTGCAAACAATCCTCAAAAAGTAACAGGAGGAAATCAGTTCACATGAATTAAGAACCTTGATTTATATTCAAAGTGAACTGCAATGGAATCTGGAAATCCAGTCAATTTGAAATCAAAAGAAGTTGAAAAGTATCATGCCTGCTTTTGAATCCGTAAGTGCTCTGAGGGTTTTACAACCACATTTTCATGTTTTAAAAAAAAAATTCTCCCTCTCCTTTGTTATATAAAAGACCCACAAAAAAAGAAGAGGGAGCTGACCATGCAGAGAAAAGGGTGGTCAAAGTGAATGAAGTGGGTGGGTCAGGTTCTGTGGCCTGCATTATGTAGGAGGTCACACTAGATGACTATGTTGCTCCCGTCTGACCTTAAAGTCTATGAGTAAGAGGGGGGAAAAAAAAGAAAAAGACATATTCCTCTAGGCTCCAATCCTGCCAACATTTAGGCAAGATATACACACTTACATGTTGGCAGGATCAGGGACCCAATCACTTTCATTTTTAATATCCTCATAAATTAATTGTAACAATATCAGGCAGGACATTTTAGACAGAACTGCAATTGTTACAGTAATGGTGTTCCTTCAGTTAACAACAGAAATGCCAAGATACCACAAGAAAGAGATATTGTGAGATCAAAGGCAGGAATTTGGAAAATCTTCCCAAAAAGAGCCTGTTCTTTTTGAGACTTCTAGCTCAGTTGCTTAACTCATTCTATTCCAGCACCTCAGAGAGTAAAGAAAGCTTGGCCCATTGTGACTAAATCAGCTTAGACTAACTGGAATGATGCAAGTTTACACAGCAGTGAATGGGTGAAAGTTTTATTATAAATAAAGGGATATTCACTCACAGATGCCAGGGGCATCGCTGATGCCTGGCACACGGGGCCCATGCCCCGAATGCCAGTGCCAGTGTCCCGGGTCCTGGCGGGGCGCCGCCTCTCCCGGCCTCTGGTTGGATCGGGCCAGAGATCCGGGACCCAGCTGCCTGCGGCCACTCCCTGTCCTATCACCGGCTGGGGGCCTGGGCCCATGCCCCAGTCATTCCCCAGGGCAGCGACGCCCCTGCTGATTGGACTGGAAAAAAGTTTCAGTTACAACTTAGACTGAGCCCTGAACTGGGCCCAGTATCTCCAGGAGTGCTACAGAACAGCACAGCAGATTTTGCTGATGTGCACCATAACAGAGGGTATAATTTGTCCTTTGTGCCAGGTCAATGCCGCAGGTCAGTCAACTTGTAGAGAGTAGGCATGGACAGTTGGTATTAAAGGTGGGGAAAGGCTGTGCTTCACCTTATAGGGCTTTGGTGGCCCCACCTCTTTTTCTGCCCTCTGTGCTGGGAAGCAGAACTGTAACTAGAAGTTTTTGCACCTGGGGCAAGCAGCCCCGGATCCACCTCCGCCCTGACCTGATCAATCTCTAGCCACTGCTGGCAGGCCAGGGGTATCCGAATCCCTCCCCAGCCACCACCGGCAGGCCACTCCGGATCCCTACAGCTTGCCAGTGGCGGTGTCGGCTCCCTTATCTGTCTGCAGTGCCAGCAGTCGCCAGGCCTGGAGCTGCACTGGCTGTGAACAGATTTCTTCCTGGCCCCCTTGTGGCGCACAGACAGATAATGTAGGGGGGACAGACAGATAATGAATTATATTTATCTTTAAAGTGTATGTTAGTTAATGTTGTGTATACATCCTTCAGCGTCATAAGTAAAATAATTCTGTAACCCTGTGTAATAGACATTATAACCAGTGTCCAACAAGATTCCATATTGTCAATTTGGAACTCCTGCTTAAACATTGTACTCCATTATGTATACTTGAAGAAACCTGGTTTAGGCGTATGCTGTATATGTTCTTTTAAATGTGTGAACAAGGTGTGTGAATGAAGGGGGGGGTGCGAACGGGCCAGTCTCAACTGCCAGCCTGTCCTGATGAAGCACGAGTACCATCTAACTGGCTGACCAATGCAGACATCTCTGATTAAAGCAAACAGAAGGAGCCACCCCAGAAAGAGAAGAACAAAACACAATCAAGTCTTCAAGTGACTGGTGACCAATGATCTCACAGAAACCTTGAGGCAACATGACACAGCAAATCCCATAAACTTACCGGAGGGCCAGCAAGTATAAAAGATGGGTGAGAACATGAAAACTTTGGGTCTCATTCTGCAACTGTCATCTTGGAGCATCAGATCATGATCAACAGAGGCCTGGCTCCCCCGACTTGTGCCCAGCCTAGCTGGCCACTAGGCTGGCTCAAGCAACCCATGAAGGAACTGGTAATTATATCATTCCAGGTTGCAGAGCTTTATGTGTGTCTGTGTGAGAGAGACTGCTTTTTGCTATCCTTACTTATTTACAATAAGTGTGGCATATTGCCTTGTCCCCCTGAACAAGATCCTGCTAGTCTTTTCGTTTTATTGGTGGGTGCTTTCCTGGGTGCCCCTTTTTGATATAACACCCTTCCTCCCAAGCATGCATCTGAGCATGCTCAGGAGGCAGGGCAAGAGATTTTAACTCCCTCAGCCACACAGCCCCAGCCCCAGCCTGGCACTAGAGAGTAATGTGCCTCCGGGGGCAGTTCGGGGCTGAGGCTGCCAGCCAGGGCGCCCTCTGAAATTTAGAGCCTGGGGCTTTGTCTCACTTGCCCCCACCCTAGTTATGGCCCTGCTGGAAAGACAGAAGTTTTTATGCTACATGCAAGATCCTTGTGATATGGAGCCTTCTCTTTACCCTGGCTTCACTCCTCTCACATTGCTGTCAGCACCTCTCCTGCTTGACCTTCCTGCATCTCTCCCAAGCTACCTGTGGTATGTTTAATGCACCTCTGTGCCCTACAAATGTTTGAGTCTGTTTGATAACTTCCTACTCCCCTATCTTGGCCAAGGAGGAGGAATAGGCTGAGGCATCCCAGGGCAGCCAGCTCCCATTCTGTGTGCAGTCAGTAGCCTACAGACTGGTGCACAGCAGCTCATGCTGGCCTGGCACGGAGCAAGATGAAGGACTCAGTTAGGAAGCCAGAGATTCACAATGCATAGCAGTGAGTGGAGGGTTGGGGGTGGAGCAGGGGTGGAATGTAGTGAGGTCTGAGGGTGGTAGAGGAAGGAGGCAGAACTAGCCTTCCCCAGGGATAGCTTCACTAGCCACCTATGGTGGCCAGCCATGACCTGCCTTCAGTGTGCACCTTTGGGGCTTCTGGAAACAATGGCAGCATGGGAGTTCCTTCAGTCTTCATGTGCTAGAGTGTATCAAAAGACTGATTCATAGAATTGTATGATCATCTATGTGGTGTTTTGGACTACCTAGGGTCATTGGGGTTGTCATAGTGATAAATGGGAGGGTCGTTTAGGTGCTTGGGAAACCTGTCTGTGGGTCCTCTCTCTCTCAGTTCTCTTTCAATAAAGACTCCTTACACAGCTCTGAATATGCTGCCTCTCCTTATTGGATTATAATTTCCCCCTAAAACTCTACATCTGGCGACAAAGGATGGGATTTGTGATGGAGTTGGCTATCCTCAACAATCCTGGCAACTTTGGAAAACCAGAATGCAATGTAAGAAGCAAAACTTTATTTTACTGCTTGCATGGGGGTTGGGTTGTAGCTGTGAAAGCTGATCTGTTTGCCTAAGGGCTAGCTGCCTATTCTGAAAGCTGATCTGCCTGTTGTTCAGTACAAGGAACAGATAAGGCTGGCTGGCTATTCTGAAAGCTGATCTACCTGCTGTTAAGTGAAGAGACAAACAATAACCACAAGAGAGCATCATGGCTTTACTTACTACGTCCCGTGAAGCATACGATCATTCGGCAGATTCGTGGCAGACATATACAGCCCAATTTCATAATTTTGTAATAGCAAACGACATAACTAATGAGAAGAAGGTACCAGTTTTTCTAATGGTCATTGGAGTTAAGACTTATAATTTGCTATGTGATTTGCCTTATCCGGAGAAGACAGAGCAGAAACCTTATGGGGACCTAGTGGAAGTTCTGGGAGCACATTTTTCCCCAAAGCCACTAGTAATTGCAGAGGGGTATAAGTTCTACCAAAGGAACGAAGGTGAAGGTGAATCAGTTGTACAATTTGTAGCAGCTCTGCGGAAGCTGGCAGCACACTGTGACTTCAAGACCATGTTAGAGGAAATGCTGCGTGACAGGCTGGTGTGTGGCCTGCACAGTGAATCAACACAGAAATGCTTATTGACTGAAGGTGAACTCACCTTGCAGAAGGCTGTGGAAATTGCAGTCTCCATGGAACGCGTCACCCAAGACATGCAACAGATCGGGGTCAGTGTCTGTAATGTATCCCTACAGCCTGCCCCCAGGGCACCGGGGAGACAAGAATGTTACCCGTGTGGGAAGCAGGACCACCTCGCATCTGAGTGCCGGTTTAAGGAACTACTGTGTCAACAATGTGGTAAGAGAGGGCACATTGAACGTGCCTGCAAACAAAGGGAGGGTGAGCCAAACAGAAGAGGCAGATCTGAGAAAAATGGGCTGTTGGTTTGGCGGACTAAGAGGGAAATTCTGCATGCAGTAGAGCAGAATACAGGTGATCATAGTGACACCCAATTGGAAGATGAAGATTCCCTCCATGTTTTGTCTATAACAGCTGGCCCACGTAAATTCTGGGTAACACCTATGTTGGAAGGCAAACCTATATGCATGGAACTGGACACTGGCGCAGCAGTTTCATTAGTTTCTAATATTGTGTATGAAAAGGACTTTAGACATCTGCCACTTAAGCCGACAGTAGTCATTTTGAAGACATATACTGGAGAGACTGTTCCCCTGTTGGGTACTATTGATATGAAAGTAGAACTCAATGGACAGACCACAAAGCTACCGCTGTTTGTGGTGAAGGGGAATTACCCAGCCCTAATGGGAAGATCTTGGATCAGGAAAATCCAACTCGATTGGTCACAAGTGCATCAATTGACTAAAGAAGAAATGAATCTAGCAGCGGTACTAACGAAATGTGCTGCTGTTTTCGGTGAAGACTTAGGCAGCATGAAGGGAATCACTGTGAAATTAAATATAAAGCCTGATTGCCAACCCAAAATGTTTGAAGGCCGGGGTGGTGCCATTTGCCATGAGACCCAAGGTGGAAGAAAACTTGGAGTGGTTAGTCAAGGAAGGAGTCTTAGTGTCATTTACTCACAGCCAGTGGGCGACCCCCATTGTTCCAATAGTGAAGAAGGATGGCTCCATTCGGATTTGTGGAGATTTCAAGGTCACTGTCAACCCAGTGTTATGTGCAGAACAATATCCTCTTCCCCGCATTGAGGACATCTTTGCAGGTTTGGCTGGAGGACAAAAATTTAGCAAGATTGATTTGAGTCAAGCGTACTTACAGATGCATGTTGAAGAAGAATCTCAAGAATTGTTGACAATCGTAACACATAAGGGGTTGTACAGATACTATTGTTTACTTTTCGGCATTAAACCAGCCCCCCACCACCAAGGCCTTTGCCAATCTGCTCTGGTGGAAAATTCCTTTCCAGCCCCAAATACGACAATCATCTAAACCCTGAGCCAGTGGGCAAGACTCACCACACCAGCCAGACACCTGGGAAGAATTCTCTATAGTAACTCAGAACCCACTCCATCACAGGCCATTGGGCTTGTTTACCATTAGCAGTCAAAGATCAGTCAATTGCTGAATTAGGCTGTCCCATCATACCTTCCCCTCCACAAACTTATCAAGCTGAGTCTTGAAACATGTTAGGTTTCTTGCCCCCACTGTGCCCTTGAAAGGCTGTTCCAGAACTTCTCTCTGCTGATGGTTAGAAACCTTTGTCTAATTTCAAGCCTAAACTTGCGACGACCAGATCATATCCATTTATTCTTCTGTCCACATTGTTTCAGAATGTAAATAACTTCTCTCCCTCCCCAGTAGTTGTCCCTCTGATGTAATTATAGTGAGCAATCATATCTCCTCTTAGCCTTCTTTGTGTCTCCTTTCATAAGGCAGGTTTTCTCTTCCTTGGATCATCCTAGTAGCCCTTCTCTGCACCTGTTCCAGTTGGCATTAATCTTTCTTAAACATGTGGGACCAGAACTCCCCCCTATTCCAGATGAGGTCTGACCAATGCCTTGTGCAATAGTACTAATGCTTCCCTATCTCTATTGGAAAAACCTTACCAGATACGTCCTAGGACCACATTAGCTTTTTTCATGTCCACATCACATTGGTGGTTCATAGGCATCCTGTGATCAACCAGTACGCCCAGGTCCTTCTCCTCCTCTGTCGCTTGTGCCAGGCCCTGATCGGAATACAATGGAGTAAAGAGAAAGAGGCTTTTCAACTTCTTTACTGTCTTGCAGAACTTGGCAGCCCTGCCTGGAGTCCACTGTATATTAGTCATGATTACCTCAGCAGGTCTAACTGTGTCCAGAGTCAGCAAGTTTCTTCCCTCCAGGGGTGAGTACACTTGTCTCTAATAACTCAACTGCCTTTTTAAAGCAAAATATCATTTATTAGAACAAAACTATTTAAGAGAAAACAGGTCTTACAGCAATAAAACCATACTATACATATCTAGCTTACCCAGTGCCTACCCATTGTTCACGTTTGAGTCCTTGTAGGTCTAAGCTTCCTATAGCCTCCCTCTGACTCTCCCAAGTCCTTTATGGCCTGGTTAGCAAAGTTCAGTCACTTAACTCAAGCCATGTCTCCCCCCTGCTTCAGAAAGGTCTGTTTTAAAAGCTGTCCAGTCTTTTAAACTTCAGGTTCTCACCTGGCAAAATAAAGCTTCTCTCTCCCAAGGAGACAGGATGTAGGAGCTTCAGTGCTAAACACAATCCCCACTGTCTTTCAAACATATGCCAAGCTGTTCTTCACTGGGAACATTGTATTGCTTTCCTGCTTTTCCTCTCACAGTCTTCCCTAAAGTCAAACATTAGAGGTTTATAATAAATATTCTACCTTCACAGTGTTATATGTTCTCTCCATAGTAGGTTACATATCTGCATTCTTAGATTTTTACTTCACGGCTCCACAACTGTCACACACATGTGGCACGACCAGCACCAGTGCATCTTCTACACATTGTTTCAGTCTTGCTCTTTAGGAACTATCTCAGAGGGCAGGGAAGGAAAAAATGCGTAGGTCAGTGTCTAGACCCGGTCAGTCCCTGGTTTCAGTATCAAAATGGCCTCCTCATTTCTAAACATAGTAGAAATGGCCATTGATTTACTAAGTGCTTTCAACAGTAATTGTTGGAGGCATTTGAAAATAGATTCCCACTTTTGTTTTTCCTACTGCATATCTGTTCCATAAATAAAAGGAAGCCTACAGAAGACATGCTGCATATCCTTTAGTGTTCTGTTTCAATTCTCTGTCTTTAAGCATGGTTTAAGGAACAGAGCTTCATTGACTATTCACTAATATTGCTTGCTTCAGACCTTCTACCCTGCCTCTCTCACTGCTGCAGACAAGTAAATTGCACTAGGCAGTCTCGGCCATGTTGAAAGAGGCAGGAGTGGGCACATGGCACCTATAGCTATGTTTATCTTGAGCCTGATTGAAGTAATGGAACAGACCAAATTTGGGACACAAAGTGTTGGGATAATAAATGAGAGGAATCTAAAGGGCTAGCACCATACATGCCAAGCAAATGATTAATGTGTCCCTTCAGCAGAACTGAGTGAATTTTCACTTTTCTAATTGAATGAGATGGGCTCATATTTCACAGAGAAATTAAAAGTTAAGCTTGCCTGATTGTTTCCTTTACCCATTCTCTATCTCCAACCATCTTCCTAGAAATGATCTCAAAGAAAGCCAGTTTTTCTTTAGTCATGTGATATATTTATCATTTTTAATCTTCTTTTTTACTTCTCCTTTTTTCCTTTTTATAGTGTAACACCCACATAACCAGACTGAGTCTGCCTTGCAGGTAGCTCTGACCAGAGAAAGGGTGTGCACGGGAACACAGCAAGGAGAGCCCCTTTGCCCCAGGGGCACCTGTTCCAAACCCCCCAGAGTGACCACACACACACTGGGATAGCGCAGGGATTATGGGAATGGGGAAGGTTTATTTACAGAGGTGCAAAGGGGAAACCAACAGGGGCGATGGGGCAGCAGTAACACAGAGTAATAGCTAACACGGGCCCTGCAAGGCCCAACAATGCAGCAGGCTGGAGGCAGATGTGAGCTCTGCTTCTTCACCATGAGTTCAGGAGTCCCAGCACAGCTCCAGTCCAGAGTTCAGTCCAGCAACTCCTAGTCTTTGGCGCCAGCACTTTCCCAACAAAAGAAAATCCTCTGATCCCTCTTCTGCAGCTCTCTGCTAACCCAGAGTGGCCCCCTCCCCACTTAACTAACTACAACCTCCCCCCTGAGTCCCAGGTGCTGTACTCACGGCCCCGCAGCTCCAGATGGCCAGTGACTGGATGCTGCTCTGTCCTTGGGCGACTTCTCCCCAGCAGTGTCCTTCTGTGGGGGCTGGCCTGGCATCCCAGGTCAGCCGCTCTGTCTTCCCTGGCTTCAGGCAGGACCTCTCCCCCTCTTCCTCCTTCCAAGGCCTCTGGCTGCAGCTCCAGCCCCCTCCTCAGCTCCACAACCTTTCCCACAGGGCAAAAATTTAAAGGGACCATGCTCCTTAAAACCCCAGGGGGGTTACACTAGTAACCAAACTTTCCTTGATACAGTGAATTACCTGAAGAACTCTAACATGAGATTTACTTTTCTATGACTTACGATTTCAAATCCATTTTGTAGTGTGCATTGAACTGCTCACTTGTCTTGAGATCTAAAGGCAAGCATAGAGATCTAATCAGCTACTGGCCACTGACAAATACAAAACAAAGCAAGAAGAATGTCAATATGGAAAAAGAGACAATATTGTGTCAACAACAAAAGAGTTTTAGTTGGCATAGCAACATCTATTTGGAATGCTGTTCAAGTTTAGAACAAAGTGATCTTTGGAAGTGCTATAGAAGTCTTGGACATAATGAGATAGTAGGCTCAATACAGAGGTTTGTCTAAAGAAGGGGTATTTTTGCGGGGTGTATTTTACACATACTTCCCACAACAGTGTTGGGCCGTAAAGTGGAAACTAGTCTCCTACATGCCTCTGGCATTTGTTGCTGCTTTAATCTGTTCTGTGGTTTTGAGATTGTTCTGCACTCTCAGTTAAGGCTTCTGACTGTTTCTCAGAGACACTCTCATTTCCAGACACCAGTTGGTTTCTATGGGATAGTGTCACACGGGCATCTGCGTGATGACATCCAGAGTACACGCCCCAAAAATGTTCAGTACTTAGTTCTGCTTCCAGTTGGTTATTTCTCAGATCTTTGTAGATGGTGAAGTCTGTCCAAACCAGTGGCCAACAGCCTTTGTATACACTTAATTTTTGGAAGGTGTCTAGGAATCTGTGCTCTTGCAGCCATATGTTAGCACTGAGACTATGCTTGAAATGAAATCTATTTCTGAAGCTACTTTCAAATAGATATTAAACATTTAAAGACTGTGAATTCCATTCTCAGAAAAAACAGTAGGAAAATGAAGATTTAAATGTTTTAATTTCCTTTTCAGGTTATTTCATGTATGCACAATGTACATATTATCACAAGTAATGGCAGATAACGAAGACTGTAAGAGCAATATTATAATTGGATAGTAGATATTTTTGTGTTTCAGAAACTCTTATCCCCAAACCACAGAGATGTTTATATTACAAGAATTTTCTCCAGATTTAATTTAAGATCTTCTTATTCTATGTTAGTTCTTTGCTGCCTAAATTACTTAAAAATGGGTATGACTGGGGCTTTGCGTTCCAATTAAATGCTTTTTAAAAAAGAGCCATTGTTAGCTATTAGTATTTTCAACTCACACAACCACATACAGCAGCAAACTATAAATGGGAAAATGTATTTCAAGTATGCATCTGGCACGACAAAAGCTTTTAATGAAGCTATCACAGACAGCAAAGATGCATTTCTTCCTGCCAGCAAGTGATTTCATACCCAGAGAAATGCAGGAATTGGTTTAATACAAACACAGGTTTCAGACAAGTTTCTGAACTGAATCAAACCTTTGGATGCCAGGTTCCTGAACCAGAAAATGGACCTGGCTTCTGGTATACAAGGAGCACATTGCAGATGATGGATGAGTAAAATAATTTGTGTTTAACAGAAAGACACAGATTATGACTGGTTATCAGATAATCACTTGCTTTCTTGAGTTCAGAAATAATAATATTCTGTTTTGTCATTTTTTAATCCTTCAAGCCATACAGCTATCACTTGCTGACATTTGGATCAAGCCCCACAGGAGATAATTACAGTTCACATCACACATTCCTGCTTCTAGCAACTTTTAGGAGAGTTGGGATGGGGATAAAAGTATGTTTTAATGTCTATTATGCTCTTATACCGTGTCACGATTTGGCTTCAGAAAAGTGCTTTGGAAGCATGGAGGCAGAGCAAGGATGTTGGTTGTGCTGCCATTTATATCTATTAGCTTCTGAATAGTGAACTAGTATTATTTCCTTTAAGTGCAACTGAAATCTTTCAAGGCTTGTCAACAAGTCTATCTTTAAGGACCTGTTTTGGTTTAACAAAATGTACCACACAAAACTGACTCATGCAGAATGGATACCAGATTAAAACAAAGAGTCCTGTTTTTATTGGAGGAAAATCTAAATAAATTTAATTTCCTGAAGTATGGTTGACCTGATCTGAGAAAGCTTTAAATTAGAGACAAATATTCTAGCCTCTTGTGCAGTGGTCCTCAACCAGGGATATGCATACCCCGATGGGGGGACACAAAGGTCTTCCAGAAAGTACACCATCTCATCTAGATATTTGCCTAGTTTTACAACAGACTACATAAAAATCACTAGGAAAGTCAATACAAACTAAAAATTCATACAGACAATGACATGATACTGTCCTGTATGTTATACACTGAAATGCAAGTACAGTATTTATATTCCAGTTGAATTATTTTATAATTATGTGGTAACAATGAGAAAGTAAGCCATTTTTCACTAATACCATCCCGTGACATTTCTGTGTTTTTATGTCTGATTTTGCAAGCAAGTAGTTTTAATGTGAAATTAAATTTGGGGTATGCAAGATAAATCAGACTCCTGAAACGGAGAGTCATTACTCTTGTGTATGGGTATGGGCAGGGTCTTAGAGCAGCATGTACCATGACATAGGGTATCTTTATTGTGACCACTGGGCAACAGTGATAGCTTTAAAATAGAGCCCTTTGCTGCACTCATCCCCTCTGTGAATGGGCTTTAAATGAGTGAGACTTCTGCTTCTCTTGACTCAAAACTGTTGAAGGGAGGAGAGCAGAACCAAAATGACATTTGCCTTTGCCCCTCCAATCTTGTGGGAGCTATTCTGTATGAAAACTAAGGGGCTAAGACTCTGAAGTATTAGACTGCAACCCTGCTACGGAGGAAGAAAGGGCTACAAAACAAGTCATATTAAGTGGCATCATCTGACAAGTTTGGAAGGGAATTCCTTTGAATGTTAAGCCCCAATCCAAAACGTACTTCAGTTGATATGAATTCTTTATTTGCTTCAGTGTCGTGTTTTGGATTGGGCCTTTCATGCTAACTCTTGAGCTGAATAATCCACAGTTGAACCAGGAATGGATTCCAGCACTGAAATGCATTATTTGGTACAGAGAAGTTAAACTATTAGATAACTTAGAGAGCTAAAAAAGGCCATCATATTATGTCAGTCTTTCATCTTGCTGGATCATAAAATCCAGATTATTCTTGTTGCTCTCAAAGGCAATGTCTACAATTACAAAATTAACTTGAAATAGTTATTTTGAAATAACTACTACTATAATTTTAATTCAAAGTAATTATTTCGAGTTAGCACTACTTTGAATTTATTATTTTGAATTAGGAGTCCAGGGAACACTCTCTAATTCCAAATACAGTAGAAGTTATTATTTCGAAGTAGAGTCCCTTCACTAGACTCTCTAATTCAAAATAGTGGAAGGCAGGCAAAAGAATAAGGCTATTATTTCAAAAATAGCCTATTCTGTGGCTTAGAATGGCTTATTTTGAAATAATAATTTTGATTTAAGTGCTATTTTGAAATAAAAGCAGGTTTTTTATTTCAAAACAGCACTTGGTTATTTCAAAATAAATGCTTAATTTGAAATAACAAAAAGCATGCATGGACAAGAAAAAAGTTATTTTGAAATAAGCCTCATTATTTTGAAATAACTTCTAAGTATAGACATACCCAAAGATTTCCTAACGTAACTGATAAAATGCAGAAAAAAATCCCAGAAAATAAAATGAAAGTCAAGGTCAAGTGATCTCTTACAAATAGCAGCATATACAGTATGCCTATATGGTCAGTTGGAGTCTAGCTAACGTGATTAAAGTCTTACTCCCATCACGTAAAGAATAATACAAATCTTTTTTTTTTATCTCAAATTCAAACTCTTCCACTGGTGAGTCAGTACCCAGAGAAGTCATGAGCAGAATGCTCACACTTTGGGGGTGTCTACTTTAGAACTGGAAAGAAGTAAATTCAAGAAGAGAGATCTGTGCTAGGTCTGATGAAGATACCATATTAAAAATAGCAGTGTGTAGCCACTGTTGTGTGAGGGTCTAGCTGCCTGAGTACAAGCCTATGGTCACAGATAGCATATGGGAGTGTGCTCCTAGTTTGAGCAGCACAGGGGCTAGTCACCCTAACTACATTTCTGTTCCCAGTGTTCCACTTTGATCAGAGTGTGAGCAGATAACGGTTCCTCAAGGCAGAATGTACATCTTCGAGGTCTAGTGCAGACATACCATGTGAACACAGGGTATCTACTCTGGTCATGTTTAAGAGGCCTCAGTTAGCCTTTAAAAAACAAACAAACAAACAAACCTAGTGGGAAACAGATGTGGCCCAAAGAGAAAACATTTAATCAGAAAGGAAAAAGTTTCCTTTTTAAAAAAGTACAGCTTTTCATTGGTCTCAATGCACAGCTCCTTTCTCTTTGGTGATGGTGTATTTTATATATAGAGTACCTATCTGCTCCAGCACATAGTCTCAAAGACCCCCTCAGGACCGCTTGCTTCTTATGCAGCACACAACTGCTTGTAGCAATTATTCCACCTGTCAATTATTTGTTTTTAATGGTAAAACTCATAGTCCCCAATCAGGAATCTGGGCCCCATTGTGCTCAGCACAAGGCAAAAGAGTAAAGCAAAAGTAGCAACAGGTGCTTTATAAGCTAGGATTGCTACCATGTGCAACAGGGAAATAAACAGTCAAATGGAGACAGGAGAGCAAAACAGTAGAGAGGGGTGGAGTCAGCACAAATCATTTGTGCTAGTCATCAGAGCTGAATAGTATCCAATTCTTCTGGCATCATGAAACCTGGATCCCCCTCATCAAGGACACGATTAGACCTTAACAAGAAAAATTTCTGTTCTATTAAAATGAGGGTCCCAAGTTATACTAAGATTCTATTTATAAGTAGTCTAAAAAGGATTAGTAAGTGGTTAATAAATCATTGGGATTACTCTGTACCCCAGATTGCCAGTGTGGCAGCAACGCACCACATCGCAGAAGCATACACAGCAAGTGTGTCAGCTTCTAGGCCTCATAAGCACTAGCCCAGTAACTGTGCAGCACATGTGTTGAAAGGAACATTTTTTTTATTATTATTCTTATGGCTGGGGAAAGGTTACAGATACCCTAGGGGCAGAGCCTTAAAGAGGTATGGTTCAAAGGGAGCCCTGTTTGGGTCCCTGGGGCAGGCCAAACAAGTCAGACCTAGTGCCCAGGATGCCCTCTCCAGTCCAGCCTCTATTTAACCAAGCAAGCATTTGTAGGTTTCCAGGCCAGCCTCAGCCAGTGTATCATTGGATACACCACTTACCTGCTGCTGTTCCCACATAAGTCCCACACATATTTTCACTTGTCATCCAGAGGCCATTTCACACGTGGCTCTGTCCACAGATCCCAGGGTTTCCTCCAACTCCCTGCTGCCCGGCAGCTCCTACTGTCAAACAGAGCACGGCCATTACCTCATTCACAACCTTCTCCCTTGGCTGGCCAGAGGAAACACAGTGAAGAGGGGGTTCTCCTGCCCTGGATCTTTGTGCCGGGTTCTGCAGCTAAATTAGAAGTACAATCTAGAGAAATTGCTAACTTTCCAGATAAGCCAAGACATTTCTTTAACAAACATAAAATCAGAGTGGAGTTATCTGCAAGATATTAAGAGTGAACTACTAGGGATGAGCTGCAGAAGCTCAGCTAGAGATTATGAGGTAGGATGTGACAGGGATGATGTTTCAGATCTGGCTTTCTGTTTCAGTCCATTATAAAAAGTGGCTTGAGTCGCAAAGATTAGAGCTCGAACTGGACCCAAATTCACCCAAATATTGGGGGGTTTTGTTTCTTTCTTTAAAAAAATGCAGGAAACACCTTGTCTCTCTGGGAACAAAACAGATTTGTTTGACTATGATTTGAACTCCCTATTCCTGCCCTTTTATTTTCATGACTCTTCCCACCCTCCTGCACATGCACACACTCTTGTTCCCATCATTTGCTATCTTCTCTCCCTTAGGCAAGAGGAAGCAAAGTCAGAATTTCACTGGAGATGGCAACTGAGACAGGATTTCTGCAGCATAGAAGTTGCACTGTCTGTAGACAGCAGGTTCCAAAGAGATAGCCATGTTAGTCTAGTTCAGCAAAACAAACAAGCTGTCTTGTGACACTTAAAGACTAACAAATTTATTTATTGCATGAACGTTCATGCAACAAAATCCCACCTCGTCGGATGCTTTGACATTTTTGCCCTATGATTCTGTAACACTGGCTGGAATGATTTAGTGGAAGTAGTCGTGCTTTTAGCAGTGATTGACTGGATGACCTCATGAGATCCTTTCCAGCCCTATGATTCTATGGGGGAAACTTACTGAATGGGAGGAAAATAAATGCAGGGGAGTGTAAATCCTAGGATCAGGTCATATACAGTGTGACCTGCAGGGGTGGATTAGTGCATGGGCCAATGTGGCCCATGCCCAGGAACCCACCACAATGTGAGGGCCCCTCTGCCCTGTTGGCAACCTGGCACTGAGAAGGGGAGTGGGATGGCTCAGCCCAGATGCTGGGCTCTAAGCGCGCATCCTGCCCTGGGCCAGCCAATCTGCCTCCAGGCAGCAGGTGGGACCAGCCCACAGGCCAAGCTCTGCCATTGTCACCCCATCCCTGGGCTGGTCACAGCCCTTTGGGATGCACTGGCAACCACACTGTGAGCGCCAGTCGGCCCTGCCACCCCACCGGGGGCCTACTGGCCAGGCCACAGCCAGCCTCCAGCCCCAGCCACCCCCCCAGCCCAGAGCACTGGCCCACTGATGGGGGAGTAGGCCCTCCAATGGGGGGGGCACTGGTGGGAAGGCCCGGCCCCTGTTCTGCTACTGGTGACCTGATCCTTTGACTTACACTTCCCTGCATTTATTTTCCTCCTATTCTGTAAGTTTCCCATCTTCAACACATATGACAAAGTAGAATTTTCTCCTATGAAAGCTCATGAGATAAATAAATTTGTTCATCTTAAGGGCCACAGGACTCCTTGTTTGTTTTGTATATAGCAGATGTGTTCACACGGCAGTCAGGCTTTTCCATGACAGTTGCTACACTGCCAGATTTGCTGATCATTCAACAGCCCAAGATGATAGGCCATGGAGACAAGCTTAGAGGGGGAAATGTTCTGGCTCTCTGAAGAGAAAGACCAATTTATTGTTTTAACAAAACAACCATACCAGCAGCACTACTGTATAATCCTTTTCCTTCACAGAAAAAGAGAAACTGAGCTGGGTACAGTCTGAACACCTTGGCTGTGTTCTCACACAGCCGGTTATTTCGATATGGTTGTTTCGTAACAACCGTATATTGAAATAACGCTTATTTTGAAACAACTTATTTCGAATTAACAAAATGTTAATTTGAAATAAGGGAAAAAGGCGGGAAACGAAATAGCAGGTTCATACTGTGAACTTGCTATTTCACTTCCGCAGGGGGCTGAAGGCACCCCTGGCGTTCAGCGCTGCCCAGCGCTGAAGCCCACCAGTGCCTGCACACCCGGGCTGCAGGCACCAGCGGGGTTCAGCGCTGCCCAGCGCTGCTCCCTCCCGGTGCCTGCACAGCGGGGCTGCA
>ML682005.1:24173304-24189290 GCA_007922195.1 Podocnemis expansa | reverse complement strand
TGCAGCCCCGCTGTGCAGGCACCGGGAGGGAGCAGCGCTGGGCAGCGCTGAACCCCGCTGGTGCCTGCAGCCCGGGTGTGCAGGCGCTGGCCAGGGGTGCTGAGGGGTATCCCCTGGCCAGGGTGCTGAGGGGGCACGCCTTGAACTGTTGTTTTGGAACATCTTGTTCCGAAACAACACGTTCGCACGGCGTTGTTTCGAAACAACCGTTGTGAAACAACGTTGTTTCGCCCACAGACTAGGTTTTACTTGTTTCGAAACAATGTGGCTGTTTCGGAACAACGGCTTCTGTTGTTCCGAAACAACTGTGCATCGTGTGAACGGCTGAAACCTTATTTCGCAACAACCTCTGTTGTTTCAAAATAAGGAGGCTGTGTGAACACAGCCCTTATGTAAACAGAAGGAGTTGATCAGGGATTCTAGTAATAAGTTCAAGAGGGGGAATGTTTTGGCGAAGGTATAATTCTGGCTGCAATTATTCTTTTAGTCTCAAGTCAGAGAGGACTGGTACACTTCAGAGGCTCCATTTCACAAAGCATAGGAAGTTACAGCATATACCAACACTCCCATAGTACGTAAAATCAACATCCATCCATCTCTATTATAATAAATGAAAACAATGAAAGAAAGTATTGATATCCCAACCTCTAACTATAGCAAATGGTGGAGACTATATGTTGGTCTAGCAGGCAAGTTCCTGTCTCTAATTAGACCCTATCATGCCTCAATGGGCTACTGTACCATTGTCTTCAATTCAGCAATAGCAGTTCTGTATTTTTAAGCCAACTCAAGTTAGTCATAAGCTTGAAATGGAGTAGTGTGTATCGGTGTAGCGCCTTGAAGGCTGCATTGTTTTAATATAGCTCTCTAGAAATGGCACTGCAAATTTCAGTCATTTGCATACAAGTTACAGTATGCTTGTGTGTGTTTCTGACCAAAACATCTGGAAAATGCCAAAAGATCATTGACCACTGGTGGATAGCAATTTTGCTAAGTTGTGGTAACCCAGACTGAATTAAAATACTTTCTGCCTAACAAAAATAAAATTTTGCACATTTATAAAAGCATCAATATCAGGATCTCAAAGAATGTTATAAATAAGTTAGGGCTGTGAGATAATTGAGAGGAAATTGCTGCAGGCTGAGAGAGTGAGTTTCACAAATTCAAACCTGAAGTCTATAGCTCAGCCAGGAATACAGGCCATCTTCCCTGTGGCTGAGCACATGACTAGCCTTCCTCCCTGTTTGTTGGGTACCCGAGCAGATCAGTGGGATCCATAAAGGAACTTTGGCACAGCAACTAACTTTTAGATGCTGAAAGGGGAAGAAATTACAGGAATAACACTGTGATCCACAAAGCTTATTATACAGTGTATAGGAGAGACAGGTACCTAAGACTGGGAGCCCCAAAAGCCAGCACACTCAGTGGGAAGCTAATTAACTGAAGAGAGAAAGAGAGGGATGAGTCCTGAGCACCCCTACCCCCAACACACACACACACACACACACATGCACCTAAGTGCAAGCTGCAGGAGGTGCCTGGCTCTGCTTAGGGATTAGAAAAAAGAGTGTGATACCTGGAATCAGGCACCTTAGGCATGCTGTGCAGAAATAGGTTAGGTACCTTTCTCTTCACCCACGTACACAAACATGCACAAAGTGGTGGAGGCCAAAAGTGGTGCCCACTTAGAAAATTTAACATAATGGTTAGAATGCATGCCTGGGATGTGGGGGATGCACATCCCTCCATCAGGAAGCGAAGAAAGGATTTTAATAGGGCTCTCCCACTTCTCAGGAGCATGTTCTAAGCTACTAAGCTATGGGAAATTCTGAGGTGGGGGCTCCCTCAGTCTCTCCTATTGAATAAGGAGTGAATACAGAGTCACTGGGCCAGAAAAAACAAATGGATCAGTGGTTTGGGCACCCACTAGCAGACAGAAGATCCAAGTCCACCCCACCCTCCAGAATCTCATTTATCCATAGAGGAACAGCTTCAAACAGAGAGACTGAGGGAGCCTCCATCCCCAACAGAACACCTCACAGTTCTGTGGTTAGCACACTCTTTCCTGAGGAGCAAGAAACCCCTGTTCATGTCCTGTATCCCCATTTTTAGCAGAGAGGGGGAACTGAACCTGAATGACCCAGATGAGTGCTCCAGCCACTGGGCTAAATGCTGTGGAGGGGGGCATGACCTCTTCTGGCTGCTGGATTTTGAATAGGACCCAATACAGGTTATCCTGCAGATCAGGCCCCCCACCTGGGATAGACAGCTGAATAATTATCTTCCTCTGGTTTGTGATTCACTTCAAGGCTTAAAGGGGAAATGGGCATCCAGATAATGAGATGGAGGCAACACTATGCATGCTCAAAAGCAGAAACTTAGATGCCAAGGGAACTTTTACCCTGAAAGCCTAGTTTCCTTCAGATTTGATGGGATTGCAGTGGAGCCAGAAGTGGGAATTAGGTGCCAAAGTCTGGGGTTTAGGCATCTAGATATTTCTGTGGATCCCAGCTATAACTACTATCTAGAAATAGCATCCAGATAGCCCAGGTTTTTTTCTTCCCATCTTTTGCACAGTGGTGTTATTGGAGGATGTCTAACAGTTGTCCAGGTGCCATGCAACGTTGAGTGGGATTAAGAAAGAGAAAAAATGACAATTGGCTTTGTAGAAGCACAGCCCATGGCACACAAAACTGCTGGTGGAGAATACTAGATGACAGCTCAGACTCAAACAGGGCTCGCATAAGAGCAGTCCTGAACTACTCACTCAGGCAAGACTCCCATGACTTCTGTAAGAGATTTACTGAAGTAAAGAGCTCAGGCTTCCTAGGAGTAATCCAGCATGTGTCATGGAAAGAGAAACTTAATGCCAGCTGGGCAGGAAGATTCTCAGAGAATCCCCAGGGTGATCACTAGAGGGGATGCTGGCAGCCGAAGTGAAGCAGTTTCATTATGGTGCAATGAACTGAAAGGGGAAATGAGTCCTGGTTTGTCTAAGCCCCAAACAATATAATTCACATTATTCATCAGATGCAAGAATTCTTGTGTTATTGAAAACCTTGTCTGACCTTGTTTTTGCATAGCTAGTATCTCTCTCACAAACAAATAACAGAAGGGAAAAAACCTAGAAATAATATTTACATTAATTTAAAAAAAAAAGAGAGAGAGAGAGAGAGAGAGAAGTTCTAAGCCAATAGTAACCAAATGCTTTTCAACCCCAGGGAACAGAGCATTAAAGTTAAAATAGCATTCAATCACAGGAACAATATCAAAAGACAAAGCTTCATTCTGCTCTTGCTTGTATCAGCTGTATATCAGCATAACTCCACTGACCTGAATGTGGTTACTCCTGATTTATACTTCTGTGGGAAACAAATCAGGCCTAGCTGGTATTTTAACTAACTGGTATAGACAGTCCACAGTTACTATAAATTCAGAGCATCAACTTAATTAGTTATTGGTGCCTTTGCAAAACTCATTGTTATAAGAGCAAAATGGGGGGAGGGTACAGCCATCTCACTGAAATCACCACTGAGACATTCAGGTAACAGAATGGCCACCCGTAGATCAGATACAAAATACTTCTGCCCTCATTGTGGGTCCTCTAAACCAATGACAACCACTATTCATTTTGACTTTTATTTCAGATGAGTTGCTTCTAGAAGAGTAAAACAGCAGCAATCTTGTCCCACCAAACATCATCTTTAGGGACTGCATATCCACAGAACGCCATAAGCACAGACAAAGCAAACAGTAGCTGGAGGTCCTCCTTTTCAGAGGCTGTATGACACATTACAAGCTCCACAACACAACTCTCTGTGTCATTGATAAAAGGGACAGCATAAAAACATACCTAGAACCATTGTCACCCTGAGACTACTGGACCAGAAGAGGAAGCAACTCAAGGCCCTTGTTATCTGAGATTTTGGGTATAAAATCTGCACAGTTTCACCACGGAGAGGAAGGACTCTTGACGGCATAAGGGGAGGCAAGCAGGGACAGAGGCTGCACCCATCTTCCAAAAATCATCTCTACCACCACCTTCTGCTTTGGCCTCCTGCCCTTGGTTTCTCTCCCCCAAGCCCATCTTCTCCCCTTACTCCCAGGGTGGCCATGGGAATCAGGCTTTGATTGAGTGTGGCTGAAAGGACCTGCCTGGGACAGGCACTGCAGCTAGCCTCCTGCTGAACCCCACTGGGTGGCACCTTGAGCAGGGAAGCCAGGCTGGCTGCACAGCTCTGTCAGAGAGGGTGTGAGGAAGCCCACTAGGTCCCATCCTTTCCTTGCTTGCAGCCTCCAGTAAGTGTTCAGAGCCCACCTGGGTGCACAGAAGGGAGCTCAGGACGATGCATGGGAGAGACAGTGGAACACTGGCTAGGGGCGCTTCCAAAAGTAGTCACACAAATTCCTGTTCATGCTCCTGCCCCAGTCTCTGCTTAGAAGGCCCTGCATGTTGCCCATTGAGTCTTGACAGTCACTGAGCTTTCCTCCTCTACTTCTCAACCAGCCCGGATAACCCTGGGCAGAAATCGCCAACCTTCTGTTTCTCCATCCCCAGCTGCGAGTTAAGATTAAGGGTGCCCTACAGGGATACAGCTTTAAGATGTATTCCGTTATGGGGCATTTTAAGTGTATGCATACTTTATTAGCACATTTTTTGAACAGTGGCAAAACATGTATTCCACATGCTAGTGAACATCCCTCCCAAAAAGGAGGCATTATCAGAAAAGTCATATATGCAGAGGAACAAAGTAGTCCTCCAAGGCTTGTCGGATCTCACATGGCATTCAAAGAGGACTGCTGGCAAATCCCCCATGTACATCATGTGAGCAGATGACAAAGTGATTCAGTGTTATTTCTGGAGTCAGATTTGGGTCCATTTATTTTTTTGCTCAGAGACTGTCCTGTTTGTCCAATGTACAAATTGGACAAACAGGAGAGTCTCTACACAAAAAAATATATGGACACAAATCTGACATCAGAACTCATGTTAAAAAAACAATAGCAAAACACTTCAATCTTCATGATCGATCCTTTAATGACGTGTTAATAACTGTACTCAGGCAACTGGATAACAAATCAAGGCATCAAAGAGAAACTGCAGAATTGGAATTCATTTGTCACAGTCAACCTAGGGCTAAAAAGAGACAATGTTTTTTCCCCCATTACAACAGGTAATTTTGCTTTTCTATCCACCCCCCCAACCACCACTTCCCTGCTTATTGCTATTCTCCACTGTTTGAATCTAAACAACTGCTTTGATTTGCTATAACAGTCTGACCTGATCCTATGACTTATACTCCCCTATATTTATTTTGCTCCCATTCTGTAGGTTCCGTCTTCAAGATCTGACAAAGTGGGATTTTCTCCCACGAAAGCTTGTGTGAAAAATAAATCTGTCAGTCTTTAAAAGTGCCACCAGCTTCCCTCACATTGACACGTTTCAAGTCCTTCCTTGGTTGGCAGCTTCATGTCAGGGGTCTGATGGCTCCATGCTGGCAACGTTGCATCAGACAAACATTAGCTCCAAACAAAGGTACGTAATGTTTCTCAAACCCTCAGTTGTCACTGTTATTTTAGAGGTTGCTTAGCAAAAATCCAGTGTTATGGTCTCTCAGAACATTTTGAGGGCAGAAGAGTGGTGACTTGTGTCATTTTGACAAGCTCTTGACCTTTCAGTTTCTCACTGTCATCTGTCACACACATAATGACTTTCTGTGGCTGGAATTATTACCCTAGCTAAGGGGCAGCATTCCAGTGCTACTGTGTGCAACAAGTTGATTAAAGTTCTGTAGGATGCATAAATCAGAGTGACAAGAGTTAGTGTTTGTGAACCAGTCACCTTAATGGTAAGTGCTTTTTTTTGTAATACAAATATTATCCCTATTTAATAACAGTGTAATTCCATCTTATACAATCAAAACACAGAAGGACAAAAATAGGTTTTGCATTTACAGGAGAAACAGGGAAGGCAACAAGTGTGAAATAACTTTGTGAGATGAAAACATAACATTGACTATCAAGGTTCAAGTAAATTAATATAATTTCAAAATCATGGGGTGTGAATATGGAGCATTTCAGGACAGTTTCAACATGTGTATGAGAGTGTTCAGTTACCACTTTTATGTCAGAGAGTTAATGATGTGATTTGGCAAACCTCCAAGCATTTTTATTCTGACAGGGTGACTTTGTGGGAAAAGAATCAACAATATGTGTCAGATGCCTGAATTGGCTTAAACAACCTTTTATTTTATTTAGCATAGCTTAAATAAAATCGTGAACTAGAATTTTACAATAATCAGAAAAAAAGTTTAACTGCAAGAGAGCCACAGATGGTAAATGTAACAGCTGGCCAAGTTTCCCACCATTGTTTCATTTTATGATTATTCTCATAGAAGATAGCAGAAAAATCATTTAAACTTTATGAACCTTTCTGAGTCTCTTAGCACTGCAAATCTGATTTCACTAACAATGATATTGAGGAGATACATTTTTGTTTGTTTTTGCCCAACTACGATTCTCTGCCTCTGCAGTTGTTTTAATCTAAAGGAAAACCAGTCCGCAGCTTGCAGGGATCATGAGTCTTCCTGCAGAAACAATAGTTTCAATTTCTGTTTTCAAAACAAGCGTAGAAGTTTGTTCTGGAAAAATAGGTTGCTGTGAAAGACGGAAGTCTTGTTGTGGTTGATGGGAATCTTTATATTGCTGGCAATATTACCTATATTTAAAGGTCAATCTTGATTCTGAGTATCTGGTGAAGAGAGAAGAGTGCCTGGAAAACATGTGCCAAAGCTCATATTAAGAAATCTGATTCTAAGAGTTATGTTCCGCCCATTAGGGAATAATACCATGTGATCTCTGAATCCAGTCAAAGCTATCCAGCATCACTTGAGGATCACCTTTCAGGTACTGAATAAAGAGCTGCTTATGAATAACCTACAACCCAAGAATCATTTGCTAAGTTTTGCTAGTGAAGAACTTCACATAGCAATCCAAATCTGAAAAACCAAGACTGATTGGGGACTATTCACAGAAAACAAGGCTGAGGTTTATGGGCTTTAAAAAAACCCAACAACAACAGCCATAGCAACAAAAAAAATCCAAGCCTATCAGCTACAAATGATTTTTCTCGTTCCCTCTAACAAGTTATGTTTTCTGTGCTTAGAAGATCAGATACAACATTAGTAGGAACAATGATTTCCACTGCTTAATGATCACCAATCACAGCAGTATCAAGTTTCAGTGTGTTCTCACTATGCCTAGTTTCACAGCATGTATCGATAGCTCTCACACATCTTCAGGTAGCCATGAAACTATGCCCTTCCTTTCAGATGAGGACATTGTCACTGTGATCCACGTGTTCATGACCTCACGTCTACACTTAGACTCCTACAAACTGCCCTCTATGGAGGTAAACATAGCCACCAAGGAGAGAAAGCTTATATGGCATCCAGCAAAACCTTCTAAAACTTCATAGCTTCTAAACAACAAATGTACATACCACTATTCCACAAGTACCATTGAGTCTCTTTCCATGGGTTAAATTCTTCTATTGCTCTACATGGCCCTTAACAAGCAGAGTCTGACTTACCTCCAAGCTAGAGCAGAGAAACGGGGAACTGAAAATAAGAACTAAAAGAAAAAAAGAAAAAGAATACAGTCGTGGCTAAAAAGGGTTTCGGGGTTTTTTGATAGTGGTTTTACTCTAACAGAACAAAGGAAGTTGAAAGGAGGGCCATTATAATTGGTAAGGACAAGTATTTTCAGATTGCTGATGACCCAGTAGTTGGAAGACACCAGGTCTACCAAAACTTTCTTTTTTCAGGTTCAGCCCAGTCTTAAATCATTGTAGGGGAATCATTTGGGGATACAGCTGGATTACAACACAGGCAGCCAGCCCAGGACTAGGGCCTGAGCTCCTGCAGTCATGTAGCTCATCCAACACTCATCTTTCATGTAAAGAGATAAGCATCTAGCCCTCCTGGCTGCAAACAAAAGTTTGAAGATTTGAACTAAAGATCGTAACACTGGGGCCAGACCAACCACATAGGTGAACTAGGGCAGTGTTTCCCAACCAGTGTGCCACAGCACACTGGTGTGCCATCAGGCCTGAGCAGGTATGCCACAAAATTTTTTGAAAAACTACTTAGAGGTCTGGATTGGCTCATTGGCTCATGAATATTCATGAGTTTATTTGGAAACTATATGGTGGTGTGCCTCTAATTAATTAAAGGTAGCAAGGTGTGCCACGGTGCCATATTTGGGGTTGGGAAGGAATTTTCCCTCAGGGCAGATTGGCTTGGGTGCTGGGGGTTTTTTGCCTACCTCTGTAGCATTGGGCATGGCTCACTTGCTGGTTGATTCTCTGTATTAAAAGTCTTTAAATCATGATTTGAGGACTTTAATAGCTCAGTTATGGGTTTGAGATTCATTGTAGGAGTGGGTCGGTGAGGTTTTATGGCCTCCAGTGTGCAGGAGGTCAGACTAGATGATCATATTGGTCCCTTCTGACCTTAGTGTCTATGAATAAAATGTTGGGAACCACTGGCCTAGAGTACCAATCTTTAAGGGGCAGCAGAAGTGAAATTTTTTCTCTATTTAAAATATATATCAATATATGTTATCTCTTGTAAATGAAAGTATTACCCTCTGACAGGGGCACCAAAGTCATAGTTCACCTAGGGCATCAAAAACCCTTGAGCTGGCCCTGCATAACACAATGATGTCTGCAATCAGCCTGAAACAATAGCTGAAGGAAGGGAGCCATCCCACCTATCTGAAAGGGTGTGAACTCCAAGACTCCTTATTCTGGGTGTCCCCACTGATACCAAACCAGTCAATAATGTTTTGTGACCAGAGAAGCATGCTCTAGGCTTAGCAGACACAACTTAGCTGCTGAGGTAGGTAAAAGGCATTGGTTTTCAAACTTTTTTCCTCACCACCCAATTGAAAAGAAAATCATTATGCCCATGACCCAACAATTACATCTTTCAGCAGTGCATTCCAGTCTTTTGGCAGTAGCAGCAGGGAGTGCTGCGTCCCAGTACCTGAGAGTCTGTGATCCAGTACCGGGTCCCAACGCATAGTTTGAAAACCCCTGGTACAGGGGATTCCTGCTGCCATCCGGCCTCTCCATGATTAAGGACTGAACAGACCTCTTGGTATCTGCAGCAGCAGCTCCAAAAAAAGGGCAGCCCCTTCTATTGTTCCAATGGGAAATCTTCTCCACTCTGGAAAGGGAAGGGGCTCCCTTGGCACCATCAGTTCACTGGTGAGTACAGCCATGGAACTAGAGTTAGGTGATCCAAATGTCACGAGATGTCTAAACCTCCAGCTTGCCATAACCCAGTCCTCTTTGATGTAGACTGCACGGCCAGCTGTCTCATTCTGAATTAGCAGGACTTTGTAACTCTTAGCTTCTCTTTCTCTTTTCACACAAAAAGCACCTATCACCAGGAGTGCTGCTGCCCCAGGAAAAGACTCAGGCCCCACCCCCTAGGTCCGATTCAGCACCCCAGGCACAATCTGGTCTCAGGGTCCTGCCGCCAGCCCCGCCCTGGATCCCCAGCTGGGGACAGGGATGGGTGAGGCAGGGGCTGCTGTGGGAAGCCCAGCCCAGATCCCTGGCCAGGACAGGCAGGCACCGCCACGGGCAGCCCAGCCTGGATCTAGGTCCGAGCTGCGCATGCCAGTGCTGCCTCTCCTGATGAGGGATCTGGGAGAGGCAGGGGCCACCCCGGGCACTGGCACTGGGACTCAGGGCATGTGCCCCATGTGCCAGGCACCAGCAACGCCCCTACTGATCACTCATTGATTCAGAAGAATACATTCTTCCTGTACAGTTTGCAGCATTAAGGGTATGTCTACACTTGCAAGTTAGTTTGAATTAAGGAGGCTTAATTCAAACTAACTTAGTACCTGTCTCCACTAGACTTTCATTAGTTCAACTTAAGGAATTCCTTAAGTTGAACTAATGAAAGCTTTTCTTCAAATTAGTAATACCTGCCAGTTAGTTTGAACTAAGCCCTAAATTCGATCCTTAGTTTGAACTAAGGATGGTGTAGACTAGGATTAAACCTTAGTTCGAATTTAATAAATTCGAAGTAAGGGCAGTTAGTTCAAATTAACAACCTTAACATTAAGCCAAATTAGTCCACTTTGTTAATTCGAACTAATAAATTCAAGTTTAGTTTGAACTAAACTCGAACTTCTTAGTTCGAATTAACAACTTTGAACAAACTTTTCCTAGTGTAGACATAGCCTAAAAGACAAAGCAAAGGGAGTTTTTAGGGAAGCTACAGTGTTCTCACTGCTCTAGAATGAGACAGCTGACCACCCAGTCAACTTCACAGGAGACAACCTGAGTGAATTTGGAAAGAGTGGATTCACATAGTATCTTGCACCCAGAGTGCAGAAGATGGCCTAGTAGGCCATGGAGTAAAACAGCAGAAAGGAAGGTTAGACTGCCAAATGGACTCTTAAAAAGATGCAGAGGATGGAGGGATTGTGGCCACCTAGCTGGCTCTCTGAAATTAAACTCCAGCTTTAGAGAAGGTGAGCTGGTTGCACTGGGTTCTCTCCACTCCTAAAATGCCTGCCTTTGCAAAGCTTGCATGAAGCAAGGGGAGTCAGAATGGTGAGGGACCATGAGGGTACTTGTTTCTTTTTAGTCTTACTAAATAAAATCATGATTTTAATTAAACAATTAATCTATCCATCTGATGAAGGTGAAATCACTAATCTCAGGATGCCCACCAACAGCCTGAAATAGGGGGGCTGAGCATCTCCTGACAAGGAACTAAATATTCTCTCCTAGAACTGAGGGCACTCAAGCCCAAAGAGGAACAGGTCTCAGTGCAGTAGAACATCCTAGATGTCCTGTCATGGCAAGTTCTATTACCGTGTCTCTATTTTTAATGTTAAGATACTACAAATAACTAAGGATTCTTCCCATGGATTAGGAGCAGAAGTCATACATCAAAGCTCACTGATCTTCTTTTTCCATTAACAAAAAATGGTTTTGGGTGGGGAGGGCAAGAATTATATTTCTGTACTATGAATCTGCTAGCTGTTTCATAGCTTGGGGCACCAAGAAAGATTTACAGCCTCTAGTAATTATTTTTCTGGCTGTACTAAGATAATTTAATGGAATTTTGGCAGTTGAATACAGTATATGCATTAGCATTTCTGCATCTCAAAATTGCAGATTTCAATTAGGGGCTATGCATGGCTATCCAGTATGTTGCTCAATTGAATACAGACAGGATGCCAGATACCAACCAATACTTTATAAGGCTCTAGGATTATTATTGTAATAAATTAAACAACCATAAAAACTTCTAAAAAGAGCTAAGGTTGGGTAGGGCAAATCCCACCCAGCTCAATAATCAAGAAATACAGAATAAAACATATTCATCCCCTTCTTACAAATATAATCCTTAATCTACGTTACTCAGCTATAAGTCACCCAGACAACCTTAACTCTGCCCTTTGCAGGATAAAAATGTGATGTGATTCTCTATTTCCTTGTTTGTAGGAGTTTAAATGGCCTGTTATTGTCTCCTTACAGATATAATATTTTTCAGGAAGAGATTTTGTATTTTTTGTAATAATGCATGTATCACAAGGCAGGGCTTCTCCCCAGCTCTCAACCATACCCAAAGATAAGTAAAACAAGAACTAAAAATTCCTCAGCTCACCCTTCCAAGCCAGGCCCTGGTCAACCAGCTCAGCTGTCCACCACATCTATTAGTCTTCCGGAACAGGCAGATCCAAAGCAACCTTCCTAGGCCTTCCAAGGCCTCTCACAAGAGTTCATCCACCACTTCTCTATTACAACTGTCCCCAAGCCCACCCCACCCTAGTTACTCCTCCCCCTCCACAGCACTCTACCAGGTCATTATGCTCCTTCCCCCATTTGATTAGTTCAGTTGGGCCACCAGCTCTGACATAGGGCACTAGGCCTGATCTACTCACAGGGCCACCCATGACAACTGGATTTGTTGACTATGTCACAAATTGTTATCAGTAAGGAGAGTTGATATATAGGTGCATTGTTCGTAGAACAATTGTTTGGGGTGATTTTTAGACCCAGGAACGGTACAGTAAATGTGTGTTTTGAACAGGTCTGTTTTCCTGTATGGAAACAAATGAAGATAAATATCCCAATTCCCTGTTAATGTTTTTTGAAACATGAACAAGAAATCATTTAATTAAAATCACTCAGTGCTAAGAATGTACTCCAGCACTGGACCAACAGATCTGAGTTCTGTTCCTGCCTCATTGTTTGATCATGGGCAAATTTCTGAAATGCTCTGTGCTTCAATTGAACCATCTGAACAAGGTCTAATAACTGTGCCTCCCTCCCCCTTAACTTTCTTCAAAGTGGTAGCATGTATCTGGGTCTTGTGCATTGATTTGAAGCAAGAGGAAATCAGTGATTCACTCTGGATTTATTCCTAGGGGCACATCTATACTGCAATCACGGGGTGTGTCAACAGTTTGTTAAGACACCTGAGCTAAATTTAATCTAGCTAGTTCAACTGTTGGCACAGTGAAGCTGCTTGGAACTTTCTACAAGCTCCCTTCAAATCCTGCATAATTCTTCAAGCAGCTGGCCTGCACTGCTATGGTCCCCAGCCTAGCTACTGTATGCCAACACGGGGTTGAAATCATATCCCAAGGTTGCAGTGTAGACATCCTTAGTGTAGCCTATTTTATATTGTATGCCCCAGTCCTTAATCAGATGTTGGCACAAATTGCACAAACCACATGGTCTCGAATCTCAGCTCAAATATCAAAACCTGCTTCTCAGGGAGCAAGTCTGCCTCAAGAATTGATCTAGTTAGATAGTTAAGGCAGAGACCAAGTTTCCCTGCCCTTAGCAACAGTATGCCCCTTGTTCCCCCTCACGTCCCCCTGCCTGCCAGCCCAAAAGGTGATTCACCAAACAGTCAGTAAATATACTTCTTCATGCTTTGCAACCTTTGGATGAAAAGTGCTACAGGAATGGCAAGTGAGATTCATTACTAATTAAAGCCTTGGTGAAAAATTTCCAACCAGCTCTAAGTAATTCACTTATTATTAATATTCTATGGGTTCTGTCATTCTCTGGCTGCAAAAATGGATCCAGAATCAAGCTTATACAAGAAATTAGCAGAAAACTCCACACAGCAATTTCTCTACACTACATGTTAGCTTGTAAACAAAAATCCTCTGAGTATTGATTTCAGGGTAAATCTTTTCATTGTCTTCAACAGGAGCTCAGCTTGGAACACATGCACAATGGTCACTGAGGAGTGTCTTCATACAGGGCAGGCACCCACCCCCTTCCAAAAAAAAAAAAAAAAAAAAAAAAAGCTGAAGCCAACCACCTACCACTGTAGAAGAAGAGAAGTAGACACAGGAGCATGGGAGCGAAGATGGAGCAGTGAGATGAACTATAACCACAGGAAGAAGAGAGAAACACAATGGACTAAATTCAGAGTTGATTTAAGTTACTATCTGAATTATGGTAGCACTCAAGGCCCCAAAAAGAATAAGAGTTCCTTGGGGTAGGTGCTGTATAGCCCTGCATCAAAGAATTTACAGCCTTATTCCACATGTTGGGAAATTTAAATTATTTAAATTGGTGAAGAATGGTGTAGAAGCAGGAAATGAACCTCAGTCTTGCCACCCGTAAGCATTCAAAAATCCTGAGTCAGCCCCAAAATAATTATAATTGGCTTATAAATCATGAGATTTTTAAAAATAATAAACAGTGAGTTCTTTTTATTTCCCTTGTGGTTTCTGAGCCCTGAGTCACATTTTGCAGCTTTTCTCTGTATACATATGGGCAAGAAACTTACTTTGTTTTTTAAACTGAAAGCTGAGATTTTCCTGTAATCAGCAGATTCCAGAAGCTGGGGCTCTAAGTAAAACACCAAGGATTCTGAGTCTTATGATAAAATTGAAAACACTAGCCACATTGGAACCTTATACATTATTACATTCTTGGATCATTGTTTTTCCTGCTACATCACTCCCTTCAATCCTCTCCTCTATGCCAACCGGTAAGTTACACCTTTACTTACATTTAAGCTTATCATCATCACATCACCTTAGAATTCAAGTGCAAGGAGAAGAAATTTAGGTAAGAAAATATTCTGAATCACAAGAGAGGAGAAGAGGAGGCACTTCCTTCCTGCTGTTAAGAATTCACTACCCGCCTGGCCTAAAGTGATCCACTCTGACCCTTCTTTCCTTTCATGCCATCAAAGCCTCACATCCAGTATGAAGTGGATTCATTATTTCCACCTTTTTGCAGTGCTCACTCTCCATGCTAATCTTAATTAGGGAACAAGATTTCTGAAGCCTGTCAATACTGAAGTGTCCTGTAACTTGCAGTTTTTGTGGCACTTTAATGTTCAAAAGAGAGCTTTCTTTAAATATGCAAATGAATAATGTAGTGTATTGATAGAAATTTCCAGAGGAGTAACCGAGTTAGTCTGCGTACAGAAAAAAAAACAAGAGTCCTGTGCCACCTTATAGACTAACAGATTTCTTTGGGCATAAGCTTTTGTGGGCTCCAACCCACTTCGTCAGATGAGGTGTACGAAGCTTAGGCCTAAAGAAATCTATTTATCTATAAAGTGCCACAGGACTCTTGTTGTTTTGTAGTGTATTGGGTTGCCTTAGTAACAGATGGTGGGCTGCCACAGTAGTACATGTAGGTAGAACCAGTCTGGCTGGCTTTTAGTTCTGTCTGAATAAAGCCATATATTTGGGCTCCTCATTGTGTGTCTGTTTCTAACATCTTTCTGGATATCAGGACCCTATATAACAAATAATTCAGTCAGCATAATCAAATCCATTTTCCAGTGTTACAGAAGCGGTAAACCTCCAAGCTCTTCTGTGGTCTGCCACAGAACGTAGAACAACTTACATCAGAATTACACCCCAAAGATGCCACCAAATAAACTAGGCCCTGCTTTTATTACAGTATCCAAACAAACAAATGACTGTAACTTCAGACTCCCTCTCAGTTCTCTTGTTCTCCTTCATAGCCACGCTTGCAGATCACTGCTGTTCTGGTAGAGGATCAACAGCACTGAGAGGTTGGAATGGTGTAAAGCTGCAAAGGGCAAGAACAGAGCAGCTCACAGTAGACTGTTGATATATTGCAGTGGCTGGAATTTATAAAAGCAATGATCTTACCTGTTTATATATCTTAGATATTGACACAGAGCCCGTCAGCATGGAATTGAAGATTTTCCTGCTGTAAGACAGGCTTAGGAGCTGTGCTTAACAGCTTCTGAAGGGGAGCAACTAATCTGCATGAGTCCTGTTACACGGTGTGGGTTGTTGAGAACTTCGTTCTGTACTGATTTTCTAAATTAGTGCTGATTTCTGTCATTTGCTGTTTTGCATTCTGTTTTACTATTATAAAATGTTCTGTTTACTACACTCAAACTCATGCTTGTGAGTGGGGAAGCCTTACCCCTTTGGGGTGCCCAGGGAACAGCGCAGGATTCCCCAGAAATCTGGGTTACATGTTAGCTCTGTGTTCTTGAGGAATCAGAGCATAGTATCCAGCCAGTGCCTCCCCCACACACATCCCCCAACGTCTTCTCTCCTTTTGTAATTATTATTATTGTAAGTTTTAGATACCTAGCAATAAAATGTGTTTTGTTATAAAGCCAGTTTCCAGACTCTTCTAAGATGACATTCCCTCTCCTTTGTGGTCGTGGTTTCTTTATATCGCTTTGCAGCAACACTTCTGTTACCTAGTCAAAGATCCCTGTAATGCCCACAACCCTGTAAGGTTTGCTCATTGATAGGGATAGTAGCCTGATTGACTGTGTTCACACACAGATGGTTGTTTCGAGACAAGTTGTATCCAAACAACTTGTTTTGAAACACCTTATTTCGAAATGACTTATTTCGAATTAGCAAAAAAGTCATTTCGAAATAGGGAAAAAAGCGGGAAACGAAATAGCATGTTCACA
>ML682005.1:24141133-24172904 GCA_007922195.1 Podocnemis expansa | reverse complement strand
GGGACAGCCCTCAGCACCCTGGCCAGGGTCCTGATGGTTCCCTGGCCAGGGTGCTGAGGATCCAATGTTGTTTCGGAACACGTTCACACTGCATTGTTTCGAAACAACTGTTGCAAAACAACGTCGTTTCGCCTAGAAACTAGATTTAACTTGTTTCAAAACAACGCTGTTGTTGCGAAACAACAGGTTCCCATTGTTTCGAAACAACTGTGCATAGTGTGAACATGGTTTTTATTGTTTCGAAACAAAAATGCTGTGTGAACAGCCATTGCCTCCAGGGACACATAACGATGACAGCTGAAAAGTGCTGTTTTGACCCAGCCTGATTGACTCCAGGGGCATATAAGGGTGATAGCTGAAAAGTGCTGTGTGACCCAGCCAGCTCAAGATCCATAATCAAGCCTAGTTTGGTGCGGTACAGGGGCACATAAGGGTAGCAGCAGAGAAGTGCTGTGTGACCAGCCTACTGAGTTCAGGGACACACAAGGGGTCAGCTGAGAGTGCTGACAGACCCTGTCCTCTCAGACGCACCTATATAGAAACACAAGTGACACAAGCAGCACACTAATAGAATTACCATCTTCCCCAAAGAGAAAGTAACCCCAATAAATGAGCATACCCCGAGTTGGTGGGCAAAGTTGGTAACATCTGGGTGGGGACTTGAGCCGGCTGGTGGTGTTACGCTATTGGGAAACCCCTAGACATAGAACCCGGCCCTTGTTCTGCCAGCCTGCCCTGGCAGAATGGTTACACTGGTTAATTGTTGTTTCTGATTTAACATGTAACTATACTCACACTGGAAACCAACTGAATTTGGACTTAATTCTGGGTGGGGGAATACTGGGTAGGGTAGTTCAAACTATGAACCTGAACAGTCGATCCAAATTTCTCAGGTATTTCTCTAAAATTCATGAAACAAATGTTGTAGATCATGATACCTTTCAGTTGTTGTACAGTGAATGTTTCATAATCAGTACTAAACCTGGATTTGAATTATGTAGATATGGCCCATCTCTATAATTTTAAATAGCTTATTTCCATCTCTCTCCATTCAAATCTCTTGTGCCACTGTTCTTCTGCAATGAACAACATAGCACAAAAGGAGGCTTCAAACAAAGTGATGTATTCTACAGTCTATGAGATCATGTGCACTGACTCATAATGTCCCAATACTTCAAATACATACAGTTGCATTGGGAAGGCAACCAGGTTTTATATGAAAAGTTTTAATTATTTTTAAATGGTGTGTGAATGCTTGCATCAGGTGCAGCATCCATATTATCAGTTGAGAGTTACTGGATTGTTCTGATTATAGGATTTAATTCTGAAATTGGCATAAATGAATACTTAATCCCACCTTCATTCCCTAATTCTTTCTGAAAGAAATCTAGATGTAGTCTGGACAAAATTTTTTCTAAGGTTAGTAGAAACAATCTGAATTCATTGTTTTCTGTGGCCTGCTTGCCTATTGTTTATTTAATTCTTCGCTCCTTTGGATATTTAACCTTCAGTATAACACAAAATGTTCACAACCTTGGAATAAAGTTGTCTTGAACTACATACCTATGGCAGGGAGTAAGACCCTTCTTAGTCCCCTTCATGGACTGTTTGAATTTTGGATCCAGGCACCCATGAATTAGCATGATTACTAATACTCTTAACCATTCCCAGTGCAAATGAGCAGGGAGGGTATAGAGAAGTTAAGAAAACAGTGTTGATTCTCCCTCTTGCTCGCTACTCAGAATACCTGAGCCAGTCTAATGGGTAGCAATGAGTGGATACACACCAACAGTAAATTACTAACTCACTGTACTCTCCAGGGCAAAGAGCAAGCAAGGGAGGAATTCTGAGTCAGAGCTCTCACTCTCTGAGGTAGGATGCTTTCTGGCAATACCCCCAAAGAAAACCTGAAGAGGTATTAATTCTAAAAGACAACTCACTAAGGTAGAGAGGCAAAGGAAAGCTATTTACAATTTATCTTCTCAAGTCACATGGAATTAATATTCAAAACTTGATAGCCATAAGAATGGCATTACAATTAAACAAGCAGAAGTGGAAGGGAGAGCTTTGAAACAAATTTTTCACCCTTTGAATGTGAGTCTCGCATTCTCTTGGCTGTTGATGGTGGTGATTATAGCTGAATGTTTTTATGCTGAGTTCACTTTGGCTCCTCATGACCTGAATTCACAGTAGGTGCTAAGAAGCAAAGGTTTCTTCAGGAAGTCCTGGATAGGAAGATCTTTTTTTTTTTCTGCAGCTGAATGAGAGTCTGCCAGAAGTTTACAAGCATGGGAATATTCTTTTTATTTTTATAGTATGGTCATCATTTTTCTCACAATGTGGTTCCAGCAGTCTTTAGGATCTTTTCACTCCTCCAGTCACTAGATAATAATAGTCATGACTTATAGCGACATTTGCTTATCCCGCATACTGTCTTTCCTTCAGATGAGAATATTGCTATGTTCTGTTTCATACAATCCCAGGAAATGATGTTCAAGAAACTGTAAAATGCTGCTGTCAATCATCCCTTTAGGCTCTATGACTAAACAACGTATAGCATCTGTGGTGATGAACAGAACAGGACAAATCTCAGAAGGATTAGCTCTGGGACCCTAGTGTTGCCGAGTCTTTATGAAGTAGAGACAGCTTATCTTCTTTAGCTGCAGGCTGCATAGTCAATAGTTAAAAGAAATGCTATTAATTGATTAGTCCTAGAGATTAGCAGAAGTGGCCTGTGTTGAAAGGAACGAGTTTTATCTCTCTAAAAGATTTTATAGGGACCTGCACTTTCACTAAATTTTACAGCGGCTCTCACACAACACAAGTTTAACAAGTCTGGGCATCCCTAAATCACTCTGTACATCAGTGGAATCCACCATGCACTGTTCTGTCACAGTCACTAGTTTGGAAAGACTGGTTGAAAGAAAAAGATGCAATGTTTTTGTTTTTTTCACAATGGTCAGGTTGATTTAAATTAATCAAGATCAAGTTCACTTTCTAGGGAGACTGCAGTAGAGATGGCTGATACCCTAGTGCCTGTAGTACTCCACAGAATAGCCACATTTGCTACATAACAGCTTTTATTGTCTTTTGGTGAGCACCAAATATGGGCTTAAGGATGTCCTGAAAACAAGGTGTTCAGTTTGAAAACATGGTCACATTTTATTCAGAAGAAATATTCAGCTACTTGAGCACATAAGTGGTTATCATCACACTAGGCTTTCTGTAGCTGGATTGCTGGGGAGTGCTGCCCATACAGTTAGATTCTACACCCCATCAACAGACGTCCAGCAAACTTGGTCCAAGAGTGCAGTTTCTTCTTGTGGAGTTTCTCTTCTACCTGATTTAGTCTACAACTGACTACAGTTTATAGCTTCACAAAGGTCTCAGTGAATACTACAATATTACACTCTTAAAAGTTTCTGGTCTATCACACCACTTTCTATCTGATGAGTGGTTTCAATGTCATGACTCTGAAATACAGTGGAGCTCAATTTAATCAAACAGCCCAATGTACCAAGCAACAAAATTCACAAGGTATTTATTATTCTAGATAAAAATCTAGGGCCTAGTTTTCAGACTTCCACCTTCAGTCATTTAGGCACAATTGTGTGTCTGCACGCACCTATGTGTATTCTTAACCAGCACTAGCAACTCTGCACACAGGTTGTAAAATTTTCACACACAAATTCCATCTGTCTAAGAATTGATCTACACTACAAACTTTGGTATAACTACATTGCTCAAGGTTCTGAAAAATCCTCACCCCTGGCCAATGTAATAATATCAACCTTCACCTCCCACGTAGACCATGTTACATTGGCAGGAGAGTTTCTCTTACCCGTATAACTACTAAACAAGGAGTCAGGCACTGTTCCCTCTAAGGTGTGCATGTGTGTGGGTGCACACAGGTCATGAAACCTGCACACACAACAAAATAAAGTCCACACAAAAAAATTCAGCAGTGCTAATATTAGCTCACACAAAGAATATTTTTTGTGCACACAAAGAATTTTTTTCCACACACAGTCAATGAAAAATTAGAGGGAACATTGGAGTCAGGTGTCACTTGTTTGTTTGTTTTACTGAACTAGACTAACACAATTACCCCTTTGGATCTTAGCATGATACAACTACTGTTTCTCATGGAAATGGAGTTATTATGCCAATGAAAGAATCTTTCCTGTCTGCTTGAAATGTGTTCACCAGACACACTACAGCAGAGCCAAAGTAAATTTATAACGTAAACATGCTCTAAATGTATGTGGGGCAGTTGTAGCTCTGTTGGATCCAGGTTATTGGAGGAAATAAGGTGGGTGAGGTAATACCTTTTATCTGTTGGTAAGAGAGAGACAAACTCTCAAGCCACAGCTCTTCTGTAGGTCAGGGAAAGGCACTTCACTGAACCATGCAAGGTAGAACAAATTGAATAGCAGAGTAGCACATATTGTATGGAACCAGTCATCTCATATATTTTAACCACAAGTTTTGAATAGCAAAACTGATAGAAAAATGTATTTTTCTGTATGTAATGTGTTTGTGAACAGCTTACAATTATTTCAGATGTATTCATTATTCAAAATCATTAGCTGAATCAAATTTGCAAATGGTTATTGTTCTGAAGTCTGCGAGCACTTAACCGAGATAATTCAATATTGAGAAGTGAAAATTTGAGCTGTGTTGCTCAGTTCTGATTCAGATACATATGTCACAGCATAATTTTATTGTTCTCTGAGTGACCAACCAGAACTCTAAAAATTTGATTTTTAAACTAATACCTGCATTTACAAATTCAAAATCTACTTGCCATGAACATTCTTTGATTCAGGGGGTTTTTTTATAACATTTCTCCTAGTTCACTCATTTTCCACAGTGAAACAAAACTTTCCAGCAATTTCCTAGCATTAACAATGACCTACATTAGATAGGTGAAAATATCGTGTGCGGTGTGATTTTTTTGTTTGGTTGGTTTTTGTTTTATTCAGCTAAGGCTTTTTATTTAGATTTTCAGAGGAATAAATATTTTATAGGAGCAGGTAATATTACATTCTCACAAAGGAAAAATATTAATTGAATAAAATTACTAAAATAAAACACTGGTTGGGTTTAAAAAGACAAACAAACTTAGGTTTTGATTTATGTTCAGATTAAGTCTAAGCATGTAGACCACACAATGAGCCAATTTTTGTTCTGTACACATACAGGCTGGACCTCCAGGGAATTTTAATCTTGCTCTAGAGATAGAAATACTAGTGCTGCATTAAAAGAGACTTTGCAAGTGAATTAGCCAAAATAGACCATTAACTTGCCTGTGATAATAGAAAACTTCTTCACGCTCTACCTCATGTGCCGGGAGCTTTATTTTATGTTAATTTTCATCATATGCCTGATAAGCAGTCAGAGTTATCAAAACATCATTTAATAATGACAGGTTAGATTAGATAATAAATTAAAAAGCAACTAAAGAATGAATTGCAAACTCTATAATGTATCTTGCATAACACTCTTGGTTTTTCCAAGCACTGAATATAAAATTATGGATGTGGACAAAAATGGAAAGGCGTTTTCTTTCCAAGGTGAATGTACCTTTTTCAAATCCAAGTAAAGCATAGGAGTTCAAATGGGGAAGAACCATTTGTCTCACGTGTAAGTTAGCTTAAATGGAGGAGCAAAGGTGGCAATTCCTGTAATTCCCTACAGAACCAAGGCTCCTCTAGTTAAGGATGTGGTTGAATTTTCCATGAATAAACCACTGCCATAATGTTCTTCTTACAGAATGCATAAAGCAACCAGTGGCACTTTGCGTACTGACTGAACAATCCAAACCTGTGCTGATACTTAGGCAAACTACAAACTGTGGCTGACATGACACAAGTTACATTGGTGTGCACCTGCTGAAGTTTCTAATCACTCAGGCATGTGCATACATGGTTGCACATACTCATCACGAGAGTTTGTGTCAAAGCAAAATGTGGTGCACTGTGGGTAAGTACCTCAGTGTGACATATGCCGCTGTCCAGCACAAGGCCTGATAGGAAATTTCTCATTGTGTTGTAAAATAGAAATGATTTGCCAAGAGCTCTGTGGAAGCAAGAGGTCAAGTTTCCAGCATGCAGCTTTCCCCATCCTATATCATTTATATCCCCTATTTTTTGCACTTTTTAAAAAAATCTTGCACAGAACATTTCAGTGTCTGCCATCTCTCACAGGAGCATAGAGCCTTGCACAGTTTTGCACTATTCTTATCAACTTAGCAACTACAGGACGCATGATTTGCCTGTGATTGCAGACCCACAGAAAGAACTGCAGCAATGGGGAACATGATGATTACTTCAGGAACAGGTTGCTACAAAAAACAACTCAAGGTTATTGGTAGCATTCATGGAACAGTGGCAGACAGTGGAGTGTCACTTCTGGGCCTGTGAAAAAAGCAGACTTCATTGTAGTGCAGGTTGGGGATGACACAACCAGTGGTTGTTGCTGTATGCTGAGTTTGCCCCAGCCCTCCAGCACAGGGACACCAAAAAGAGTTGCATTCACACTGGGGAAGCAAATGGCAATTTCACTATGGAAACCTGCAGTTCCTGCCAGTCAGTGGTAAATGATTTTAAAGTTACACAAAGGGTCTGTAACCTATGATTCCAGTGCTACGTATGGCTCTTTGGTTGCTCCTTTGCAGCTCCAACCTCCCACTTCCTGCCAGCAGGAGATCCTACTGGAGGACTGCTCCTGGTTCTCGGCGCTCCCCTCACCCCCACCAGGGGATCCTGTATCAGCTGCCCAGGCCCAGCTCACCCAACTGCCCACTAGGAGGCTACACCTATTACAACTCTTAAAACACTTGGTTATTGAAATAAGTTTTTATAGTGGCTCTTCTTATCTTTCTGGTTGATGACCCCTCAGTTACATGGTCCACAGTGGGGTCACTGTCACTGAAGTGTGTAGGGCCATTAATCTTCTTCTGCCACTCAGCCCTGTGACTCTTGGCAGTGAGTAGGACATAGCAGTTGGATTTGCAGCAGTGGGGTTCCCAAACTACAGTAGGGCAACAGACAGTATGGCACCAGCCTACCTTACCACAGAGCACATCAACAAAAACCTCACATTTTTAACAACACAAGACTATTCAAAAAGCTGAAAACAGGGGAATTCTTTCCTGACCAGAAAATTACCACCGACAGTATTGAAATGCCAGTAATTATTCTGGGGGATGCAGCTTAACCTTTGCTCTTCTGGCTCACAAAGCCATATACTGGCTACCTCAACAATACCAAGGAAAGATTCAGCTACTGGCTCAACAAATGCAGAATGAGAGTGAAATATGATTTTGGTAGACTGAAGGGACATGGGCAGTATTTATTGAGTAGACTGGGTCTCAGTGTGAAAAACATCCAAGGTTATAGCTGCCTGTTGCGTCCTGCATAATACCTGTGAGGCAAAGGGAAAAGTTGCTGCCAAGGTGCGGAGCTCAGAATAGAGCTATCCAATTGCAGGAGGCTTTGAAAGAGCACTGTACTGGTCAGACATAGTAGTAGTGGTCTTTGCTGAACTGTTCTCTGGGGTTTGAACTTTAGGTGTTGTTATGAATCTTGCTTGTACCTGAACCTGTGAGTTCTGTGGTGCCTGTTGCAGATTTAATCTGAGACTTCAGGAATTAACGATGAATATATCGAATCAAGTGTCCTGAGTGAGAAGGGCACAAATCTCAGGGTAAAGGAAATCTGTCACGCAAATTAAGAGGAAACAGGAATTGGAAATAAACCTAACCCTAGCCCTGTTTTAGCAAAACAAAACCAAAAAGCCCACAGAGCCCAGGGTTTAAAACCCCCCACCAAAAGGGAAAACAAGTAATCTGCCATCACTGCTCCCAGCCCTATAAAACCAAACCGCCTACAGCTTAAAGTAACCCCCCCACCCCTTGCCCACATTCCATTACCATTGCTCTGCAGTCAATGATACAGCAGGAGAAAACCCTCCTAGACTATCATATCTGAGTCCCAGGAAGATAGTGAAGGATTTATTAAAATTCTGTGGTAAATAGCATAGATTGGAGGACATTATTCCCCAAGTTACTTTGACCAAGGAAAGTTTGGTAAGGAAGGAGGACAGACTTCCTGGTTTAAAAGAAAAAAAAACTTGAATATGTTAGCTTTCACCAAATTCCCTGTCACTATATCTTTGTGTGATGGGGGCCACTCACCTCACATAATTTCCTCAGGTCAGTTGCGTGTGATGCTGCAATCTCTTTTTCTCCTGGGGCCCCTCTAAGCTGTCAGCCTCATTGGGGGATCTTCAATGGTTCAGCCTTCTAGCTAAGTCATACAGTTAATAGATGAATGGATGAACTCCTTCTGGAGTAACAAAGTTCAATAAATGGTTGGCCATCACCAGGCTTGGCAGCCTTTTCTCTGAACCTGTTTAAATACCAACCCCTTTCTTGGGCTTTTAGTAAAGCATTGTGTCCACTTGGTGGGACTTATAACACTTTCTCGCTGGCTGAAGAGGGTACCCAACCCCCCCCCCACACACACTACTCTGGGTTTCAACCCAGAGACCCTGTAAACAGCAGCTGTGTAGTGCTTCCCTTAAGGTTGCTTCCTATATAGTCCCATCACCTTTACCTGTTACTTTAGAGTTACAGTTCTTGGGTTCACTCCATTGATTTCCCCTTTGAGCTGCATCTCCCCCAAACCTCCTCGACGGATGCATTTTGCAGTTCTTAGCCCTTCCTCACCCGTGATCCTGGTAGTTACAGACCTAACTTCAGTAAAAACCAAATTGATTGAAACTGTAGTAAAGCACAGAATTATCACACACATAGGCGAACATGATTTATTGGGAAAGAGTCAACAAAGCTCTTATAAAGGAAAGTCATGTCTTACCAATCTATTAGCAGGGCCGGCACAACGTGGTAAGCCTGGTAAGCATTGCAGGGGGCTGCCGACGCTTGAGAGGCACCAAAATGGGGAGCGTGCCATTTTGGCGCGCTCTGAAGTTATTCATCTGCACCAGTGTCTGCTGCTCTTGCAAGGGGCGCCAGAAACAGTAGCACCGTTCCTGTCTATAGAATTCTTTGTGGGGATTAACAGACATGCGGATAAGGGTGATACAGGGGACATAGCATACTTACACTTTCAGAAAGACTTTGACAAGATCCATCAAAGGCTCTTATGAAAAGTGAGGGGTCATGGGATAAGACGGAATGGTCTCTCAGGGATCCATAATGGTTAAAAAGACAGTGAAGCAAAGAGGCATGGCCTCCCTCAGAGACTGAGTGGAGGTAACCACAACCCACTCCTTGGTGAATAGAGGCAGGAGGACTCCTCCTGTTCTGATGGAACCAGAGGGCTGGGACAGAAACCAGAGGTATAAAAGATGGGCTGTGCAGCTTAGTTGGGCTGTGGTCACTAACATATCCCTCTTGCTAATGGAACACAGAGGAGACCTCAGCCAAATGGGGAGGACTTGCTAGGCCACCTACTCCAGTGTAAAAGGACAACTATAGAATAGAGGTACTAAACAAAGGAGATATAGGAAGTAGCCTAAGGGAACTAGACTATAGTCTGGTTGGGTATTGGCCTGAATCTAAGTTAACATTTTTTGGGTAGAACAAGCAGAAGGCCTCAAAGGGCCTGGTATACCCCATCTCATTTTTGCCAAGGTCTACCTGGAGTGTGAGAATTTTAAAGAGATATTGTCATAGGCATTAGTAATTTAATATTACTGTGATTTTTTTACATAAGGGACCATCTACCATAAAGGTAAGCTCACATAGATAACAAGACAGATTGGAGTAGCCATGGGGATTGTCTGTGTCTCCATGTTTAGGCCATTATAGAACTTGACAAGTTTATGCTTAATAAACAGTGAAATTTAAGTACAGAACTCGTCACCAATTTGGGTTCTGTTGCCAGTTTCCTAAAAGTCCGGGCTCAGGTTGTTACTGATGCTCTTGAATTAATGCAGGACAATTTGACAGGGAAGCCTAGGATTTTTGTACCTGCCACTCAATCAGGGTTTACAGCCAGGGGTTAAAATAAGCCAAAATGCCCCAGAACACTGCAAGCAAATTATATTTGAAGGCTAAGACAAGCTGATCATAGAATCATAGAACTTGAAGGGACCATGAGAGGTCACTGAGTCCAGTCCTCTGCATTCGTGCCAGGAGCAAGTATCATCAAGGGGAGCAGAAAGGGCAGTATGTGAGGCCAGGAGGAGGGTAGGTGGCAGAGGGGGCAGCATGTGAGGCCGGGATGGGGGTAGGTGGGTAGAGGGGGCAGTGCATGAGGCCAGGATAGGGGTAAAGGGGCATTGTGTGAGGCCAGGATAGAGGGCAGGGGGACATCAGAAGCAGAATCGAGGGTGGAATTGAGGCCAGGGAGGTGCAGAGGGGTGGAGGGGGCAGTGTGCGAGGCCAGGATCAGGGCCAGTATTTTTATGGAGTGATAACTGATTCACATGGTATTGAGAAGTGGTTGCAAATACCTACCTGGGCTGAGGCCTGCACATGCATGAAGGGGGCTTGGACAATACAGGAAGGGGGTCCAGAGACTAGTAGGGTTCCGGGGCCCATCAAATTATACTTTAACCACTGTTTACAGCATTTGGGTTTTCTGCCTGAGAAGACCCATTATGTCCTGGTGCATCTCCCTCTTCTTTTTCTAATGGAATTCTTGTACCCGTCTCTTGTCTGCTCTTTTCATTCTCCATGCTGTCATGACATCCTCCCAAGACTCTGCACACAGTCTGATGCAGCACTGGTTCTCAGTATCTTACCAAATATGTCTTCCCTAGTCCTCCTCCTTCTCCTATTCATCAGGGTCAGACTTTTTGTGGGAGTGGAGGAGGCACCCCTCAAGGCTGCAGTAGTAGCAGCTTCTGACAAAAAACAGACAGATGTATTATTAGGCCACCCAACAGAAAAGGTAGGTTACACATTGTTATTCTGAAAGTCTGTGGCTCATTGAATGCATAGTTCCCCATTCTCTGGCCCAAGGACATATGTGGCAGGGCATAAGGAGTCTCCATATTTTTTGTTCCCTCCACCCGTATTCTCTCTCTCTCACAGCACAATATAGGTCACAGGTTTCCCTAAGCAGGGTGCGGAAGAGGCAAAGCCAAGGCCTTTCTTGACCATCCTACAGAACAGCACAACACAACACAGAGATGGCATATTCCTTTCAGAATAGCTGTCCATAGGAAGCACTTTGGTTCTACATCCCCCATCAGAACTGTGGCTAATATTAACAAGTAGCCCAGAGCATTTCTTTGGTTAAGTCTATGACACTTTTGCATCCCCACCCAACCCCCCCAACTCCATGGCTGATGGAGCTGCACAGTGGCAGGTGATCTTCCCAGCCATTCTTTTAGTTGCTCCTCAAACCCTCTTTCCACAGTGGCATGTAAGGAGTCCCAGTGGAGGCTGGCTCCATAGTACATGGAGTGTGAACCCTCTGTGAGCTAAAAACCCCACTCTCCACCCCTGTACACACAAAACCATGTAACCACACCAGTCACTCTTCATGGTGATCCTCTATGGTCACAGACAAAAAAGCAAGATTAGTTCCTAAGAGAGGTGTGAATTGCTTCATTTCATCTTAATAGGGTGTTAATTCTGAAGCCTCTCTGCTCTGTCTTGCTCATATACTTTAATGATGGGGCCATACAAGAACTTGTGCTATGCTAGAATGACCCCCCACTCCCACACCCAGAAGTGGCATGTGGCCACTTTGCCTGATGGCTGTGGAAAAATGGGCAATGCTACCTCATTTTGGGTAAAAGCAGCTAGAGAAGCTACCCTACAAACTAAGTTTGGTGTCCCTTGAACATGGGAACAATGATTTCCCAATCAAGAGAGGTAGCTGAGATTGTGAAGAGAAGACGACTTCATGTTACTTGTATACAAGAAACAAAATGGAAGGCATTGAAGTGCATAAACACTGGAGAGAGTTACAAGATGATGTGTCATGGCTCAGTGGCAAGGAGAAATGCAGTAGGAATCATTGTATTAAAAACAATACAAGATAAAGAAGTGGGCTTCTAAAGGAAGAATGATTGGTAGATGGGAAGAGTGATTGGCAGATGAAAGTTAGAATAGCACTGAAAAATGAATACGTTTTTTGTTTTATGTGGATACATGCACATAATACAATTGAAGAGAAGGTGGAATTCCAGATAGAGCTCAACCAAGCAACAAGTGAAGTTCTTAAGCTGAGAATTTAATTTTGGAGTGGATCTCAAAGGCGATGTGGGAGAACACAGTGAGTGCTAGTAAGACTGTCAGGGGTGATGAAGCTTTGGAACTAGGAATTTAATCTGGTGAGGATTGTTAGCCTGAGCCCACGGCCTGATTGTTGCTAATACATGCTTCATAAAGAGGAAGGAGCACTTCATTACAAACATGTGGTAGTGCCAATAAGTCCCAGACTGACTACTTCCTGACAAGAGGAAGAGATCTAAAAAAATAGGTGACTGGATAGCGTAGTGGTTAAGAGCGCCGTAGTGGTTAATACCGACGCCCTTTGATACGGGAGACCGGGGTTCAAATCCCGGTGGGTTCCTATCTACCTTCCCAGTAGGGGTCCTTGGGCAAAAGACCCCCTAACGCCTCACTTGCCTACCTCAAATATGAGAGTGACACGAACTAGGAGAGTCATGCCGGCTCGGATGTCGCCCGGATTAACAAGGTCCGTGCCAGATGTTGGGGAACCAGGACAATCTGACGATAAGTGGGCTACTGGAACAAACCATGCATGGATGAGACAAGAGAACCTGGAATTGATGGAATGCTACTACAACAGCAGACCTAATGAGAGGGGATATATGAAACGTATGAGGGAACTATGGATGGACAGAAGACCTACATCCACACTAACTGAGAAACAGCTAGTTACCCAACGCTTCAACATAGTAAAGAGGCAGCTGCTCTCACAACTGGAGATAGACCAACTGCACGTTACCTCCCACACTCAAGAAGAAGCCCCAGAAGAACAACTAGATGTGCAGCCACCACCTGAAGCTGGAACTTCACTGCCACCCCCTCCATTACAGAACACAGCAGCTGATATGAGGCATAAGATCATGGATAAACTAGCTACAGTCAACCCTCGAGACTGATTACCAAGGCTCGTGGGAGAAGTACCATCAGATAGTATGCTAGAAGATGCCAATAGAGCCCTAATGACAATTCCTACTACCACCATCACTGAAACCAATGAACTGGTATATGCGACAGCCTCTGTAATCCTGGAGATGCTTGGCTACATGATCAAGAAGAACAGCAATACATACCCTCCCTGGAAAATGAGGTTGGAGGATAAGATCAAGGCAACCCGGAGAGAAGTTAGCCGGCTGGTGGAACTACAGAAGGGTGTAGAGATTAAGGATAAGACTCAGCTACTGAGAAAATACAAGGGCCTGACTCCATCTGAAGCCCTAGAGACTGCTAAGCAAAGGCTCACAGCACTGGCCACCAGGCTAAGGAGATACACTAGAGAAGCAGAGGCCAAAAAGATAAATGCCCTGTTCTCCAAAGAACCATCCAAGGTGTACTCCCAACTGCAGTGCAACAACACAATAACAGCAGAGCCACCAACAGCAGAAACTGAACAGTACTGGAAGAACATATGGGAGAAAGAGAAGACTCATAACACCAGTGCAAAGTGGCTGCAGGACCTGAGAACAGACCACAGCAATCTCCCAGAACAGGAACCAGTCACCATCACAATAGCCGACATCCAACAGCGGGTCAAGAACATGAAGAGCTGGACAGCACCTGGCCCGGACATGATCCACACCTACTGGCTAAAGAAACTAACAGCAGTGCATGAACGCCTAGCAGCACAGATGAACCAGCTGCTAGCAGCAGGCTCCCACCCAGACTGGCTAACACAAGGAAGGACAGTGCTGATCATGAAAGACCCCCACAAGGGAACAGCACCATCCAACTACCGGCCAATAACCTGCCTCCCCACAACATGGAAAGTCCTATCAGGCATCATAGCCGCCAAGCTACAGGACCACGTGGGCCAGTACATGAGCACAGCTCAGAAGGGCATTGGGAACAACACCAGAGGCTCAAAACACCAGCTGCTCATAGATAGAGCAGTCACCCAAGACTCAAGGTCTAGACAGACCAATCTGAGCACAGCCTGGATTGACTACAGGAAAGCCTACGACTCAATGCCGCACACATGGATCTGTGAATGTCTGGCGCTATACAAAGTCAACAGGACACTAAGGACCTTCCTCAAGAACTCAATGGGACTGTGGAAGACAACGCTGGAAGTCAACTCAAGACAGCTTGCACAAGTGGCCATCAAGTGCGGCATATACCAAGGTGATGCGCTGTCCCCGCTGCTGTTCTGCATTGGCTTGAACCCCCTCAGCCAGATAATCACAAGGACTGAATATGGATACAAGTTCAAGAGTGGAACTACCATCAGCCACCTCCTCTACATGGATGACATCAAGCTGTATGCTAAGAATGAACGAGACATCGACTCGCTAATCCACCTGACACGGATCTACAGTGAGGATATTGGGATGTCATTCGGACTGGAGAAGTGTGGCCGGATGGTAGTAAAGAGAGGAAAGGTAGTCAAGACTGATGGGGTGGAACTACCAGCAGGCCACATAGCAGACATACAGACCAGCTACAAGTACCTTGGCATCCCACAGTCACATGGGACTCACGATGAAGAGGCAAGGAAGACAGCAACTTCCAAGTACCACCAAAGGATAAGACAGGTCCTGAAGAGCCAGCTCAATGGGAAGAACAAGATCCACGCCATCAACAGGTATGCCCTGCCAGTCATCAGATACCCTGCCGGTATAGTGAGCTGGCCAAAGGAGGACATGGAGGCTGCCGATGTGAAGACCCGGAAGCTCCTCACAATGTACGGAGGTTTCCACCCCAAGTCCAACACCCAGAGACTGTACACCAGCCGGAAAGAAGGTGGGTGGGGTTTGGTCAGTGTCAAAGCCACTGTCCTGGATGAAACCCAGAGCATCCAGGAGTACATCAGTAAGATGGCACCCAAAGATGAGCTGCTGAGAGAATGCCTGAGGCAGCAGCAGCAGACATGGGAGGAAGATCAAGCAGAAGAAGTGCCATGGCAAGACAAGACCCTGCATGGAATGTACCATCGACAGATAGCAGAGGTGGCTGACATTGGGAAATCCTACCAGTGGCTGGAAAGGGCTGGACTGAAAGACAGCACTGAGGCACTGATCATAGCAGCGCAAGAACAGGCACTGAGCACCAGATCCATTGAAGCAGGGGTCTACCACACTAGACAGGACGCAAGGTGCAGACTGTGCAGAGAGGCCTCAGAGACAGTCCAACACATAGTGGCAGGATGTAAGATGCAGGCAGGAACAGCATACACTGAACGGCACAACCAAGTAGCTGGCACTGTGTACAGGAACATCTGCACAGTGTATGGGCTAGACCCTCCCAAGACCAGATGGGAGATCCCACAGAAGATCGTGGAGAATAACAGGGCTAAGATCCTGTGGGACTTCCAGATCCAGACAGACAGGCAGGTACTGGCCAATCAACCAGACATCGTGCTAATAGACAAGGACCAGAAGACCGTGGTGGTGATAGATGTAGCAGTGCCAAGTGACAGCAACATCAGGAAGAAGGAGTATGAGAAGCTGGAGAAGTACCAGGGCCTGAAAGAGGAACTAGAGCGGATGTGGAAAGTGAAGGCCAAAGTGGTCCCGGTGGTGGTAGGAGCACTCGGGGCTGTGACTCCTAAGCTGGGAGAGTGGCTCCAACAGATCCCAGGAACAACATCAGAGCTCTCTGTCCAGAAGAGTGCAGTGCTAGGAACAGCTAAGATACTGCGCAGAACCCTCAAACTCCCAGGCCTCTGGTAGAGGACCCGAGGTTGAGGATGACACATACCACCCATAGGGGTGAGAGAGGAATTTTTTTTTTTTTATATGGAAAGACTGTAAAATGATCCCGGAGAGCAGATTACAGAGCAGTATAGATTCCTTGCAAAAGGTTAGGTGCAGGAACACAGAAAGCTCCTTAACCCCAGTGTGGGATTTGGAATGCCATTCACAGTATAAATTGGTATAGTAAAGAAAACAGCAAAAAGCGTTTGTAGAAGCTAAGGGTCAGGCACTTCTAAAGTCTTACGTGCACAACTATTTCCAGAAGAAGGAGAGAAAGAAACATACACCTTAGACACAATTAAGAAAAAGGAGCATCAAGGACTTGGAAACTGTGAAATTACACTTTAACCCCTGATTGGGAACTTTGTGATTATGGGAAACTTTAACTTCCCAGATAGAGATTTGAAGACACATGCTAGTAGTAATAATAGGGGCTGGATCTTCCTGGATGTGGTAGCTGATGGATTCCTAGACCAAACAATGAAGAGGGTGATATGTCATTTTAGATTTGATATCGGTGAGTAGTGAGGACCTCATAAAAGAACAACCATGAACTAATTTGGATCAAGCTAAACAGAATGATAAACAGAGAAAGATCTGTGATTAGGGGCTTCTACTTCAAAAGAGCCAACTTTAAAAAATTAAGAGAATTGGTTGGGGAAGTGGACAGGAACTCTTGGATCTAAAGGCAGAGGAGGCTTGGAATTACTTCAAGCCAAAGTTACAGGAATATCTGAAGCCTGCATCCCACAGAAAGGGAAAAAATTCATAGGCAAGGGCTGTGGACCAAGCTGGATGAATAGGCATCTTAGACAGATGATTAAAAGAAAGCAGAAAGCCTACAAGGAGTGGAAGAAGGAAAGCTACCTCTTGGAGGTCAGAACCTGTACCAAAAGCCAAGTAGAGATGAACATTCCAAAGGGAATTAAAACCAATAATAAAAGGTTCTATAGCCATATAAACAGGAATAAAACTAAAGAAAGACATAGGATGGCTAATCACTGAGGATGTGGTAAGAGTTAAAGACAATCTAAGCATGGCAGAATATCTAAATAAATATTTTGTCTCGGTTTTTAATGTGGCTAATGATGAGCTAATGGAGAAAGGTGTAGAGTGGCTAATGGGATTGCGAATATGGAGATGGAAATAACATTTGAGACAGAATCCAAACGTGAATAGCTTAATTGAACTAAATTGGGGGGAGGAAGATAATCTCCATACAAGAATATTAAAGGAACTAGGACATGAAGTTGCAAGTTGATGAGCAAGGATTTTTAAAGAATCTGTAAACTCAGGGACTGTACTGTACAACTGGAGAATTGCCAGTGTAGTTCCTATTTTTAAGGAAGCGGGGAAGTGATCCAGGTAACTATAGGCCTGTTAGTTTGACCTCAGTAGTATGCAAGAAGAAGTGAAACCAGAGAAAAAGGTTGGAAAGAGAAAGTAGTTAAAGATATTGAGGTTAATGGTAATTGGGATAAAATACAACATGGTTTTCAAAAGATAGATCATGTCAGATCAAACTGATCTTTTCTGAGAAGATAACAGATTTTTTAGACAAAGGAAATGCTGTGGATCTAGGTTACCAAGATTTCAGTAAGGCTACATCTGCACTATCAAATTAGTCTGGACTTTGGCTACATTAGGCTTTGCCTAGTCCAAACTAAAAAAATTTCTAGGCAAAGCTTAGTCCGAACTGATAAGTACCCCCAGTTAGTTCAGACTTCTGCATTTAGTTCAAATGTTAGCTCAGACTAAGCACAGGCAAGACACGAACTCAGACTTAATTAGAATTTAAAAAGTTCAAACTAAAACATTAGTTCAAACTAGAACGTACAACTAGTACAAACTAAAAAGTCGCAGCTAGTTCGAACTAGCCCGAGGTTAGTTCGGACTAGCAAATCTGAACTAAAATTGCATAAGTAGATGTAGCCTAAGGCATTTGATACAGTTCCACATGAGGAATTGTTACTTCATGGGGATTAATATGAAGATCAAAAGGTAGATAAGGGACTGGGTTAAAGGAGCTGGATACAAAGGATCGTACTGAAACGTGAACTGTCAGGCTGGAGGGAGGTTACCAGAGGAAATCCTCAGGGATCAGTCCTGGGACAATCTTATTTAGGCTTTTTATTACTGATCTTGGCACAAAAAGTAGGAGTGTGCTAATAAAGTTTGCACATGGCACCAAGTTGAGAGCTAGTGCCAATACAGAGAAAGATCAGGATATCATACAGAAAGATCTTGATGACCTTGTGAACTGGAGTAATAGAAGTAGGATAAAATTTAATAGTGGAAAGTGCAAGGTCATCCATTTAGGGATTAAAACCAAGAACTTTTCATATAGGCTGGGCACGCATCAGTTGGAAGTGACAGAGGAGGAGAAGGGCCTGTGGGTATTGGTTGATCACAGGATGATTATGAACCACCAGTGGAACAGAAGGAGGAGGCAGTCTTCCTTTTAAATCTGTAATACTTTTGTTAATAGAAACAACCTTTGGCTCTGAAACATCCTTTGGGTTTTAACAAATCTTTAATGCAAGAATAAAGAATGTTTGAACCAAGTTCTTCTCTCAGGGCAGGGCCATCGCCATCAGTTCAAACTGCCTGATCAACTGCTCAGTTTTGTGAACACTTGCTCAATAGATCAGGAAGTTTGATCCCAGAACACAAACCTGGGCAACTGACTAGTGCTGAGTCAAAAGGAGGCTACTTCCCTTCCACTCAGCACAGTAGACAAGCCAGGAATTAAGCATTCAAACTACAGAACACAAGTTATTTTAAGTAACTTGCATATCTCAGTTCAATTGCCACCAGAAGTGCCCAGCAGTGTCAAGCTGCCCTCAGTTATACAAGGAAGAGCAAAATACAGAGAGCTTGCAGGAGAGTTATTCAGTAGCTACCCCTCTATCATTATAACTCACTGATTTTGTGTGATAAGAACAAAAATCTATGAAAGAAGAAAGCAACTGTTTGAATGTACATTTTAATTATTGCAAGTGTTGACATTTAAAGTGTTGGCAGTAGTTTTGATGGCATTTTGCAATAGTATTTTCTAATTTATTCTAATGCCAAAATCCACATTTACTTATATCTTATGCAACTTCTTCAACATAAAAAGCAAAAGGAGACTACTATGATCTGGAATAAAATAAGACATACTTCAGATTTTAGAATCACATAATCAGCCCTATATGCACTTCTCTACCTTTCGGTTGATTCTTTGTTTTATTATATTTTTCTATTTATAGCCCAAGGTAATATATATGCCAACATTTTATTAGAAATAATAGCACAATAACTTTTTACTTGCTAATTAAATTACCCAAGAACTCAAGCTTTAGCCTTAAGTCCCAGAGGGTTCTAAACATTTATTCTAGTTGGAAACTATGACAATGGGGCTTTTTCTTAAAAGGGATCACTTTTTTGTATTGAAAGATTAAAGTTTTAAAACAGTTAAGTAGTCTGTTTGTTCCCCCTTCAGAACACATAGTGGCATGTTGGCAGTGCTCTGAGTTATTACTGTGTTTAATAACAGACATTGACATCCAGCTCCAGCTGTCTGGGAATAAAATGGAAGAAAGCATTTAGATATTATTACTGTGTATGATGTGTAACCCACAACATACAAGGCTAATCAGAGGGCCATGGATGGCATCCAGCAAAAACTGTTTTTACAGCTATTTCAAAACTTCAGCTGTCATGCAGGTTTTTCACATTCTATTTTCTTTTGATCACACAAAAACAGCATTCCCATAGTCAGAGATCTGCATGTTCTATTCCATTCTGCAGCCAACAGCGGGGAAATAAAATTGAGAATGTAAATGAATAATCCTCCCCACTTATGATGCCTGACCTGGCTCGAACTCATCTGTCAGCATTAAACATGGAGGGAAACGTTGCAGTTCTCATAGGAAATCAGTAAGGCCTTATGCAGTAGTAAATCATGACAGCCTCAAGTTCAAGACTGTAAAAGTGAATGAGAAGGTGGAAGGCAGCTTTGGGCAGCAGACTCATACAGGGATTCAGCGTTCCAAGTGAACCACCCCAAAAATATTTTTTGCAGAAATAGCAATTGTAGAAATACCACCACAACACAGGAGTTCACTAGCACCACTGTTTCTTTGAAGTTGGCTACCAGTTTTAACATTCTGGATTCATTGCTGGCTTAGCTGGGAAAAGGCTGGAAATGAAAACAGCTCTCCAACCTCAGTTTCCTTGTCGACACTACTGAATAGCAGAGGAAGTAGATGATTTGCCTATTCAGTCTATATAGTTTGCTAAATTTTCTCCAGATTATGCTCAACCAGCTTTATCCCACACTAATTCTGAACTATTGTAGAGTGTCCATGGCCACTATTGGTCCTGTTTCTACAGTACCACTGAAGTCAGTGGAGTGACAGTGGTGTAAAATTAATGTGAAATCAGAATTAGACCTAATGTAAGCACAGGAAACCAAGCAGAACCACAAATGCAAACAAATAATCGCATGAAGAAATGATAATGGAAGCTAAAATAGTTATCTTATCTGTAGACATCAGATGCAACCCCCTTTTAGAAATCTAATTCTACTTGGAGACCGAGAAAAAGAAAAGTGACCCACAAATTCTACCCACAAATTTCTCAAGGGTTGAAATTCAGAATAAGTATAGAGAGATGGGAAAAGTCACCAAAGGTTTGCATCCTCCCTTCCTCTAGTGTATAATGAAATTTTCTCAGTTTTGACCACAACTACTACATCAGATGACATCATAGAACTGAGTATGTATGAGGGCATGCAACTCCCCTGAGGAACACCAAATAGTAAAGTCTGTGTCATTGCTAGGTACCTATATGTTAAACCAATGCTACGCTGTCTTGAAGCACTTCACAAAAGTAATGCACACCACACAAACCCACCTATTTCATTTACTTTCACTGCATTGGTCTGAAAACAAAAGGAGAAAAGATCACATATACTATTTCAATTATTTTTAAACCAGGTAAATACCTTTTTCTTTTTTCTTTGAGAAAACCAGTGCAGTCTTACCACAATGTTCAAATCAGGGCCATGATTTCCAGTCTGGTACAACTACTTTGCTGTCACACAACTGGTGGATTCTGGCTAGATTCATGCATCTCCCTGGGAAGATCAATCCAGTGAAAGGAGCATGGCTATTGTTATCTCATCTCCTCTCTGTGGATAGAGTAGAGAGCGTAATTATGAAAAGAGGATTTTAGCCAGGTTGCTTCTATAGTGAACTGAAATTTATACCTTAAGGCCTGCTTAACAATCGATAGCATCAAGATCAGGAGAGTAGAGTAGGGTGACCAAATAGGAAATGCGAAAAATCTGGATAGGTGTAGGGGGCAATACACACATTTATAAGACAAAGTCCCAAATATCAGTCCTGTCCCTTTAAGATCAGGACATCTGGTCACCCTAGAGTGGTGAAGTGAGAATGCCATTGAGCAATGCTACACACTCCTTGATTGATGAATATTCATTTATTTAAGTAAGCTAATAGGCTGCCTGGCCATCCCATGCATAATCTCCATTTTTTCCAGGACAGACAACTATCATGGGAGGAGCCACATCTATGCCATAATTAATTAGCTGCTTCTGAGTCTGAGGGGTGGGACACAAATAGGTCAGGTGATAGTTAATGGACACTTGAGTCTTATAAAAAGGGCTGAGTAGAAGACTCTGAATCAGGATCTACAAGAAGCTAGGTACTCCACAGGACTCAAATACAGGGAGAGTGCCCTAGCCCAGAGCCAGAAGGACCCTCACAGGTAGCCCAGAAAGGGGCTGGGAACAGGCCCCAGATGGCAGATTGAAAAGAGGTCCCTGAAGATGAGAAGAATCTTTTCATTTGATGGGATTCTTTAATTGGAAGAGGTAAGGTATGTGTGGAGCTTTGCCAGAGGGTAAAGCCACATCTCCAGCCACAACCAGTGCATGGAGAAATGAAAAGACCCACTTCATGGAAGGAAACAAACTAGGACTACCAACAGAGAGCATTATAGATCAGGCCCTCCCCATTGCACGGGGACAAAGAATAGGGCCAGGAAAGCAAGCCACAACTATTCCCCATTATGGACCCTTCACTAAGCAGCACAGATTGTCCACACCTGATGTGTTAGTCTTAGCAAAGCAGAGCTATAAGTGTTCAAAATCCAGTAGCCTAGCAGGTGGCAGCATGTGTTATTTCATAGAATTTCAGAAATTAGTGTTAGATGGAACCTCAGAAAGTCATCTAGTCCAACCCCCTGCTCAAAGACAGGCCAACCCCAATTAAATCATCCCAGTCAGGGCTTTGTCAAGTCTCATCTTAAAAACCTCTAAGTATGGAGATTCCACCACCCCTATAGATGACCCATTCCAGTGCTTGACCATTCTCTTAGTGAGAGAGAATTTCCTAATATCCAACCTCAACATCCCCCACTGCAATCTGAGATCATTCCTCCTTGCTCTGTCATATGCTACCCTTGAGAACAGCTTAGTTTCATACTCACTGGAACCCCCTTCAGGTAGCTGAAGGCTGCTATTAAATCGCCCCTCATTCTTCTCTTCTGCAGACTAAATGGCTATGTCAAAATTACAAAAGTGAAGTCAAACTGGGAGAGCTGTGGCTCCAAAGGGAGCCATGGCTCCGGGACTAGGGGAGCCACAGCTCCCAGGCACAAGGGGAACTGTAGCTCCCTTCTCCCTGGGACCCAAGGCTCCCTGGCAAGAAGGAAGTTGTGGTTCCTAGGGAGAAGTGGCCACCAGGGCTCCCACAACAGGGGACCCCTGGACAAGTGGTCACCTGGGCTCCACTGTCCGTGGAGCCCTAGAGAAGTGGCTGCCAGGCTCTCTTATCTGGGGAGTGCCACAGAAGACAGCCACTGGTGCTTCCCAGATAGGGGAGTCCCTGGCTAGCGGGGCACCTTCCCCACCTGCTGGAAGGATCTGGTGCAGGGCACCTTCCCCACTGGTCAGCAGCTGTCTTCCGGCAGGGGTTAAAGTAAGCCGGAATGCATCCTAATGGCATTCAGGGGCCACTGTGTTTAGGGACTAAGCATTCCAGGCCCCTGAAAATAGAAAACGGAGCTGGAACGCTGTATTCCAGGGCCAGCCATTTAAGAATATTGGGCACTGGAATGCGATGTTCTGGCTCCATTTTCTATTTTTAGAAGCCCACTAAATGCTGAGCCCCTAAAAATAGCAGGCCTCAGAACACCATTCCAGCGTGTTCCGGCAGGGCAGGGAGCATCCCCGAGGCTGGGAGATTTTAAATCTATTGCCCTGATCCTACTCTGACTGAGTACGCTCAGAGCCTCTAAGTATGCTTAGTCAGAGCTGGCTTAGGATGGGAGGAGCAATCTATGGGGTGCCACTCTGCTCTGGTGGCCAGATAAGGGGCCCTAGGGGTGGGCCTAGGCCAGAAGAGGAGCAAGAGCTGGGCGTGCAGGGCCAAAGCTGCTCCATCTCCGCAGCGCAAGCCCTGGGACTGAGGCTGGGGCTGGGAGGCTGGACTTTCTCCTGCCAGGCCGACCCTGATCAGTGTTCCCCAGCTCGCCGTGGCTGCAGAGGGGAGCTGGCTGGGCAAGCGGCCCAGTGTCCCCTTCACCTATAGCCCCAGCCCCCCACCTCTCCTGCTCCAACTCTTCTCTGCCCCGCCCACCTTCACCACCCCCACCTTCTGCCCCTACCTTAGCCCCCCAACGCCTGATGTCATCCACTCTTTTTCTCCCCCATCTCCTACCCTTGCCTCCCTTCAGCACCCCTGCCTCCCATCTCTGCCCCCCACCCCTTCTATGACCCCATCTCCTACCCCTGCCCCCTTTACCACCATACCTCCTGCCCCTCCCCTACCTTCTGCCACCACCCACCCATTCTCTGCCCCCCATCTCCTGCTCCTGCCTCCCTTCACCACCCTATCTCCTGCCCATGCCTCCCTTTACCACCCAGACACCTCCTGCTTCCCGCCCTCCCCTTCACTGCCCCCATCTCCTGCTCCTGCTCCATTCCTCCACATCCTGTGCCCTCATCCTTCCTAGGATGGGGCCCACACATGCGGGAAGGGGATCTGGGCAATATGGGAAGGGGGCCCACCAAGTAGGAGGATTCATATACCCACCCAGTTCTACTTTAACCACTGTCTTCTGAGGAAGGCCAGCGGCTGTCTTCACTGGTGTTTCTGGGACTGCAGAACCTCCAGGGCCCCCTGTCTGGGAAGCGCTGGGGAAGACAGCTGCCAGTGACTCCTGGGACAGGGGAGCCCCTGGCAAGAGAGTGCCGGCAGCCACTTCTCAAGGCTGTCTGGATGGGGAGCCCTGGCAGCTCCCTTCTTCCTGGGGCTCCCGCGGCTTCCAGGCAGCATGACTCCCTTCTTGCCAGGAGCTGTGAGTCCAGGAAGAAGGGAGTCACGGGAGCTGTGTGTGGCTCCCCAGCAAAAAGGAGCCTCACGCAGCTCCATTCTGCCAAAGTCAACTTAGGGTGGACACCACTGGGTTAATTCAACTTAATAAAGTTGAATTACCCAGTAATTTGAAAGAAAAGGAAGTTTTATTAAGTTGAATTGGCGTTTCCTTATTTCAAATTAAGGAAATGCTTAGTTTGACTTAATGAAATGCCTGCGGGGCCGGGGAGTAGGTTAAGTCGAATTAAACCTCCTTAATTTGACTTAACAGGTAAGTGTAGACGCACCCAATAAGTCCCGTTCCCTCAGCTTCTCCTCATAATTCTTGTGTTCCAGCCACCTAACCATTTTCATTGCTGTCCACTGGATTGTCTCCAGTTTGTCCACAACCTTCCTGTATTATACACAATACTTCAAATGTGGCATCACTAGTGCCAAATAGAGGGAAATAATCACTTACTTAGATCTGCTGGCAGTATTTCTACTAATGCAGCCCAATATGTCATTAGACTTCTTGGCAACAAAGGCACACTTTATTCTCATCCAGTTTCTTGTCTACGCTAATTCTCAACCCCTTTTCTACAGAACTACTGCTTAGCCAGTCCATCTCCAGTCTTTAGCAGTACAAAGGACTCCTCCATACTAAGTTCAGGACTCTGTACTTGTCCTTGCTGAACCTCGCCAGATTTCTTTTGACCTGATCCTCCAGTCTGACTGGATCATTCTGTTTCCTTTCCCTACCTGCCAGCATATCTACCACTCCCCACAGAATAGTGTCTTCTGCAAACTTGTTGAGAGTGACATTCACCCCATCGTCCAGATCATTAAATCAAGATATTGAATAAAATCAGCCCCAGGGCTGATCCCCGGGGCACTCTGCTTCAGGGGCATCGCTGGTGCTGGGCACTCCGGGGCACATGCCCCGAACCCCAGCGCCAGTGCCCCGGATCTGCAGCCCAATCGGGCCGGAGATTCGGGACCCAGCAGCCACAGCGGCCCCATCCCCCACCGGGGATGCGGGGCCCAGCTGCCCACGGCCATGGCAGCCCTGTCCCCAGCCAGGGATACAGGGCACAGCCTCCTGTGGCTGCTTCCGGCCACATCCCCAGTCGGGGATGTAGGGCCTAGCCGCCTGCAGCGGTGCGGCAGTGCCTGGCCCTGGCCCTGGCCCGGGGACAGGGCCTGCAGCTTGGGGGCGGTGCGGCGGGGCCTGGGCCCATGCCCCGGGTCCTCCCCCCAGCCAGTGACGCCCCTGCTCTGCTAGATACCGGCTGCCAATTAGACACTAAAGCATTGATCCCTACCTATTAAGCACAATGATCTAGCCAGTTTTCTAACTATCGTATAAGCCCACTCATCCAACCCATACTTCTTCAACTTGCTGGCAAGAATACTGTTGAACACTATAGCAAAAGATTTATTGTCAAGGCTGTTCTCCACTCTGGCACTCTGAGTGCAGAAGGTGGGGGCCTGCAACAGGCCTTAAAACCCACTGGCCTTAACACTCTCTAAGGCTACCAATTTCCTGGTCTTGGAGTGGTATTGTTGCCACCACCCAAATGCAAAAGCCTCTTGAAAACCCAGGAAGGCGCACTTGGGTATTCCTTCCTGTGAGGTATCTTCAATCACTTTTATTCCTCCCTCTGGAGAGCAATTGAATCCCAGCTGGAAATAGGACAGAATCTCCTTTTAGCAGTTGGCTGTGCAGTCTGAGGCACATGCACACAAAACCTCTTGCCTTTTAAGGCATAGAATCAGAGCTTACTTTAAAAGGCTAAAATATTTAATTAAAAAGAACAGATAAGAAACAGAGAGTTGCTTCTCTGGGATTTGACTTAGGTAGTTACAGAGTAGTGGAAGGGGGGTACATGTGCTCAGCACAAAGGAATCCAAAAACAAACCAAAACAAAGAAATACCCTGACCGTGTCTAGTTAAACATTCCCTGTTCTACTCGTGCCTGGTCAGTTACAAACTTGATCTTATTCTTGGCAAGTATGTTGTCGGATCCATCCTCTGGCCTCCTCCCGATCCTTCCAGAAGCTCTGCTGCCACCAAACAGGGAACAGGCAAGGCTGCTGCTCCATTTTAAAAACCTGTACTTTGTTCCTATTGGCTCCCCTCGGACTCACTGACCAGGGTGTTAACCCCTTCTTCCTCAAGGTTACTACAATCATGCTCACCACCTTTTCCACATCTACAGAATCAGTTATCTCATCATAAAAGGGCAATCAGGGTGGTCAGGCATGACTTGCCCTTGGTAAATCCATGTTGATTGTTCCTGATAACCTTCCTCTCCCCCAAGTACTTCAAAATTGATTCCTTGAGGACCTACTCCATGATTTTTCTGAGTGCTGAGGTAAGACTGACTGGTCTGTACTTTCCTGGCTCCTCCTCCTTCGCTTTTTTAAAAATGGGCATGCTTTGCTTTATTCCAATCACCTGGGACCTCCCCAATCACCATAAGTTTTCAAAGACAATAACCAACGGCTCTGCAATCACATCAGCAATTCACTTAGTACCATCAGATGCACTGCATCCATCCCCATGGACTTGTGCATGTACAGTTTTTCTAAATAGTCTCAAACCTGTTCTTTCACCACTGAAGCAGGGGCATAGCCAGCCCCTGTTTTCTGGCTGAGCAGCTGCAAGTGCAGAGTCAGCCTGATCAAGGGCCCAGTCATATGACTGGAAGCTCTCCACCCCCTGCCCCTCAGGGAGATGGAGAGTCACAGTGCTCGGGCTGACAGAAGTGCAAACTTCACTGCCACATCCACAGGGCTGGCCAGCAGCCATGGCTGTGAGTGGGGCAGAGGCACCAGCATCAATGCTTCAACTCTGCTTGTGTCTGTGGGAGCCAGTGGTCGCAAGCAGAGCAGAGGTGCAGGAGCCTCTGCCCTGCTTGCTGCTGCCGGGCAGCCCAGTGACTACAGCGGTAAAGTTCTCACTGCTGCTGGGAAATAAAGGTGGGTGGGCTTCAGGGTAAACTGAGTGGGTCCCAGCCTTCCATACCCACCCACAGCTACGCTCTGCACCAAAGGCTGCTCATCTGACCCCCATATGGTGCTACCCACTGAAGTAGTCTGGGAGCTGACCTCATCTGTGAAGACAGGCAAAAAGAAGTATTGAGTACTTCAGCTTTTTCCACAGCATCTGTAACTAGGTTACTTACCTCTTAAGTTAGAGTCCCACACTTTCCCTGACCGTGTTGCTAGCATATTGTAGAAACCCTTCTTGTTATCCTTCACCTTCCTCTCTAGCTAAAACTCCAGCTGTGCTTTGACTTTCTTGATGTCATTCCTGGATGCTTGAGCAACATCTTTATACTCCTCCCTAGGCATCTGTTAGCTTCTTGTAAACTTCCTTTGTGTTTAAGCTTACAGAAGACTTATTTGTTAAGCCACACTGGTCACCTGCCATATTTGCTATTCTTTCTGCACATTGGCAGAGTTTGTTCCTAGGTCTTCAGTATGGTTTCTTTAAAATATAGCCAGCTCTCCTGGACTTCTTTCTCCCTCATATTAGCCTCCAAGGGGATCCTGCCCACCAATTCTGAGGGACTGCTTTTCTGAAGTCCTGAGTCCATGTTCTACTTCTCTCCTTCCTTTCTTTTGTCAGGATCCTGAGCTCAACCATGGTCACTGCTGCCCAATGTACATCGTAAGGCATATATCTCCTTATACATGGAACATGTAATTGGGCAACATACAGAGTTGGCAGAAAATGTCTCATTCTTAATCTCTTTGAAATGGATACATGTAATAAGTCTTCATACATTGTCATCAACTACCCAGTTATTCTTGCCAAGCTTGAAATAGCACCTGTCCATCTAAATAAAACATTTCATTTGAAAAGAGACTTTCCCTTTATCAAAGGCATTAGGATAAGTTCCTGTGAAGAACAGAACTTCCACAGCTAAGACAAAGGTTTCATTCATTGCTTAATTCACCTGACATCTTTGGTGAAAATGCTTATTGCTTTATTCCCTCTGTCAACCTACCAGTAGTAATGAAATAGGTATCTGTAAAGAGCACTCAAAGAACTTCTGTGTGCTTCAATGACCCTCAATCCAGTTAATAATCAAGGGACTTCCTGAGTGTAATGTAATTGGCTCAGCCCCACCAAATGTATTTGAAACTAAAGTGAATAAATTACATTTCATGATTTGTATTTAGAGAAAGCTGCTTGTCACACTGGGAACATTCAGGTGGCAGCACTGCAGAAAAATGCCACAATTGTTCTTTAAAGGTCCTCCCTTGTTAAAAAAAAAAAAAAAAAAAGTCTAACATGTTGTATAAAGCGATTTCACTGCCTCGAATGGGCCAAGTCATAATAAGGTTATTCATGTCCTGCAACTTTTCCTTCAAGAACAAGGCACTCTCAAGTCATTAGATTTCAGCATGTAAAACAAGAATTGATCTTTCTCAATGAATTCTGTATGTTTCACTTTTCTCATAACTGTGGGTATGGGGTGATCTGACTAAGTATGTAGAGTGGGATTTTCATAAGTGCTCAGCATTCTTCTGACTGTACTCAATGAGATCAGAGTTAGGCCAACTCTGAACACTTTTGAAATGAAAACCCTTTTCATACATGGCAAAATCTCTTTAAGAGCTAAATCTAAGTTCTCTACTGTTTTACTGAAAATAAGAATGTTTATGGTGATTTAAAATTAAAGTTCATTCTATATCATAGTACTTTACATTTCCATAGTGCTTTTCATCAGAGTTGCTCAAACTGCATTAAAAACATTAGCAAAGTCCCAAACACCCTCTGAGGTAGCTAAAAGATGGTTACTTACCTTTGTAACTATTCTATGAAAAGTATCGCTCACCTCCATCCAAGGTAGGTGTTTGCATGCTGATTGGACTTTCACCAGAAGGTTTTTCCCCTAGCAGTACCTATCATGTCAGTGCAGAAGGCTCTTGGAGCAGTGTCTCAATGGAACTGTATATAGAGCCCTGCAGACCCACTGTCTACTCAGTTCCTTCTTGATGGAGTGCTCCAACAGAGAGGTAGGCGGGTGGATCTTGGCATGGACATGAGTAAAACATCTCAAAGAGCATAAGTTATGAAAGTAGGTAACTGTCTTTTCTTCTACACGTGCTTGCTCGTATCCATTCCAATTAATGACTCCCTAGCTGGAGGACTTGGAGCTCACAGAATTGCTAACCAAAGCTCTCCTCTGCTGAGCACTGCATCCCCTCTGGCCTGATGGGTAATGACAATGTGAGGGGAACATATGACTTGATAACCAGGTTATACCCCTGCAGCTTTCTTGCATAAGGACATATGCCAAGAATGCTGCCAACATGGCCTGTTGCCTTGTGAAGAGTGCTGTTAGTGTTGGAGCTGGCACTTAGCCAGGTCATAGCAAGTTCTGATACAGTAAACATTCAAGAGATCCTTCAGGATGAGAGAGGTAGGCCTTTCTTCCTATCTGGTATGGCAATGAAGAGTTGTTTTGACCTATGGAAAGGCTTAGTCCTCTCTGTATACAAAGGCAGTGCTCTTCTAACATCTAGGGAGTGGAGGCTCTCCTTGCTGTTGGCATGTGGTTTTGGAAAGAAGACTGGAGAGAAGATATCCTGGCCCATATGAAACTGGGACAGCACTTTAGGTAGGAAGACTGAGTGTTGTCACAGCTGCTCTTTGTCCCTGTAAGAGAGTGTGTATGGGGGGTCAGATGTTAGTGCCATAAGTTCAGACACTCTTCTGGCCAAAGTAATTGTGATCAAGAACTTCATTTTCCTTGAAAGATACACAAAACAAGAATTTTGCTTCTGCATGTTGAAGTGCATGTGAGAGTGAAAAGGAAGCTAAGGTATTGAAAGAAGATGGCGGGGGGGGAGTCCCATAAGTTTGGTAAGGACCAAACTCATGTACCAAGCCGGTACTGAAATGTAGACCTGCAGGTAGAATCTATCCAGATCCTTGAGGAAGTGGGTCACCATTGCAACAGTGAACAATGAATGCCCAAATGTGCCTGGGTAGAAGGTGGATATTGCCACCAGGTATATTTTTATAGATGATACTGCCAGCCCTACTTGTTTTAAAGACATAAGATAGTCCAAAATGAAGACACTTGTATTGGGCAAGTGTCTTTCTGTGCAACCCAAATAGAGGACCTCTTCCACTTGGCCACATATGTCATCCAGCAGATGGCTTCCTGCTGCCTGGGAGGATTCCCTGGCCAGGCCCAAGCACACAGACTCCCTAAGGAATAGCTGCAGAGCTTTCATGCTGTGAGGTGAAGGATTTGGGGTTGGAGTGCTGCAGGTGACTGTAATCCTGCATGATGAGATCTGACACCAACAGACCTGTTTGTCTATCAAAAAACATTGCTGTTGTAGTGTCTGTCATGACTGAAACACATCTACCTGCTGGGTGAGGTTGAAAGTTTTGTCACACTAGGCTGACCACTCAGCTCCTTGACGATATGGCATGACAACTCTGCATGAGACAAAAGTCCCTGAGTCCTAAACAATCCCTAGTGTGTTCCCCATCCTAATTCAGGTATATCTGTGACCAGAGAGAGAGATGGTTTGGGTCTAGAGAAGGAGACTCCGCACATGCTAGTGTGCATCAAGACACCACTGAAGGATTATGGATTACCCAAAAAGGAAAAAGAAAAGAAACCACTTTATCAATCTCATCTCTGGCCAGTGGGTCAATGCCAGCCAGGCCTGGAGAGGTGTACGCCACAGCCTCGCATGCTGCTTCATGAATGTGCATAAAGCCATGTGACCTAAAAGTTTCAATTTCTTGCTGTTGTGGAAGGAAAGCATATCAAGTCCCTTTTGATGAAGCCCATAGTTAAGCAGCAAGATGCTGGCAGGACTGCCTTCAACTGAACATAATCTAGCATTGGCTCCTATAAATTCTATCCTTTGGGTAGTGGATAGTGTTGATTTAGGCACTGTGATGTGGCTGCTGCTCCACACAAGACTGGAAAGTGTTAAAAAGCCCTAGGGTGGTGATGCTAGGAACAGCCAGTCAGGGCCAAGGAGGCCCTATAGAAGCAGCCAGCAGAGAGCAGAAAGGGCAGTCACTCCTAGGAGTTTAGGGAGGGAAAACTGGCTCCTCTGCAGGCTGAAGGAGGTCAGCACTTCCAATAAAGCAGTAATTGGTTCTGGAGACGGAGCAGCTGAGGATCCTGACATAAAGGCAAAATAGCCAGACTGTAACTGCAGAATCTCCTTGGAAGCAGGGGCAAAAACACTTGCACCTGCAATTTCCTCAGGAAGACAGCACCCACCACCATATACTTGGTGAAAACTCAAGGGGGCTGCAGACAATCCAGATGGGAGGACTGTAAACTTACAGTGAGTAGCTTACCACAAACCTTCAGAACCTTCAGTGAGATGGAACTACTGATGCGTGAAATTAAGTGTCCTTTAAGTCAAGGGTCTCCTAACAGTCTCTGGGATCCATGAAGGGGAAGATCACAGCCAAAGAGACCATGCAAAAAATTGTC